>BSBK01000165.1:1662500-2862500 GCA_027943335.1 Chamaecyparis obtusa
TACATAAAAACATTAAATGTGCAGACCTTCCTCTATAGATTTGATCTTTACCAGCTCTCAGATTTTCTCTCCCTTAGATAGATGTTCCATTTGTGTTCTTCATACTATTTATTTCTCTCTTTTCTGATAATCACATGTTCCATTTGTCTGATATTTCATAAACTTCTCTCTCTTATATTTCATAATCTTCTCTCTCTTTGACAACAATGCCAAAGAAATATATATAGCTCTATATTAGCCAAGTAACTCTTTGTTGTCCTATTCCTATACTATATCTCTGTATCTTAGTATACCAATCATATGCAAATCTATGTTCCTGAAATCTTCCACAACCTTAGAATCCAAAGTGTGAACTATGCTGCATCAACATGAATGATCTTCTTATAAGATTAGGCTGATGCAACCTCAAGATCACATTAGTGACCAGTAGATAGGGGATAGTCCCCAAGTCTAGTCCTCAAGTATTCAAAAGTTTCTTTTGATAGAGGCTTGGTAAATATGTCATCAAGTTGCTCTTTTAATGTAACATATTCCAGCTTAACTTGCTTCTCTTGTACATGTTCTCTTAAGTAGTGATCTTTAATAGATATGTGCTTTGTTTTTGAAAGCATTACAAGATTCTTTGAAATTTTTATTGCACTTGTGTTGTCACAATATATAATCACTGGCTCAGTGATTACCTCATTCATACCTTCCAACACTTGCTTGATGTAGGAAATGTTTGAACAATTTGTAGCAGCAACAACATACTCTACTTTAGTAGTAGAATGAGAAATACAAGGTTATTTCTTACTTGTCCAAGTAACAATTATTTCACTAAAGAAAAATGCTCCTTTGGTTGTGCTTTTTCTGTCATCTATATTTCCAGCCCAGTATGTGTCGATGTAAACTCTAAGTTCAAACTTTCCTTCCTTAGGATATCATAATCCATAGTCCTTAGTTTTCTTCAGGTATCTTAAGATTCTTTTTGTAGCAACCATGTGTGACTCCCTAGGATTTGTAGAGAATCTAGCTACTATCCCCACAACATGTGCAATGTTTGGTCTACTATGTACTACATACATCAACTTACCAATCATTGATCGGCAGTGTCTAGTTCACCTCTATAGTTTCATCTTCCTTAGTCATTTTGTAGCCTATGACCATCAGTGTTCCAACTAGTTAGCATCTTCCATGCCAAATGTTCTCAATAATTCTTTTATGTACTTGGATTGTGTGATGAATATCCCATAATCTTGTTGAATAACCTACAGTCCTAGAAAGAACTTAATTTCTCCAAACATACACATTTCAAATTCTTTTCTCATCTCATTAGAAAATGATTTACATACATTATCTTGTCCTCCAAAAATAATATCATCCACAAATATTTCAGCAATCAAAATAGTATCATTAGTATTAATATTCATATACAAATTGTTGTTCTCACTTGTTCTAACAAAACCAATACTTAAAAAATAAGTATGCAATCTTTCATACCATGCTCTTAGTGCTTTCTTTAAACCATATAAAGCTTTGTGTAATCTACATACCATGTCTTTCTTCTCTAGATCAACAAACCCTTCTGGTTGTTCTATGTAGACTTCCTCTTCTAGTATTCCATTCAGAAAAGTAGACTTCACATCCATTTGATATACTTTAAACTTCTTATGTGTTGCATATGCAAATAACATTCATACTCCTTCAAGTCTAGCAATAGGTACAAAATTCTCACCATAATCTATACCTTCCTCCTATGCATATCCCATACATACAAGTCTAGCTTTGTTCCTTGTAACCTCTCCATTCTCATTCAGCTTGTTTTTGAAAATCCATTTAGTACCAATAAAATTCTTATCTTTAGGCCTAGGTACCAAAGTCCATGTCTTGTTCTTCTCTATCTTTTCTATCTCTTCATTCATTGCATTTATCCATTCCTCATTCTCCAATGCAACTTTAACATTCTTCGGTTCAAATTCACAAACTAAGCATGTACCTTATCTAAACTTACTTCTTGTGATCATGCTAGCTTTCTTGTCTCCAATGATTTGGTTCTCAGGATGATGTCTTCTGACAAATCTTGCCAACACAAAATTTCTTCTTTCTTATTCATCCTATTCAGGTTCATTTTCTTTCTCGATAGGTCCTTCCTAATTGTCAATTTCTCCTTGCTATTCCTTGGCATTACCTTCCTAGTGCTTGGTAGGTTGTGTATGTAGCGTTAGTAGGGGCTCAGGATGTTCAATGTAAGTGAATCTATTGTAATCTTCTGGTTCTTTAGTGCTTTCTTCATTGTTCTTAGTATCAAACCCATCAACCCTAACATTAGTACTTTCAATAATTTTGTCAGTCACTTTATTTAGACACATATGCTTTTCTTTTAGTAGAATATCCAAGAAATATTCCTTCATCACCCTTAGAGTCAAACTTTCCATTTCTTTCATCTTTCATAATAAAGCATTTTCTACCAAAAATTCTAAAGTAACTTATAGTCATTTTGTGACAAAACCATAACTCATAGGGTGTCTTATTTGTGTCCTTCAGTTGTACTTGGTTCAGAACATAAATATTTGTGCTAACTACTTCTCTCCAGTATGTCTGGGGTAAATTCTTTTCTATCATCAATGTCCTTGTGCAATCCACAATTGATTTGTTCCTTCTTTCAGCAATCTCATTTTTTTGTGATGTCCTCGGTGCAAAACCTATCTTTTTATTCCATGCTCATTACAATAGTTAGTAAATTCATCAAAAATAAATTCACCACCTCTGTCAGATCTCAAGCATCTCAGTTCCTTACCAGTTTCTTTCTCTACTTTTTCCTTATACCACTTAAACATCTTAAATGCTTCTGATTTATCTTTTAAGAACATAACAGTCATTAATCTAGTATAATCATCAACAAACAAAATGAAGTATCTATCTCCATAGTAGCTCCGTGTTCTCATGGGACCACATAAGTCAATGTGAACTAGCTCCAAAATTCTCTTTGTTGAATAATCTTTTCTCTAAAATCTAGATTTTGTCATCTTACCTTTCTGACATTCATGACACATTACATGATCACGCTTTGCTAGGCTAGGCAAACCTCTAACCTTTTTCTTTCTACTAATTTTAATCATGTTATTAAAGTTTACATGACATAGCCTTTTATGCCACAACCACACATCCTCATTTTGTTACGAATAGTCCCAAGAGATAACTGAGAGAGGGGGGCGGGGGGGGGGGGGTGAATCAATTATCTATAAGTTTCAATTATTTATCTAATTAAGTATACTTAAACATAAAGTATAAACACAATGAAAGAACATATGAACACAACACCAATATTTTGGTTATGGGGAAACCCAAATAGGTAAAAACCCCAGTGGGAATTGACACCCACTGATATTTTGTACTAGTGTATAATGATCCTTGTTAGAAGATCCTTAACCCTATTAGGAGTTGTTTTCCAATGCTTTAAGTATAGTAGACCTAGTCAAGGGTCGGACCCTATTAGGATTCTTTTACAATAGTCCCTATTAGGGGAGAGGATGCACTATCCAAGAGCTCACTACTCAAAAGGGAGAAGGCTACAACCTTTTGAATAACAAATACACACTATATCTCGATCTTGGTGAACTGTGCTTTGACCTACTATCTGGATACATTCCAATGTATAGGAAAAATACTTTACTTGGTCACATAGACCTTCTTCTAATGGCTCAACACTTCACACACTCTGCTCTGCTCTTCTTAATCAACCATGAACCACGCTTAAGCAATCACAAATGACTTCCTATAAATATATTTCCTCTAAATGATATAATCAAGTTGGCCAATTAGAACCACCTTGAAATCATATTAGAGAAATAATAACACACTCCAATAATAATTCAATTGGCTCTACTAAGCTGCAACACATTCTAGGACCTATCCAATAAGATAATTGTAGATGCACACTACACACTGTCAGCTCTACCAAAACAACTGGATCTTTCTCCTCAAGTTGAATTACTTCATGCACTCTTAACCAAACATCAATTTCTCTTCTCTAAGCTTAACTCCAAGGGTGCATACCCTAAAGATAGGCGCAACTCAAGAACCAATAAACTCTCTGTTAGCTCTCTTGAACAACCATAGGAAACTGCTAATGGTGAATAGTGACTACATAACTTCACTTCTACTAAATATCAGACTATGCATCTATAAATGAAACATCACTAGCATGTCTTCAACATATATCCAAGTGTAAGGCTCCATGATAACTGTACGGACAACCATACACAAAACACTGCCTGTTACTTTGTCAGGAACACTGCTAACACCAACTATTATATAACTATCTGTACTAACAATTAACCTCTACATCCATGATATCATGCTAATATCATGTCCATGCTTCATACACTAAAAGATTACTACATAAGACTTCCACACATGTTACTTTCCATATGTTGTCATTAATTACAAACATATAGTCAGTATTGACCTACTAGTAAATATCCAACAATCTCCCCCTTTGGTATTGATGGCAACATGTGGAATGAAAAACCACGACCAACCCAAATCAACATTTCTTTTATAACATTCTCCATTTCCTCTTCAAAACTCCCTCAAAGATGAATCCTCCATCTTTTGCAATATTTTCTAATATTCTCCATTTCCTCAACTGTATTGCTGTCATAAGTGAATACTGCTCCCCCTTAGTATATTACTCCTCCTTTTTACTTCTATTTTTCATGACTCTTTATATTACTCCCCCTTTGACATCAATGACAAAGGGTGACATTCATTTTATGCACCAGTACTACTCTTGAGGTAGAGTATTCAACCTTCCATCAGTCCTTGAGGACTGATGCCTTTCCTTCCTTCTAAGAAGAATCAGGGAAGGGAATTAATCCCAACTTCTTCCTGAGATACTCAAAAGTATCTTTAGGCAAGGGCTTTGTGAATATATCTGCCAATTGATCTTTGGTACTCACATAGTCCAGCTTGACTTCTTTCTCTACCACTTTCTCTCTTAGGAAGTGATACTTGATCTCAATGTGCTTTTTCTTTGCATGCATCACAGGGTTCTTTGACATATTGATAGTGCTAGTGTTATCACAATGAATAAAAATAGTATAATCAATTTGAATTCCAAAATCTTTTATCATCTTCTTGATCCAAACAATTGTAGAACAATTTAAGGCTACTGCAACATACTTCACTTCTGCTGTTGACTGAGAAATACAATTTTTTTTCTTACTTGTCCAAGTGACAATTCTATCACCAAGAAAAATTTCTTCACCTGATGTAATCTTTCTATTATCAACACATGCTACCCAATCTACATCAGTGTACACATGAAGCTCAACATTTTTTGAATTAGGATACCATAGACCATAATCTATAGTGCCCTGCAAGTGTCTGAATATGAGTTTACCAATTATAGACATGTACAATGTTATATCTACTATTGGTGAGTCATCTTCTTTTGTAAGTTTGCATCTAGTGATCATAGGTGTTCCTACTGGCTTGCAATCATCCATCTTGAATTTCTTCAGTATCTCTTTCACATATTTGGATTGATTAATAAAAATTTGTTTTTCAATCTGCTACACATTTAGTCCTAAAAAGTATTTGATAGGACCAATCATACTCATCTAAAACTCATTCTACATTTCTTTGGCAAATTCTACACTTAGTTTGTCATTACCTCCAAAGATAATGTCATCAACAAATATAGCTACAAGTAGTAGACCTTTAGATGCCTCTCTAATGAATAGATTACAATCTGTAGCTCCTTTCTTGAATCCAATCTTTGTTAGATATCCATCTAGTCTCTCATACCATCTCTAGGGGCTTGCTTAAGTCCATATAGGGCCTTCTTCAGTCTACATGCCATATCAGGTTTGTCTGATAAGGTGACTCCTTCTATCTGTTCAATGTATACTTCTTCTTTCAAATCTCCATTCAGGAATGCTTACTTGACATCCATCTGATATACTTTGAAGTTTTTGACTGTAGCATAAGATAGAAATAACATAATAGCTTCTAATATTGTCACAAGTGCAAATGTGTCTGAATAGTCAATGCCTTCTCTTTGTGCATACCCCTTACACACTAATCTTTCTTTGTTTCTTACTACTCTACCATCTTCATTCATCTTGTTTCTAAATATCCACTTTGTTCCAATCACATTTTTATCACTAGGTCTTGGGACCAGTTCCCAAGTGTCATTCTTAATAACTTGATCAAGTTATTCTTTCATAGCATCATGCCAATCTAAATCATTACATGCATCTTCAACACTTAAAGCTTCAACCTGAGATAGTAAACATATCGCTTCACTGATAGCTGAGTTCTTTTCTTGTGATCTTGTTAACACTTTGCTACTCTAATCTCCAATGATGTCTTTCTTGGAATGATTTCTAGATTTATACTTTGGAACTTTAGTTGATGTTGACTCATCAGCCTTAGGAGTACCTTATTCACTTGTTTCAGGGTCATTGAATAACACATCAATACTATCAAACATTTCCTCAATAACTGTCTCACTAGTGGAGGTTCTAGGTTCTTCTTCAATCATGGGTGAGTAATCATGATATCTTTCTTGAACCATAAACTTTTCATCAATCTTAACATGAGCACTTTCAATGATATTTTTCAATCTTAAATTGAAACATCGATAAGCTTTACTTTTAGTAGAGTAACCAAGAAAAATACCTTCATCACTTCTTGCATCAAACTTGCCTACTACTTCATCCTTCTTGATGTAGAACTTGCTTCCAAAGATTCTGAAGTATTTTACTATGGGAACATTACCAAACCATAGCTCATAAGGTGTTTTTTCAATGCCAGGCCTTAACTGAATTTTATTGATGGTGTAGATTGTTGTATTGACTACATCTCTCCAATAGGTGTGTGCAGCTTTTCCTTCAATCATGATGGTGTGTGGTATATCAAGAATGATTCTATTCCTTCTTTATGCAATTCCATTTTTTTGAGGTGTTCTAGGTGAACTTAACTATCTCTTTATGCCATGTTCTTTGTAGTACTCATAGAATATTTCAAAGGTGAATTATCCTCCTCTATTTGATCTCAAGCATTTTATTTTTAGTTCAGATTCATTCTCAACCTTTGCTTTGAATATTTTGAGCTTCTCAAATGCTTTTGAATTATTTTTCAAGAACACAACCCACATCATCCTAGTATAATCATGAAAAAAATAAAAATGAAATACCTTTCACCATAGTATGATCTTGTTTGAGTTGGACCACATAGGTCAGTATGAATCAGATCCAACTTATTGTCTACTGAATTAAGCTTGCTCATGAATAAATTTCTCACATGCTTTCCCATCACACATTCTCTGTATATAGTATCACTTGGCTTTTCTATGCCAGGTAGATCTCTTACTACTTTTACATTGCTTATCTTTACTATGTTATCAAAATTGATATGACATAGTCTTTTATGCACAAACCAACTGTCATCAACTTTGGCAACAAAATAACTTGCTTTTGAATTGAGTTGGAAAACATTACCTTTAGTCTTTGAGCTTGATGCAATCATAACACCATCCTTGTTGTTAATGATGCATTTATCATCTTTGAACTCTAATTAATAGCCTTTTTCAAGTAACTGACCAACACTGAGAAGATTATGTTTCAAACCATCAACATAAAGAACATCATCAGTATTATTCTTTCCATCCAAGGTGATGGCTCCTCCACCAACTATGAGTTTAGGAGTGTTGTCTCTAAATCTAACCATGCCACCATTGTATTTGTCCAGATGAACAAACCTTCCTTTATCACCTATCATGTGATGTGAACAACCACTGTCTATAATCCAGTCTATCCTTATGTCAGCTTGGGAAATTAATGCTAGCTCTTGTTCCTCTTTCTCATCTTTATGAATTGTCTTATTATTCATTTTGTCTATAATAGCATGAATCCAATTTCTTCTTCACTTGATTCATCATCTAAAACTCCATCTCCATCATAGTAGCATTCCTTAGAGTACTTATGCTTGTAATCCTTTTTGAACTTTCTAGCTCTAGTAGGACACTTAGATGCAAATTGACTGATCTTATTACATGAAAAATACTTAAATGGTTATTGACCTTCATATTTTCCTTTTCCTTTCTTTTCTCTTTTGGAAATCATAGAAATGAAATCATCTAGTGTTTTCTCTTCATCATCATCATCAAAATTACTAGAAGTGTTTGCAAATTTCTTACCATGGATTGTTGCTTTGAAGGCTGTCTCACTTTTTGGTTCTGTCTTTAGTCTTGAAATCTCAAAAGATGAGATTTTGTTGATCAAGGTCTCTCTCTTGAAATTTGATGTGAGCTGCATGGTCCCATCAAGGATTTTGATCTTGCTTTCATATTCTAAAGTAAGAGTGGTCATTAACTTGTCCATAATGTCTTCTTCTGAAATCTCTCCACCATTGTTCCCGATTCCAGCAACTGCTTCATTTATCCTTTGATTGTAAGCTCTAAAATTTCCTTCAGGCAGCATCTCTAATGCATTGAATCTTTTCTTCCATGTCTTTTTGTGCATATCCTTTGCTTGTTTTTCTCCTTCAAATATGTCTTCTAGGTACTTCCATATTTTGTGGGCGGTATCCACCTTCTTTATCTCTAAAAATTCACTATCAAATAGGGCATTGATAAGGGCTTCTTTAGCTATAGCATTCTAATGAAAAAATTCTTTTTTCCTTTCAGTAGCATCATCCTTTGCAAGGTCTTCTAAGGTAGGAATCTTGGCTACTTTGATAGTTACATCAAAAACTTCAAAAGCAATGCACTGCAAATGGGTCATCATCTTGTTCTTCCAATCAAGATAATTCTCTCCATCAAACTTAGGACTTTCTTTTTTGAAGTATGCCATCTGATCAACCTCAGGCTATTAAAATTTCTCTCTGAGGCACTTGGCTCTGATACCAATTGTTAGGAATAGTCCCAAGAGATAATTGAGAGGGGGGGGGGGGGGGTGAATCAATTATCTACAAGTTTTAATTATTTATCCAATTAAGTATACTTAAACATAAAGTATAAACACAATGAAAGAACATATGAACACAACACCAATATTTTAGTTACAGGGAAACCCAAATAGGTAAAAACCCCAGTGGGAATTGACACCCACTAATATTTTGTACTAGTGTATAATGATCCTTGTTAGAAGATCCATAACCCTATTACGAGTTGCTTTCCAATTCATTAAGTACAGTATGTATACACCCTAAAATGGTTGCCTAGACTTTGGGCCCCCATTCAACAATTTTATCAAATCCTTGAATCAATATTTTCAAAATCAACATTTTATCAATTATATCAATTTCCTTGATCAAATCTTATTTTATCATTTTCAATTATTTGCCTTGGGCTAACCATTTTATCCTAAGTTTCTATTTATTTAAAAGAAATTTTTCCTCCCCTTTTAATAAATAAAAAGCCCCCACTTTTCCTCTTATCCTAAGTTGCACAAATAAAAGCATTATTCTTATTTTACAAAAAGAAGAAAAAGTACTTTTTGTCTCATATGGACACAAAATTCAACTCTTATTTTCTCATTGGAGGATATTTGTGCACATGGTTTTCTCCTCTTTGATGCTCCACCCTTGATTAAATCTTTTGCCTCTTAATCTCCATCATCCGTTGATTCTCATTTCCTATAAAAAAAGAGCTCTCTTCCTCATTTTCATATGCATTTTTGAATACTAATGTTATGTTGGAGGTTTTCTAGGTCACTTTGAAGCTTTTGAAGATTTGGAGCATTCTTGGCTTTGCATCTACATGTTATTCTAGTTTCATTTGTCATGGCATTCATAGCTTCATAGTTATCTTAGTTTCCTTTATGCTTTAGATTACTTCATCTAGTTTAATTAGGAAAGATTTGTAACACTTGCATCTTTCCTTTCATAGTTTAGTTTGTACTTTCATTTCCATAGCTTAGCTTGCACCTCTCATTTCTAGCTTGCATATTCATCTTAATCTAGTTTTCATTTGCATTTCATAATGATTCTCAGGGATATTGGCATTGTTTCCCTTGTCTTCATTTGAATCTCTCATTGTGTGGTTGACTAGCAAGGTCATTAGCTTAATATCTCTAGCTGAGAGCAAATTTTAAATAATCTTACAACTCCATACATAGAGAGCTCTAGGTCACTTTCTAAGGTTTCCTATTCATGGATTCCCTTGGATATAATGACTTAGAGAAGTGCACCATTTGAGTGTGTACATTTTTGGCACCCACCGTGGGGTAGAGCATTATTGTTTTGTCCTTAATTTGCTGCATTTCTGTTAATTTTTCATCAATTTTTAACTTTATTTTTAGCTCTCTAGTTTTTTAGTCTCAGATTATCGCGCGATAGTTTTCCAGTATCACGTGATAGTTTTTGTATGGTGGTGCGATACTTCACCAGTTAAAGTATCACATTGTTTGAGACATTCTGTCACACTATTCAGAACATTCTATCCCTTGCAAGTACAGTAAAGTATCGCCTAGAAATATATTAGCACCCTAGTTTACTGTAAAGAATTGCGTGATATTTCTGGTGACTGTACTATCGCCTGTACCTGGCAGTGAGTTGTTTCTTAGTTTTTTTTCTTGCCAAGTTTTGATTTAATCTACTTGATGGTTTGATTCACTATGGTTAGGCAGAGTTTAGTTGCAGATTTCATTTGGATTTTGATTTTTGCTAACCTTGTGGGGCTAACAAGTTGTGGTTGTAGGTGCCTCTTGCTTAAGTATTTTTCCAAAAGAATGCATGTCAAAGCTTCAAATGCACAAGGGCTACTAACAGTTTTTGTAGGGCTACCCAAAAGCATAAAAACAAAAAAAAATGCTTGTTATTTATTTCATTTCAAGTGTGGCAATTACTAGTTATTTCATTTCATAGGAACATAATATCTTGTTGTAGGAATTCCTGGGTGGTAGGAGAAGTATGCTCTTCACCCTTGTGGTGAACTAGAAAATCTTGACCCATCTTTGGATTTTGAAAGCAAGAGGGTAATTAAACATTTTCTTGGTGTGTTTGGGAGAAAACTTTGAGATAGGGGAGTATGCTCTTCACCCTTGTGGTGAAACAAAAACCTTAACCTCATAAGTTGATCCACTCTTTGTTTAGATCTTTAGAATCCTTTAGTAGGCCTGCTCTTGAGCAATCAAGAGGAATGACCCAAGTGGGGACAAGCTAATAATGAGCTATTCCAACCCACTATAATCTCAAGGCTATCGAGGATACAAAACCTTGGTAGACGTAGCACTTGTCTTTGCTTGATGTGAGTACTTGTGGGATTGTGACCATGAGAAAAATGTCAAGCAAGAATGCTTAAGGTACTCTTGAGGCCGCGAGGTCCTAGTCCTTTTTGAGGAGCAAGAGGGGTGTTACAAACAGAAGCCCTTATTAAGAACCATAGATAGAAGCCACCTTATTTTTCAGCTTAGTGTCTTGGTGCAAGGATTGATCCAAGTGGAATAACCTAGATCACCCCAAGATTACTCACCTTCTGTGTTCCTTTGGCTGTGTCATGGGAATTCCACGACAAAGCCAATATCTATTGTGGGCAACCACTTTGTGTGAGGCAATGGAGCATCCAGTGTGGGCCAAGTTGTTAAGTATTGAGCCTTTTTCCTTATAGGTAGAAAGTTCTTGAAATGTTCTCATTGTGATATACCCATGTAAATGTTCTTGCATATTCAACATCACGATAGTATTCATAGGATTTTTATCAATTTTTATATGACAATTGATTGCCTTGGCAAGGTTGCTTTTGGCCTTGTTTCAAGTGTTTGAAGACATGTTTTGATCCCATACTATTTGCAAACTTGTCCATTTACTGTTGTAACTATGATTGAAATCGAAAAAACCAATCTTCAGCCTAAAATTTTGGTCAAATTGCCTTGAAAATTGAGATTTTGACACTCACTGGTTCGAAGAGTCATACAACACTAGAATAGTATCGCTCTCTATCCTAAGAAATATTGTGCGATAGTTCATTCCTGTAGGACTATTGCTCCACCTGCCTGGAAAATATAGCCCAGGCTTATTGGAAACTATCACCCTGCTTGTGGTGAAATATCACCTGATTATAAATTATCACTCTGTTTGCTTGGAAAGTATCGCTTAGAGTCTTTCTACAGCTTGTCTGATTTCTACAATTTCTAGTCTTCCTTGGTCAATCTAGATCTCAAATCTTAGGTGCTGTGACATGTTTCTCAATATCCAAATGAATTTCAATGGTATCAAATTACACAAAAGTGACTCTTAGTCTTCTTTCTTCCACTTCTTCCATGTCTTCCTAGTCTTCCATTTTCATCCTTTCTCTTCTTTCTTCATGATTCTTCCTAAATTCTTCATGTCTTCTTGATTCTTTTCCTCTTATTATCTAGTCTACCTTCTTCTATTTCATCTCTTCTATTCATTTCTTCCATGCTTGATTCCTTCTCTTCTACAACCATGAAGTGCAACTACCTTGTTATGGAACCTCTCTTGAGAATGGATGATCTCTAACTCATTTCTCAATTCAAAGAATTTTATTCCTCCAATAGTCCTTTTGGATATCTCATGGGTGACAAACTTAAAGCAAAAATAAAAGAAAAGATGATTGAATTAGATGCCTTTGCTAGGATCATAGACATGATCATATAACAACCTTCTTCTTCAAAACATTCTTCATTATCTAATTCTTCTCATTCTTCTTCACCTTCCAAGTCTTACCATGACTCTTCTAGACATTATTTGTATTCTTCATTATCCAAGTCTTCCTCCTCCACAGGATCTTCACTTTCCTCTTCTTCACAATCTCATTCATCTTCTACTTCTCCCAAGAGTCTTACTCCTCAATATGAGCAATATAGTAATCCTTGTGATACCTCTCCCAAAAAGAGTGACACACCCATCTTTGATGACTATGATGACTATTATGATTGCTATGATGATGAACCATATAGTCATACCTATGAAACCTCTATTCCTAAGATTCCTCCTAGTCATGTGCTCGTGCTTACTGGAAATGGGTCATCACATTGGATAGATCGTGATGGTGATCCATATGATTCTGATTTTGAAAGAGACTTTGATGATTTCTATGAACAATACCTAGATGATACATCTACTTCTATTGAGGAATATAAAATGTACCACGCTGATTTGAAACATAAATATTATAAGAATCCTTCCTCTAAGAACTCTCATGCTGAAAATAAAGATGACACTCTCAAGAAAGATTATGCTAATGATAGACCTTTGTCTTGTGATGGTTCCCTTCCATCCCCTACTTCCTCCAATAACCATACATTTCCTAAAGCTTCCAATTCTTTCAAACCTTTCACAAATCCTTCATCCAACAATGATCCTAATGCTTTTCATGTAGTTCCCTATAGTTATCCTCAAGAGCTACCTCTTAAAGAAACTCAAGCTAACCTTCACTTGGCTGCAAATACTTTCAATAATGCTAAACCTAAAGAGCCTAATCTTTTATACACTACAATGCCTACTTTAGTTAGTCATTCACCATCTCTTCCAAATTCTTCCATACAATTCCAACATGCTTCCTTGTCCTTAGAAGTGGCCCCATGTCAAGAGAAATCTAAAAATGATAAAGAAAAGAACATAAAGACAGATCAAGATCAAGAACCCTCCATGTCATCCAATACTTTCCATGATGTATCTCATCTGTTTCATGGTTATTTTGATCCTCTACACCCTTCCTCATTTATTCCACCATGTCTTAAATCTTCTCCTAAGCAAGATCAAGCTACTACTCACACCATTGAGCTTATTGATAAACAAAATAACCTTACTACACTTGCATTTTCCAAAGATGATACTTCCATTAAGGTTATTGAAAATGGTGTTGTTACTTCCAATGTTAAGCCTATTGAAAATCAAGAGAAAAAGTCTACGCTTATGCTATCCAAAGGTCCTTGTCAAGATCAAAGTCTTCCATCTTATTCTACCACTCCATGTTCACTTCCACTTTCTACTCTTCTTAAGTCTTTGCAAGCTTTGAATAATCCTATCGAAGAAGTTTCTCCTATTCAAGATGTTCATGATTCTATTGTAAATCCTAATGCTCACTCTAAAGATGCTAATGTCCTTGGTTGTCATATAGATGTTGATGAACTTATTTATTATCCTTTTGCATCTTCCACTTCCATCCTTGGATCTCTTCCACCACTACTAAGGGCTTCACATCTTCCTTCCATCTTGGGCCCTTATGTCCCTTGACTTTCCCCTCCTAACTCTCCTAATTCATCATCCATCTTGGGTCCTTATGTCCCTCCATCTCCTATCTTTCCTCAAGATCAACATAGATGCATACCCTTGAATCCTTTTCATCCACCCACCCATCTAAACCAATCATATCCTCCTTCCACAAGTCCCAAGTCTTTTGGAAGTAACTTGAATGTTCAATATAAGAAAAAGAAGCAATACAAGAATCCATTAAAAAAAAAAGATCACCATGTCTCCTCTAATCGACATGGGGGCATAAAGTCAAAAGAGATATCTAAGAAGAAAACTAAAAGACAAGTATGGGTTCTAAAATCCATCATTGAAGATATTCTCTCTAAATCATCAAAAAGAAATGAAAAGCCTATGACTATATGGATTCCAAAGTCTCTCTTGAAAGAGTTTAACATTGAACAAAAAGTGAAGTTGACATTCAAGCTTCCAAAGGCTTCCACTTCATCTTCCTCCAAAAACATTCTTCCATCCCATGTGCCTAAACCGCAACTTCTACTAAACATTCGTCATATTCCTTCACGTATTCCTTCATTCAAATTTCCTCCACCCTCTCACCACCCTTTAAGGTGAGTGTTGATGTTGATCTTGCCTTCCTTTCCTTCTACCTTTTCACAATCCTTCCATTCATTATCCTACTACATTCTTTCCTTTTTCCTCACTTTCCTATTCCTCCTATCTTCCAACCTCACTTGCTTTACATAAAACCTTATCCTCCATTTTTATCTTCCATCTTCCTTTCACTATCAACATCTTTGAGCATATCATTTTGAGTCCTTGGAGTATCATGGTTTATCCTTTCAAGGAGCATTATCTAAAAGCTTGCCTTCTTCCAAAAAAAAAAATGAAAAAAAAAATGAAAAAATTAAAAATGTGCCTTGGTGGAAACCTGGAAACAGGCACCTTGGTAGAAAAAGTAAAGAGAAATAAATTTATCCTATGGTGAAAGCCACTCCCTTGTGGTGCCTTGGATAAGTACCATGATGAAAACCTGGCAATCAGGCATCATGTGTAGTTCTTCTACATATTTCATCCATTCCATTTTCTCTCTTTGATCTTGACAATGTTGACCCATGCATGAACATTTGGCTATCTTGTGAGCTATCTTATGATGATCTTTCTTTCATTTCATTCATGTTTAGCCTTCATATTTATTTTCCTCAATTAATTCTAGCCTTTTTCTATCCTTTTCTCCTTTGGTCTTGATCTAATAAAAAAGAGTAAAACATGATGCTATGAAGCCTCTTGACATGTCTACTCCTTTGGACTACATCCTTTCCTTCTTTTGCATTACACTTTTGTGACTTATCCTATGCTAGCATTTCATTGCTTGTCCAAATGTGCTTAGCATGACTTTTTTTTCCCTAGCTTGGGTACTTTTGAGGAGTTTTCTTTTGAGGATTTCTTCCTTTCATTCTCCTTCATTCTCTTGTCTTTCATCTCTTCCACTAGCTTGCTAATCCCTCTTGTTCTCCACCTTGCTAGACATTGGGACTACACGATGCAGTCTTGCTTGGGAGTTTGATGACCATTATGTCTGGGGGCATCCTTTGTACATATTTAATGATCCTGAAAAAATTCTTAAAAAAAAAATTTCATATATGATGCTGAAAAAATCCTAAAAACCATATAAAGTCCTGAAAAAATACAAAAAGAAATCAAAAAATGTAAAAAATTCAAAAAAATAGAAAAAGTGCCTTGGTGAAAACTTGGAAACAGGCACCTTGGTAGCAAAAATACAAAAAAATTGAAAAATCAAAAAAATCTTCCAAGTGGTGAAAACCTAGAAACAGGCGCTACTTGAGGCCTTTGCACCCTTGTTTCTTAGCATGCGCCCTCAACACTTAGCCTCTCTCCATCATGCCTTGACCTTGTTGCCTTGGTTTGGAATTGGTATTTGTCTTTATCTAGGGGGCATAACTATGTTAGCCTTGGTCCTTTAGGATGTTTTGGTCTTTAGGACATCTTGCAAATAGTGTTTTTCAACATCACCCCAAACTATTTTTTTCAACACTACCCTAGCGTTAAGTGTTCTCAACACTTATTAGATATCCTACCCGTAATCTAGCATGATATGATATTTCTCACTGGTAGATATGATACTTAGAGATTGATTCTATGGCCTACACACATTCACTTAAACACTCGACTCGCTGAGACTTGTTTGACTTTATTTCTTTGTGTGCTATCTATGATGATTTCTTTGATGAGTGTTCTTTTCCCTAAGAAGTTTTTGATGATGCATACCTAGAAGACTGAGGGTATGAGGACATGTTTTATTGCTTTTTTTGCTTGTGTGTATATTTTGTTGGTCCTAATTGTCATTAGCATTTATGCTTGCTCCACATGACACCTAGGATCTACAAGGTATTATCCTTGATTGTTTTATGTGAGTGCATACTTGTAGTCATCTTGACTTTCCTTGTGTCTCAATGTGAGTATAATCTTTCCATATTAAACTTAGGTAATCTCACTGCACTAGTCATCTTGACCTACATGTCTTTGGTGCCTAAGTGAGATTTCCACATTCCTATCTGATATAGATCATATTCATATACCCATAGTCATACTAGTGAGTATTGTATGATCTTGCAATGCTACCAATAAAAGTCGATGATGATTATTAGATGTCTATTGGCGTTGTGACCTTGCAAGTCAACCACTTTCATAGTAGCTTTCATTTTAGCTTCATATTAGTTTAGTTTTTCATCTTGCACATGGAGAGAGCTCTCCTTTTATCTTTTATGGACTAGTCAGTCAATTGCACTCACCTTTCCTTTTCTTCGATCATTTCTTTTTCTCCTTATCTTTCACATCACATTCTATTCCTATCATCACAAGGGGTTAATCTTATCATCATATCTATAGCATTTTGACTTTTTGACCTAATTTTCAAAATACCTCATAATTGCACAAAAATTGCACCCCTATCTAATATCAACGTCTTGGATCCATTTTTGGACTCGAAATCAAAATCTGAGTTAATCTTGATAGTCAAAATCACATTTCAAAATTTTCTTCCTCTTCTGCATAGTTAGCTGACCGTTTGAGGCCTGATCCTTCAATCTTCATTTCTTCACCCCCATCTCTTTCAAACTCCTAGTCTATCATTCATTTTCACTTGCTTCATCTCTCTAAGGTTTGACTTCATCTTTTCAGTCAAACTGGGGCATATCTTCACTACTTAATGGTTATCCTATCATCTTTCATCTTTGATCATGATTTCTAGTGATTTGATCAAGTTTATCTATTTGCTACTTCTCCTCTACCTGATTTCGATTCCGATTCCAAGGGGGCAGTACTTATCAGCTTCAATCTTCAATTCAGCTTTATTATTCAGTTTAGCTTGAGATTCTTATTTTGAGACTTGATTATCACTTAATAGCAATGGTGTTGATCTTGTCTTTTGATTCTTATCTCTTATTTTGAGACTTGACTATCACTTAACATCAACGGTGTTAGTCTTGTCTTTCAGCCAGTTTATCTTTGTCTTCATGTGTTCCCATCCATCAAACACACATCTGGGTTGTTTTGTGATCCCAAATTGATCTCACATTTCAATTATTTTTCAACCACATGTGTTCCCAGAATGATCACACATTAGTCAAAGAGGGGCAAATGTATGCACCCTAAAATGGTCACCTAGACTTTGGGCCCCCATTCAGCAATTTTATCAAATCCTTGAATCAAGATTTTCAAAATCAGCATTTTATCAATTATATCAATTTCCTTGATCAAATCTTATTTTATCATTTTCGATTATTTTCATTGGGATAACCATTTTATCCTAATTTTTTTTATTTAAAATGAATTTTTCCTCCCCTTTTACTAAATAAAAAGCCCCCACTTTTCCTCTTATCCTAAGTTGCACAAATAAAAACATTATTATTATTTTACAAAGAGAAGAAAATGTACTTTTTGTCTCATATGGACACAAAAGTCAACTCTTATTTTCTCATTGGAGGATATTTGTGCACATGGATTTCTCCTCTTTGATGCTCCACCCTTGATTAAATCTTTTTCCTCTTAATCTCCATCATTCATTGATTCTCATTTCCTATAAAAGAAGAGCTCTCTTCCTCATTTTTATATGCATTTTTCAATACTAATGTTATGCTGGAGGTTTTCTAGGTCACTTTGAAGCTTTTGAAAATTTGGAGCATTCTTGGCTTTGCATCTACATGTTATTCTAGTTTCATTTTTCATGGCATTCATAGCTTCATATTTAGCTTAGTTTCCTTTATGCTTTAGATTACTTCATCTAGTCTAATTAGGAAGGATTTGTAACACTTACATCTTTCCTTTCATAGTTTAGTTTGTACTTTCATTTCCATAGCTTAGCTTGCACCTCTCATTTCTAGCTTGCATATTCATCTTAATCTAGTTTTCATTTGCATTTCATAGTGATTCTCAGGGATATTGGAATTGTTGCCCTTGTCTTCATTTGAATCTCTCATTGTGTGGTTGACTAGAAAGGTCATTAGCTTAATAGCTCTAGCTGAGAACAAATTTTAAATAATCTTGCAACTCCATACATAGAGAGCTCTAGGTCACTTTCTAAGGTTTATTATTCATGGATTCCCTTGGATATAATGACTTAGAGAAGTACACCATTTGAGTGTGTACATAGTAGACTTGGTCAAGGGTTAGACCTTGTTAGGAGTCTTTTACAATAGTTCCTGTTAGGGGAGAGGATGCACTATCCAAGAGCTCACTGCTCAAAGGGGTGAAGGCTACAACCTTCTAAATAACAGATACACACTATATTTGGATCTTGGTGAACTGGACTTTGACCTACTGTCTGGATTAGTTCTAGTGTATAACACAAATACTTTAATTGGTCATGTAAACCTTCTCCTGATGGCTCGACACTTCGCACACTCTTATTTTCTCTTCTTAATCAACCATGAACCATGATTAAGAAATCACAAATGACTATCTATAAATATCTTTCTTCTAAATGATATAGTCAAGTTGACCTGTTAGAACCACCTTGAAATCATATTAGAGAAATAATAACACACTCCAATAATAATTCAGTTGGCTCTACTAAGCCACAACACATTCTAGGACTTGTCCAATAAGATAATTATAGATGCATGCTACACACTATTGGCTCTACCAAAACAACTGGATCTTTCTCCTCAAGGTGAATTAATTCATGCACTCTTAACCAAACATCAATAACTATTTTCTAAGCTTAAATCTAAGGGTGCATGAGCTAAAGATAGGCGCAACTCAAGAACCAATAAAATCTCTGTCAGCTCTCCTAAACAACCATAGGAAACTGCTACTGGTGAATAGCGACTACATAACTTCACGTCTACTGAATATTAGAATATGTGGCCATAACTAAAACATCACTAGCATGTATTCAACATATATCCAAGTGTGCAAGGCTCCATGATAACTATATGGACAACCATACACATAACACTTCCTATTACTCTGTCAAGAACACTACTGACACCAGCTACTATATAACTATCTATACTAATAGTTAACCTCTACACCTATGATATCATATTGATATCATGTCCATGCTTCATATACTGAAAGATTACTGCATAAGACTTCCACACATGCTACTTTCCATATGTTGTCATTAATGACAAACATACAATTAGTACTGACCTAATGGAAAATCTCCAACACATTTTTCATCATTAAACAAGAAGACTCTGCATTATCAAGATAAAATAAATTACCTTTCGATTGTGATCCTATTCAAACAAGTTTCCCATCATCATCAAATATTTTTACCTTTTTTCTCTCAAAAGCTACTTGGTGACCTAAATTATTAAGCTATGCCACACTTAGCAGATTTTAGTTCAGTCTTTCTACCCAATAAGCATTATCACATCTTGTTATATCATTTATTAGTAAAGTTCATTTTCCTCTAACCATACAAGGTGTATCATTACCCATTTTCACAGATCCTCCATTATATTGCTCAAGATGATTAAAATTTTCTACATCTCTAGTCATGTGATGTGTACAACCACTATCAATAATCCATGTATCATTTTTATTAACCTTAGAAATAAGTGTCATCTCTACATACCTTTCTTCTTCCTCAGAATCATCCTTCATTGCAACAAATTCTACCTCCACATCTTCATTGATGTCGATATCAGTGTTGTCTTCCTTAGCAATGTAACACACCTTCTTGCCTTTGTCATTGTTGTCTCAGTTATCCCTGTTGTAGTATTGATAACTTATGTTGCTTCTTCTCCCATACCTTCCTTCACCAGATCGATCTTTGTTTCTATCATCATCTTTCCGATTTGGACATCTAGCAGTAATATGACCAACTTCTTTGTAGTTAAAACATGCTAAAGGTAACTTACCCTTATATCTACCTTTACATTTAGGTAATCTTCTGGCCATAAGATCTTCAAGCTCATCAAGCTCATCATTAGTATTACTGTCATTATCATCTCTATTGCTTCTACCAGCTACTATACTTACCAATCTTCAAAGAAGACATAAAAGTAGATTCAACAGATAGTACAATACTATTATCAAAGTTGTTCAGCTCAAAAGTTGTTAGTTTACCAATTAGATTATCAATAGTAAGAGTATTGCCAAGTGCAGACCTCATTTCATGTATAGAAAAAATTCTAATTGCATAAACATGCAATAAGGTTCTCAATATTTTTCTTACCACTATATCTTCTTCAATAAATCCACCAGATCCTCTAATAGCATTAACTACCTCCTTTATTCAGTTTGTATATTGCACAATGTTTTCTCCCTCTTTCATTTTCATATCATCAAATCTTCCTCTTAAGCTTTCAGCTCTAGCTCTTTTGACATTTGCATCACCACTAAAAACTTGAGCAAGTTTATCCCACATTTCCTTAAAAGTAGTGTAATCCTTGACATCTTCAAATTCACCATCAGACAGGGCAGAAGCAATCTCCATCATAGTAATATTATGCTCATGTCTATCTCTAACTAATCAAGAGCTAAAGGTCCTATAGGTGGTGCTAAGTAGCCATTATCTAATAGAGTGAGGGAAGAATTCCCAATACCAAATATATGTAGTCTCATTCAACTTTTCCATATTGTAAAGTTGTCCTTGTTCAGCTTTGGCACATCCCTCTTATACATTTTGTGATCTTTATGCTGAAGTCCTTAAAACTCTGTTCCAAGAAACCAATATGCTTTGATACCAATTATTAGAATAATTGAGAGTGGGGTGAATTAGTTATCCTTAGTCCCAAATACAAAATGTATAACTTCAAAACAAATTTAGCTAATTTTGTAGCTTGATAAACATAAATATAACATTGTCTATTATTTTACCAATTATCAGTTAATTTATCATAGTGATTATCGACCAAATCAAATATGCAATATGAAAAGTATGATATCAAAACAATAATCACATAAACACATAACACAAGAGATTTAGCGTGGAAACCCTGTAAAGGGGAAAACCACCTGGGACCGGTAACCCAAAAAAAATTTTCTCTTTTGAAGTGAGCTTGGTGAAGAGCCAACCCTATTAAAGGTTACAAAACACACTATAAGGTGTGACCTTGTTAGAGGATTTAACACTAACAGTTATTGTCCAACCGGCATTCACTATGGGGTTGACAAGATAACAATGTACATCTAATGAATGACATAAATGACTTTCAAGTCTACTCGGTTAAGAGATTTCTCTTTTTAAAATGGTTAAACTATAACAACAATTAATGTGATTACAATACAAATTAATTTGTAGATGTTTAGATCTAATACAGGTCCATACAAATCCTCTGATCAATATATCTATTCAATTCTTTTCAACATTCAATAACTTACTGTCACTCAGTAAAGCTCATTGACGCTCGGTTAACTCTGTAGTTTGGTTCTTCTTTAACAAGTTCGATCAGGCATGCATGAAGCAATGTTCATGTGATATCTCTACAGTCTCCTTTCATCAGCATCCTCTCCACAATGAAATCACTTTCTCTTCAATAGACAAGTAAATTGTTTTCTTCTCATCCATTAGATTTTTCCTCTTTAAATCCTTTGTTGATTTTTTCACTTAAACCTTTCTCGGCTGTTATGTTAGTAACACATTTTGATTCCATCCATTAGATCTTCTTCCAATTTTGTTAGCCATAGATCTCAATAACATACTTTATCTTTCACCTCGAAATAATACACTTTATAGCTCATCAATTTCTATCAGCTAAACTAGTCATTTAGTTCTTTTGTCCATTCTTGATTAATATAGAAATGCGTTGGTGAATACAAGCTTGGTTGTAACTATGCTCATCGGTACACACTACACTGGCTCGGTGTATACTGGAATGCTTCATTAACCGACCACACTCTATTGTAGTACTTTTCTTCCTTCTTCATGAATGATTAATGCAACATAATCAAGTGAAAAAAATGAAGTCATAGACTCATCAATAAATTACCTAAATTATCCCTTATCCTCATTTGTCAAATCCATCTTCCTCTATGTAGATATTTTGGTTCCTTATCTTTTCACTCCTCTTTACAGGTGTGTAGATGTTTGTAACTATCATGATAAGTACTATCAAAACTAGTTGACATCAATGACAACATAAAACTGATTCAATTATCTTACATCACAATTCAATCTCTCCCATTAGGTTCATAATCAATTATAGTTCATCAGGTCAAACTTGTTGGAGATTTTCCTGCAAGCTAGTACTGACTGTATGTTTGTCATTGATGACAACATATGGAAAGTAGCATGTGAGAAAGTCTTATAAAATAATCCTTAAGTATATGAAGCATGAACATGATATCAAGATGATATCATGGGCACAAAGGTTAATTGTTAGTGTAGACAGTTATATATAGTAGTTGGTGTCAGCAGTCTTCCTAACAGAGTTATAGAAAGTGTTCTATGCATGGTTATCCATATGGTTATCATGGATTCATGTGCACTTGGATTTATGTTGGAGACATGTTAGTGATGTTTCAGTTCTGGATGCATAGTCAGATATACAGTGGAAGTGAAGTTATGTAGTCGCTATTTTCCAGTAGTAGTTTCCTGTGTTTGTTTAGGAAAGCCAACAGAGATTTTATTAGTTCACGAGTTGCACCCATCATTGGGGTATGCACCCTTAGAGTTAAGCTTAGAAGATAGTTTTTGATGTTCTCTTAAGAGTGCATAAACTAATTCATGTTGATGAGAAAGATCCAGTTATTTTGGTAGAGCTGACAGTGTGTAGTGTGCATCTACAATTACCTTAATGAACATGTCCTATAATGTGTTGCGTGCATAGTAGAGTTGACAAAATGATTATAGAAGTTTGTTATGGTTTCTCTAATATGATTCTAAGGTGGTTCTAATAGGTTGACCTAATTGTATCATTTAGAGGAAAGATATTTATAGGAAGTCACTTGTGATTGTTGAGGTGTAGCTCACAGTTGATCAAGAAGAGAAGAGCAGAGTGTGTGAGGTGTGGAGCCATCATGAGAAGGTCTATGTGACTAGGTAAAGTATGTGAGCTATCCATTGGAACTAATTCAAACATGCAAGTCAAAGAGTAGTTCACCAAGATCTAGATATAGTGTGTATCTATCATTCAGAAGGTTGTAGCCTTCTGCCCTTTGAGCAGTGAGCTCTTGGACGTTGCATCCTCTCCCCTAATAGGGAAAATTATCAAAGACTCCTAATAGGGTCTGACCCTTGACCAGGTATACTATACTTAATTTATTGTAAAGCTACTCCTAATAGGGTAAAGGATCTTCTAACAAGGATCATTATAGACTAGTACAGAATATTAGTGGGTGTCAATTCCCACCAGGGTTTTCACCTATTTGGGTTTCCCCATAACCAAAATATTGGTGTTGTGCTCATGTGTTCTCTTATTGTGTTTATGCTTATGTTAAAGTATACTTAATTAGATAAAGAATTGAAACTAGTAGATAACTTATTCACCCCCCTCCCCTCTCAGTTATCTCTTGGGACTATTCCTAACAATTGGTATCAGAGCCAAGTGCCTCAGAAAGAAAGTCTAACAGCTTGAGGTTAATTAGATGGCATACTTCATAAAAGAAAGTCTTAAGTTTGATGGAGAGAATTATCTTCATTGGAAGAACAAGATGGTAACCCATTTGTAGTGTATTATTTTTGAAGTTTTTGATGTCACTATCAAAGAAGAAAGGATTCCTATCATAAACGATCTTGGAAAAGATGATTCTACTGAAAGACAAAAGGAATTATTTCATCAGAATGCTATAGCCAAAGAAGCCCTTATCAGCACCCTATCTGATAGTGAATTTTTAGAAATAAAGAAGATGGATAATGCCCATAAGATATGGAAGTACCTAGTAGATATATTTGAAGGAGACAAACAAGAAAAGGATGCGGGTAGAAAAACTTGGAAGAAAAGATTCAATGCATTAGAAATGATGGCTGAAGAAAATATTAGAGCTTACAATCAGAGGATAAATGAAGTAGTTGCTGGAATTAGGAACAATGGTGGTGAGATTTCAGAAGAAGACATTATGGACAAGTTAATGACCACTCTCACATCAGAATATGAAAGCATGATCAATATCCTTGATGAAACCATGAAGCGTACATCAAATTTCAAAAGAGAGACCTTGATAAAAAAAATCTCAGCCTTTGAGATTTCAAGATTGAAGAAAGAACCAAAAAGTGAGATAGCCTTCACAGAAATAGCCCATGGTAAGAAATCTACAAACACTTTTGGTAATTTTGATGATGATGATGAAGAAAAAACATTATATGATTTTATCGCTATGATTTCCAAAAGAGAAAAGAAAGGAAAAGGTAAATATGAAGGTCAGTTGCCATTTAAGTACTTTTCATGCAATAAGATTGGTCACTTTGCATCTAAGTGTCCTACTAGAGCTAGAAAGTTCAAAAAGGATTACAAACCTAAGGAATGTTACTATGTTGGAGATAGAGTTTCTGATGATGAATCAAGAGAAGAAGAAAATGGATTCATTGCTATGGTAGACAAAAGAAATCACAAAGATGAGAAAGAGGAAAAAAAACTAGCATTCATTTCCTGAGCAGATATAAGGACAGACTGGATTATAGATAGTGGTTGCTCATATCACATGACAGGTTATAAAGGAAAATTTGTTCATCTAGAAAAATAGAATGGTGGTAAATTTAGATTCAAAGACAACACTCCTAAACCTCTAGTTGGTAGAGGAGCCATTACTTTGGATGGAAAGAATAGTATTGATGATGTTCTCTATGTTGATGGTTTGAAACATAACCTTCTCAGTGTTGGACAGTTACTTGAAAAAGGCTATTTGTTGGAGCTCAAAGATAACAAGTGCATCATTAAAAACAAGGATGGTGTTATGATTGCATCAGGCTCAAAGACTAAAGGTAATGTATTCCAACTCAATTCAGAAGCAATTTTTTTTGTTGTCAAAGTTGATGACAGTTGGTTGTGGCATAAAAGACTTTGTCATATCAATTTTGATAACATAGTAAAGATAAGAAATGTAAAAGAAGTAAGAGATCTACCTAGCATAGAAAAGCCAATTGATACTATATGTAGGGAATGTGTAATGAGAAAACATTTGAAAAATTAATTTAGGAGCAGGCTCAATTCAATAGAGAACAAGTTGGATCTGATTCATATAGACCTATGCGGTCCCACTCAAACAAGATCATACTATGGTGAAAGGTATTTCATTTTGTTTGTTGATGATTATACTAGGATGATGTGGGTTGCATTCTTTAAAGATAAGTCAAAAGCCTTTGAGAAATTCAAAATATTCAAAGCTAAGGTTGAGAATGAATCTAGACTAAAGATAAAGTGCTTAAGGTGGGATAGAGGAGGACAATGCACCTCTGATAGATTCTATGAATACTATGAAGAACATGGCATAAAGAGGTAGTTAAGTGCATGTAGAACCCCTCAGTAGAATGGAATTGTAGAGAGAAGGAATAGGATCATCCTTGATACAACGTGCACCATCATGATTGAAGGAAAGGTTGCACACACCTATTGGAGAGATGTAGTTAATACAATAGTCTATACCATCAATAGAATTCAATTGAGACCAGGTGCTGAAAAAACACCATACAAGCTATGGTTTGGTAATGTTCCCATAGTAAAGTACTTAAAAATCTTTGGAAGAAAGTGCTACATCAAGAGGGATGAAGCAGTAGGCAAGTTTGATGCAAGAAGTGATGAAGGTATTTTTCTTGGTTACTCCACTAAAAGTAAAGCTTATAGATGTTTCGATTTAAGATTGAAAAAGATCATTGAAAGTGCTCATGTTAAGATTGATGAAAAGTTTATGGTTCAAGAAAGATATCATGGTTACTCACCCATGATTGAAGAAGAACCTAAAACCTCCACTAGTGAGATAGTCATTGAGGAAATGTTTGGCAGTATTGATGTGGAATTCAATGACCTTGAAACAAGTGAAGAAGATACTCCTAAGGTTGATGAGCCAACATCACCTAAAGTTCCAAAGTATGCATCTAAAAATCATTCCAAGAAAGACATCATTGGGGATCAGAGTGGCAAAGTCTTGACAAGATCACAAGCAAAGAATTCAGCTAGTAGTGAAATGGTATGTTTACTATCTCAAATTGAACCCTTAAGTGTTGAAGATGCTTGTAATGATTCAGATTGGCATAATTATATGAAAGAAGAACTTGATCAGATCATTAATAACAACACTTGGGAACTAGTCCCAAGACCTAGTAATAAAAATGTAATTGGAACAAAGTGGATATTCAGAAACAAGATGAATGAAGATGGCATAGTAATAAGAAATAAAGCAAGATTAGTATGTAAGGGATATGTACAAAGAGAAGGCATTGATTATTTAGACACATTTGCACCTGTGAGAAGATTAGAAGCTATTAAGTTGTTTCTAGTTTATGCTATAGTCAAAAACTTCAAAGTATATCAGATGGATGTCAAGTCAGCATTGTTGAATGGAGACCTAAAATAAGAAGCATACATTGAGAAACCAAAAGGATTCACCCTATCAGACAGACCTGATATGGTATGCAGATTGAAGAAGGCCCTCTATGGACTTAAGCAGGCCCCTATAGCATGGTATGAAAGACTAGATGGATATCTAACAAAGATTGGATTCAAGAAAGGAGTAGCAGATTGCAATCTATTCATTAGAGAGACATCTGAAGGTCTACTACTTGTAGCCATATTTGTTGATGACATTATCTTTGGAGGAAATGACAAACTAAGTGCAGAATTTTCCAAAGAAATGCAGAATGAATTTGAGATGAGTATGATTGGTCCTATTAAATACTTTTTGGGACTAAATGTGCAGCAGATAGAAAAAGGTATTTTCATTAATCAGTCAAAGTATGTGAAAGAGATATTAAAGAAGTTCAAGATGGATGATTGCAAACCAGTAAGGACTCCTATGATTACTAGATGCAAGGTTACAAAAAAATATGACTCACCAATAATAGATATAACATTGTACAAGTCTTTGATTGGTAAACTCATATATCTTACTCAAACTAGACCTGATATTTCCAATGCAGTTGGCATTGTTGGAAGATTTACAATAGAACCTAAGCAAAGTCACCTCATGGTAGTAAAGAGGATATTCAGATACTTGCAGGGCACTATAGATTATGGTCTATGGTACTGTAGTTCAAAAAATGTTGAGCTTCATGTGTACACTAATGTAGATTAGGCAGGATGTGTTGATGACAGAAAGAGTACTTCAGGTGGAGCAGTGTTTCTTGGTGATAGACTTGTCACTTGGACAAGAAAGAAACAAAATTGTATTTCTCAATCAACAATAGGAGCAGAGTATGTTGCAACAGCCTTAAATTTTTCTACAATTATTTACATCAAGAAAATGGTAAAGGATTTTAGAATTAAAATTGACTATCCTATTGTTATTTACTATGATAACACTAGCACTATCAATATGTCAAAGAGCCCTATGATGTATGTAAAGACAAAGCACATTGAAATCAAGTATCACTTCCTAAGAGAGAAAGTGGCAGAGAAAGAAGTCAAGCTGGACTATGTGAGTACCAAAGATTAGTTGGCAGATATATTCATAAAGCCCTTGCCTAAGGATACTTTTGAGTATCTCAGGGAGAATTTGGGAGTAATTCCCTTCCTTGATTTTTCTTAGAAGAAAGAAGGAAAGGCATCAGTCCTCAAGGATTGATGGAAGGTTGACTACTCTACCTCAGGAGTAGTACTGGTGCTTAAAATGAATGGTTCCCTTTTCCATTAATGTCAAAGGTGGAGTAATATACAAAGTCATGAAAAATAGAAGCAAAAGGAGGACTAATATACTAAGGGGGAGCAATATTCATTTATGACAGTAGTTCAGTTGAGGAAATGGAGAATATTAGAAAATATTGTAGTAGATGGAGGATTAATCTTTGGGGGAGTTTTGATGAGGAAATGGAGAATGTTATAAAAGAAATGTTCACTTGGGTTGGTGGTAGTTTTTCATTCCACATGTTGCCATCAAGGCCAAAGGGGGAGATTGTTGGAGATTTTCCAGTAGGCCAGTACTGACTGTATGTTTGTTATTGATGACAACATATGGAAAGTAGCATGTGAAGAAGTTTTATGTAGTAAGCCTTAAGTATATGAAGCATAGAAATGATATCAGCATGATATCATGGGTAGAAAAGTTAACTATTAGTACAGTTAGTTATATATAGTAGTTGGTGTCAGCAATGTTCCTGACAGAGTTATAGATAGTGTTTTGTGCATGGTTATCATACTGTTATCATGGAGTCATGAACCCTTGGATTTATGTTGGAGACATGTTAGTGATGTTTTAGTTATGGACGCATAGTTAGATATACAGTGGAAGTGAAGTTATGTGGTTGCTATTCACCAGTAGCAGTTTCCTATGTTTGTTCAGGAAAGCTGATAGAGATTTTATTGGTTCATGAGTTGTGCCCATCTTTGGGGTATGCACCCTTGGAGTTAATCTTAGAAGAGAGTTGCTAATGTTTTTTTAATAGTGCATAAGCTAATTCATCTTGATGGGAAAGATCCAGTTGTTTTGGTAGAGCTGACAGTGTGTAGCATGTGTCTACAATTACCTTAATGAACAGGTCCCAGAATGTGTTCCGTGCATAGTAGAGCCAAAAAAATGATTATAGAAGTTTGTTATGGTTTCTCTAATATGATTCTAAGGTGGTTCTAATAGGATAACCTGATTGTATCATTTAGAGGAAAGATATTTATAGGCAGTCACTTGTGATTGTTGAGGTGTAGCTCATAGTTGATCAAGTAGAGCAGAGCAGAGTGTGCGAGGTGTGGAGCCATCATGAGAAGGTCTATGTGACCAAGTAAAGTATGTGTGCTATCCATTGGAACTAATTCAGACAAGCAGGTCAAAGCACAGTTCACCAAGATCCCGATATAGTGTGCATCTGTCATTCAGAAGGTTGTAGCCTTCTTCCCTTTGAGCAGTGAGCTCTTGGACAGTGCATCCTCTCCCCTAACAGGGACAATTATAAAAGACTCCTAATAGGGTCCAACCCTTGACCAGGTCTACTATACTTGCTATATTGTAAAGCTACTCCTAATAGGGTAAAAGATCTTCTAACAAGGATCATTATACACTAGTACAAAATATTAGTGGGTGTCAATTCCCACTGGGGTTTTTACCTATTTGGGTTTCCCCGTAACCAAAATATTGGTGTTGTGTTCATGTGTTCTCTCATTGTGTTTATGCTTATGTTAAAGTATACTTAATTGGATAAAGAATTGAAACTAGTAGATAATTGATTCACCCCTCCCCCCCCCTCTCAGTTATCTCTTGGGATAATTCCTAACAAAAATTTAGTTTTGCAATTAACCGTATAAAATAGAAATAAACTTTAATTGAAATGAAAATATGTCGATGTACCAAAGGCTAGATATAAAAAAAATCCTTGAATAGAATGTTTATAGCTTCATGAACCTCCCTTGTATTTAAGGCATCATGAAGATGTTGATGTTGACTTTTAGAGTTGACTTCATAAAATATTGATCATGAATGCCTAATATATGAACTTTTCTTATTTTATTCAATGGCTTGATGATGTTTGATCACTCAAGTTCATTTGGATTGTATACAATATGCTTCAAAAATTGATATATTAGATCAAATGATATTTTTAAATGTGGGGTAGGATTTTTTTTATACATCTCCCTATTAAATGTGTTCAAGTTTTTGAGTTACATGAACATGGAAGAGGATTTTCCATTCTTTCAATGTAGTCATTTAATGATTTATTTTGGGTCCTTTCCGTGAGATCAAGGTAGCCCCAAGAGATCTTTATGTAGTTCTAGGATTCCTTAGGAAACCTTGACTTTCTAGATCAAACTGGGTTAAGGAACAAAGGTCTAAAATGTGATGAGGATGCTAACTTTTGAGATATTATGAGTAGAATCAAACATTATCATGCATGGAAAACCAAAAATGCTAAAATGAGGTCTACGCGAGCATGAAATTATATAGGAAAATAATTTACGATGCTAAATCTAGATATCAAGAGTTAAAATAATTACCAACATGGCTTTCCATTTTAATATATAATTTCTAGCCCTTATATTTTACTAGAAGTGTGTACAAATCTAGAGCTTCAATCTTTACCCATCACATCAAAATAATACTTTTTATTAGTAAATTGCAATGAGCTTTCTAGAAGTAAGCTTTGATGCACTCATACCTATAATAAATCATTTACCTAGAATACTATTTTTCTCATTAGTGCCATTTTTATAGTCAAAAGTGATATTTAAGTTTGATTACCCAAGCTCGATAAGTGATTCCATAAACATGGTGTCCTAAAATATTAAATATGTTTGAAGGGAGCATAATATAATTTAATATTTGGTATACGGAAGGAAACATGTGATAATTCCCTTAAGATTTAGATAATATGTACGAGAGTAGTTGTTCTTAATAATTTTATCCTTCAATTTAGGTAAATAAAAATCTGCCCAAAAAAGAGAGTAATGACTAATATGTTAGAAAGTAAACTCCACCAAGATAACTAAGAGGGGGGGGGGGGGGGGGGGCTGAATTAGTTATTAGATAATTATAAATTTTGTCATCTTCAACAACATTAAACCATGTTAGCAATAAAACTACCAACCATGGAAAGATAATCATCCACAATGACACAATAACACAAGATATGTTGACTAGGGAACCTCTTGATCAAAGAGTAAACCTCGGTGGGAATGATGCCCAAAAAAGATGTACTAATATGAATATTCCTTATGAAAGGATGGACTCTGTTAGGAGTCTTATGAAATACATTCAGTACATGTGAATCCTTGTTAGAATATTTTGAATCCTTGTTAAAAGATTATAACCCTCTTAGGAGTTATAGAAGACAAAAGGATCCACTACCCAAACAGCTTCAAGGTAAGATTACTGAACACACTATCCAAATAATCTTTGCATTACTCAATAGAATAATATGTTACCTTTTCTCTTACTATGCCAAACCACACTCACTATTACATCGGATCTCAATTTCAGATTTCTGTACTTCGCATGTCTTCCTTCATAAATTCCCTTTCATACTTAGCTCTTTTCTTCACTTCATGCATACCACATCACACACAATCATATTAAAACCATATTAAAATAAGGAAATAAATTCCTTCCTTTATACCACACTCAAATAATTATGAATGAGTCGACATACAATTACAAAATAAAAGTTTTCACATGCTACATCAAAATTACACAAAACTGTTGGCTTCCAAATACAATATATCTTCACTCGTGCAACCTCAAAGTTTTCATTCTCAACCACATCACTATTAATGTGTCTCCAATTTCCCTTTAACTACACAAAACCAAATTCCATCCTGATTAGGAGATATCATCTGATTTCCACAAACCGCTACTCAGGAACACTGCCTGAATACTACTTCTACCAAAAAGATCATAACTTCCATGAATAAATGAATTACTGTCTGCGGTCTTAACCATAGGCATATGACATACCAAAGAAAATATTATCAACATCACATAGCTCCAACTACAATAACCCACGTGCACAAATCAAAACACTATCTACTTCCCTGCAAGTGTTTGGTAAATCACTATGTTGACATCAATGACAATCATAGTCATGAATGCAACAACAACTACTACAGAATGGTTACCAAAACTCCATAACAATCTCCCCCATTCAACATTCATTCCTAACAATCTCCCCCATTGGTATTGATGGAAACATAGATGAAAAACATCTGATGTTCAAAAAATCCAATACTGCAACACTGCTACTCCAAATCCTCTTCACCAATTAATTCTTGCTTCATTTTCCTATTCAGTTCTCTCCAACAAATGTTCTAGATAGTTTTTCATGTATACTTCTCCCCCATTGACATCAATGACAAAAATTTCATCACTATGTCAATAACTACTCAATGTCAAAAGACACTATTAAGAAAATACATTCACTAGAGTCCTCATGACTCAGCTTAGATACACATACTCCCCCATAGAGGAAGTACCAACATCTAGTCGAGAAGAAAGATAAGCCTCATATACCACTAGATGGATGAAACCAACTACATCACTTTTCAAAAGTAGGTTGGGGGATAACCCCAAGCATACCTCTTAGATACTTGTTGTCTCTAGGGATTGCACCCGAATATGGCTAAGTATAGAACCTAGAAATCCCATGAAACATGGGACTATTCTCAAGATGTGGGATGCTTCGCTAAGAATAGACCTCTGGATTAAGGGCTGGATTCTCCCTTGGATCACTAAACTATTCTAAAACTTGAGAGGAAAGGGATAGAAAATGCTTGAAAAGAAACAACTGATACTTGAAATGAAAGGTGATCTGCTGAAATTTTAAAAGAAACTGCAATTGATGATAAGTTTACTTTATCAGCACTTCAAATCTGAACCACGACTCAATCTTACTTTCCTAACCCTCAATGAGATAAGGTACTTGGAATTCAGAAAGGAAGAACAACTTCACAATTCTGATATTTTTGATTGTACACAAATCACATCACTAAGCTAAGATAATTTCCTGAATGAACACTTGAATTCAAAATGTAGACTAAGGACATGAAAATATCACAATAATCTTAGCATAAGATTTCAATAACAAAACCATAAAATGTAGGAGAATAGAAGGATTAATTCTTATTGCTGGAAAGAAACTGGTACAATTGTGTCTCTCAGAGCTACAACACTCATATCAGAGAGAAAAAGTGAACAGCTAACCTCAATCAACAAAAGTGAGAGGTATAAAAACAAAGGCCTAGAATCTGCCATCAAACTCCACTACTTCCTAACAATAGAAAAGTCGAAATAGGACCCATGAGGCAGCATCATGTTCTAAAAGTTAGACTCCCAAATTCCTAGGGGGCAAGGAAAGTGGGACCTAAAAATAGATAGTCAGAGATGACCACTACACTCATTAAGTCATGTTTTTATAACTGATATTTGACAAGGGCTCATTAAAATACCACTTGCCGACATCTTACAGTGGAAAAAAAATGATCTTTACATAAAATAACTCCCCCCCACTATATCAAATATGAGTGGATTCTGAATGTATATTCAAGAAACACTCAACTCAAAATGAGGAGAATGTCTAAAAATATTTGTATTTTGACCAAATCCACCTCATATACAAGGACACCTAGTATAAAAATAAGACTATAATAGCCTCAACCCAATATAAAAGGGGAGGAAACAATTAATAGCCTAATTCAAATTGAAATTAAGCCCTTTTAAAAAAAATAAATCCTCAACCTAGAAACCCTAGGTCATAGCTCAAATAATAACCTCCATATATTAGCTTTGAAAATATAACATTAAAAGGAAGCTAATGTGAACTCAATCCTGGAAAAGGGGAGAAGAAGAAAGATGAATTGATTGCTATTCATAGCTATGGCATTGTGAAGTTTATCCTCTGACAAATGGCAAGTTGCCAATTCCATCTATAGGTACTGAACTAGACTCGAGCTCGAATTAGAAAATAGAAAACCCTCATGAATGATAAAAAGATTGAGGTAGGCATTGTGATCGGTTTCATCTTCCCTCTCTGGATATTCAAAAGGAACTGTATTATTGGCATGTTGATTGTTTGTTATTCTTCTTGGCATTGATATTATGAATTTGCATCTTGGCACTGTTACATGTTGAATCTCTGTTTATGTATATGTTTCTTGGCTTATCTTGTGCTATGGCCATATATGAGGGCACTGTTATATGTTGGCAAGCACTGTTGGCTACATTTATCTACATTTGTTATGACCCATGGTATGAATGCACTGTGGCATTGATGCATTGTATTTGACTTGTTTCTATATTCAATTTGTGGTACTATAGCCTCCTACAAGCAATGTGATTGTATCATTGCTATTTGTTGAATACGGCCCGAGAGCTAGGGCATTGGTTTAATCTTCATGAAGACATGTTGTAGCATCATTTCATACATGTTCACTATTTTATCTTTGTTTTAACTTTGCAATATAATAGTGGCATTGCCTCCTCATGAATGCATATTCAAAAATATGAATATGGCAGTGAGGGCTTTTTAGAAGTTAAGGAAACCCTCTATCTTTGTATAAACAGGGGCACTCACTTATGAATGTATTGTATGTCAAGGGTACATTCTTTTATTCATGTTTCTTCCACTATTAAAGATGGCATTGTATCCTCATGAATGCATATTTGAGAATATGAATATGGCATTCACGACACTTGCTAACCATATAGCCCAAAAGCTATAAAGCTAGGGCATGTTGTGTGGATGTATCACTATATTATTTCTTTGAAAATAGAAGCTCAAGGGCTCGGGCATGGTACCACTATGCCCATTGTTGTATTCATATTTCTATGGCATGGCATTAGTATTGAACCTCATCTTTGTTTCAAATTGCACAAACCACGTTACTCTGTTATTGGCACTGTGACCCGAGCATGACATCTATGTATTTGGGTATTGTATCATGCCATGATATATACTATGATTGCTTTCATTTACTATTATGCTGGGGTCAAAAGCATCAATGATCACTATTTGTACCTTGGTTGGAAACTCATTGATATTGCTTCATTTTCTTGAATTTCCCCATGTGAGTTCTCTATTGTCAGTGCCCTAAAACATGCTATCTTGCATTTCACTTCTGAATTGATGCGCTTATTGATTTTATTATACATCAATGTTGAGATGTCATCTTATGACACATGCCTGATGTTCATAAATATGCTACTGTTCAATGCTATTTCATGATGTAACACCTTGTCACCTATTGTTGTATGAACTCCATGGTGGCCCCATTTCATTGCATGCCTACATATTGAGTGCTATAGTAATGATGATACGATGTAGATTGTACATCCTCTATATGTAATGAGCCCAAAAGCATTTTATCCAATGAGATATAATATGTGTGCCTTGTTGATATTATATTTGTTCCAAGTATGTTTGTTATGGCATGATGATATGTTGGGCTTCCTTATTTGGGTCACTGTGCATTACTATTCCTTATGATGTCATGCTATCATAGAAAGAAACATCACTAATTCATAAATGAAACACATGTATTTGTTCCACAATGCAGATTAACATAATCATGCCACAACATATGCATAGAATGCAAATTTGAAGTACATTATACTGTAAAATTAATGCATTGGATTTAGCTTTGAAACACCTTTATGTTGTACTTTTTTGAACATATGGAATTTGTGTGCCCTCAACATGTTGATTATGATTGTCATGTGAACACCTATGCAATAGAGTGCCCTATCTCTTTCATAGATCTGTGTACTCTATCATTAGCTCTATTCAACTTGATGCCATGTAGCTTGTTATTCTTTTATCATAGCCTGATTGATGCTGGATCATCTGAATGTTCCCTATTTGTACACACTATGTGTGTTCTTGGCCCTTGATGGGATAACAAATAGAGAACCAGAGGTTTCTCTATCGTTGTCTTTATCAAGGGCCCAAATCATTCACGAAATCATTATTGGATCAACTCCCCTGTATCTGCACATGAAACAAACATGTTAGTGAAAACCATGGTGCCTTGATGATTTTGAGCGTGATGCATAGCTTTGAGCATAGCCTTTGTGAGCCTAGATAGATGCTTTTCTTTTTAGTTTCTTGCTTCTTTGAACAATATAGATGCCACATATAGATGTATGTGTAGATGTAGATACAATTCATTTCTTTTCCCTTTTCATGTACTTTGCAATGAAATGAATAAAAATTTTAAACAAGACCACTAATAACACAAACTAGGGTATAGTAGCTCATCTAGTAATTAGGCTTCCAAAATGTGCAAAAAATATGACAACATTATAGCGAACTCTATGGAGTGCTTTCCTGCTAAGCATCCTGACCAGCTACCTTGAAGATCCATTGGGCATAGAGTCACTAACAACAACTGTCCAAGCTTCCAACCAAAACAAGCTCCTTCCTCAACAACAAAACTAAAACTAACTGCCTAAGAACTACTCGGTCTTATTGCTAACCAAACCAACTGAGAACAACTAAAACAACTGAACTAAAAGCAATGTGTGCTAGGCACTTAGGGAAAATAGAAAGCCAAAACTCCTAACACTACTAAAGTACAGGGGGAGAAAGAAACTCAAAAGAAATCCTTGAGGTGAATCCCATTCACTGGAATGGGAAGCTCCTCTCCATCCATGCTAGCTAGCTAAAAAGCATTATGAAATTTGCATCCAATCACCATGAAAGGCCAAGTCCAGATAGCATCAAACTTGGTATGTTTCCCCGGTTTATGTTTTTCTTCATCCCACTTGAGGACTAGATCTCCTTCCTTAAAGGCTTTAGGTGCTGCCTTCTTGTCAAAACTTTTCTTGACCTGGGTATGATGAGCCTCCAGGCTCTCAAATGCCAACTTTCTTGTTTCTTCAAGTTCAATAAGCTCTTCCATCCTGACCTGCATATCATCTTCCTCCATAAGATCAATTTCTTTAATCAGACTCAGGGTAGGTAGCTTAGTAGATAGGGGAATTCTAGCCTCCTTTCCATATACCAATGTGTAAGGTGAGTTTCCAGTAGCCATCTTAGGTGTTATTCTATCTACCCACAAGGCCAGCTTTAACTTGCTATGCCAATCTCTCTGGTTTCCTTCTATAGTCCTTCTGATTATTCTTAGCAAGTTTTTATTTGTTGACTCTACTTGGCCATTACCCTAAGGGTAATAATTAGAAGAGGTACTCAAAAAAATTTTATGCCTAAGTGCCCACTCTAAAATTCTAGTTCCTAGGAAAGCCATGGCATTATATGATATAATTGAATCTGGAGTGCCAAACCTGGATACAATATCCTGATAAAAGTTCAAGACAGAGGTCTCATTGGCCTCCTTCAGTGCTACAGCTTTTATCCACTTGGTGAAATAATATGTGGCAGTAAGTATCCACTTGTGTCTAGCACTGGATGGTGGGTTGATAGGTCCAAAAAAGTCTAGTCCCCACTTTGAGAAACATTGTTCTACCTTGACAGGATGAAGAGGAAGGGCTGTTAGCTTTTGCTTTTCAGCAAAAAGGGCACAATTCTTGCATCTTCTTACCCAATCAAAAACATCCTTGTATAGGCTAGGCCAGTAGTACCCAACTCTCATTACCTTAAGAGTAGTGGTTTTGGCAGTAAAGTGTCCACCAGAGCCTCCATCATGAAACTCTTCTAATACTTTACTTACTTGATCAGTTTCAACACATCTTAGTAAAACACTAGTATGATCCCTTCTATATAGAACATCATTAATAAAAACAAAAGGAATATCCTAGAATCTAAAGTACCTTCTTTTACTCCTTTTGAGGCCTTGAGGGCACTGGCCAGTAGAGAGGTAACACTTCAACTTTGTTGTCCAGCTTGTGCTCTGTCTAGCATCTTGATTCATCAGAACAACTTCTTCTTCTTGCTGGTTTGGATCTACTATTTTTTCATTAAGCTATTCACATTGTCCTTTCCCTCTAACTAGCTTGGTCACCTTGATCTGAACATCATACTCCATGACCTTGGTGACCCAGCCAACTCTCTTATGACTTAGGTCTTTATTCAGTAGCAAATCCCTTATGCAAGGGTGAGAAACCACCAGGTGCACTATGTTGTTAAACAGCAAGTGCCTAAATTTCTTTAGACTTCCCATAATTTCCAATACATGCTTCTCTATAGGAAAATAATTTATCTCATAACCATCTAGGCCTTGACTATAGAAAGCTACTGGCTATTCCTGTTTCTTAGCATTTTTCTAGACTAACATTGCAGAGATGCTATCTTTATCTCCAAAAGCATACAATATAAAATCTTTAGAAAAGTCAGGATTTACCAGGGTAGGAGTAGATGCAATTTCCTCCTTGACTTCTTCAAAACACTTTTTACCTTCATTGATCCAATGGAATGTTGAATTCTTTTTTAGCATTTGGGTCATAGGCTTTAGGAGTGCAGCAACATTCAGAATAAACCTCCTCAAAAAATTGATTCTTCCCAAGAAACTCTATAATCCTTTCTTGTGAGCTGGCAGGGGAAGAGCTAGAATGGCCTTCACCCTCTCAGGATCAATAGTTGTTCCCTTCTTGGAAACAATATGTCCCAGTAGTCTACCCTCATGCACAAAAAAAATGCATTTCTTGGGATTCAGTGAGACTCCAAACTCTTTGCATCTTTAAAAAATTTTCCTTAGATGAATTAGGTGGTCTTTTGTATCTTTTGAGAAGATAGTTATATCATCTAGATATACCAGAACAAACTTGTTCATCAGGCCAATAAATGCCATCTCCATGGCTTTCTAGAATGTGGCACTAGCATTGGACAACCCAAATGTCATCGTTCTATATGCCATGGTGCCCCATTTAGTGGTGAATGTTGTCTTGTATTGATCTTCTTCTCTAACTAGAACCTGGTTATAACCAGAAAAGCCATCTAACAAAGAAAAATGGTTAGATCTTGAAACATATTGTAAAATCTACTCCATAGATGGCAATGGGTGATGATCCTTGAGTGAAGCCCTATTAAGGTCTCTGAAATCTACACACAACTGGATTTCACCATTCTTCTTCCTAACTAGCACTAAGTTTGAGACCCAAGAGGTGTGTTTAATAGGAAAAATAATGTTGGCTTCAATTATTTTTTTCAATTCTGCCTTCATCAGGACCTCTATCTTAGGATTGATGGGCCTTTATTTCTATCTTACTAGCTTGGCTTGGGGTTCTAATTCAATGGTGTGCTGGGCTAAATGGGGATCAAATCCTTTTAGATCATAGTATTCCTAGGCAAAGACGTCACTAAACTCCTAGCATATTGAAACGAAGGCCTGTGTTTCAAGCTGAGTGCATACCTTTCCTAGCTTAAGAAATTTACCTTTGAGGACCTCCATAGACTGGTAGTGTTCTTCCTTAACTATCATACTAGCCTTGTCACCTCTGAGTTGATCATTGGAATTAAATATAGACTCAAGTGTGACCAATCCCTTAGGTAGTCTATTGCTCTTCAATTGTAACATCTAGTCACCATACTGATGGGCATGCTTGCTCTGGTTCACTCTAGAGAACTCAGCTTCTTCAATTAGAAAATTGAAAATCTATTCATCATCTTCAAAACCTTTCCAGCTTACTTGATTATCTGGTATGGATGGTCTTACAAGGATCTTCACATGCTGAGAATTAGGATTTGAGACATCTCTTGGAATGTCATATTCTGCTGCCATGGCAACCAACTTGTCTACTTTTTTATTTTGATTCCTTGGAACAACAACTAAATTGAAGGCACAAAAACCTTCTATCAGGTCCCAGACCTTGTGTTTTTACATCTTAAGTGTATCATTTTTCATGAGATTAGTGCCACGGATTTGATTGATGACTAGCTTGTTGGCAATTTGGCTAATGTGGATGCATATATGTTGTCATTATGGAAACATATGATCTCTACTAAGAGTGCAGAATCTAGAATGCAAGTATGCAAAGTTGAAGGAAAAAATTGTCTAAGTTTGGATACAGTGATCCTGACAGAGCACCCGATGAAGATTTAGTTGGTGACATCCACTGGAGCAATATTTTTGTTTGCATAATTAACTGAAGCTTCTATAGAGTATGAGGATACCCCATCTCAATGTGCATAAAGTTTGGAGCAACATGAACAAAGTTATTCAAAGTTTACCAAAGACAGTTTTGCAGACAGAGCAGTTTTGGAGACAGTTTTAGCGAAAGAGTTAAGGGATTATTTGTGCTTGTAAAAATAATGACTTAACATTATGAAGGGATGACATTATAGATGTTTAATCTTGGATAAAGATTTTGGAAACCGACCATGTAAAGTTATTAGCCTTAATAACTCATATATTAGGCATACTTGAAATGTAATGAAAGAGTGAAGTGATATGTAAAAAGAAAGAAAAGATAACTTGCGATAGTTGTATATTGTGATAGCAGAAAAGGCTATTGATGTGAAGTTGTAAGTAGTACCATATTACAGTCAGAAACATTTGTGTATTACCTATTTGGGCAGTGAGCTCAGCTGGTGATCAGGTTTTGTAATCTAACTCCTAATAGGGTTAAGGCTTCTAACAAGGCCTAAAGTCCTTTAACTAGGACAGATCTACTATATATTGTAAATTGACTCCTAACATGGTCCAATATCCCTAACAGGATACTTTTGATTAGTGATCTTTGTGGGTACCATCCCCACTAGGGTTTTCCCTTGGCCAGGGTTTCCTTGAGAACATATGATGTGTTATGAGTTCTTTCTATTTACTGCTATGTTTGTTAATCAACTTGATAATCTTTGTATGCACTAAAGTAATTTGTTATATCCATAAGTGGGAAAAAGAAAAATTTTGTGAAATACTGATTCACCCCCCCTCTCAGTATTTCCTATTTCTAACATAGCTCACTGTCACCAATCACCTTTAAACACTTAATTCCTCTTTGTCTAGCCCATTCCAAGCCATGAATTAATGCCTCATATTCTACTATATTGTTAGTATATCTGAAAGAAAAATGAACTATAGAATAGTTCCTTTTCCCTTCTAGAGAAAATAGGATAGCTCCTCCTCCTGAACCCACTTTGCTTCTGGCCCTATCAAAGAAAAGTTGCCACAAGTCCTCATTATGACTGGCAGAGGGTTTTTCTTCTTTCTTAATCAGCTCTAGTATCACAACATCTCCCTCATGATTGATAAACATTCCAATACTAGAAATATCCATATTTTTTAAAGGGTCATCTTCTTCTAAATCTCTTTCAACCCACTCATCCAAAGCAATATTAGGAATCTTTTCATCACTGGTCTCAGATTCAGAATCACTTGACTCTTTCTCATCATACATCAGGTTAGCATTTATAGGAGTCGGGGTGTATGGTTCAACATGGGTTTTTGCAAAAGCTTCAGACTTAATTTTGACCCTAGTTCCATATCTAGTTCTGAAATATAGGTGAGACCAATTAGCTAAGATATATCCTCCTATCCTAGCAATGAACTCTCTACTTAGACAAATAGAAAAATGAGGAGGTAGATCTATGACATAGACATCTTAGGGAATAGAGAAATTAGGACACTCATGAAGAGTGAGACTTAGGTCTTTTATGAATCCCAAGGTATTAACTGATGACCCATCCAACTAAATAATAGGCTTGTTTATTGGCTCATAAGGTAACTCTAGTAGATCTACTAATTGCTTAGAAATCACATAACTACTTGCCCCTGAATCTTTCGTACAGTTATGAACTAAATGATCCCCAAAAATAAGAGTTACATAGAAAGGAGGAGGTTTAACCTATGAGACAATAGTAGGCTATGAGCTAACTTCTTCTTTTTTCTTATCCATCTGAGATGTTCTAGCTACCAGGACTTTAGGTTGTTCCAAAATAGCTCCTTGATTTGGTGAAATCTTAGCCAATTTTTTCAGTATCAACTCCTTTTGTCTAGGAATTGCTAAAGTGTCCATTAAACGCACATTGATAGAGGTTTTCCTCATTTTCTCCACTATATTAAAAGATCCAAAATTCACTTTGGGCTGTCCTTTTGGTGCAACAGTCCCTGTTTGTGTAGATACCAACTATGTAGCTACCTTGACTAGTTCTTTAGCTTCCTTAGACTGGTTTAGGACTGGAGCTTGAATTGCTTTGGGTTATGGGTTCACAATAGGGCCTTACTGACTGGTAGAGGCCACTTGATCTACTTATAAATCTTTCTTCTTGGATATTGTGTTGGCTGAAATTAGAGTATAGGTTGATTTGTCATTCAGTGAAAAATTCACCCCATAAAAATCTTCCTTCTGAAAGTTCACCAATGCTGCCTCAGGAGCCTAAACCTCACTTGTGGTGGCAACTGGACACTACTGGATTTTTGGTCCTTGAACCACCTCTTGTGGCATGGTCATGTTATTCTATACCATGAAGGCTTGAGCATAACCCATTGGACACATCCCTTGAATATGTTGTTGATTGCATGGGCATCCCCACTGGTAATCTTGTACCATATTGTTTTGAGCTACATGAACCTATTCCCTAGAGGTACTAAGAGTGTTAGGATTGTAAGGTTGGCTGGCTTTTTGGTTGTAACTTCTTGTTTGACTTTGTTGGACTTGCTATTATTGGGGCCTATTCTGCTAATAATGATTCTGAAAGGGTGGCTGGTAAGGTTGCTAATAAGATTGCTGGAGAATTTGTTGGTAGGGTTGTGGGAGAGGTTGAGATTGAAGCTTCTTACTTATAGTAACCAATTCATTAGAGAATGTATGCAATGTTCTCTTGATCTCATCCAGATCCTAGGATTGATTTGCAACCAGGCTAATAGCCTCTTGAGGAGGAACTGGGAGAGGTGGAATAGATGCTAGAGTTGGAATTGATTCTGGGACAGGGTGTAACTCTAGAAAAATAGGCATTGGGGGTCTTGGAGCTATCTTCCCAGCTTGGATTAGACTATTCTCAGCCCTTATGGCAAGATCATATGTTTCTAGAAGGTTATTCCCACCCATTGACTAGATCATAATAGAAATATCACTATTGAGGGCTCTTAAATAATATAAGAAAGCATGTTGGCTAGATGGCCTAACCGTAGCTAGTATTCTATGCCACATTCTTTGAAATCTGAAATTGAAATCCATCATGTATTCTTGAGGTGCTCTTTTGATAGTAGTTAGATGTTCAACCAATGAGAGATGGTTTCATTTATCTTCAAATTGATTGGTTGAGGCCTAACCCAACCCATCTGAATCAACAATAGAACCAACTAGTAAACTTCTGAACCATTGCAAAGCTTTGCCCTTAAATGAGGCTACTAGCAATCTCAAAGCAACATTATCTTGGGTGATATTATGAAGAGCACAAAGAGATGCCACATCTCTTATATGTTCAATGGTTGAAATCTAATCTTCTCCCGTAAAGATGGGCAAAATTTTAAGGGCTAAGATAGGTATATCATCATGCTGCTACGAATTTAGAGGGCTTCCTTGATTAAAATCCACAAAAGGGTGTTGTCTAGGTTAGGCCATTGAAGGGTTTAAGGGAGCTTGAAATACTGGAACTTGAGTAACCGGTGCTTGGGTTACTGGTACTTGAATTGCTGGTGCTGCTTGCAAAAGTACCAACACATGTATTGACTAGATTGGTGAAACACTTATAGGATTATGAGTAGGTTTAGGAGCAGACCTAGGGGTTTTTGATGCACAAGCTTGGGCTGCTTTAGGCCTCTTTTTAATAGGTGGTAGTTCTGTATACACAAAAGGATCCTTACTCTACCTAGTTGGAATCCCACTCATAAGCTTAGAGATTGATCTGCATAAAGCACCATTAGAGTCGCTAGGTATGACTTCAAAATACTGTCACTGCTCACACCAAACAATAACTTGCAATAAAATTTCTAGGAAATCAAACTCACTAAGTCTCTATCCCACTAGGCATGCCAAAAACTATTGTCACTAGGGATTGCACCTGAATATGGCTAAGTATAGAACCTAGAAATCCTGTGAAACATGGGACTATTCTCAAGATGTGGGATGGTTCACTGAGAATAGACCTCTGGATTAAGGGCCAGCTTCCCCCTTGGATCACTAAACTATTCTAAAACTTGAGAGGAAAGGGATAGAAAATGCTTGAAAAGAAACAATTGATACTTGAAATGAAAGGTGGTCCACCAAAATTTTAAAAGAAACTACAATTGATGATAAGTTTACTTTATCAGCACTTCAAATCTAAACCACGACTCAATCCTACTTTCCTAACCCTCAATGAGATAAGGTACTTGGAATTTGAAAAGTAAGAACAACTTCACAATTCTGATATTTCTGATTGTACACAAATCACATCACTGAGCTAAGACAATTTCTTGAATGAACACTTGAATTCAAAATGCAAATTAAGGACATGAAAATATCACAATAATCTTAGCATAAGATTTCAATAACAAAACCATAAAATGTAGGAGAACAGAAGGATTAAGTCTTATTGCTGGAAAGAAACTGGTACAATTGTGTCTCTTAGAGCTACATCACTCATATCAAAGAGAAAAAGTGAATAACTAACCTCAATCACCAAAAATGAGAGGTATAAAAACAAAGGCCTAGAATTTGCCATCAAACTCCACTACCTCCTAACAATAGAAAAGTCAAAATAGGACCCATGAGGCAACATCATGGTCTGAAAGTTAGACTCTTAGATTCCTAGGGGGCGAGGAAAGTGGGACCTAAAAATAGATAGTCAAAGATGACCACTACACCCATTAAGTCATGTTTTTATAACTGATATCTGACAAGGGCTCATAAAAATACCACTTGCCGACATCTTACAATGGAAAAAAAATGACCTTTACATAAAATAACTCCCCCCCACTATATCAAATATTAGTGGATTCTAAATGTATATTCAAGACACACTCAACTCAAAATGAGGAGAATGTCTAAAAATATTAGTATTTTGACCAAATCCACCTCATATACAAGGACACCTAGCATAAAAATAAGACTATAATAGCCTCAACCCAATATAAAAGGGGAGGAAACAATTAATAGCCTAATTCAAATTGAAATTAAGCCCTTTTAAAAAATAAAATTCCTCAACCTAGAAACCCTAGGTCATAGCTCAAATAATAACCTCCACATATTAGCTTTGAAAATATAACATTAAAAGGAAGATAATGTGAACTCAACCTTGAAAAAGGGGAGAAAAAGAAAGATGAATCGATTGCCATTCATATTTTGCAACTCTTGGCTATGGCAATGTGAAGTTTATCCTCTGACAAATGGCAAGTTGCCAATTCCATCTACAGCTACTGAACTAGGCTCGAGCTCGAATTAGGAAACAACAAACCCTCATGAATGATAAAAAGATTGAGGTAGGCATTGTGATCAGTTTCATCTTCCCTCTTTGCATATTCGACATGCACTGCATTATTGGCATGTTGATTGTTTGTTATTCTTCTTGGTGTTGATATTATGAATTTGCATCTTGGCATTGTTACATGTTGAATCTATGTTTATGTATATGTTTCTCAGCTTATCTTGTGCTATGGCCATATATGAGGGCACTGTTATATGTTGGCAAGCACTGTTGGTTACATTTCTCTACATTTGTTATGGCCCATGCTATGAATGCACTGTGGCATCGATGCATTGTGTTTGACTTGTTTCTGCATTCGATTTGTGGTACTATAGCCTCCTATAGGCACTGTGATTGTATCATTACTATTTTCTAAATACGGCCCGAGAGCTAGGGCATTGGATTAATGTTTGTGAAGACATGTTGTAGAATCATTTCATACATGTTCACTATTTTATCTTTGTTTTAACATTGCAATATAATAATGGCATTGCCTCCTCGTGAATGCATATTCAAAAATATGAATATGGCATTCATGGCTTTTTAGAGGTTAAGGAAACCCTCTATCTTTGTATAAACAGGGGCACTCACTTATGACTATATTGTATGTCAAGGGTACATTCTTTTATTCATGTTTATTCCACTATTAAAGATGGCATTGTATCCTCATGAATGCATATTCAAGAATATGAATATGGCATTCACAACACTTTCTAACCATATAGCCTGAAAGCTATAAAGCTAGGGCATGTTGTCTAGATGTATCACTATATTGTTTCTTTGAAAATAGAAGCTCGAGGGCTTGGGTAGGGTACCACTATGCCCATGGTTGTATTCATATTGCTATGGCATGGCATCGGTATTGAACCTCATCTCTATTTTGAATTGCACAAACCATGTTACTCTATTATTGGCACTGTGACCCAAGCACAACATCTATGTATTTGGGTATTGTATCATGCCATGCTATATACTGTGATTGCTTTCATTTACTATTATGTTGGGGTTGAAAGCATCAATGATCACTGTTTGTACCTTGGCTGGAAACTCACTGATATTGCTTCATTTTCTTGAATGTCCCCATGCCTGTGCTCTATTGTCAGTGCCCCAAAACATGCTATTGTGCATTTCACTTCTGAATCAAATCCCTTCTTGATTTTATTGTACATCAATGTTGAGATTTCATCTTATGACACATGCCTAATGTTGATAAATATGCTATTGTTCAATGCTATTTCATGATGTAACACCTTGTCACCTATTGTTGTATGAACTCCATAGTGGCCCCATTTCATTGCATGCCTGCATATTGAGTGCTACAGTAATGATGATACCATGTAGATTGTACATCCTCTATATGAAATGAGCCTGAAAGCATTTTATCCAATGAGATATAATATGTGTGCCCTGCTGATATTATATTTCTACCAAGTATGTTGTGCATTACTATTCCTTATGATGTGATGCTATCATAGAAAGAAACATCACTGATTCATAAATGAAACCCATGTATTTTTTCCACAATGTAGATTAACATAATCATGCCACAACATATTCATAGAACATAGATTGAAGTACATTATACTATAAAATTAAATCATTGGGTTTAGCTTTGAAACACCTTTATGTTGTACTTTTCTGAACATATGGAATTTGTGTGCCCTCAACATGTTGATGATGAATGTCATGTGAACACCTATGCAGTAGAGTGCCCTATCTCTTTTATAGATCTGTGTACTCTGTCATTAGCTCTGTTCAACTTGATGCCATGTAGCTTGTTATTCTTTTATCATATCTTGATTGATGCTAGATCATCTGAATGTTCCCTATTTGTACGTACTATGTGTGTTCTTGGCCCTTGATGGGATAAAAAATAGAGAACCAAAGGTTTCTCTATCCTTATCTGCATCAAGGGCCCAAATCATTCACATAATCATTATTGGATCAACTCCCCTCTATCTGCACATGAAACAAACATGTTAGTGAAAACCATGGTGCCTTGATGATTTTGTGCCTGATGCATAGCTTTGGGCACAACCTTTGTGAGCCTAAATAGATGCTTTTCTTTTCAGTTTCTTGCTTCTTTGAATAGTATAGATGCCACAGATAGATGTATGTGTAGATGTAGATGCAATTCATTTCTTTTCCCTTTTCATGTACTTTGCAATGAAATGAATGAAAATTTTAAACAAGACCACTAATAACACAAACTAGGGTATAGTAGCTCATCTAGTAATTAGGCTTCCAAAATGTGCAAAAAAATATGACAACAATACTCAAATGTATCCTTAGGCAAAGGATTTTTGAATATGTTTGATATCTGTTCCTTTGTGCTGATGTACTCAAGTCTGACTTCTTTTTTGGCAACTTTCTCTCTTACAACATGATACTTAATCTCTATATGCTTTGTCTTAGATTGTAATACAGGATTCTTAGACATACTAACTGTACTGGTATTGTCACAATGTATGACAATAGGTTCAACAAATTTTATTCTGATATCTTTCAACATTTGCTTCATCCAAATTATCTAATTACAATTGTTTGTTGCTGCTACATATTCTACTTCTATTGTGCTCTGTGAGATACAATTTTGCTTCTTTCTTAGCCAAGAAACTAATCTTCCTCCAAGGAAAAATGCTCCACCACTAGTGCTTTTCTTATCATCAACACTACCTCCCCAATCAGCATCTGTATATCCACATAGGGTAAAATCATCAGATTTTTCATACCATAATCCATAGTCCATTATGCCTCTTAAATATCTTAGTATCCTCTTTACTGTTGCATAATGTGATTCTCTAGGTTTAGCTTGAAATCTTGCTACAATTCCAACTGAATGTTCTATATCAGGTCTTGTATGAGTCAAATACTACAATCCTCCAATCATAGATTTGTATTTTTTTCGTTCTACTATAGGAGTCTCATCTATGCTAGATAACTTATGTCTGGTCACCATGGGTGTTCCAACTAGTTTACAATTCTCCATTCCAAATCTTTTCAACAAGTCATTCAGGTACTTTGTCTGACTTACAAAAATACCATCATTGTTCTATGTTATCTGTAATCCCAAAAAGTATTTCATCTCATCAATCATACTCATTTCAAATTCAATCTTCATTTCATCAGCAAATTTGTCACTAGCTTCATCTTCTCCTCCAAAGATAATGTCATCAACAAAAATAACTAAAATTAACAAACGAGTTTTAATTTCTTTTGTATACAGATTGCTATCAGTTGTTCCTTTTGTAAATCCCAATTTTAACAAATACTTATCCAGTCTTGCATACCAAGTTCTAGGTGCTTGTTTAAGTCCATATAGAGCTTTCTTTAGTTTACATACCATGTCTCCTTCTTGAGTCAAAGGAAAACCTTCAGGCTACTCAATGTAGACGTCTTCTTCCAACTCTCCATTTAGAAATGTTGACTTCACATCCATCTGATATACTTTGAATTTCTTGTAAGATGCATAAGCCAAAAACATTCTAACTACTTCAATTCTTGCAACAAGTGCAAAGGTGTCTTCATAGTCAATTCCCTCTTGTTGTGAGTATCCCTTACATACCAATCTTGCTTTGTTTCTTACAACTTCTCCTTGTTCATTCATCTTGTTTCTGAATACCCATTTAGTTCCAATAATATTCCTATCTTTAGGTCTAGGAACCAATTCCCATGTCTTGTTCTTCTCAATCTGATCTAGCTCTTCTTTCATAGCATTAGTCCAACTTTCATCTTCACAAGCTTCACTAGTAGTCTTAGGTTCAATTTGAGAAATCAAACATAACTGTTCTTGTACCTTGTTCTGAGTTAGAACTCCTCTTTTGATGCTTCCAATAATTTTTCCAATAGGATGATTCTTCAACAAACTCTTGCTAGGTGTCACTATCTTAGATCTCTCTTTAGACATAGGTTCTTCAATGAATTCACTATGGCTTTCGTTCAACAAATCACTATCAATTTCATAAAACAATTTAGTAGATCCAGTGTTAGATTTAGGATGAACTTCTTCATCTGATTCATAATCAAGCATTCTTTCTTGAATTTTGAACTTTTCATCAACTTTAACATTTGTGCTCTCAACAATAGTCTTAGCTCTTTTATTGTAACATCTATAAGCTTTCCTTTTCAAAGAATATCCAAGAAATATACCTTCATCACTTCTAGGATCAAACTTTCCAATATCATCATCTCTCTTTATATAACATCTTCTTCTAAAAATTCTAAAATACTTAACTGAGGGTGCATGTCCAAACCATAATTCATAGGGTGTCTTTTTTGTATCTTCTATGATTTGTACTCTATTCATTATATACACTACTATGTTTATTGCTTCTCTCCTAAATATCTTTGCCAAATCATTCTCAAACAAAATATCTCTTGCTACTTCAGTCATTGATCTGTTCCTTCTTTCTGTAATGCCATTTTGTTCTAGTGTTCTAGGGGCTGAATACTGTCTTTTGATGCCATTTCCTTCACAAAAGATGTTAACCTCTCTAGAAGTAAATTCTCCACATCTATCAGATCTTAAACATTTAATCTTCATTCAGATTCATTCTCAACTTTATTCTTAAAAATCTTAAACTTATCAAATGCTTCATATTTTTCTTTAAGAAATGAAATCCACATCATTCTTGTAAAATCATCAACAAGAATCATAAAATACCTTTCTCCATAGAATCCTCTAGTTCTGGTAGGACTACTCAAATCTGTATGAACAATCTCTAGCTTCTCTATAGATATAAACTTCTTACTAGGAAAAGAACTTCTCTTCTACTTTTCCATTACACATTCTTTGCAAATCATGTTAGTAGGCTTCATAATCTTAGGCAAATCTCTTAATGCAAGTGTAGTACTTACTTTCACAATGTTATCAAAGTTTATGTGGAAAAACCTTCTGTTCCATAACCAACTATCATCAATCTTAGTAATCAAACATGTCATCTCAGTAGGATTCAACTGAAATACATTACCTCTGGTTCTAGATCTTGTTCCAATCAGATTTCCATCTTTATCCTTTATCACACAAGTTTTCTCAATAAACCAAACTTGATATCCCTTATCAACTAACTATCCAACACTCAAAAGATTATGTTTTAGTCCATCAGCAAAGTAAACATCATTAGTATTAGTCTTTCCATCAAGAGTAATAGATCCTATACCTTTAATCAAATAAGGTACATTGTTTCCAACTCTAACAACTCCTCCATCATATTCATTCAATTTTATGAAATTTTTCATGTCTCCAGTCATATGATGTGAAAAACCATTGTCTATAATCCAATTAGCTTTCTTTTCAACTTGAGAAACTCAGGCTTTTTCTTCCTTAACATCAATTTCAAGATTTTCTTCTTTAATTGCTATGAATCCTATATCATTAGTATTCTCTGAATCACTTTCACTTAGAATTTTTTCTATACTAGTTTCAAGATTTTCATCATTAGCATAATAAAATTCCTTAGATCTTCAAGGTTTGAAATTGTTTCTATGTTTCCTAACACTTTTAGGACATTTAGATGCAAAATGACCATATTCTTGACAAGTCCAACATTTAAAAATTTTCTTACCATCTGGTTCTCTTTTCACAAGCAAGGCAATGCCTTCTTGAATCTTTCTATCTTCTTCATTTCTAGATCTGCTACTGGCATAATCTCCACTCACACTGATGCTTCTTGACAAAGTAGGGAAAACACTAAGAGCACTGAATGCTGTCTCTATTCTAGGTAAGTCTCCTGATAATCTCAAATTCATTTCTGCTGCTTCCAATCTTCCAAGAAGAGTCTCTCTTGTAAAGTTTGTTGTACAAGGTATAACTTGTTCAATCATCTATGTTGTCTGCTTAAATATAGGATTCAATTTCCTTAGTATTTTCCATATCACTTCATTCTCTGTCTTTGTTCCTCCACAAGATTTTATCCCTGCAATAGTTTCTAACATTCTACCAATATAGCTTCTAATAGATTCATCTTCCAACATTCTTATATCTTCAAATGCACATATCCAATTATGTAATCTAACTCTCTTTCCATGTTCATCACCTTCAAAAGTAGAGTGTAAAGCATTCCAAATTTCATGAGACTTTTTCAAATATTTTACCTGACTATACTCTTTCTCTGGAAGTGCTGTCAAAAGTGCCTCTCTTGCAAGTATGTTACACATGAATAGATCTCTCTCATCAGCAGTACATGTTTGAAGATTGTCCTCTTCAATGATAGTCTTATAATTCTTTGTAACCAACCAATAACCTAGTCCTAAACACAGTAGATGTGTCTTCATCCTTTCTTTCTAGCTATCAAAATTTACTCCATCAAACTTAGGGCTTTCTTTCCTAAAATTCACCATAGATCTCCTTAACCTATTAAACTTATTTTCCAAGGACCTGTTGCTTTAATACCAATTGTTAGAAAGTAAAGTCCACCAAGATAACTAAGAGGGGGGGGGGTGAATCAGTTATCAGATAATTATAACTTTTATCATCTTCAACAATATTAAACCATATTAGCAATAAAATTACCAACCATAGAAAGATAATCATCTACAATGACACAATAACACAAGATATATTGACTAGGGAACCTCTTGATCAAAGAGTAAACCCTGGTGGGAATGATGCCCACAAAAAATGCACTAATATGAATATTCCTTGTGAAAGGATGGACTCTGTTAGGAGTCTTATGAAATACATTCAGTACATATGAATCCCTGTTAGGAGATTTTGAATCCTTGTTAAAAGATTCTAACCCTGTTAGGAGTTATAGAAGATAGAAGGACCCACTGCCCAAACAACTTCAAGATAAGATTACTGAACACACTGTCCAAATAAGCTTTACATTACTCAATAGAATAATATGTTACTGTTGGCATTAAATAGAATTGCCACTAGTGACAACACTTATTTGCATTCTGAGTGCAAACCGAGCAGACAGTGCAAACCGAGCAGACAGTGCAAACCGAGAAGACAGTGCAAACCGAGAAGACAGTGCAAACTGAGCAGACAGTGCAAACCGAGCAAACAGTGCAAACCGAGCAAGACAATGCAAACCGAGCAAGTTAGTACAAACCAAGCAGGACAGTGTAAACCGAGTAACATCATGTCTACCGAGTCACCAGTATTTACCGAGTTCAAAACCTACCGAGTTCTCAGTATGAACTGTGCCTTCACTTCTACCGAGTGCATGACGATGCCGAGTAATGCAGTGGACGCCGAGTATCAGAAAGTCACCGAGTTAGTTTGCAGGAACCGTGTAACCATACTTGGGCCGACTTAGTAGCACTTATGTTTATTTGTCAAGCTGACTTTGTAATTGTAATTGTAATTAATTGTTTAAGACTTGTATATAAACAATGTTGTAAAAATGTCAAGAAGAATGTAGTAAGCATATATGTGAAAAAGAAAGAAAGGCAGAGATAAGCGAATTACAAAGGGCTTCAGCAGTATAAGGAACAGCAAAGACAAATTCATCACAGAAGGTGATCAGTACATCAGCGAATCTCAATCAGCAATCCAGTTGCAAAGCAAGAGATCTACTATTTCATCCTAACAGGTGAATCAGTACTAAATCCTTTAACCGGGTAGACTTAACAGTCTTTTGTGAAATCTCTTTACCGAGTGCATACTTCATTGTATGTTTGTAAATCCTTTAACAGGGTGGATTTAGCAATCCTTATTGCTCCTAACAGGGCAGATCATCAGAAGTGATCAAATTGTAAGCCTTAACCGGCCAACTTTATTCTGAAGTATTAAAGCTTTGTGAGTTTCATCCCCACCCCAGTTTTACTTTCTTTTTGGAAGGTTTCTGGGTAACCAAATCTATGTGTCATTATTGTGAATGCTCTTAAGTTTCATATGCAAAGGTTAAAGTAAATTACATGTTAATACATCTGTAATTGAAAGAAAATTTGGAGTTACTGATTCACCCCTCCCCTCTCAGTAACTCGGTTAATTCCTGAATATTTCCAACAGTTACCTTTTCTCTAACTATTCTAAACAGCACTCACTATTACATCAGATCTCAATTTTAGATCTCTGTACTTCACGTGTCTTCCTTCATAAATTCCCTTTCATACTTATCTCTTTTCTTCAGTTCATGCATAATGCATCACACACAATCATATTCCAACCATATTACAATCATATTAAAACCATATTACAATAAGGAAATACATTCCTTCCTTTATACCACACTCAAATAATTACAAATTGTATCATCTTAAAATGGAAGTACTTCCATGTTAAGAGCATTTAGCCCTCTGAGTAAGTCATTTTGGGTCATGTTAAGCACCTTGATTTGGTCTTTGCATGTATTTGGATTTCTCCCCACATTCCACTTCTTCTCCGCACTTGATTTCTTTATTCTAGGTGAAATTAGGGTTAAGGTCTTAAGGACTTTCCTAATTTTCCCTCTTCCATGGCTCTATTTTCTAGGTAGGGTTTAGAAATGAGACCTCCTAGTCCTTCATCACATCAAACAGAGGATGTTATATCTATTCTTGACACTAGGTCCTGTTTAGATATCAATTTCTAAGTCTCTGGCATCTCCTAGAACCTCTGTTGCAAATCCTGACAAAGTTAGGGTTTGAGGTCAAAGTCAACCTCAACCCTGACTAGGTCAAGGTTGACCTCAACCCTAACCAAGTTAGGGTTGACCTCAACCTTGACCTCTTCTCGCTAGGATTTCAAATTGTCATCTGTTTGTAGTTTGGCTTTCAGAAAAGTTATTTCTCCGCTTTCGGGTCGGCCGTTTCGGGCTCTGAAATGGTAAATTCTTTAATTATATTTAATCAAGGTATATTTTCTAAAGGTGAGGACCTAATTGAGATTTAATTCTTCAAGTGGCCCATCTAGAGGAGTGTGCCCTAGATCACTATAAAAGGAGGCCTTCCTCTCTCATTTTCACATCAAGTTTTCACATCACTCCATCATCAAGTTTTGGCAATCAAGGTCTCAAGTGTTCAAGTGCAAGCAAGTCTTCAAGCATTCAAGTGTTCAAGCATTCATCCATCAAGGAGTTCCATTGTTAGCTATTGAAGGATTCAATCTCCTTGGATCCCCCTTGAAGATCCATCGTTGTCCATTCATTCAAACCTTCTCATATGCAAAGATAAAATCAAGATTGGTGTTGAGGATCAAAGTACCATTGATTGGAGACATCCTACATTCATTGAAGCATTCTTACTTGTGGATTTGAGGATTTGAATCCTCTACAAGGACTTCAACATAAGAGAGGTGATTTTTTTTAATTACTTTGTTTATGCACAATATAATTTCAATTCAATTTCAAGGTTAATTCCTAAATTGGGGTTTGACCAAGGCAAACCCCCCATACAACCAAAAACCCCCATTTTCTTGTAGGTATAGATGTGAAATATCAGATCTAAGAGTTAATTTGGATACCCTTTTTGGTAATCTTTCAGGATATGCGAATAGAATCAGAATCAGACTTCAAATAAATAATGTGGTCTTTGACCTTTTAAAAGGTCAAAGTTGACCTGTGTGAATTTGGAGAAAAGATTTTTGGATTTTGTCTGCCTCAACATTTCTAGTCTAGAATAGGTGATAGAATCTTTAGAAAGTTCATACAGAAGCCAGAATTTAGCATTTTCAAAATCTTCCCTAATTCAAGGTTAGTATTTGCACTTCAATTATTTCAATTTCAAGTATAACACATTTTCTACCTAGGGGAAACATCAAATTTGTTCTTTCTTCCATATTAACCATAAATTGATTCGATTGTGTATTAACCTCTAGGTTGATCAAATTAGATCTCCTTGTGGGGAATTTGGGTTTGAGAATAGATCTCATATTTCCAACCTTAAAATAAATGAATGATGTTGAATACATTTTAACCTTATTCATTTTGGTGAACCCGACTAGCTTACTCTCTTTCTTTTTGGTGTTTGATTTCCTTTTATCTTGTTAGCATTAGATTTGTCCTTTGTGATTGATCTTGCATGCTAGTTAGATTTCATATTCATGTTTTATGTGTTCTTAGTTTAGTTCATTTGCATTATATTGGTTTATGAGCTTTACTACCACTAGTCCTATTTGTAACATTCTAGTTAGAAGAAGTCGTAGACTCATGGGTGCTTTTGATCTTGAATCTTCTTCTCCTTTCCTTAGGATCCTTGATGATAACTTGATTCTTCATGATTCTAATCCTACTATGGAGCACAACTCTTCTCACTCATCTCATGATGAGGATGATGCTTTAAGAGTTCCTCCTGAACAAGTCCAAAAACTTTCCACTGAACTTGATAAAATGGGTAATTGGCTTCTTCAAGAAAATTGTGGTCAAGATTCCATTGAAGCTATAAAGGCTCTTAAGAAAGTTCTTTGTGATAGTGATCAATGTGTTAATCTCTTGCATGGTATTACTCATCTTGTGCATTCCAATGTTAAACCTTTAACTCAAGAGGCTTAAGATTTAGGTTTCACTGCTCCTATCACTAGTGTTGAACCTTCTTCTAATCCTTTACCTAGTATTCCTATCTATACTCCTTCTTTGGTGACTATGACGGTTCCCTCTATTCCTATGAGTGTTCCTCCTATGTCCCTTCCTACATCACAACCTTCATATCATAGTGTTCCTTTCACTTATTCCACTCCACTTCCAACTGTAGGTCCTAGTGTTCCTCCAGTTATGTCTTCTATTCCTGCAGCTTCTTACACTTTACCTAGTGCATCTAATGTTGCTACTCCTATTTCCTCTAATGATTCCACCATCATCAGTTTGGCTTAAATTGTATCATCCTTACAACAAAAACTTTCTTCCTTAACTCAAAATAAGTTTAGTATTCCTACATGTGACATGGGAAGTCCCTTGTCTCGGGATATTATTCCTACTCCTGTTCCTCAGCAAGGTGAGATGCCTTGTCTTGAGAATTATAATGGAAAGGGAGATCCTGTTCATCATGTTAAAACATTCCAAATCCTTTGTAGTGATTATGCTCATGACCATAGGATTTTAGCCAAACTATTTGCTCGAACCTTTCATGACAAGGCCTTACAATGGTATTGTTCCTTGCCTCCTTATTCCATTGATTCCTTTCCACAGCTTGCTAATGATTTTATTCAACAATTTCAAAACAATATTGGCCCGCAAGTGTCTTTGACTGATTTAATGCATTGTAAACAAGGTGCTAAAGAAAAGTTAACTGAATTTATTAGTAGATTTAAGCATCTGCATGCTCAGATTTCTTATCATGTTCCAGATATTGATATTCAACATATGTTTATTTCAAATTTGCAAAAGGATATTAGAGATAAGATTCTGCTTACTGAATTTACCTCTTTTCAACAACTTTGTGTAGCACTTCATCATTATCAATTACAAGTGAGTCAATTTGAGAAGAGTGATGCCACTCCTAATCCAAATAAGTTTAAAAAATTCAACAATTATGTCAAGATAAACAAACAAGTGAATGCAGTTGTTGATCAGGTTGTTGTTGCATCTCATAATGCCACTTCTGCATCCACTACTTTTTGATTAAATCGTACGTTTACTCCTCTTTTTGAAACTTTACATGCTATTATGAATAGGTTGTTAGCTACTAATATGATTACTTTACCTCCTATTCGACCTCTTTTACCTACTATGATTGCATCTAAATCTTTTGATCAAAATGCTTTTTGTCAATATCATCATCAGAATGGTCATGATATTGAGAGATGTTATTCTTTAAAACATAAAGTCCAAGATATCATTGATGCTAAAGCTTTATTTATTGATAATTTGGATAGTAGTGGGAATCAATCTGTCTCTCCTCCTAATCAGAACCTTCAAATCTATACGAATCCTTTACCTACACATGATACTAATACTATTGCTCAACCATCTACTATGGAAATTGTATATGATTCAAAGATGGATGATCTTAATCATGTCATTAATCAAGTGGAGCATGTTGCTAAGCCTATATCTCCACCTTAACCTTCACCTCAAGTTCAATCTCAACCTCTAGTTAAACCTAAACCTAATGTGAAACCTCAACCTAAACCTTGACAGCAGTTTAAGGATAAAAGACCTCGGGAACTTTTTATTATCTTTGATGATTTTGAGATTATTAAGGCTCCTGATGGTCCCCTTTACATTGTTGCTAGGGTTGCTCAGATACCTACTCATGGTTGTCTTGTTGATCCTACCTCCTTAGTCAATGTTATCACTGAAGAAAATCTTTTTTTGAAAATCTTACAATGCAATTTCTATGATACATCGGATGTGTGGATTCAAACTTGTAATGGTTTTCTTTATCCCTCATTTGGTTCTATTACTTTACCGGTTGAAATTTTTGGAAAATTTGTGAACACTACCTTTGTTGCGGGTTCCTACTTCTGATCAATTTCAAGTTAAGCTAGGTTTTCCTTGGTTAACTACCATGCATGTTGTTGCTTCACCTATACATAAGTGTCTTAAGTTCATTCATGATGGTGAAGTGAAGATGATCAATCATAGTCTATATCAACCTTCTAGACCTAGAGATCGTGCTACTCTAGATTTCTTTTGGCCTTCCTTACCTAATTCATGTCCTCCTCACCTTGATAATATTTTTTTATCATATCAAGCTTATAAACATCGTAAGATTCTTCAATTAAGCATACCTCCTATGGATCTTAATTGTGGTCTTTTACCTACACCTTTGATATCTCCTTCAACTATGGCTTCTAGTTCTATTAATCAAGTTCTTCCTACCAAATCTATCAAAGATCATGTGATTGTTCCTCCTATGGTTGATAATCCTATTGATCTTCCTAAAGAACCTGTGAAGGATCCTGTGATTGTTCCTCCTAGTTCTCAACCTATTTCAAATAAATCAAAATGTAATTGATCTGCTAATGAATGTCGTAAAAAGTGTCATGCTCATGCTAAAGCTAAAAGATCTCTACCTTCTTCAGATAAACCTATGCATAATGTATTAGAAGATGTTGCTACTAATAATGATGTTCACATGCATGATTATGATGATTCTATTCATATCTTAGATCCTATTTTGATTAATTTGGATGATGAAGATACTCTTAATGATACTGATACTGTTAATGATGAATATGAGACTATTGACATTGACATTGATTTGCCGAATATGCTTTCATCTCAATTAACTCTTACACCTAATATCGAACATGGTGATTCTCAAGAGGATCCTTGTTTGGAACTGGCTATCATTCCTACTGCATTGGATATAGTCCCTCTTGCGAGTTACCCACCTACCCTAAATGATATACAATGAGATGGGGAAAGTAGGTGGCATGCTTGATTGGCTTATCCTTCATGGTAGCTTTGTTGTGTGTTTGCTTACTGTACTGTGCTTCTCCTGTGATGTGATTGCTAAATGTTGTTAGATTCTTTTATACAATTCTTGTTACTCAGTTGGCGCAAGATGATGGAAGAATTGAAACTATTGTTCCATTCCTCTATATGTATCTCTATTCTTCTATGTTTTGTTCAATGTTTTGTTGTAAATGTGCTATTGTTCGTAAATGTTTCCTTGTGTAATCTACTTGGATTCAAGATATGGTAGCACTAAATATTTTTGGTCTCCATGTCATGGTCTGAAAAGATTCTCCTTCGTATATCTTATGTAACCTTTCCTCCTTTGTGATTGTAGTTTTACTTCCTTTGGGGAATGATGTCAATTCATTTGCAATAATATCATATATATTATCTTATGATCATACTAACCCCATGGTAGGTAGATCCCTTCTATGTTCTTTGTATGTTTCTATGTTATTTCCCTTGATTTGTCTTCGTCTGGGGGCATCTTGACATGGAAACGTAATCAGTGGAGTTGTTTATGTTTCGGTTAAAGCCATTGCTCCTGTTAAAGCGTCAGCAATGACTTTAACATGGGGGCATATGCTCTACTCACATGTTACACACACGCACTTATGAAAAAATTCAAAACATTCTAAATCTTCTAAAGGTAATGCAAATAAGTTACTAAATCCTGAGGAAGACACACACTTTAAATTTACTTTTCAAACTTTCTTTTTGGATTAAGAACTAATCTTTAAAGTATGGATTTATATTAGGATCTCTTGATCCCTCTAGTTTCAAATACACATATATTGTGATCCCTTAAGGTCAGAAGTGTCCTTAAGACTTGATCTCTTTTATTTTTTTTTATTGTTGGTTTTATTCTTATGGAATAGAATATTCCTAAGGATAAATCCTTGATGGGTTGACTAGTGAGTAGCCACATTCACTAGGTGGTTCAATTCCATCTTTCCAGTTGCACTTATTTCCTGTGTGGTTCACAATGGGACATAAGTTCTCATTGGGTGAGGTAATCACACATTTTCTTTCTCTCTTTAGAGATATCTCTCTTATCTGTGATTTAAGAGTCAATGAAGACTTGAGTCCTTGGCGGCTTGGGATTTCTCTTTGTCCCTTAGATTATGATAAGATTATCTTGTTATTTTTATCTCCTTTACCAAGAGTTTGCATCGAGTCCATACTCTTGCTAAAGTGGGGGCTTAATGTATCATCTTAAAATGGAAGTAATTCCACGTTAAGAGCATTTATCCCTCTGAGTAAGTGGTTTGGGGTCATGTTAAGCACCTTGATTTGGTCTTTGCATGTATTTGGCTTTCTCCCCACTTTCCACTTCTTCTCCACACTTGATTTCTTCATTCTAGGTGAAATTAGGGTTAATGTCTTAAGGACTTTCATGATTTTCCCTATTCCATGGCTCTATTTTCTAGGTGGGGTTTAGAAATGAGACCTCCTAGTCCTTCATCACATCAAATAGAGGATGTTCTATCTATTCCTGACACTGGGTCCTGTTTAGATATCAACTTCTAAGTTTTTGGCATCTCCTGGAACCTCTGTTGCAAATCCTGACAAAGTTAGGGTTTGAGGTCAAAGTCAACCTCAACCCTGACTAGGTTAGCATCGACCTCAACCTTGACCTCTTCCCACCAAGATTTCAAATTGTCATCTATCGACAGTTTATCTTTCAAGAAAGTTATTTCTTGGCTTCTGTGTCGGCTGTTTCGGGCTCCGAAACGGTAAATCCTTTAATTGTATTTAATCAAGGTATATTTTCTAAAGGTGAGGACCTAATTGAGATTTAATTCTTCAAGGTGGCCCATCTAGAGGAGTGTGCCCTAGATCACTATAAAAGGAAGCCTCCCTCTCTCATTTTCACATCAAGTTTTCACATCACTCCATCATCAAGTTTTGGCAATCAAGCTCTCAAGTGTTCAAGTGAAAGCAAGTCTTCAAGAATTCAAGTGTTTAGGCATTCATCCATCAAGGAGTTCCATTTTTACCTACTGAAGGATTCAATCTCCTTGGAGCCCCCTTGAAGATCCATCCTTCTCCATTCATTCAAACCTTCTCATATGCAAAGATCAAATCAAGATTGGTATTGAAGATAAAAATACCATTTATTGGAGACATCCTACATTCATTGAAACATTCTTACTTGTGGATTTTCGGATTCAAATCCTCTACAAGGACTTCAACATAAGTGAGGTGATTTGTTTCAGTTACATTGTTTATGCACAATACAATTTCAATTCAATTTTAAGGTTAATTCCTAAATTGGGGTTTGACCAAGGCAAAACCCCCATACAACCAAAAACCCCCATTTTCTTGTAGGTACAGTTGTGAAATCTCAGATCTGAGAGTGAATTCGGATACCCTTTTTAGTAATATTTCAAGATCTATGAACAAAATTAGAATCAGACTTCAAATAAATAATGTGGTCTTTGACCTTTTAAAAGGTCAAAGTTGACCTATGTGAATTTGGAGAAAAGATTTCTAGGTTTTGTCCACCTCGACATTTCCAGTCCAGAACAAGTGATGAAATCTTTAAAAAGTTCATACAGAAGCCAAAATTCAGCATTTTCTAGATCTTCCCTAATTCAAGGTTAGTATTTGCACTTCAATTATTTCAATTTCAAGTATAACACATTTTCTACCTAGGGGAAACATCAAATTTGTTCTTTCTTCCATATTAACCATAAATTGATTCAATTTTGTATTAACCTCTAGGTTGATCAAATTAGATCTCCTTGTGGGGAATTTGGGTTTGAGAATAGATCTCATATTTCCCCCCTTAAAACAAATGAATTATGTTGAATACATTTTAACCTTATTCACAAATGAGTCCGCATACAATTACAAAATAAAAGTTTCCACACGCTATATCAAAATTACACAAAACTGTCAGCTTCCAAATACAATAAATATTCACTCATGTGACCTCAAAGTTTTCACTATCAACCACATCACTGTCAATGTGTATCCAACTTCCCTTTAATTGCGCAAAACTAGATTCCATCCCGATTAGGAGATATCATTCGATTTCCACAAACCGCTACTCAAGAACACTACCCGAATACTGCTTCTACCAAAATGATCATAACTTCCATGAATAAATGAATTAATATCTGCGCTCTTAACCATAGACATATGACATACCAAAGAGTATATCCTCTACATCACATAGCTCCAACTGCAATAACCCACATACGCAAATCAAAACATTGTTTGCTTCTCTACAAGTCTTATGTAAATCACTGTGGGTACATTAATGACAATCATAGTCATGAATGCAACAACTACTACTACAAAATGGTTACCAATACTCCATAACAATCTCCCCCATTCAGAATTCATTCCTAACATAATATTTTCTACTTTTAAAATCAATCTGGAAGCTAAGAGGTTCTTTGATTTTATTGAGCTTGATTTTTTCAAAATGAGCTCATCATGAATGTAGTTTTTCACATTGCAATTCATCATTCCTATTATAGATAAAACTTAGATCATGTTGTGAACAAATGTGATGGAATAGATACACATTAATACTTGACTTTTAGTCCAAAATATTTTAAATTATGCTTTTATATAAATTTATAATTATATTAGTTTCACTTGGAGAATCTTTGACCACAATTTTTATTTAGGTATGAATTAATCACTCTTATTTTTCTCCTAAGCAACCCCACAATAGTGGGTTACACTTTTTTAGACATGTTGATTTTTGTTGCTCAATAAAACTTTTTAAAGAAAATATGATGATTTAAACCTTGAGAGGTCCCAATTGAAAGAATTAATTACAAATGGTTAGACCAAAGCCTCTTACATCAAAAAATATTTGATATAACCTCTCTACTCCTCAGTCATATGTGCAATGGAGTCTCCTTTGCACTTAATAAAATGATGACAAAAAATCACTTTAACTTTATCCTTTGGCGGATCAAACAAATTCAACCTATCTATGTAGCATGGTACTACTCAAAATAAATATTTTCAATGATTATAATGTTAAGATATATTAAGTTTATTATGACTTTGTATTTTTTGTTTTACTAAACTTAGATATTTCACCATAAATCAACCTTTGTGTTTTACGCTTATGAAAAAATATTAAACAAGAGAAAAACATTTCTTAAAAATATCTATGCACTAGGTATTGAAGTCCTCTTTCTATCAAGAAAAAGAAAAATTGAAATTGGAAAAATACAGAAGTTACAATTTTCAAAATGAATGTATATCAAAGTTATGGTTATGTCAACTTCAAACATTAACAAAATTTAAATACTGAGGATAAATTCACGAAACCAATTGCAAGCATCAAACAAGGATGTTTCAAAATTAAATTTGAAATAATCACACAATTGCAAGCATCAGACATGGATGTTTCAAAATTAAATTTGAAATAATCACATTGATATTTATTTTAGAAAAAAACAATTATGCTTTACGAAGTGAGTGTCAATATTTAAAAATGTTGTTTACATCAATGTACTAGTTTTTGAGGGAGATCAAAAAATGGATTCAAATCAAATCACAAAAGTTTTTTAAAATAATATTTAGAATCTACACAAAAAATTCTAAAATAATCTAATTTAGTTCATCTTCAAATATGTAATGGTTTAGCAGCAATATGTGTCCGGATGTGAATTTTTTTTCTTTCAAAATGTACATTTTAGTGTCAAAGTAGGCAAAAAAGTGAAACCCACTATTGTGGGACCACCATCATCTTTCTATTCTCACTCCCTTAGGACTGCATTATCTTGCAGAACCTTATGCTTTAATTTAGGAATCTATCTCCCATAACCATATAGTTCCTTTTATTATCTTTACATCAATGCATCCACACATCTCACAATCCTTGATTCAAACCACACAACTATTTACATATTTACATGACAAGTTATTCCTAAAACTTAAATTCCTCAATAATAACCTATTCAACCTCCTCAACTTTAATTTAATAGATAATATTTATCTCCATCCATGCTCATGGTTCATCCACCCTTACCCATTGAGAAATGCTCACTTCTATGTGACAAAAAGTTATGTACCCCTATGCTCTATATCAAGGTACTCAATTTGTAGAAGGATTTGATTAATGTATATTAGACCTATATTTTAACATTTTTATAGCAACAAAAAAGTCCTATGCAATTTAAATGGAAAAATTGAGACAAAGAGAGGATTAATCTCTTGCATGCACACATATGTTTTCAATTTATTAAATTTCTCTATAAACACTTGTGATTTCTCACATGATACATAGTTTGGATATACAATATGATATTATCCACCATAAATAATATCAAATTCATAAAGTGGATATGATCCTAACACAAGATTGTGTAGAAGATAGCATAAAATTGATGGAAGAGAAAAAAATTATTTTTCATTGTATTAGAATGGGAGGGTCCATACCCATACATAGTAGCCATCGAGGATAAGTAAATGAATCTCACAAGTTTTGAGATTAGGAAAGGAAAATAAAAGGATAATAACAACCAAATTTTATAGAAAATAAAGGATATGATTCTGCAACCAACATATAAAATGATGTCCATTTAATAATCTAATACCTTTAATGTCCTACCCCTCCTTATTGATAAACTCTAGTTTATATTTAAATGACACCTATTCATGGGAGATACTCAAACCACCCACTAAAGGAAAAGAAGGATAGATGTGGGGATTCCCTTTGAGTTAACTTTCCTCTTTGAAGTATAATGGAAATGGATACAATTAAGCTAAAGATTAATTTATAATAAATTTCACTTCTCTTTTCTCTTATGTAGCTCGTGTTGGGAAACTTGAAGCATGTGATGGCATTAATTTTGACAAAATAATTACACTAAACAATTGATTCTAGAATGATTCTAAATTGGAATCTGATTATTGTCAAAGGGGGCCTAGGGTCAAACAACTACTTGAAATCCTTTTGGGTCAAAAGTGATTTCATATTGGATTTCAAAATTTTGGAATAAACATGGGTCAAGGATGATGACACTATATTTTTATTGTTAGGATTTGTAAAAGGTAAAAATGGGAGCAAAGGAAAATAGGTCGATTAATCATCCTTTTCAAATATAGACACTTGGGAGGAAGATATCCCAATAGGCTCACATGAGGACCCAAGCACTGAATGGGGTAGTGATCCTTTCCTAAATATGTAATTTGTAAATGAAAAAGAGGAAAGATATAATTTAGATGACACAAGAGATGAATAGAGATTAAAATAGAAAAAATAGACTAATAACTAACTACTAAAAATAAAAATTGACCTATATTTATAGGTCTATGATACTATACTAACTATTATACACTGAGTTTGCCCCTCTATCTCAAGCTCTCGTAGTCTTGATAACTTAGTATAACATGGGAATCATCTCAAGGTTGTGGGACCTTTGCTAACCGAGATGAGACCTCCAGGTTCTAGGCTAGTTCCTCTTGGATTATCACCTTAGTTTTCTCTTAACAGGAAAGTAAATCTTTTGAGTGAAATGGATAGAAGGAATGCTTGGAAAGGGAAATAATAGAAAGCAAATCTACCTACTGTGTATGATTGAATGTGGACCTCAAATCCAACACACACACAACATGGTCATTATTCCCTTGATAGAATTCAGGAGAGAGTATGAAGAACTCAATCCAAATTCCATGGTGAGGTGACCTGTTGCCTCCTATGTGAATGGGGTGTTTGAATACTCTCAGAATGAGAGCCAATAGTCAGGAGACCAATTCAACAATGGAGGATTTCCAAGAAGCAATAAAGATGAGCAAGATGAAATTAATCTAAGATGAAGTGCAATTTAATCTAAGAATGAGGATGCAATTAATCTAAGAGCTTGAAAATAAAGATGAGATGCAACTTAATCTAAGAACTTGAAACAAATATGATATTAAACTAAGAACAAATAAGCAAATTTAGTCTAAAATGTGATGCAAAGATTATACTACTAATGAGATATTAATCTAATAAATGCAATAAAAAGCTTTGAAAATAATGAATCAAATGAGACTAAAAAAATGCCTATAGTGTAGATGCTTTTAAAAATTGCTCTCTCTTGAATGAGAAAAGGAGGTTCATTAAATAGAGAAGCCCGGAGAGGAATGAAGAGTTTCTTGATTTGAAACTCCTGACTCTTCATTCCCCTTTGAGACAAAAAGGTATGAATTATTTAATTAAAAGAATGAAATTTGCCACATGTGGGGAGTGACCTTTTGAGTAATTTGAATTATTCAATTCAAATAAAGAGGTGTCCATTCAATTAACTAAATATTTATTAATTCCTTTTTAAGGGTAATTAGCCAAAGGGGTAGATTTTAATTTAATTCAAAGTGCTTAGGACTTTAGAACTAAATTAAATTATCATAGAGGTAATTTAGCTAATTAAAGTCAAGGACTTTAGGAATTAATACTAATATTTGATTATTGCAATTTATGGTCTTTGCAATTGACATCAAGTCAAATTAAGTCAGGTAGGAGAGAGAAAATTGCCTACGGAACTAGGACTTTGGTGATGTAAAATCGAGATAATGCACCAAAATTGAACCAAAATTGATGAAATTAAATAGGTGCCAATTTTGAGGTATTACATTTTCCCCTCTTTGAATTGATGTGCGAGCATCACATTGATTCAAAGAATAGTTTGAAGTGACAGATGAAAGTAGATCAAAGCATGAATTTTCTGAAGTCTAAGTTAGATTGCAAAGACAATGGTTCTTGAGAGAGATGAGAATCAGGATTAGATTGCCCCAATGCCCCAGAGTGAGATTTAGATGTAGATTAGGACTGTCTCCAAAATCGGGGTTAGATTGCCCCAATACGAAGCTCAGCCCTCTAAGACCCAGGTTAGATTGCCCAAATAATGGTCTAAAAGAGATTTTGAGAGTCATCTCTAGAATGAAGATTGACTCCCAGGAATTAGGGTTAGATTGCCCCAATACCCAAAAGATTTCAAGAACCATCTCCAGAATGAAGAGTGATCCTCGAGGATCCAAGTTAGATTACTTAGATACCTAAGAGATAGATTTCCAGATGACAAGATGCGAGGTGTGAAGATGCCCCTAGCAATGAGGACTGATGATTCAAATCAGACTGATTCAAGAATAGATTCGACAAGATTCAAATGATGTAATCATCTTGCCCCCTCAGGAGCGAAATCAAAAGATGACATGTCAGAAAGATGATAAACAACAAGAGATTGCAGAGAAAAAGCAATTAGACTAGATTTGCAAAGCTACAGAAGTGAATCGGAGCAAAGCAAAGGTCTTGTTGACCAAGTTTGACCATAATTGACCATGGTTGACCAAATTTTGACTAGGGTTGACTTGATGAAAAGAAGAAAAGATTTGAGAACATGATGCAAAGATGAGGATCTGGCAGGAAGATGACACCAGAAGGCTGACTGCACAAGCATCCAATCCAAAAGGAGTCCAATATTTAAAATGTGATTTTGAGCCACTTAGAGATGTCAGATTTTGATTTAGATCCCGAAAAAGGATGCAGCCAAGATGAGACTAGGACAAAAGATGAGAACCTTTGATGAGCAGATCCAGAAGAAAGCAATCAAGAGAGCAACAAGAAAGTGCTCCAAATGCAAGCCTAGAATGAAAGATGCAACTCTAAATGCAGGCCTAGGATGAACAAATGCAATCCTTTGGACTTGGCTGTTGGACTCATCATATTTACCATCATTGAGTTTGTTTAAGCATGGGAAAATCACAAGATGTCATACAATTCTCCCAAACATGAGAATATGAATATGACATAAGTCTTAAATTTGTCGGAATGAGGTGTAAGCATTAAGGCACAAGAAGCCAGAATGACCTGAACACCTATTCCTTTTAATTTAGCAAGTTAACATAAGCATCAAAGCACATTTGCTAGAATGACTTGAATGTCTCTTGCAAATAAACACACCAAACATGCAAGAGATCTTTCTTTTGCCAAAGAGTGCTCACAGTTACCCCTACATTCACTTAGCAAGACGAGCATTAGCAATTCCAAATGTAGCAAAAGAAGTCACTCAAAACAAACAAGGAGAAGAACCAACCTCACCAAGGAATCCATATAAAAGGAGTCGAGGTACGCATGGCCATCCAATATGAGATGAAGGCTCTTACAGATGGACACCCCTCTTATGTAGATTTATTGGATCATTGGAACTAAACTAGCAAGCAAAAAACAAAGAAAAGATCATGCCCCTAGTCTTTGTGTTTCTCAGTCAAGAAAGACATCTTAGATTCACTCAAGGGGAAATGATAAAGCAAACAAACAAGCAAGAGAAAAGCTTAGTACACTGCACAGGAACACACAAAGAGTTTTAGTTTCAGTTTACATTTGTGTTCAAGCGAATTGAAGTCGAATCGGAAGCGAACAACATTTGAAGTCTCAACGGGATAGCGACAGCAGGAAGACACAATGGAAAACCACTGGTGACCATCACGAGAGACAAAGTCTCAAGAAGATATCAAAGCATGAACCAAGTATTAGTAGGAAAATGCAGTGAGAACCACTGGTGACCGATACAAGGAAGATTCTCAAAAGAGAGAATAAAGCACGAGCGAAACATCAATAGGCAGACGTAGTGAGAACCATTGGTGACTGATGTAAGGAAGAGATCCCAAAAGAGAGAGATTGAATGAAAGCTAAGTATCAGTAGGAAGGCACAGTGAGGACCACTGGTGACTGATACACAAGAGATCCTCGAGGAGAGATCTCAAAAGTAGCTAGGCATCAGCAGGCAGACACAGCGCGAAACGCTAGTGATTGATGCACAAATGAATCTTCCAAAAGTGATAGGACAATGCCCCCTAGACTAGGGAGATGCCCCCAAGTATGACCAGTTCCAATCAATGAAGAGTCGAGGAAAACTCAAAGATAAGCGCATGAGCTAGCAAACCAAAGCAGGAAAGCGGGAAAACAAACTAAATCAGGAAAGGAAGGAAACTAAAGAAGGAAACTAAGGGCCAAGGGATGCTGAGATGAGATGCAGTTTTAGGAAACAAGAGGCACCTATTTACCAGGTTTTCACCATCTTGTGCAGAGATTCTATTTTTGCTACCATGATGCCTATTTACCAGGTTTTCATCAATGGCACATTTTTCTATTTTTCAATTTTTTTGTACTTTTCTCTTTTTAAAATTTTTTTTAAATATTTCATTTTTTTGTATTTTTGTATTTTTGATTTTTTTTGTATTTTTCATATTTTCTATTTTTTTTGTATTATCAAGGTGCCTGTTTACCAGGTTTTCACCAGGATAATAGATACATCAAAGTGCTTGTTTGCCAGGTTTTCACTAAGATGGTCATTTTTTTAGGACGTTTTGTAATTTTTAGGATTTTTTTCAGGACCAATAAGTATGTACATGAGCACATAGAGAATGTTAGCTATAGAAATTCTTTAGATGAAGAGCATTGATGGGCTCTTTGAGTTTCTCTCCTTCAGTGGTGATCTCTGGAAACACAGTCATTTGTAGTAGTAGCCAGCTGAGAAGTTGCAAAATCAGAACCAGATGTTGTAGCAGTAACAGGAGAGCCAACTAGTAGTTTCCAATAGTCAAGAGATCCATAGTCAAGGAAAGATCACTTAAGTGAGACCCACAAATATCCTCATGGACACACCTTAACTCTTTATCGGATTTCCCACACTCTAAATGCTTAGGAAGAGTACATTCTAGATTTTTCTTAGTCATGCCATTAGCAATAAGGAGATGCTGATATGCACTTTGGGAAAAGGCAAGATGGAGTGAAGAGTGTAAAGTATGAGAGGCAAGGGTGATGGAATGGAGGGAAGCATGAGAATTTTGGAAGCTCGAATGACAACTTTGATTTTTTCTTTCTTTGGAATCCACATAGCTTTTGAATTTTTTCTTCTTTACTTTGAGGTGCTTTTAATGACAATGCCTATAGAATGGATTTCAAGATCCATTTTTTTATTTTATTTTTTGGCTTTTGATTGTCTTCTTCTTTTTGATGACCTTTGCGATCTTTTGAACACCCCTCTTGCTTTCCTTTTTTCATAGTCACATGTCGATTAGATGGGACATGGTGACCTTGAGATATAAGTGGATTCTCATTATTTTTGTTTTTATGTTGCACATCCAAGTTACTTCCAAAAGACTCAGGAATGGTGGATGAAAGAGGCTTATATGACTGGTTCAGGTGGAGAGGTGGAAATGGAAGTGGACAGGCCACTTTTCTGGGAGGTGAAGAGGGAAGAGAAATCGATGGGATGGGCTCAAGTGCAAATATATCAGTATCATCCTCATCATTCATGAATGCATCAAGTAGATCAAGAAAGTAATCTTCCATAGAGCGTTGTCGATTGTGAGTCATCTTAGAAGAGTCAGATAAGTTTGGAGGAATATTATGTGAGCCTAACTAAGATGGTCTATTCCAAGAGTCAGGTCCCCTTTCAGGTGGTAAGAGTGTACGAATAGGAACCATTTCAATTCTAGATCTACCAATATTCCATGAAGTTGTAATAGAATGGGGTCTTACATACCCATGATTTGCAGCAGTAGTAGGAGTGTAGCTTGGAGTAGATGGCCTAGGAGCCATAGGAATGATCTCCACAGGAGGGTGGAAAGGATCATCATCAATAGCTTGATCTGGAGGATCATAACTTTCTCCTCTTTCTGAGTTGTTAAGACTAGCATATAGGTGCATAGCATCAACTGGTATTTCCATAGTAGCATCTGATATAGAGTCCCATTCAGCTAGAGACATAGTCAGAGGCAGACTTTCTTCATTGTTGTCATCTAATATAGGAAGTGTTTCTTTAATAGTAAGATCTTGTTTAGTAGTAGAAGTAGCAAAGTAATCTAGAATAGGCATACCTTGAGGAATACCCAAGAGGAGGGAAACATCCAATAGTTGCTCCCAATCAGTATATGTGCCATTGGAGTTGGCAGTAGTAGGAGTCTGTTCAATAGTAGAAGTGGTTGAACAATCTAGAGTAGGCATACCCCGGGGCATACCCAAGCTAAGGGAAGCATCCAACAGTTGCTCCCAATCAAGATGTGTTCCATGAGAGTTATAAGTAGTAGAAGTATGTTCTGTAAAGTGGATAAAATCCTCTTGGTGAGGACCAGGATCATGTTCTTGAAGCACTTGAGAAGGTAGATAAGACTCTTTCTGGTAGTCTGAATCAAAATTTTGATCATTCAAAGGTCTTTCATATGTCATAGGCTGAATATGTGTTTCTTCATCATCTAAATCTGCATGTGAGTGCAAGCTACAGCTAGGTTGGTCAAGCTCATAGCTCTAATAGCTAATACCAAATCTATCTTCAGAGGGTTCCTCACATGAACATGGAGATATGGGGAGAGATGTTAGTGACAAGACAGACTCAATATGATATTCCCCCATGCCAATATCTTTGATGGTCATGATCTTTTCTATTTCTTTTAGCTTAGCATCATAGAACTCAGTGGACTCTCTATTGGTGGGAACAAAGCTATCTGTCATTTGGGTAAGCAACTTAGTAGAGATAATATTTAGGCTAGCACTATTGTCAATGAGGATGCGGTGGACATGCTTGGGACCTATCATAACTTCATTATGTAGGAGAGCATCATGCGGATGGCTTAACAAATGATCACGCTCTTTGGAAAAGGACAAATAGTGAGGTGAGGTCAGGTGACCCACCATAGATTGGAACCGATTGAGATCAAGATCTTTGGGGACGTTTGCCTTAGTGAGGGCTTTATCCATAGATAGTTTTGGTCTAGATGTCAAAGGTTTGGGACCTTTGAGAACAATCTTTGCACGAGATCAAGTGATAGTATTCACACAAGTTGGAGACTGTGTGGAGTTATAAGAGGGAGACACAGGGCCTCGCAAGACAAAGGGAGTTTTGGGTTTAGGAGTATCCTCGCTCCCTGGAGCAATGATCATGTCATAGTGAGAGATCCAAGGTTTGTTTCTAGAAAATTTGGAAGGTGGTTGAGCTTCTTTCATAGCCTTCTCAGTGGCTTTGATCATTTGTATGTTAGAGATGAGATTGAAAACCAACTTTGAGGGTTTTGGCATCATATTGTCAACAACACCGTCATTCATAATATCTATGTTTTTGTTGACAATCTTATCATTATCCTTGTTTGAGGGAGAAGGTCCTTGCTTGTTGTCTTTGTTCAAAGTCAATTCTCCCTTCTTGACCATAAACGCTTCTATCCTCACAGCCCACCTAATCATATTGTCAAAAGTGAGGGGACCTTGTAATCACACTTGGTATCCAAAATTTGGGACAAGATTGTCCAAGAAGATATCAAGCTTTTTAGACTTGGGTAATTCATGCAGATACTTCATGCATAGTTGTCTCCATCTCTGGAGAAATGTTAAGAGAGGCTCCCCTTGTCATTATTTCAAATTACAAAGGTCCTGGATGTTGACCAAATATTGAATATTGTGGGATTGACCATAACTCTTGTCATTTCGAGACTGACTATGACCTTGGTCATTTGGAGATTTCTCATGACTATAACTGAATTTACCTCCCCCTGAGAAGTGGAATGGATCTCCCATCTTGAAAATAGGATCAAAAGAGTCAATAGGTTCAATTATAGAAAGTGACCCTTTAAAGCCTTGCTAATGTTGAAACAACAGGTTATAATATTCTTGAAATAATAAGTTAGACTGTATCTGAAATAATGGATTGTAATAATCTTGGAATGAGGAGGAATGTGAGGATTCCTCATGACACTCAGATTGTGTGACAGGTTCAGAATGACCTCTTCCTTGATTACGAGGTTTGCTTCTCTCTTGATCAATATTCTGAATGGGATAAGTCTTTCTACTTCGAGTCATGACAGTCATAGATGAAGATGTGATGAGAAAAGACTCAGGATAATGTTAGACTCTGTCTCTAAGATGACGTAAAGGAAATCAAATGGCTAGAATAACCAAGATGCGAGATGAACCAAGTACGAATCATCAAAAGAGGTGGCTAGAACAGTCGAGATAAGACTATCGCAACAAGAGGTACAAAAGGCATAAAGAGATAAGATGAAAACTGACAAGAGATGACATGAGTCAAAGAAAAGATCAATCAATTCCTAACTCGAAACAACTAGTTTCTGACAGTGAACGATAGGAAAATAGAAAAATAGATCACGAACAAAAGGCAGATCATATTTATGTCATTGATCAAGCACGTAAGACAACAATCAAGGAGTTCAAGAAAAAATTCTCCAAGCAATGGGCAAGGGACAAAGCAACCTTGTGCATGAACAGGAATAGTGACTTAGTATTTCTACTCCCTAAGGACTCTACTTGTGTATGTTCTTGAGAATGTTTTAGTAGGCACTTAAAACACAACAACATCCTAGCAAGCTATCTACAAGGCTATACATAGCTCTTCTAAAGGGAGTCCTCAATATACACAAGGTACGTGAGGCACAAATCCATAGATGAGAAGAATCTGAAATCACACAGCCGGGGGGAGACGGTAACCCAAATCTCCTCCTTCACTTCTCAAAGGTATAAAGTTCTTTGAGGCTTAGCCAAGAGTGATATCTAACTCATTCCCAAGAGAGGTGTCTTTCAATTCACCACCCACTATTTATACTCCACCGGAACACAGGAGTTAAGGTCATCCCTTGAGGTGATGAAATCCCCAAACAGGCCTTCTAAAAATTAAAAAGTAAGTAATTCACTATCAAAAGTATTTAAAGCACTAAAGGTGGAACACTTAACTCTTCAAGTAAATGTGAAGTGAGTCCAAAAAGTGAAACATTTAACTCTTCAAGTGAGTGTGAAGTGAGTCCACAAGGTGGAACATTTAACTCCTCACACAAACTCAAAGTGAGTCCAAAAGTGGAACATTTAACTCCTCACACAAACTCAAAGCAAGTCCACACCTTAGAAAACTAATGAGATCAAGAAAGCCTTAAAAAGGAGAAACTTTGTGGAACACTTAACGCTCTTTTCAAGTAGACCCCTCCCCTATGTATGAATGCTAATCTTGCATCCAAAGGGTAGTAATGAGGGGCAATTAGAAATAATCAAGTCCAACAACCCAATTTAGCTAACAAGATCAATCAAAAGTACTCTAAGATTGCTTATCAATACTACTCACAAGGGCAGAAGGGTTTGAACCATGGAATATTTAAATTTCTAAGTAAACATGAAGTGAGTCCACAAAGTGGTGCATTTAACTCTTCATGTAAACAAGGAATGAATCCATGCCCTAAATTATTCAATGAGATTTTTGATATTGGAACCAAGAATTACTTAAGGTGTAAACACAAGCATTCACTTACACAAACTTGTATGAAAGCAAATCTATGTTCATTCATTTCCCATTAAGAGTATCAATTGAAATGTGTTCTATGAAAGCATGTAAACACTCAAGCCAAACACATGAAAGGTTCATTCTTATTTTTAAAATCCAAATGTTGTAGAGATGTAACAAAATACCTCAAGTCCAACGCAACGCGCTTAGTAGATTTTACATTTTTTTTTTGTTTGTTTTAAGCATTTTCCATGAAAGAAAACCATGAACCTTCAAATGAACAAGATAAGAAAACAAGAAAACAAGATATGCAATGTATATCCAACTTATACAAACCCTAAGATGGTTAGATATGAAAATCAATTGTTAGGAGTTTGATTTAACATATGTAACATTGTTGTCTTCAAGATAGTCTTTAAAGATTGATTTATTTGACCCATAAAATCACAATATTAAAATTTCTGGAAAGAATAAATTTTTTAGCCAACATTAAGAAATACCATTTTCCAAAATTACAAGGTCTTATGATTCTATTTGGTTCCTCAACCAATAACCTTTTCAGATTGTAATTTTTCTATCATAAATCCAATTTAAAACATCAAACCCTGCCTAGGGAATCACATATATTTCTCAAAAAGAATACAAATGAAACCAAACCAATTTCACAGTAACTATTAATGAATCTCATTTCCAAATATGTAATCCATTTATTTTTTTCATTCATAAATCATTTTCTAAGAGAAAATCATTGCCTGCAACTCCAATGCAGATTGTTAAAAATTAGTTTTCACTCAAATGCCCATAACTTTCACAAATATGCATAAAAATGACTCAAACCAAAAGGAAATGAAAGATAATTCACTTATCTTTTCAATTAATCTTATTATAGGTCCTGATTCTTCACAATTTGTCTATACCAAATGTTTCAATCTGACTATATTCAGGGAATCTAAAATCTGCAAATACCCACTTTCACAAAAATGATCATAACTTATTCATTTCTTTATAAAAATGAACCAAACCAAAATCATGAGAAAGAGGATTCATCATTATATCCATCCATTACTATATTATAGGGTTTCCAAACTGTACATGGCCATACAAGACCTGGAACCAACACTAAAATTGAAAAATAAATCAAGAATGAGGCCAGAAATTGATCTTTTCTGCCCCACGATGGGTGCCAAAATGTATCTGACTGAATGTGGCCTCTAAATCAGGCACAAAACAACATGGTCATTATTCACTTGATAGAATTCAGGAGAGAATATGAAGAACTCAATCCAAATTGCATGGTGGGGCGACCTCTTGCCTCCTATGTGAATGGGGTGTTTGAATACTCTCAGAATGAGAGCCAACAGCCGGGAGACCAATTCAACAATGGAGGATTTCCAAGAATCAATAAAGATGAGCAAGATGAAATTAATCAAAGTGCAATTTAATCTAAGAATGAGGATGCAACTAATCTAAGAGCTTGAAAATAAAGATGAGATGCAACTTAATCTAAGAACTTGAAACAAATATGATATTAAACTAAGAATAAATAAGCAAATTTAGTCTAAAATGTGATGCACAAATTATACTAATAATGAGATATTAATCTAATAAATGTAATCAAAAGCTTTGAAAACAATGAATCAAATGAGACTAAAAAAAATTCCTATAGTGTAGATGCTCTCAAAAATTGCTCTCTCTTGAATGAGAAAAGGAGGTTCATTAAATAGAGAAGCCCAGAGAGGAATGAAGAGTTTCTTGATTTGAAACTCCTAACTCTTCATTCCCCTTTGAGACAAAAAGGTATGAATTATTTAATTAAAAGAATGAAATTTGCCACATGTGGGGAGTGACCTTTCGAGTAATTTGAAATATTAAATTCAAATAAAGAGGTGTCCATTCAATTAACTAAATATTTATTAATTCCTTTTTAAGGGTAATTAGCCAAAGGGGTAGATTTTAATTTAATTCAAAGTGCTTAGGACTTTAGAACTAAATTAAATTATCATAGAGGTAATTTAGCTAATTAAAGTCAAGGACTTTAAGAATTAATACTAATATTTGATTATTCCAATTTATGGTCTTTGCAATTGACATCAAGTCAAATTAAGTCAGGTAGGAGAGAGAAAATTGTCTAGGGAACTAGGACTTTGGTGATGTAAAATTGAGATAATGCACCAAAATTGAACCAAAATTGATGAAATTAAATAGGTGCTAATTTTGGGGTATTACACCTACTAGGTGATGCACCGAAACTAGGGTATGAATTGCAGTATGGAGGATGAAACCAGTACATAGTCCTAGGTCTAAGGATTACAACTCAGTGAATAGGCCTACATAAATATTTTATAGAGGGGTCTGTAGTAAAGGAATACTATGTAGGAAAAATGAATTTCTCAAGGCAGTAGTACTCTTAAAGAGTCAGACACAAACTATAACCTTCAGACAAACATTCATCTCTGCAATTGGGTAGAGGAATGAGACAGATTGCCAGGGGTGGAAGTATACCCACAAAAGCATTCGAATCAGATCATTCACAAGCATACACATGAATTGTAGAAAGAAAGAGGAATCAAGAAAAACCTAAGAGTTACTAAACATGCATATACTAAATTCAATAAGAGAGAATCCACACAAGAAAGCATAAGGACAACAAGAATGTCACAAAATGCTTTGCAATATCTGAACAATCAATGATAAATACAATTGTAGAAAGCCAAAGGGTAGGAAAATTGCCATAAATTGCTCTCTTAGAAAGAAACTTTCTTTTTACAACTACTGGATTCTGAGCTCAAAAGATCAAAAAACAAATTATATACACCTCTACACGCAAGCAGGAATCAAACCTAATTAGGGCCACAAATATCTACAATAGAATAATCAAAAACCCTAATAGATAGCTCTGATCATAAATGCATCCTGAAAATATCCAACAGATCAGATATTCATCCTTGCATGCCCATTGAGTCATAAAGACTCTCAAAATCTGATCAGGTACTAGAAAGGACCCAAAACGGCGACCTAAAAATCTCTACAAAATTCTATCCAACTGCAACCACCTCCAAAGTCATAAATTTTTAGCTACCTACACTTGCAAACATCTCCCTGAAAAGAAAGCCTGCCAAAACTGACCACACCGCTTTGAAAAAGCACTGGTCGCATGATCACATGAGCTCAAAAGCCTTCATGCGATCATGAGACAAGCCTTTGAAAACTTGCCTCTGCTACAGCATAGACACTTGGACCCGCAAGACATCACACCTATCAAACTTTACCACATGGCCCAACAGGAGCCGACCACATGGGCCGGACCCACGACAACACCGCCAAAAAGCACCAAAGAATCCAACAGTGGTCGCATGATCACATGGGATCAAAAGATCCCATGCGAACATGTGACCACCGTAGATTTTGAATCTATGGGGCCCATGCTTATACCTCTGGCCCATTGTAGACTTTGCATGTCATCACCCAAGGACCCACTGAAGGCCCTATCATCACCCAGCCAGCCACTGAGAAGCGGACACATCACCAAACTGCAGGCTCATATCAGTGCAGTTAATGGCTAGTCACATGTTCGCATAGCCTAAAAAGGGGCTATGCGATCATGCGACAAACCGCTAGCATTCTTCAAAAGGACCGCCAATAGTTAGTCGCATGGTCACATAAGGGGAAAAGGACTTATGCGATCATGCGACAACTCGCATAAAAACTTGTCAAAAATGAATTGGGCCCCATTTGTCAGAGTTGCACACTTATGAAATGAATGCTGCAAGAGGAAGAAGTGCGAAGTGTAGGAGTTGAAAACATAGAGGGTTTTCAGAGCGAAGGTCGAAAACACACTAAGCTTTCAGAGCGAGGGTCAAAAACACACTGAGCTTTCAGACCAAAAGGAAAAAAACACAGAGGGTTTTTGACACTTTGAATAATTTTTTTTTGGGAAAATAGGATGTGGCCAAAATTGAATGATAAGAAATTTTGGGTAACATTTTGGCGGCTTCTGTGGGATGTCAGCCTGCTAGACATTAGACCAGTAGCCTTTGAAGCAATCCATTGGGCATGGGATCATCTCAGGAACACAAAACTTTGATAGAGGGACAAAGCTTGAACCAGACTATGCTCGAGCACTTCTTGGAAAATAGGAAACTAAGCTAGAAAATTGGAAGAAAGCAGGAAACCTAACCTAATCTAAACTAACTAGCTACAGAAACTTGGTCAAACAAAGCCATTCACTGGACTATTGAAATAGCTACCTTTCCTCCTTAGGGTATTTTGCATTGGACTCATGAGGATAGCTACAAGGATGTGAGGCACATAAAAATTTGGCAAATGGTTATGAACTACCTCTGTAAAAACCAAGTCAAGCTCACTCACCTCTAATTGGTCACATGGAGAGGTCTCAGTGAACTCCCTCTGGGTCAAGTATCTAATGGGGCAGCCTCTTGAAAATCTGAAGGCAAGACTTTCCTTGATGGCTTCCTTTTTATCTTCATGGTTGCCCTCCATTATGGATAGCCATGTCAGCTCATCCTCTATAGTCAGGGGACTATCATCCTCCTCTTTTAAACTGACCAAAAGCCTATCAAGGCTATCAAAATCTTGAAGATTTGGAACTGATTCCAAATCTTGCTCATGGAGTAGCTCCTTGTGAAAAGGGCAATCCAAGACTAGGCCCTTTTCAATAGGCATATGACCTTGAACCTCCACTCCAAGGAATAGGGGTTCAACATCCAATTTGTCACAAAAGACTACAATGATATCCAAAAATTCATGCTCTTCTTCAAGGCTTTTGTCTGTGTCATTTTCTTGGAAAGACTCTCCCATGGCTTCATCATCCTGCTCCATAAAACAAGGTAGCTCACCCAACAAGGAAATGGCATCCTCCTCTATATCAACCTCCTATTGATGGTGAACCTTTTGTTCTGAATGACCCTCAGCCATAGGTAATGGCATGGTCTCTTCTTCATCATCAACAAAGAGGGGAAGCTCATCAGACAAACCAGCCAATAGCTCAGGCTAGGAATCCAACTCCATCTCCACACCTTGCTGCTCCATTTTACCATAGTCATCACTCTGCACTGATACCTTAGACTTCTTCTCCTCCTCTTCAAATGAAAGCTCATTTACCAAAGGTCCTTGCTCAAACACTAGACTAGTATCCTTGAAAAGACTTGGCATCTGACAGCTATGAGGTAGAGTCCATTGGGGTATCCACATTACTTCATCATCCTCAAAGACCAGAGGGGTCTCTTGGGATGAAATTTCTTCTTGAACAAGCTGCTCTTGCAGAGTGATGGACTGAATCTCAAGTGAAGGCTCTTGAAAATAATTTTTTGCCTTAAAACTTGGGATGTGAAACTGAGGGGGAGAGGGGGGAGACAAAGAAGGCATAGCTCCTTTAAATCTTGGAAAAGGACACTTAGCAGGATCCTCATGTGTAGGTTCTTGAGACAGATGGGCCCTCCAGCTTGGAATTTTAGGCCTAGGAGCTTCTTGTTGAGCAATCTGTGATCTTAACCTTGCTATCTCAATTTCAGCTCAACGTCTAATCTCTTCTTGAAACTCTCTTATTTGTTGCTCATCAACAACAACCTCTGTCATTTGGCAAGGAGCTGCCCCTTGCTCATAGCTTTGGGCTTCTATCTCCTATAAGGGAGCTGACTCCTCATAATAACTTTGAGCCTCCTGCTCTCTCTGCTCCTTGAGCTCAAACACTTGCTTAATCAAATCAAGCAACACACTCTTTGCCTTTTCTTTCTCTTTCATGAAGTCTGAGTTCAGAGTCCATATCTATTGCATAGTCTGAGAAGGGGAGGGTGGGTGGTAAATAGGTTGGGGCAATTGACTTTGCATTTTCTATTGTGCCTCTTGTGCCCATGATCCATCTTGCCTGAGAGCCCGCTCATAACTTTGCACAGGGGCAAACTCATTTGGGGCATACTGGATATATTGATACCCTTGATAAGTATAAAAGCTTGGGGTAAAAGGAGGCTTTAGGTGGCTTTGATAAGGCTGGGAACCATCCCATTGAGCACCACTCTCATAATAAGATGGTGGGTAACTTGACTGTCCATAGAAACTTGACATGTCTACTCATGTAATCAGCTGGAACTTGAATATGAAGATTGAAAACATACCAGCACTTGACCTTTGAAACTAGTAGACTTTCTAGAGTCACTAGATATGCAACAGAATGACCTCTTCTAGGTCTGTGGCATGCTACTAGCATATCAAAGATAGCATACCTTGAACATGAATTTGAACTTCACTCCCACTGGGTGTGGCAGAAATGTTATACACTGAGTTTGCACCTCTATCTCAAGCTCTCGTAGTCTTGATAACTCAGTATAACATGGGAATCACATCAAGGTTGTGGGACCTTTGCTAACTGAGATGAGACCTCCAGGTTCTAGGCTGGTTCCTCTTGGATTATCACCTTATTTTTCTCTTAACAGGAAAGTAAATCTTTTGAGGGAAAGGGATAGAAGGAATGCTTGGAAAGGGAAATAATAGAAAGCAAATCTACCTACTAGGTGATGCACAGAAACTGGGGTATGAATTGTAGTATGGAGGATGAAACTAGTACACAATCCTAGGTCTAGGGATTACAACTCAGTGAATAGGCCTACATAAATATTTTACAGAGGGGTCTGTAGTAAAGGAATACTATGCAGGGAAAAGGAATTTCTCAAGGTAGTAGTATTCCTAAAGAGTCAGACATAGACTATAACCTACAAACAAACATTCATCTCTGCAATTGGGTATAGGAATGAGACAAATTGCCAGGGGTGGAAGTATACCCACAAAAGCATTCGAATCAGATCATTCACAAGCATACACATGAATTGCAGAAAGAAAGAGGAATCAAGAAAAACCTAAGAGTTATTGAACTTGCATATACTGAATTCAATAAGAGATAATCCACACAAGAAAGCATAAGGACAACAAGAATGTCACAAAATGCTTTGCAATATCTGAACAATCAATGAAAATTACACTTGTAGAAAGCCAAAGGGCAGGAAAATTGCCACAAATTGCTCTTTGAGAAAGAAACTTTCTTTTTACAACTGTTGGATTCTAAGCTCAAAAGCTCCAAAAACAAATTATATACACCTCTGCATGCAGGCAGGAATCAAACCTAATTAGGGCCACAAATATCTTCAATAGAATAATCAAAAACCCTAATAGATAGCTCTGATCATAAATGCATCCTAAAAATATCCAACCAATTAGATATTCATCCTTGCGTGCCCATTGAGTCATAAAGACTCTCAAAATCTAATCAGATACTGGAAAGGACCCAAAATGGTGGCCTAAAAATCTCTGCAAAATTCTATCCAACTGCAACCACCTCCAAAGTCATAAATTTTTAGCTACCTACACTTGCAAACATCTCCCTCAAAAGAAAGCCCACCAAAACTGACCGCACCGCTTTGAAAAAGCACTGGTCGCATGATCACATGAGCTCAAAAGCCTTCATGCGATCATGCGACAAGCCTTTGAAAACTTGCCTCTGCTACCGCATAGACACTTGGACCCACAAGACATCACACCTATCAAAATTTACCACGTGGCCCAACAGGAGCCGACCACACGGGCCAAACCCATGACAACACCGCCAAAAAGCACCAAAGAATCCAATGATGGTCACATGATCGCATGGGATCGAAAGATCCCATGTGAACATGCGACCACCATAGATTTTGAATCCACGGGGCCCATACTTATACCTCTGGCCTACTGCAAACTTCGCACGTCATCACCCAAGGACCCACCGAAGGCCCTGTCATCACCCAGCCAGCTACTAAGAAGCAGACACATCACCAAACTGCAGGCTCATATCGGCATGGTTAATGGCTAGTCGCATGTTCGCATAGCTTAAAAAGGTGCTATGCTATCATGCGACAAACCACTAGCATTCTTCAACAGGACCGCCAACGGTTAGTTGCATGGTTGCATAAGGGGAAAAGGACTTATGCGATCATGCGACAACCCGCATAATAGCTTGCCGAAAACCAACTAGGCCCCACTTGTCGGAGTTGCACACTTATGAAATGAATGCCACTAGAGGAAGAAGTGTGAAGCATAGGAGTCGAAAACACAAAGGGTTTTCAGAGCGAAGGTCAAAAACACACTGAGCTTTCAGAGCAAAGGTCGAAAACACACTGAGCTTTCAGAGCGAATGTTGAAAACACACTGAGCTTTCAGAGTGAGGGTCGAAAACACATTGAGCTTTCAGACCAAAAGGTAGAAAACGCAGAGGGTTTTCGACACTTTGAACAATTTTTTTTTGAGAAAATAGGATGTGGCCAAAATTGAATGATAGGAAATTTTGGGTAACACTAACAAATGATTTAAATTTGAGCTAAAGTTATAGGGTACAAAATGTTTCAAAAATTATGTACCTAGAAATAAAATGTTTCAAATGTTTCTTTTTAGGTACTTTTTTCTGGAATTTTAAGCGATCCTCTAACTATTTTTTATCTACCTAGAAAAGTTCTGATAGTTTTGTAACCTTTTCCCGCACATAGAAAAATGGGAAAAAGGTTGGGAAAAAGGCATTTTTCTTGGTGAGCCCTATTTAGGAATCAACCTTAAAAATTAAAGGAATTTGCATAAATGAAGTATGTATATGTATTAATTGCAAATAAGAACAAATGGGAAACCAATTCAAAGTTACTTCTAGGGAGTTACTATTAATAGAACCGGTGAAATGAGAACATATATCATCTTTAAGTATCCTCTTTTTCTAACTTGATCATATGACAACACATTGACATAAAATGCATGACTTGTAACCCTTCCTGAATCCCATGATGTAACCTCCCTAGACAACTCATTCATACTATTGGTCATTCTTTTTGTAATGCCCCATCAAGAAACCCATGAAATATTAACCTAAAACATGTTACTAAGTTTGCATAATAATTTTTCCTTAAGTGTTTACAAAAAGTAATGAATAACAAGAAGAAGTAAAACATAAAGTCTATAAGTACACAAACATAATCTTAATTTCACATTACACATCTCAACTATTCCTTAATGTAGAAACTACACAAATACAATTACATCTATTTATCTTCTATACAATACATCATACATAAATCTGAATAATAAAGTATACATAATCGCTAAAATCCACTACACAATTCGTAGGGTATGTAATTATAATTAGATACAATGTACAAATAAAGAAAGTACAAGAATTAGTCTCCGAGAAGATAGGATAGGAAGAAACTGCAACAAGGATCATCTACCACTGGGATAGGATTATCAATCTCAAATGGTAAAACAATCACTACATCTCAACCTTGTGGAAACTTGTAGTCCCATTCCCACCGTGTTGAGGAGATAACATCATATCCCGCTTGGGTTACATTACGAAACTAATCAGGTAAAAATAAGTAAGGATCCTAGAAGCTCCTATCTAAAGGGTGCATCTTAAAATAAAAGGTACACATAATAATCCAGAGCCAACCAACATATGTAGGGAACCTAAGATGACATCAGGGAAGTGTCATTACATATGTCAACCCCTTGGAATGATCTCACTAGACTTTGACTTCCAAATGTAATATATACAGAACCTGAAATCCTCTCGTATAGATAAGGATAACCAATCATACCAGACTCACCATCACTACTAGATGGGAAAGTATCTTCTCCCACTTCCATCCTCTACCTAAAATAGCACTCAAAGTAGGGGAAAGAAAACCATTATCTTATTAATTCAATTTAAACCCCATTTAATCTATATGATCACTTGATTAAGTAACCTAAGGATACCCAGGTAGCCACTTCTGAACTTTGAGATCTCTCTCTCTCTCTCTCTCTCTCTCTCTCTCTCTATCTCTCTCTCTCTCTCTCTCTCTCTAACTTCTCTTAATTCCCTTTCATACTTTGATACTCTTCTTGAAGGACCTTGTGATGCAACACAGGTAAGGAGGATCCAATTAAGGATAGTCCAAACAAGTAGCCAAACACCCACAGTGGAATAACACAACAATATAATGATTCAACATAATTTTCATTAACATGCCCAGTTGTAAGGCCTTTCGAGTTAGGGCCAAATACAATCAAAAAGAAATTTTGTAACCTCTCAGCTAGTCTAGCTCTAAATCAATCAGAAACTGATGGAAACCCTAATGAAGCTTTGAACTTGAGCTCGCAAGACTCCAAGAAATCTCCTTGTCTCCAAGAAAACAAACCACTACCTTTGTTAGTACAACTATCAGATATCAATCTAATCTTCAAGATCTCGCAAGATCCAAGTCTATCTGCTATTGACTTCACTACCAATCCTCTCCCTAAACATTTTCCCAAGCACCCCTTAAATACATTTCCACAACCACAAGTCACCTAGAAGAAATAATTAGCTCCTAAGCCAAGTCGGCTTCTATTACAAACAAATATTAAATGCAACAACAATCGGCTCTCAAATAGCCTAAGTACAAAAATTTAATTATCCATGTTGGCCTCAATATCTACATAGGAGAATACAACAAGAGATACCAATAATAAATGCACCAAGTCAGCCAACCAAATCTCCAAGAACTCCAATCAGTAAACCAAAAATACTGAGAACTAGAGAAACAACCGAGCACCGGTGAAATAATCGACCACGCCAAGTTTCACCGAGCAACACAGGCATCACTGAGAAAACACATTGACTGAGTACAACAAGCATCACCTAGTACAAGTTCGACCAAGCACAAGAGGTTTCACTGAGTTCCTTTAGCGACCAAGCTTCCTTCAATAATGAAGACCGCCGGTTAAAGCTGCAATTGATTAACACATGAGCAAAACAACACACCACCATGCAAATTTTTAGAGTACCCTAGAATGTCCATGCTTCACCTTCACCCTAGTTTGATGTATGCATGATGTCTCTTCTTAATATTTCACCTTGAATGATGATTCAACTTTAGGTTAAAGAATCACCAAACTCACTCATTTCAAAAATAGATAAAATACCAACTATTTTATCTGTTGTCAAATTAACAAAATATTTGATTTCCTCAATGGTAGAAAATTTTCTGTTGTAATCAGGGATAAGATCTCAACACCTTTGAGATAATCTATTGTTCTTCCAATACACCACTAGCACATCTGGTGCTACAAACTAATTAATTTATCTGCATCATATAACTTGAGTCAATGTTATCATCCTCAAACACTCTCAAAGATTCATACCTTTATTTTATGCTTCTCATCTTAGATTTCTTCAAAGATGCATCACCCTCATGTAGGTTTTTCATATTTGTATAGGACACATATGTAGTCTCTAGCTCCACCACATTTGTATACTTTGTATCTGATAAGGTACTTATAAATGCTTTCTTTTCTCTAATATTATACTCAAACTGCTTCTTCTCATCTGGTGTAGCCATAGATAGATATGTAGGAGGGGTGTAGGAGTTCTTCTTGATGGTCCAATAATCCTTTCTAATGCATCTTACTTTTCATATAGGGTATTTTGTGCCTTCAAACCTTGAATTGTCTTTCTAGTAAGCTTCCATATGACTAACTCATTTGACTACAAAATATGACAAATTTTTTTTATGAAAGATGTATAATTAGATGAATAATTCGATACCTGTGATATTCCATGAAATTTTTTATTTTTTTAAAGTTTTATGCCCAACGTTAGTCAGAATTATGATAATCCTGATTTTCAGTAGAATTTTAATGAACACTTAAAGTCAAAATTTCACAATAAACTTATTTGTTCTCAAAATAATTTGATCGCGGACTCAGGAAATCAACGACCTAGATCTATCTTGAATTTATTTAACATTAGGGTAGTGAGGAAGATAACATTATTGAATAGAAGGAAGAAATTTTATTCCCTCTGATGCAACTATGTACTCAGCTCGGCGTTGAGGATAAAAAGATAAAATTTCATTTACTATAATCTGTTGTTGAAATAGTTTTTTTGTGAGGGTCTTTTTCCAAACATTTGATCATTTGTTAAATCGGTGTAATCTGTGGCAAGTGGATTTTTTTGTGCCATTTGAAGGGTTTTAAGTTGATAAATATCACTATATGCAACTAATCCTCTAGAATTCATCAGGTTTTTCATTTTATCTTATTTTATATACCTCTATATTTAAATATCGCATCCATATTTTCTTGCCTTTATACAAGCTTTGAATTGATCGAATAAAAAATATTGTAATGATCTATGAAAACATCGAGGAATTTCTCTTCACCCAATATTTTTCTCAATTTTTTCTACAATTATGATTCATGAATCATGATAATACGATATATTAGAAAATTGACTTTCAGATGTGTAGGGGAACACATTGAATGAAAAAAAATATTGGCATATGATATCAGCAGTTCTAATTACTTTGTAGACACTAATATTTAGTATTGTCTTTTAAGATACGTATATGGATAAAATGATTCTTTTTCAACATTTACCATTGTCTTTGAAGATATTTGTATGGATAAAATTATGCTTAGTATATAAACAACATATTGCAAACAATAAGATTTTTTGTAAATGGTATAATGTTAACAATAAGCTTATGTACAAGATTATCTTATCAAAATTTTGGTATTTTTAGGAATGTACACTCCTAATGAGGATGTGGAAGATGAGATATCTAAAGTTTTAGAGTTTGCAAGAGAATTTTTTTAGAGAATGCCAGTGGAGGAAAGCTAATGGGAAAGCATGAAATGAGGGATAGAAGATAAGGTAAACAATGGAGGTCATCTAAGTGGCTTTATCACTGCAAGACTTTTATAAAGCAGGTATACTAGATTGTTTTGAAATGTTGACATGGAGTTTTACTTACAAACTTGATTGAGTGAAGATACTCATGGTGTCATGCATCAAGATCATTGCATTAATTTTATTTTTTAAGAATCTACTAATGGGGTCCCAACCCAAATATAAAATTAACCGTACAAAAATGATAATATATAAACACCATTAAGAATAACATGAGTATTACATAGAAAGCCTTATCCAAACATTAATAGTGAAACACTCAAAGATGGGATTTAAAAACTGTGTTCTAAAATAGAGAAGATCATGCAAAACCAACCCTAACAGGAAAACATATTACATAAGAGAGCTGAAAAATTAAAATCCATGGATAGAAAAAAGTAAAACATTGGAATATATATTTAAACTAAAAAAATCACAACAATATGTGGAGTAGCTATTTTCCAATGTGCAACTTATTCCTAGAGATGGGAATTATTTTGTAAAAGTACTAGAGTCTAGTGCCATTCAATGCACCTTGATGCCTTAAATGATAATATTTGTGTTCTGCACTACCCTTGTCAATGGACTATTCTCCAAATCAGGCATTTTGAAGCCACCAGACAATTCAGAGCACCATTATGAATGATTAATTATTAAACATAAAATGATAAAAGAATATGACGCAATTCCATTCTTAGGTCGTGAAAGAGCCCCTCCAAAACTTTAATATCCACCCTCAACCCATACAATTCTTCTTGTATTTACATTACATAAACTTCAAGTTGACCACTTGTGGGTTGACATTGACATACTACATACCTTGTCTCATAGATAAGATATCTTTTTCCTTCATGTCTTCCTCATCTTTTACCTTAATCAAGAGCTCCAACACACAAGCCCTAATTTATTCATTCACTACTACCTTATAAATATTCTCAAACTCACCATGAATCATATCATGTGACCTAATGCATCTGGTATCAATGAAGTCCTCATTCCCTAAAATGGTCTTTACCAGCTACAAATTAATCACATTATCACAATTGAATATCCTTTCAAACTTTGGTCCAAAGTGGTCCCTTCAAAATATTTCTTCTCATAAAATTATCAAACTTAAAATCTGATTCCTTACAGCTAGCCAAGAAAAGTTACAACATTTTGGTAGGGCCTTGTTTTTATAGATTGGATTAGGAGGACTATAATTACCAATAGAGGAAAGACAAATCATAATATTGGAAACATTTTGTACCCTATAACTTTTGCTCAAATTAAAATCATAGGTTAGTATAGTAGTGTAAACTCCAATTCAAGTCAATCTCGATTTCTCTAGTAGTTGGGCATGTGGAGAATCATGGTATGCCAAACCAGTCCCTTAAGTGGCAATGAAAATTTAGAAAATCAGGTTTAGGCAAGTTAACATAAAAATTTGAACAAGTTATAAATATTATATAAAAAATACATAGCAAGAGAATATGTACAAAATTGAATTTAGGTTTTAAGATATTAGGCATTTTTTGAAAAACAATTATTCTATATGTTGAAAATTTTAAATTTCAATGTAGTAGTACAAAAATTTCAGGAAAAAAATAATAATTAGGTGTATGTCTGACCACCTTAAACACAATCAAATGATAAATTTTTTTTACAAGATTCTAGATATAAGTAGTAGACTCATGTCCGAATGTGACGCATATTTTTTGTAATTTTTTTCCATGTGAATAATTAATTATGAGTTTTCTTCTACAACTTTTGTAGAATACAAAAAATCTCGTATCTGGTCATGTTAACTTAGTCTAAAATTTATCAAATTGAAAATTTTTTTATTTTTCTTGTAGTAGAAAAATCATAGAATGTGACACATGTCTTGGATTTCAAAAAATTTATACAGTTTGAAAGTTATAGCTATTTTTCAATAAGTCTATCAATCAGGACTAGAAAGATAACAAGCAGGTGTATGTCCAACAACATTAAACAAAATTAAATGATAATATTTTTTTATAAGATTCTAGATAAAATTAGTAGACTCGTGTCTGGATGTGATGTATATTTTTTTAATTTATTTTCAAGTAAATAATTAATTATTATTTTTCTGCTACAAATTTTCCTGAATATAAAAAATCCCATGTCTGACCACCTCAACTTAGTAGATAAACTTCATCAAATTGAAATAATTATTTATTATTATTGTATTACGTGAAGCATAGAATGTGATGTATATTTCAGATTTCAAAAATGTTATAGTATTTGAAAGTTATAGTTTTTTCAAAGTCTATCAATTAGGACTTCTTTTTCACATCGCCACTTTGTGGCATACCATGATCCTGCACATACCTAGTTAGTTATTAGTCTATTATTTCTAGTTTTATCTCTATTAATCTATTTTGTCATATAAATTATATCTTTCATCTTTTATATTTACAAATTACATATCTAGAAAAGGATCACTACCTCATTTAATGCTTGGGCTCTCATGTGAGCCTATTGGAACATATTTTATCCAAGTGTGTAAATTTTAAAAGGACTAATCAACACATTTTCTGTTGCTCCCCTTTTTACTTTGTACAAATCCTAACATGAAAAATTATAGTGTCATCATCCTTGACCCATGTTTCTTCCAAAATTTTGAAATCCACTATGCAATCACCTTTGACCTTAAACGATTTCAAGTAGTTGTTAGACCTAGGCCCTCGTTCAAAGCCAAGGATGATTATAGTAGGAGAAAGCCCTTGTGTTATACCTTTTTCCTCCCAATCATAAAGGAAAAAATGTTTGATTTTCTCACCCCTAGAGAATTTCCCCATTTTTTTTATGAATATGATTTTGGCTCCCTTATCTATTTTAGCCTCAATTCCCAAATCTCTCCTAGTCTAACTGGCTCTCTATTCTCTAACTAGGGTGACTACAATAAGTTGAGTCCCACTTTTGGGCATGAAGTAGAACTATTTTCCCTATTTTTCAAATTTCTTGTCAATTGATGTATAAACTTGAAGAACTTAGAGATTGAATCTCAAAAAAATCAATAATAGAAAATGTAGATCTTCGAGTCTATTTTTTAAATATGTAATTTATTTAAATACCCACATGGTATAAATTTCTTTTTAGTAGGCATGTTTAAAAACCATTATCTCAAAATGCCTATTTTAGGACCATATCACACCCATGTATGGCCGCCATATTTTGACCTAAATAAATGATTTTTTAATCCTTTTGGAGAAATATGTACATAAGACACCAAATATTGATGAGCATATTTTTTTCTTATTCTTTTATTGAATGCTTTTTTTAATTAATTTTTAATTGAATATAAAGAACAGTTTCAAAATGTCTGGTGTACGACCACCATAATTTCATTAAAATTTCATATTTTTTTCAAAATTATTTGTTATCTTCAAGAGAATTATATGTAAATTGATGTCATGTGATTTATTTTCCAAAAAAGTTAAAAAAAAGTTATTGAAGTATTAATGAACCTCACTATTTTATGTTTAGGCACCACTTTTAATTAATAAATAATTCAAAAATAGTAAAAATAATCATATCACTATGAAATTTATATTTTTGAAATCAAGACAATGATAACTCTAATGGGTTTTCGTTTAGTCAAAAAATACTATTAGGAAGGCCCTCAAATAATTACGACAAGACATAAATCTAGCATTCTAGCTCCTTAATCAAGTTTTTGGAGGTCAAGGCATATGTTTGGTTCCACCAAGCCTATCCTAAACTGAAATCTGAGGTGAAGGTGTGTTTCCTTCCCATGCCTTAAGAAACTAGTGCTTGTTGTTTAAAATTTAAAAAATGGGCACTCATTTCTTAAAAAAATTTATCAATGTGTAAAAATGCATTTCTAGTCATAATTAAAAAAAATGGAAATTGGTATTTTCTATTCAAAAAATGGGTGCCCATTTTTTAAATTTTGGATTGGGCATCCCAACCTAAATCGATTGCCCATTTTTTGAAAATAGTGTTTGTCTCTAGCGACATTTTCCAATTCCATAAGAATTCTGCCAAATAGGCACCCAACTTCTTGCACTTACCCACTAATAAGGGAGCTCCCTCCCTCTTACCACAAAATGGAGATCCCCCAAAGGTGAAAGCCCAAGTTGAAAATCTAGATCTAGTCCCTATTTTCATTCCAAATTATTCCTAGTACTTCATCTTTAATCAATTTTATGAAAAAGTGGAGGAAATATATAAGCTTATAAACTACTAGTAGACATTAACAAGTGGAAAATGGCCTAGTTAAACATGGCTAAGAAAATTACCTTCATAAATCCTTGGTTTCAAAAGAGCATAAGAATGGCTAAATGAGTCTATTAGCAAAGATATCTAGGACTTTGTGAAGAATGTGGTAGTCACATTTGATAATTGGGAGATGCTAGATAAAAATAGGTATCTAGAAGATGAGTTAATGAGTTGAAAGGCAATAAATGTATTCCTATTTAAAATCATTCTAGATTCAATTGTTTATTGTAAGGACTCTATCAAAATTAATGCCATCACATGGTTCAAGTTTTTCAACATGAGATGTATAAGAGAAAAGAGAAATGAAATGTATTATAAGTTAGTGTTTAGCCTAATTGTAGTTATTTCCATTCTAGTTAAAAAAGGAAAATTAACTCAAAGGGAACCACTACACCTCTCCTTCTTTTACTATAGTGGTTTTTTTGAGTCTCTCCAATGAAGAGGTGTCATTTAAAGGTAAAATAGAGTTTCTCAATAATAAGGGGTAGGACATTAAAGACCTTAGAGTATTAAATGGACCTTATTTTATATGTTGGTTATAGGATGGTCTCCTTTATTTTCTATAAAACTTCATTGTTAGTATGGACTTTATTGTCCTTTCCTAATCTCAAAACTTGTGAGATTCATTTCCTTTTTCTTGATGGCTACTATGTAATAGGCCTCCCATGCTAATCCAATCAAAACTAAATTTTTTTCTCTTCCATCAAACTCATGTTATCTTCTTCGTGATCTTGTGTTAGGACCATGTCCATTTTATGAATTTGATATTATTTATGGTTCATAATATCCTATTTTATATCTACATTAGGTCTTATGTGAGAATCATAAGTGTCTATAGAGTGGTTTCATACATTGAAAACATATGTGTTCATGTAAGATTTTAATCCTCTCTTTGTCTCAATTTTTCTATTTCAATTGAACATGATTTTTTTGTTGCTATAACATAACAAGTGTCACGTAGTGGCTAAGTACTTGCCTTTATTAGTTAAATTGTAGAAATAAAGGAGAAGTAATAGTGTTTTGATTTTTTAATTATTATATTTTTTAAAGTTATAGTAGAAGTAATAACTTTTTTAATAATTAAGAAATTGTAATGTAGAATCGTATTGATAGCATTAATGATAGTTGAAATTTTAAGAATAGAAACCTAATTATAATGTTAAAAATATTATGTATTCTTTTTAACCCTAATTTTAATTTTAATTAAATGTATTTTAATTACTGATTAAATTACATAATTATAATGATCTATTTTAATATAGCTGTAACAATAAATTTTTTATTTTTAATTATAATTATTTCAACAATTATAACTTATAAATTACAATTAATTTTGATACTAATTTTATTTTTCTTTTTATTATTTCTTAATCTTAATTTTACTTTATTAATATATTTTTAATTTATATATGATCAATAAAGTTACATTATTATAATATGTGGAATATTGTAATAGTATATATTTTATATGGTTTTTCACAATTTTATAGGTATAAAAATATATTTATAGTTCTTTATATTTCTATTTACACTTTTAGTAAAGTATATGGAAAATTTTCAACTTAAATTTAAGATATATACATGCATTTCTTATCTTTTTCTTTACTTTTTTTTTCATAATTCTTTTATTTTATCTTTTTCTTTACCTATGGTTCCTTTATTTTTAATTTTCTTGGTTCTCTATTCTAATCATCCAAAATGTTTTTAAAAAAAAAGCAAGCCCAATCAAGAAACTTTCAGTTTGATTTTTAGAAATTAGAAAAAAATAGAAATGAATGTAGTAATAGAGCTCCCGATAAGAATGAAGTATAAGTGAGCTTAATAGGTATTCAACACACATGAATCTGCCATGAGTTGTAATGGTAAGATAGTCGGGCTCAACAACAATTAAGTAGTTGGGCCATGTGGGACCATTTAAACTTTTAACTTTTTTATTTCTATTTTAATATTGTTAAATAAATGATTTATATTCCTATTAACTATTTTGCCATTATTATTTTTTATTAACAATATTTAGTTTCAATGCAAAATATAGTTGTGCAAAATATAATAATAATTATTTGATAATTAAATTTTGTGTTTAATTCTAATTTTTAATTATGTTAAAGTTTGGTTAATTTTTTAGTTTAATTTATAAATATTTAAAAATGTAAATTTAATAAATTGAAAAATTATTCAAAGTATATTATCATAAAATATATTTGTATAATGTTAATATAATATATAATTGTAAAATTCGTAATTGTTGTTGAAAAAAATACAAATACAAAGGAAGCCTTCTAAAAGGGGTCCTATACACCAAACAAATTCAACCAATTGTATTTGAAATAAATAAAATGTAATTTTTTGTTTCAAAGAGAAAGGAAGTTTTCTTCAATATATTCTATAAAAACTGAGAAAAGTAATAACACAAATTTATCCATATTAAATTATTATTATTTTATAAAATATAAGATAGAAGTTCCTTTATTTATATTTAATAAATTTGTTAGGAAATTATACTTTAATCATTTTTTAAAATAAAATATTTTTCTTATAAAATGTGATTATGTAGAATATTCAACGAAACTTTCACATTTTACAGAATAGTTAGAAAATGCCAAGAAAATTAAATTAAATTTTAATTGGTTCACTCATGTAATAAGACTTCAAATGCATTCATCCAATGAGATGATCAAAAATTAATTTCTAGATATTATAAAGTTAAATAATTTGCATCTATATTTTACAAATGAAAAAATTATAATGAAATATAAAAAAGAATTATTTTCATTGGTGTAGAACAGTTCATTTAATCACTAGTTAACATCAAAAACTTAAAAATAGATACAGTAGTACTTAGCCTATAGGCAAGTACTAATAATATAGGTCTAATATACATTAAATAAATCCTTCTACAAATTGAGTACCTTGATATAGAGCATAGTGGTACATCATGTTTTGTCACATAGAAGTGAGCATTACTCAATGTGATGCAGGCACATCCCGGGGTTCCAATCATTTCAAGGATCTAGGATTCTACATACATTTTAAATGGTTATTTTTTATAATGTAATGGGTTGGGTTGTGTCTTAGTTTTAAATAGTTATTTTAATGATGTAATCGGTCAAGTAGAATTAAGTATTTTGGTATAAGGTTTTGTATCATCATGAAGTTGAAAACTTCGTTGTCAACTCCATGATACACTTTTTAGTTTCTTTAATGTACTTAGAACTTCCTCTAATTGGTCATGAAAAATTGTTAAAGAAGTTGGGATGTTATGGAGCCGGTTGTGGGAACTTATCGGGATTCGGTTGCCATTTCATTAACCAAGACATTAAAACCAACCCAGTAAGAGAGAGTAGAAGGGAATATTGAGTATTGATGAAGGAAAGAAAAGATGTAACAGGGATTTGAATAATGGATAGAAGTATTGAATTTTTTGTTAATAAATTTAGGTTCTTCAATTTCTTATTTATGTTCTTTGTTCTTAAATTCGAGAATGCTTACGCCAAATAGTAAATGGATTAAACAAAGTTGCAGACCTAAGTTGCATTCACAATCTTTGCTATTGGCAATCCAATTTCTAAGGTCTCTGTTGTGTTTAAACATTAGCTAGTTCCTTGTATCAGATCTTTATGGAAGAATTTTAATGTTGTATTGAATCGGGTTTTGGTTACAAGCCCGATTTGGGACATTAACGGTCTTGTGTTTGGAAAAGTGTTAATTATTTTAAATGTTAATGTTATCTCATGATAATCAGTTCACGAAACTAGTTTGTTGTTTAGTTTGAAGTAAATTGATTACATTATTATGAATGACAGTTGTTCGATTTGGAGAAACTAAATTCAAATAATGTTTAGTACTTTGGACTGCAAAAGGCATTCAAATCTTTTGAATCTATGAAATCTTGATTTGGGATAAATTGAATTGACTTGTTGGGATACCCATATAACTGATTCCAGACACTAAAGATGAAATGTTGAAGAACATCAATGATTGCATGTCAGTTCATAGTCATTTGTTTATGTCAGTATTGCGGGCCCTAATTTGGTGCAAGTTGGGTTTGGGTTTTGAGAAAAGTTTATACAGTTTTGAATTGACATCAACTTTCTCTATGTGGATATTAGGATCAATTCTCTTAGTTTATGCTTGATTGGGAATGTAATCAATATCATCGACTGTCACAACAAACCCAAGTTGAATGAATCTTTATGCTAAAGCTTTGTCATAACAAAAGGTGGCGACAAGAACTTAGGAACAACATAAACCGAGTCTCTGGATTCTTTACTACTTGGTGCAAGGTGGTAGATCCACATGGACCCGTGGGCACCATATTTACTGAGGTATTTCATTGAAGGATGAGTAGGAAGGTAAAACCATGCCCATTTAAATCTTAGTGGTTGCATTTGAACTTTTCTAAATGGATTTGAAGGATAGAATCATTATTTGATATGCAATAATTATAGAAAAGGTGTCCTAAGAAGTCAATTACAAACCCTCTCTGCATCACAATGAGTAAGGGTGGATGAACCATGGGAATGGATAGAGAGAAATATTATCTATTAAATTAAATTTGAGTAGATTGAATGGGTTATTATCGAGGAATTTAATATTTAGGGATATCTTGTGATGTAAAAATGCAAATAGTTTTGTGGTTTGAATCAAGGATCATGATATGTGTAGAGGCATTGATGTAGAGATAGTAAAAGGAACTATATGGTTATGGGAGATAGATTCCTAAATTGAAGAAAAAGGATGTGCAAGATAATTCAATTCTAAGGGAGTGAGAATAGAAAGAGGAGGGTAGTTGGACCACAATAGTGGGTTAAACTTGTTTTCCTACTTTGACATGAGAATGTACATTTTGAAAAAAAAATCACATTAGGACGCATATTGTAGCTTAACCATTATAAATTTGAAGATGAAGTAAATTGGAATATTTTAGAATTTTCTATGTAGATTCTAATTTTTTTTTTAACATTTTGCAATTGATTTGAATCTATTTTTCTATCTCCCTCGAAAACTAGTACGCTATTGTAAACACATTTTTAAAGAGTGACACTCACTTCGTAAATTATAACTTTTTTCTAAAATAGATATCAATGTGATTATTTCAAATTTATTTTTGTAACATCCATATTTAATTCTTGCAATTAGTTTCATGAATTTATCCTCATTATTTTATATTTTATTAATGTTTGAAGTTGACTTAATTGTAATTTTGACATACATTGATTTTGAAACTCGTAACTTGTGTATTTTTCCAATTTCAATTTTCTTTTTCTTGATAGAAATAGGACTTCAATACCTAGTGAATAGATATTTTCAGAATTTTGTTTCTCTTGATTACTATTTTTCCATAGGCGTTGAACGTAGTGGTTGATATATGGTGAAATATCTATGTTTAGTAAAACTAAAAATACAAAGTTATAACAAACTTAATGTATATTAACATTATAATCACTAGAAATATTTTTTGAGTAGTACCATACTACATAGGTAATTTTTTCAAAATGAATTTTTTTGATCCACCAAAAGCTAAAGTTAAAGTGATTTTTTTGTCAACATTTTAATAGGTGCAAATGAGACTCCATTGTAGGTATGATTGAGAAGTAGAGAGGTTATATCAAGAATTTTTTCAATCTATGAGGATTTGATCTAATCATTTTAATTATTCCTTCAAAAAAGACATGTCAAGGCTTAAATTGTCATATTTATTAAAAAAGTGTTATTTCAACAAAAATCAACATGTCCAAAAAGTTGTAACACACTATTGTAGGGTCACCCAGGAGACAAACAAGGGTGATTAATTCATACCTAATTAAAAAATTTGGTTGAATATTCTCCAAGTGGAACTAACATAAGTATATATTGATATAGAAGTATAAGTTGAAATATTGTGTACTAAAAGTCAAGTATTGAAGTGTATCTATTCCATCAAATTTGTTAATAACATGATCTTGTTAGATAAGTGAGAGGGGGGGTGAATTAGTTAAATCAGTTATCCTATAGTCCCAAACTCTCAAATGTACTTTTTCAAACTTATTCACCAAATCAAATAACTTGGTATGATAAAATAACTATCTTTCTATTCATTTACCGAATGCCAGTAATTTCCAAAATCGTCTTTACCGATTAATCAAATATGTAATATGTAAAGTATGATAGAAAAAAATCATCACAAATAACACATAACATGAATATTTAATGTGGAAACCCTGCTAAGGGAAAAACCTCTTGGGACCGGTAACCCAGAATATTTCACTCTTCTAAAGTGAGCTCAGTTTGGAGCCAACCCTGTTATAGGTTACAATGCACAATGTTAGTTGTGACCTAGTTAAAGGATTTATCACTAATAGTTAATTTTCAACCAGCATTAACTATGGGGTCAACAAGAAAACAATTAACATTCCTTGAATGTCATGTATGGAAATAAAAAAAGACTACTAAGTCCACTCGATTAAGAGATTTTTTTGTAACAATGGTTAAACTGATATACTAGTGATCTGATTCATATAAAAATCAATTTGTAAGTATTCAAATCTATGCTAACCTCAAAATAACTCATCTGATCAATACTTAATTCACTTCATCATATCCTCCAACTTACTTCACTCATTGTATATATTTTTGGCGCTTGATTATGCCTATAGTTTAGCTCAGTTCTATCTATAACAATTTTGATTAGGAATGCATGAAAATAATGTATTCATGCAAAATCTTCTACAGTCTCTATTCATCCAATATAGTTCAACAATGAATCTCATGTCTCTTAAATAGACGTGTAAAAAAATTTCATATCAGCTATTAGATTTTTCCTCTTAATCTCCTTCGCCCATTTTGCTGCTTCAAACTTCCTTGGAAAATGTGTCAATAACATGTTTCATTCTCTTCTCATTGATCATCTCTGAATTTTGTGAGTAGTGGATCTTATAACAAACTTCATCTCTTACCTTAGAATCATAAGCAACTTCTAGCTCATCAATTTTAGTTGGTTGTTATAACATTTAATATTTTTATCCATACTCGGTTAATATTAAATATGTCGATGATAACTAAATTGGTTATTACTGTCACTCAGTATACACAAGACTAGCTCGGTGTATACAAAAATCTTCAATTAACATCCACATTAACTTATTTAAATCTGATCTCTTCTTCATAAGAGAATAATGCAACATGCTCAAGTCAACAATATAATGCCATAGACTCGTCAATAAGTTACCCAATGTATAAATTATCCTTATTTGTCATATCCATCTTTTCCTTATGTAGATGTCTCATTTCTTCACCATTTCTCCCTTCTACAGATGTTCAGATGTTTGTAACTATCATGATAAATATAGTCAAAAACTAGTTGACATCAATGACAACATATTGAATCATTTAATCATCTAAAATATCACTTTGATAGTTCTGTGATCTCTAATCATTGTTTCTTTAGTTCATAAAGATATTCAATCAGTTGTAGGTCATCAATCTCTCCCTTTGACATTGATGGCAACACAAACAATATGATATTTTTCATACCCTACCAAACATTTGTTCTACAACTATATAGATAAATTTTGTAGCTCGATAAGCTCTCCCTAGCTTGATATTTAATATGTTTAATCACTACAAATAGCATTCCATGCAGACTCTCTCTGTGAATTTGATCTTCTTCACTTCTTTGATTCTTTCTCTCCATGTGGTGGATAGATTTTTCATTGAAATCTTTCTCCCAATATTTCCAATATTTCATAGAAATCTCTCTCCCTTTGAAAACAATGACAAAATAAAATAAGCATCTCTTTAGTAGCCAAGTAGTTCTTTGTTGTTTGGTCTAGATCAAGTACCTTCATGTACTGATATACAATTCTTTGTTCTAGCTTCTATAATCTTTCACAACCTTAGGAATCCTAAAGTGTGAGCTACATGCATCAACATGAATGATTTTTTGATAAAGTATAGGTTGATGCAACCTCCTGATCACCTTAGTGACCAATGTATGGACCCCTAGTCTAGTCTTCAAGTACTCAAAATTGTCATCCGGTAAGGGATCGATAAATATATCAATAAGTTGTTCTTTAGACTCCAGCTTAAATTTATTTTATCATACTTGTTCCCTCAAATAATGATGCTTAATAGATATGTGCTTTGTTTTTAAATGCATCACCAGATTATTAGAAATGTTTATAGCACTTGTGTTGTCACAATGTATAATCATTGTATCATTAATCACCTCACTCATTCCTTCCAAAAATTATTTTATCCATGCAATATTTGAACAATTAGCAGAAGCAGCAACATACTCTACTTCAGCAGTAGACTGAGAAATACATGCTCGTTTCTTACTTATCCATGTTACAAGTCTTTCTCCCAAAAATAATGCTCCACCTATTGTGCTCTTCTAGTCATCAATGTTTCCAGCCGAATCTGCATTAGTGTAAACTCAGAGTTCAAAATTGCCTTCCTTTTTGTACCATAAACCATAATCTTTAGTTTTCTTCAAATATCTCAGAATCCTTTTAATAGCAACCATATGTGATTCCTTAGGATTATCTGAAAATCTTGCCACAATCCCAACTACATGTATTATATTAGCCCTACTATGTACCACATACATCAATTTTCCAATGATTGATCTATACAATGTCCGATTTACCTCAGTGGATTCATCATATTTTGTTAACTTACATCCTATCACCATCGGTGTACCTACTAGTTTTGAATCTTCCATGCCAATAGTCTTTAACACTTCCTTGATGTATTTTGATTATGTTATGAAAATCCCATCATTTTGTTGCATAATTTGCAAACTGAGAAAGAATTTAATCTCTCCAAACATTGGAAATGTTTCAAACTTTGTTCTCATTTCATCAGCAAAAGATTTACAAATAATGTCATGTCCTCCAAATATTATATCATCAACAAAAATTTCAGCAATCACAATATTGTCATCAGATTCTCCTTTCATGTACAAACTTCTATTGTCACTTGTCCTCACAAAGTTAATACTAATAAGATAAGCATGTAATATTTCATACCATGCTCTCGGTGCTTGTTTCAGTCCATACAGTGCTTTGTGTAGTCTACATACCATGTTATTCTTATTTGGATCAACAAAACCTTCAGGTTGTTCTATGTAGACCTCTTCCTCAAGAATTCCATTCAGAAATATTGATTTCACATCCATTTGATATACTTTGAATCCTTTATGCGTAGCATATGCAAGTAATATTCAGACTCCTTCAAGTGTTAGAGTAATAAAGTGTTTACTGATTAATTGAATCATATTGATTTAATTATTTAGTCACTTATTACCTCTTTCTACTTAAGCTAAACTTTAGGCATATAATAATTAATTATTTTATTAATTATTATTATGTAACCTAGGGTTTTACCTTTTTAGGGTTTTTGACATTTCATTATTGATTGCAACTTTTGTTTTTGCACATCAAGGATTTCTCCTCTCTCGTGGATCCATACATTCATGCCTCCATAGCTGTTTACTTCTCTCTCTTTCTATGACAATTATTTGTGTGCACATGTTCTTGGGAGCTATGGGTTGTCTTTCATCAACTCCAACATGGTATCAAAGCTTCAAATCTACTTGCCCATGTCCTCTTCCTGAGAGATTCAGCCATGTTTGTCAGATCTGCATTTTCAGAGAGTGTTTCCTATTAGATCTAGGGGGATCTATTTTTTTGGTCATCTTGGCTTCAAACAGACCTCATGGTTGTGTTCAGAGCATCCAAGAACCCTAAGATCCATATAAAATTTGTCCAATTTGGACAAAGTTGGACTCTGTGAAATTTTTTTTTGTAATCATCCCTATCACGGATCCTAAGGCAATCACTATTTTTTGAAGCAGTTCTGGCCCAAACGAACCTCACGATTATGTTTGGAAGGCCCAAGATAGTCAAAATTCATAGAAAACTTGTTGATTTTGGACAAGTTGCCATCTAAGGCAAGAAAAATTTTCCATACCAAGGTCGTATGACGTTGGCATGCAACCTGAGGCTTCTGTACGACTATTTTCAAAAAAAAAATAATAATAATGTTTTACACTAGTTTTGGAGGCTTCTTCAGTCCTTTAGACTAGTCTTTGTCTCTTTTTGGAGTAGAGTTTTTCCCATGTGGTTTTCTCTATTTCTCCGCTTTGTAGAGACTCTCTTTTGTACTTGGGTACCTGATCAGGCCTTTGTTGCCAGGACCCATTTGCTTTCAGTTGTTCTTTCTAGGTTTTTAGCTTCTCCCAAAGTTTATCTTAAGGGGGGTGTTAGAATAATAAAGTGTTTACTGATTAATTGAATCATATTGATTTAATTATTCAGTCACTTATTACCTCTTTCTACTTAAGCTTAACTTTAGGCATATAATAATTAATTATTTTATTAATTATTATTATGCAACCTAGGGTTTTACCTTTTTAGGGTTTCTGATCTCTTTTTATAAGAATTGATCTCAAAACACTTTGTAACCTTTTTACACATTTCATTATTGATTGTAACTTTTGTTTTTGCACATCAAGGATTTATCCTCTCTTGTTGATCCATACGTTCAGGCCTCCATAGCTGTTTGCTTCTCTCTCTTTCTGTGACAGGTGTTTGCATGCAAGTGTTCTTGGGAGCTGTGGGTTGTCTTTCATCAACTCCAACATCAAGTCTTTCTACTAGTGTAAAATTTTCACCATAGTCAATACCTTCTTCTTGTACATATCCCTTGCATAGAAGTCTTTATGTGTTTCTAGTTACTTCACCATTCTCATTCAACTTGTTTATGAAAATCCACTTAGTACCAATTACATTTTTATCACTTGGTCTCGGTACCAATGTCCATGTTTTATTTTTCTCTATCTGTTCAATTTATTCTTTTATGGCCTTAATCCATTCCTCATTCTCAAATTCATCCCTAACATTCTTAGGCTCAAATTCACAAACTAAACATGTGTTCTATCTTAACTTACTTTATGTCATCTTGCCAGCTTTCTTGTCTCCAATAATTTGGTTCTGTGGATGATGTCTTCTAACAAATATTTCCAATACTTTCTCTTTTCTTTTCTCATCATTCGCTTCAGGTTCATTTTCTTCCTCGATAGCTTCTTCCTGGTTCTTGGTTTGCATTTACTAATTATCGATAGCATTTTCCTATCACTCAGTAGACTCAGGCTGTGACTTGGGTAGATATTCTGAATGCTCAATATATGTAAACCTACCATAGTCTTCTAGTTCCTTCCTTCTTTCTTCATCATTCTTCTCAGCAAACTCATTGACTTTCAGATTAGCACTTTGAATCATTTTGTTAGTAGCCTTGTTCAAACATTTGTATGCTTTTCTCTTAGTATAATATCCTAGAAATATTCCTTTATCACCCTTAGAGTCATATTTACCATTCCTATCATCTTTCAGAATGTAGCATCTGCTTCCAAAAATTTTGAAATAACTTACATTTGGTGTGTAGCCAAACCATATCTCATAAGGTGTCTTATTGGTATCTTTCTTCAGTTGAACTAGTTAAAGGTATATACAAGATTTATAATATCTTCTCTCCAGTACATTTGTGAAACATCTTTCTCAATCATCAATGTTCTAGCATAGTCAACTATAGATCAATTCCTTCTTTTTGCAATACCATTCTGTTGTGGTGTCCTCGGTACAGAAACCTGTCTTTTAATTTCATGCTCATTACAAAAGTTAGTTAATTCGTCAAAAATAATCTCACCTCCTCTATCAAATCTTAATAATTTTAAGTATTTTCTAATTTCAACTTTAGCTTTATACCACTTAAACAGTTTGAAAGATTTAAATTTCTCTTTCAAAAATATAACTATCATCATCCTAGAGTAGTCATCAACAAATAAAATGAAATATTTGTCACCATAATAACTTTGGGTTCTCACAAGACCACATAATTTAGTATGTACCAACTCCAAAATACCTTTAGAAGAATATTCTTTTCTTTTAAAATTAGATTCAGTCATTTTTCCTTTCTGACATTGATTGCACATGACATGGTAAGGTTTAGTTAGACTCGGTAAACCTCTAACTCTTCTCTTCTTACTGATCTTAACCATGTTATCAAAATTCACATGACACAGTCTCTTATTCCATAACCACACATCTTCATTTCTAGCCAACAAACAAGAAGTTTCAGCATTGTCAAGATAGAATAGATTGCCTTTGGATTGTTCACCAGTACTGCCTATCTTTTTGGTTTCATCATAGATTTTCACCTTTCTACTTTCAAATGCAACTCGGTGACCTGAATTATTTAATTTTTCTACACTCAATAGATTATAGTTAAGTCCTTTTACCCAATATGTATTCTCACATCTAATTTTATCATTCAACAAGATAGATCCTTTTCCTTTCACTAGACAAGGTGTATCATTTTTCATTTTAACAGATCCTTCATTATATTGTTCAAGGTATTCAAATTTATCCTCATCACCAGTCATATTATGTGTACAACCACTATCAATAATTCATGTACCATTCTTGCTAACATTAGATATAAGTGTTGTTTCTACATACTTGGGTGGTTGCAAGAAGTTGAGTCCCACTTTTGGGCAAAAAGTGGAAGTGTTTTCCCTTTTTTTCAAAATTTCTGTCAATCGATGTCTAAATTTGAGCCACTTAGAGATCGAGTCTCAAAAAAAATAGTAATAGAAAATATAGTTCTCGGAGTCTACTTTTTAAATCTATAATTTATTTAAATACCCACATGGTATAAATTTCTTTTTAGTAGGAATTTTTAAAAACCATGTTTTCAAAATGCTTGTTTCAGGACCATACCATAGTCATGTACGACCACCATATTTTGACTTAAATTAATAATTTTTTGCAAATCCTTCTGGGGAAATATAACTAAGACACCAAATATTGATGAACATATTTTCCCTTATTTTTTATTGAATATATAATTTTTTATTAATTTTCAATTGACTATAAAACACATTTTCAAAACCGCCACCATAATTTGATGAGAATTTCATATTTTTTCAAAAAAAAAAAATCTTCAAAAAAATTATATCTAGATTGATGTCATATAATTTATTTTCCAAAAAACCTAAAAATAAAAATGTTATTAAAGTTTTAGTGAACCTCACTATTTTACATTTAGGTACCACTTTTAACTAATAAATAATATAAAAATAGTATAAATAATTGTATAACTATAAAATTTACATTTTTGAAATTAGGACAGTGAGAGCTCTAATGGGTTTTTGTTTCGTAAAAAGATATGATCAGGAAGGCCCTCAAACAAATTATGGCAAGGCAGAAATATGGCATTTCAGTGCCTTAACCAAATTTTTGGAGGTCCAGGCATAGGCTTGGTTCTACCAAGCCTAAACAAAACCAATTTTGGAAAGAAATTTGAGGCAGATGTGTGTTTCTCACTCATTTCTTAAGAAACAGGCACCTATTATTTAAATTCAAAAATCGGGCACCTATTATTTAAATTCAAAATTTGGGCACCTATTTTTTTTAAAAAAAATTGAAGTGTTAAAATGCATTTTTAATTCTTTGAAATTTTTTTTAGAAATGGGCACCCATTTTTTGAGTTTAGGATCAGGCACTCAAACCTAAAATGGGCACCCATTTTGAGTGACATATTTTATTTCTACAAGACTTCTACAGAATTGGTACCCAACTTTGTGCATTGACCCACCTTTCTTTTTCTTCTGAATCATCTTTCATTGCAACAAATACCACTTCAATTTCATCATCAGTGTTGGTGTCAGTGTCAACATCACCATCTCCAACAAGGTAACATGCCTTCTTGCATTTGTATTTGTAGTCTCGATTGTTTCTTCTATCATAGTGTCAGTTTCCTTTTTGTTCTTAGTTATCTCTTCTTTCAAACTTTCCATCACCAGATCGATCATTGTCTTTATCTTCATCTTTCCTGTTAGGACATCTAGTAGTAATATGACCAATCTCTTTATAATTAAAATAAGCTAAAGGTAACTTTCCTTTATACCTTCCTTTACCTTTTTGAAGTCTCCTAGCCATAAGTTCTTCAACCTCATCAAGCTCATCTTCACTGTCACTTCCACTTTCAATTTTTATGTTATGCTTATAGCTAGACTTACCAATCTTTAGGGATGACATAAATGCAGACTCAACAATTGGTACAATACTATTGTCATAGTTATTCAGCTCAAAAGTAGTCAGCTTACCAATTAATCAAGTGTAAGAGTACTACTAGGTGCAGATCTAATTTCATGAATAGTGGAGATTCTAATAGCATATATAGGCAGCAAGGTTCTCAGTTTTATACTTACAACTGTGTCTTAAAAAATAATACCTCCTTCTCCTAAGATTGCACTGACCACCTCTTTGATTTGGTTAGGGTATTATGTGATGTTTTCACCTTCTTTCATCTTCATATCATCAAATCTACCTCTTAGGCTTTTAGCTCTGGCCCTCATTGTACATTTATATCTCCTCCATGAACAAGTGCAAGCTTGTCCCACATCTCTTTCATTGTAGTGCATACTTTGATATCTTCAAATTCTGCATCAGATAGAGCAAAAACAATATCTATCATAGTTATATTGTTTTTATGTCTATCGCTCAGCTTATCAACTATCAAAGGTCCAATACTTAGTTGTACGTAGCCAGTGTCTAGGAGATGAAGAGAAGATTCTCCAATTCCACACATGTGAAGCCTCATCCTTCTTTTCCATGTCGAGAAGTTAATTTTGTTCAACTTAGGCACTTCCCTTTTATACATCTTGTGGTCTTTTACCCAAGTCCTTGAAACTTTTCTCCAAGCAACTAATAAGCTCTTATATCAATTGTTAGATAACTGAGAAGGTGTGAATCATTTAAATCAATTATCCTATAGTCACAACCTCTCAGATGTACTTTTTCAAACTTATTCAAAAAATCAAATAAATCGGTGAGATAAAATAACTATCTTTCTATTCATTTACCGAATATCAGTAATTTCCAAAACAATCTTTACTAATTAATCAAATATGCAATATGTATAGTATGATAGAAAAACAATCATAACAAATAACACATAACACTAATATTTAATGTGGAAACCTTGCTAAGGGAAAAACCACTTGGGACAGATAACCCAAAATATTTCACTCTTCTGAAATGAGCTTGGTTAGTAGCCAACCTATTAAAAGTTATAATGCACATTGTTAGGTGTGACCTGGTTAAATGATTTATCACCAACAATTAACTTTTGACCAGCATTCACTATGGGGTCAACAAGAAAACAATTAACATTCCTTGAATGTCATATGGAAATACAAAAGATTGTTAAGTCCACTTGGTTAAGAGATTTTACTATAACAATAGTTAAATTGATATAGTAGTGATATGATTCAAATAAAACTCAATTTGAAAGTATCTAAATATATGCTAAGCTCAAAATAACTCATCTGATCAATAATCAATTCACTTCATCATATCCTCCAACTTACTTCACTCAGTGTATATATTTTTGATGCTCGGTTATGCCTGCAGTTCAGCTCAATTTTGTCTATAAAGAGTTTGATTAGGAATGCTTGAAAAAATGTCTTCACATGAAATATTTTGTAGTATTTGTTCATCTAGCATAGTTCAACAATGAATCTCATGTCTCTTAAATAGACATGTAAACCATTTTCTTATCATCGATTAGATTTTGCCTCTTAATCTCCTTCATCATTTTTGCCACTTCAACCTTCCTTGGCAGATGTATCAATAACATGTTTCATTCTCTTCCCTTTGATCATCTATGATTTTTTTAGTAATGGATCTTATAACAAACTTCATCTCTTACCTCAGAATCATAAGCAATTTTTAGCTCATCAATTTCAGTCGGTTGTTATAACATTTAATGTTTTCATCCATACTCGATTAATATTGAATACGTTGGTGATAACTAAGTTATTACTGTCACTCAATATACACAAGACTGACTCAGTGTATACAAAAATCTTCAATTACCGACCATATTAACTTGTTTAACTCTGATCTCTTCTTCATAATAGAATAATGTAGCATGCTAAAGTCAACAATATAATGCCATAAACTCATCAATATGTTATAAAATGTATACTTTATCCTTATCTATGATATCCATCTTTTCCTTATGTAGATGTCTCATTTATTCACCATTTCTCCCTTCTATAGATGTTCAGATGTTTGTAACTATCATGATAAGTATATTCAAAAACTAGTTGACATCAATGACAACATATTGATCGATTTAATCATCTTACATATTACTTTGATAGCTCAATGATCTCTAATCATTGTCTCTCCAATTCATCAAGATATTCAATCAGTTGTAGGTCATCAGATCTAAGTTTTATCTATCATAGGAATGAGGACTTACATTGAGGAAGACTACATTTATGATGGGGTCATATAGAAAAAATCATGTTTAATGAAACCAAAGAACCTCTTAGCTTCCAAATCAATTTTAAAAGTAGAAAATATTAGTCATTATTCTCTTTTATCTACAGATTTTTATTTACCTAAATTGGAGGATAAAATTCTTAAGAACAACTACTCTCGTACATATTTCTTAAATATTAAGGAAATTATCACATGTTTCCTTTCCCTGTATAAAATATTAAATTATTTTATGCTCCCTTCTACATATATTTAATATTTTCAAACACCGTGTTCATGGAATCATTTGTTGAGGTTCAGTACTCAAGCTTGAATATAACTTTTGATTATAAAAATGGCACAAATGAGAACAATAATATTCTAGGTAAATGATTGATTATAGGTACGAGTGCATCAAAACTTACTTCTAGAAAAATCATTTCAATTTACTAATAAAAAGTATGCTTTTGATGTGATGGGCAAAACTTGAAGCTCTAGATTTGTGCACACTTCTAGTAAAATATAAGAGTTAGAAATTATATATTGCAAGGAAAGGCCATGTTTGAAAATCTTTTAACTCTTGGTATTTAGATGTAGTACCGTAAATCGTATCCCTAAATAATTTCATGCTCACGTAGACCTCATTTTGGCATTTTTGGCTTTCCATGTATGATCATGTTTGATTATGCTTGTACTATCTCAAAAGTTAGCATCCTTGTCACATTCTAGACCTTTGGTCCTTAACCTAGTTTGATCTACCAATTCAAGGTTTCCTAAGGAATCCTAGAACTAGATCAAGATCTCTTGGTGTGACCTTGATCTCACAAAAAGGACCCTGAATAAATCATTGAATGACTACATTGCAAGAATGAAAAATGCTCTTCCATGTTGGTCTAATTCAAAAAATTCAACACATTTTATAGGGAGATGTATAAAAATAATCCTACCCCCATATTTAAAAATATCATTTGATCCCATATCAAGTTTTCAAGCACATCATATACAATTCAAATGGTTTTAAGTGATCAAACATCATCACACCATTGAATAAAATAATTAAAGTTCATATTAAAGCATCCATTATCAATCTTTTAAGAAGTCAACTCTAAAACTCAACATCAACATCTTCGTGAATACTTCAATACAAGGAAGGCTCATGAAGATATAAACAAATTATATTCAAGAAATTTATTTATATTTGGCCTCTAGTACATCAACATATTTTCATTTCTATTCAAGTTTATTTTTATATTATTTTTAATTCAAAATTTGGAGTTTGACCTAGATAAACTACCATCAAATCAAAAAACTCTCTCATTTTTATGTTCAAGTGACAAGATCCAAAGGTACATAAATTTGAAATAAATTTGAGAAGATAAATACCTACATATTATAATTTTGTATATCTAAAATTATAGGGTATAATTCATTCCAAGCAACATTGACCTAAACACTTTTGAAAAAAGTATTTGGGGAAACATCTAATTAGCATCCTAATCATAGAAACATGAATGTTGTCCACATATAATTCTCCCAACTAGAGATCACCTTGCTAAAAATACTCAACACAATTCTAGCTTACATTTTAGAGACAAGATCCTTTCTATCTCTCATTTCTTAATCTATCTTAGTTATCAACATATATTTGTTTTCCATAACACTATACAAGCTGAAAACCCTCATTTTCGAACATTTTTCCCTAGATCTAGCATTCACTTCACATATCTTCAATATCATTTTCAATCCCCCATGCGGATTTTTGGATCCACCTTGTGCTCAATCTCTTTCGACCAAATTTGAGGTTGAGCCTTGCGAATCCACTCTCACTTTCCTAATTTACATGCATAAGCTAGTGAACCCTACTTTCCCTAAAATTGTTCCTTGAGAGGAGTTTATATCAAAATTTGTAATAGTTTTTAGTTAATTCATGTAGAAGTATGAGTTGAAATATTTTGGACTAAAAGTCAAAGATAGAGTGGTATCTATTCCATCAATTCATTCATGATAAGATCCCAATTTTATTTCTTATAGTACCAAGGCCTTACACCGAGGAAGAATTACTTTGTGATGGGATCAATTAGTAAAAATCATCTTCAATTTAACCCAAGAAACTATTAAATTTAAAATCAATTTTAAACGTAAAATAATATGCCTCATTCTTTTACTTTATATGCAATTTTTTTCTATACTTGAATTAGTAGATATAGTTCTTAAGGTTAACTCATATATCTTTAATAGTCATGTTCTCAATATTTGTTGATTTAATTCACAAAAAATGAAGAACTTTCAAAAAATCTTCACGTAAGTGTTAGGTTTTTATTTTTTTCTTGTTAGCTAATGGCCATGTAGTTTAGTCTTTGTTATATATTTTGTTGGAAATCCTTTTTGTAAAGGCTTTCGTGGTCTCTTAAAAAAATGTTTACCCTTAATAAAAAAAACTCTCATATATCTCTAATAAATCTCAAGGGAGTTATGGTGTACTTCCTTAACACATACAAACTGTTAAATTAGTTAATGAGCCCTTCCAAATATATTTATTACTAGATTAATTAATACCAAAGTAACCATTGTAGTTGAAGATACTCTAAGTGGAAATATTTTTTTTATTCCTATCTCCTTGCATCATTCATCAGGCTCTAATAAAATTCATTCCCCATTTGCACCATCAAGGCTGAATAAGTTTCAATGATAATAATTTTATTTTTAAATATCAGACTTTAACTGTGCAATTTGTTGTTCATATAGTTTCTTAAAATTGTATAAAGATGGTTATAAATTTATATTAATTGTTCAATAAGTGATGTCATTTGTGCATCATTCACAAACACTAATTATCCTCAAAGATCCTTATTTAAAATTGTTAAGGAAGGAAATATGGTTCACTCCTCCTAATCCTCTCACTGCCATTCTAACCCATATTGAATTTTAAATCCTCATCCTACCATTATAGAGCTTGTGATGAATGATGCACTACCATCTAACTTAAATTTATAGATATCTCCTATGTGGGTGGGCTGGTGATTAACCTATCTCCTATAGATGCTCCTCTCTGTGCCCTTTTTACGAGTTCAAGTTTTTTTATTGTGTTTCACATTGTTTCCTCTACCTTTACTTGCTAGTGTTGGGAGGGTTTTGGGGCCCTCAGTGTTCTATTTAGCCCATATTTTACTTTCCTCTAGTGGTGGGATCTTGTTGTAGAGATGGGGCTCTTCCTCTCCTATTTGGAACCACTTTGAAGCCACAATATTGTCCTCCTATGGAGGTGTTGGGTGAGGAATTTTACAAGATTGAGGATTATATTTCTATGGCTTACTTATAGATTTCTAAGATTTTGGCATCATCTCAAAGACTTAAACCTTTGGATCTCTAAGCATTGGTGTTTTATTATTGAGGTAAATATTGAGATCAACCCTTGTGCAAGGGGTTCATGGTTTTTTTATTTAAATGATGATTGTGTTGTAATTTTGAAATACCATGCTTGTTTTTGATAAAGTCGTGTCCTTAAACTATTGTTTTCCTCCTTTAATCCTCTTTCTAAATCCTTTTAATTTCTTACTATTTGGACTTGTCTCCTAAATATCCCACTTTAATTTTTGAGCAACTCTTATTATATGGGAGTTACATCCTCTTTGGGTTTTTATTTATTACATAGATAATGTTACTAGCATGTTACCTAACACTACTTATGTTTATATCCGTGTGGATCTAGACTTGTGTTTACCTTTTCCTAGTGAGGTGGCTTTACAAGTTGGATAATACTTATACTCGAGCCAAACTTTGGGTTATGAGGGAATCTATTTTCATTGTTAACACTACATTTTTACTAGTCATTTGACATTGTCTCAAAGGGTTCATATTCCTTCTTTTGATGGAATGATTATAATCATGATCTTCTCATGGTTTTGCATTCTAAATTTGATTCAAAAGCTCCTATTACTTCTACTATTATTGATATTCTTGATTGTGAGGCCCTAGCACCTCCAATTGTTTTATCATGTGGTTCATGGTCCTCCTATTTCATTTATTTCTTCTCGATCATTTCTTAGGTTTGTTGTATGTGGGACCCCTAGATGGCCAAGTTTGTTGTCTATCCTCCCCTACTCTTTGTTGTCTAGTGATGAATAATTTTACATTTCTTAGATAGTTGGTCAATGGAGGAAGAATCCAATCTTTCAAATCATTTGTCTCTTTCCCATGATTGATTTAGGGGTTACTACTTCCCTAAAGATGATGTTGTTGTGTAGTTGTGTGCAAGTTTTTGGTTCACTTCCTTTTTGTTGTTAGTGACCTCTTGGTGCTCCTTTTTTCTCTATCCTTGGGGATTTTTTGTAAAAGGTTTAGCACCCTACTTTAATATGTTGTATGGCTTGTGTTTCTATAAGTGGGCTATTAATGGCTTGTGTTTTTGTAAGACACTAATTTACTCTCTTTTTTGGTGTAAGTAGTTTGTTAAGTCATGTTTTGTTGTAAGGGACCTCTAATCATGACTTATGTAGCTCTTCCCTCGATGCTTTATTTGTAATAGGGCATGCACTCTAATTTGTTGTTTTCTTAATAAATAAGATATTTTGTTATATTAACTTCCTATCTACTTAAGGCCATCTAGTGCACTTTAGTATTTTTTAATCTAGGAACCAACTAGATGTTCAAATCTTAAAATCCTTTTGATAGATCCCAATCTATATCAATATGATCTCATCCTCATATTCTTAACAACATATACTCGTTTGACTTTTTTGATAGCTAACTCTATATCCTTGAGTATCTACATGTGACTTCTTTGAATATATGTACAAATCATTATGTGAACAAATATTCTATTGATTTGTTTGACAACTCTCTCTAGCCTTGAATATCTATATATCACTTCTTTCAATATATACAATTCATTATGTGAATAACAAATATTCCTTTAATTTTTTTGATAGCTAACTCTATATCATTTTGTGTGTGAGTGTGTGTGCACGCGCATGCGTGCATGAATCACTTTAACAATTTTATCATTCAAATCTAGCCTAGTGGTGGAAAACTCCATAGTCTTGAAAAAAAGGTTAGAATTTCAAATCCAATAGAAATAAGATATGTATAACTTTTTGTAGCACAATTATGTGACTTCCACAAGAAATTTGAAGTAGACCCATAGTACTATAAGCATCCATAGGCCCATGTACATATGACTCGATATCTTACACTATCAAAATTATTTTTTCCCTAATTAATAAAAAGAAAAACACTACAAACTTAAAATTAGGTTTTCACATAGACAAATAAAACAAAATGTACCTCAAAAATGGAAATAACGATCAAAACAATAAAATACACCAAAGAAAATGGTGATACAACATTACGATAGCTATCTCTGAAAACCTATGCAGAAATCGCAGATTATAAAAGATCTTTCCTTCATTTCTAATCACTGAAAAGAAAACTGTGAAAATATCAAAATAACCCATCACATATGGGTTTTCACGCAGGCCAATAGAACATATCGTTGTCCCGAAAAAGAGCGTAACGAACAATATAGAGTCGCTCTATAAAATATCTCCTACTTATCAAGAACATAACGAACAAAATAGAGTTAAATAATTTTCAGTCCACGTAGGTATTTGGCCATAGAACAATGCCGCTGCCGTCCTCTTGCATTGTTTCCTCCGCATCGACGTACTCTGCCACCTATTCAATCTCAATTCATCATATTCACCTGCCTACCTTTATACCACGCTCTCTTGCAATCTCATATGCATCCATTCAAAATGAAAAATCTCATAATCCTCTTCCCAGTATTAATTTTTGCCATCATGTCAGGATCAAGTTCTCTCTGAATTTTTATAGAGGAGGAGGTCTGCTATGGAAGATTATTCAACACAAAAATGGACTGCTCCTTCCTTTAACTTCGATCACATTTATCCTCAAGACGGATTGCAGGAGAATGACAAGATAACTTCCCTGCCTGGCCAGCCAGAAAATGTAACATTTGCACAGTATTCGGGATATACTAGTATAGTCCCATCTAAATTGTTAATAGTTACCATGAGGATGGAAAAGGTGACTTGCTCAAGAATGTTGAAGCAATGTGAATTCGGTCTGTAACTACACCTTTCGTGTTCATTGACCTGTGGTTGAAGGAGTAGATACTCTCGTGATTGTGCTTCAAAGAAGGTTTCGGTATTAAAGTACCCAAACTAGCAATATAAAGAAATGTTTGCTGATGCGGAATGTTTTCTAATGTGAATTTGATGGCATGAATCTCATCACGGAGAATGTGAAGAAGGTTACCATGATATCTCCCAAGTAAGCATAGTTAATATGGATGGTATGCCCGGATCATCACTTGCAGTCCAGTTTTTAGGGTTGTACTGTATGAAGAGCCGAAAGAGAAAAGGTTTATATTCTTCCTTTTTCAGCGTAGAATTTGAGAGAGGTGACGCGAGATGGAAAATTGGAGAATTGCATAACCATGGTGAAAAGTTGTAGTCTGGGAGATTATAACGGTTTTGTGTTGGCTAATAACTGTCACTATGAGGTGTACTCATAGGGACATCCTCATCACAATCCACGTAGGTGGGCCCATCCATATTGAGCCCTTCTTTTGTCTCTTGTGCAGTAGTAGCAGTGGTACCTTCAGCTATGTCATTACCTACAATGATGGCTAGGTCATTGTAGTACTGGAAGTGTTGTCTCTTGTACACTTTGGCACTTTTGAATTCTTTTCTCTACATGTTGTCATGATGAATGAATTAGATCTTTGTCTTCTATCTAACTTAATAAGAAGGAAATATTGCTAAGACCAACATATTCAAAACAACATGTCACCTTTAGAAGCTCCTCCCACACCATGTCATCAGCATCCACACTTTGAGTAGCTTCATTCCATGCAAACCCACTCATATTCTTCAATTCTCTCATGACTCTAAAACCTTGCTTCCATCCTTTAAGCTTATTTTTGAAATTTTCCTTTGACAAATTAAGGTTCATCTCAGCATTGAACTTCCTCTCAATGGCTGTCCAAGCTTCTTTTTTGAAGCCCCCTTCGCCTTTCCTTCCTAGGTGAACTTGATCATGGAGCAAGTTTAGGAACTTTCGTTCCATCTCTCTTGTCCACACAACCTTCTTGGAGGAAGAAGTTGACTGGCTTACTTGAACCTCATCATCCATGCTCATCATCAGGTCTATGAAGGACATCACCTACACCACCTGTTGTATGCAATCATTAGCTACATGCAAATGAGAATGGATATTAGAGAAATAGTAATACAACAGTGGCATATAATCCAAAATATTGCATTTATGCATGATATCCAGCAATATGTAATATATTTCTTTATTATCCATTCTCATTTGCATGTAGCTAAGTATGCATGTATATATGGTGTACTATGCTCACACAGTCTACTATGGTCTACTTGTTTAAGATCACTGATTTGTCTGTCTCAACTATTTTTCCACATTTTTATTGATATATGGTGTTACTCAATGGTTTTCTTAGATTAAAGAAAAGCACACATCAAGCCATGCACAACTATGCCAAACATGTGATTATATGACAAACCAAGCTTGGTAATGGTTAATTGGTCTCGAGGAAGGATAGGTCCACATCCTACATCAAAGGACTTATCTAAACTCTCTCTTATCATGTCAAGTGCCATGTATCATATGCATTGCACCATATTTGCACCAATATGTATTAAAGAGCTACATTGAAATGCTCATCCAAACTAACCAAAGGAAATCCCAATTTCAATGCAACACTTTTTTTTTTGGGAAGACAGATTTAATTATGTTCAACTTTAACATGTGCGGACCATGACAACAGCCACTACCAAACATAAAAGAATTAGTACACCACGAGGTCCGCATAGGTTTTGTTTGCATGACACACCTCTGCATCTAAGCTCTCTAAGGATCCAACATTATGTGATTAGTTCAGGTTTGCACAATGCTTTTAATTAATTAATGACCCACAATAATTCCAATAGCAAAAACACAGAAAATATATGCTGCGGATGAGAACACAGGAATAATATTTTGTTGAAATGACAGGCTCACATTACAATATATTGCTGGCCTCTTCAATGGGGCAACCTCTTGGAGTAATGCTCAAATATAATTCATGGATTATCCATCTAATTATCAAACCTTTATTCATATCAAGTTTAGACAAGTGACCTGTAACTCACCACTTGACGCGATTTTTAAATCAACAATGATAATATCTTTGTAATCCAAAGTTCAAACATGTTAGATAACTTGTACTCTCCCATGATCATTTTTCCAAACATGTTACACAACTTCATAAATTATGTAATAAATTTTTCCAATCATTCTTCCTCTCATTACAATTTAGTACAAAAGAGAGGATGTACTTTATTATTATATGTTGCACACTGATTCAGTATATAGTACAACTATATGAACATAGTAGACCATATATAATTACAATACTGATTTAGTGTGCAACAAAATGAACACTGATTCAGTTTACATTCTGTTGCACACTGATTCAGTATATAGTACAACTGTATGAACATAGTAGACCATATATAATTACAATATTGATTCAGTGTGAAATAGAATGAACACTGATTCAGTGTGCAACAGAATGAACACTACAAGACACTGATTCAGTTGCTCAAGAACGATGATAAGTGGTATTCTTGAGAAACTAAATTAGTGTGCAATAGAATGAACATTGATTCAGTGTTCATTCTATTGTACACTGAATCAGTATTGTAATTATATATGGTCTACTATGTTCATATAGTTGTACTAGATATGCTCTAGTATATATGCTCTAGTACATCTTCCACATGAAAAGGTGCAATTGGAATTTGAGGGCCAAATTACTGTTCTCTCAATCCCCATTTAGAAGAAAAAGTGTCAAACAAGATACAGACATGAATGTTAATCAAAGAGAAATCAGAGTTAGAAATCATACACAGGCTTCATTTCTTTCAAAGAATATTCTAAATGTAAACTATCAGAACACATGTTTTGAGCATCAGCATTACAATAGTATGATTTATATTTTGTAATGCAACAAGGCTTACAAATTCAAGAGGCATAGACAATAACCAGCTAGGAATGAAAGAACATTAAAGAACAAAGAAAGGTCTTGTAAAACTACAACTAATCTCTACATCCGTAGTCTTCCCACATCCTACTTGCTATATCATCTCTAAAGTTCCCCCAATCATCTCTATCACGCCGACTCAACCCATATGTCTCAAGTATTGGTACATTTATCCCATCATGATCATCATCCTCTTCAATAACCACTTCGGATGGAACACCATCCTCTATAGTAATGAAGTTGTGTAGTATGCAACATGCCAAAACAATACATTCTTGTCTCGTGATTGGATAAGATGTTGCATGCCTTAGGATAGGAAAATGCTGCTTCAAAATGTCAAATGTACACTCTATTGCATTTCTAAGAGAGGAGTGTTGGTGGTTAAACAACTCTTGTGGGTTGTTTATAGGGTTTTCTCTTGAAAACTCCTTCAAGTGGTAACATGTACATCGGTAAGGTGCAAGAAATCTTGGTACATTTGGATATCCAACATCGACTAAATAATATTTTCCTACAAAATAACATATATTGTTAAATTGTGAAACATTGACACCGTCAAACATTTATCATTTTCTTCGGTAAAAATATGGTGTGAAATGGCATACTAGGGGGAACTACAAGTGGATTGGCTCTACTGAGAGCTGAAGCTAGAACACTGCTATCTACAACAGACCCTTCCCAACTAGCAAGAATGTATTGAAACTTACAATCAAAAGAAGAGACAGCCATAACATTTTGTGATAAGTTCCCTTTTCTATCCTGATATTTACCCTGTAAGTCGACATCGACAATGACTGGTATATGGGTTCCATCAATTGCTCCAACACAATCCTTTAGAAAGAAAAACTGCAGTCAAGAAAGACACAGTAATAAGATTATCACTAACAAAAAAAATTTGTAGCGCTAGGGGGTTTACCTTGAAGTAAGGATCAAAACGGTCCTTCTCACTAATTTCAGGAGGAGTGTTTGGCCCAGGTGGTATGAGATAATCCACATGGAGTGCTAAGATAGTTGTCAAGGCCTTGTGGAAGTATTGGCTTACTATCTCTCTGGAGTGACCAAAGTTGTGGGCAACCTTACAATTCCTCAAATTGTGGCCAAGGGTGTGGAGGAACATGACTAATTGTTCTTCTAATGTTATTCTCATCGTATCTAATAGGCTTCATTTTTGCCTTGCAAGATTGGCTAGCCGAAAGAAGGTTGTTGCACTCATGTGAATTTGGTCGTGACAATGCACCTCACTAGAATGAATAATGTGTTTATAAAAACCACTTTCATCACTTCTTTCGTTACGCTTTGTTTGTCTACCTTCAAGCATACACACTGCTTTCTCTACTCCAAGGATAGAAAGAATAAGTGCATCAATACGAGCTTTTCTGACCTTCCTACAAATGAGTCCTTGAATGTTTATATTGTTGATAAGATCCATCCCTAAAAAGTACACGGTGAAGAAGGTTTGAGATACAAATCAACAGTCATAGGCACATATGTTGGCATTAAGCAGGATTGCCACTAGTGACAAAACTTATTTGCATTCTCAATGTAAACCAAGCAGAACAGTGCAAACCGAGAAGAACAGTGCAAACCGAGCAGAACAATGCAAATCGAGTAGGACAGTGCAAACCGAGCAGGACAGTGTAAACTGAGTGACATTATGTCTACCGAGTCACAAGTATTTACCGAGTTCAAAACCTATCGAGTGGTTAGTAGGAACCGTGCCTTCACTTCTACCGAGTGCATGATGATGCTGAGTAATGCAGTGGACGCCGAGTATCAGAAAGTCACCGAGTTAGTTTGCAGGAATCGTGTAACCATACTTGGGCTGACTTAGTAGCACTTATGTTTATTTGTTAAGCTGACTTTGTAATTGTAATTAATTGTTTAGACTTGTATATAAATAATGTTGTAAAAATACCAAGATGTATGAGTATGAATATGAAAAAGAAAGAAAGGCAGAGATAAGCGAATTACAAAGGGCTATAGCAGTATAAGAAGCAGCAAAGACAAATTCATCACAGAAGGTGATCAGTACATCAGCAAATCTCATTCAGCAATCCAGTTGCAAAGTAAGAGATCTACTTTTTCATCCTAACAGGTGAATCAACTTGAAATCCTTTAACCGGGTAGACTTAACAGTCTTTGTAAAATCTCTTTACCGAGTGCATACTTCATTGTATGTTTGTAAATCTTTTAACAGGGTGGATTTAGCAATCCTTATTGCTCCTAGCAGGGAAGATCATCAGAAGTGATCAATGTAAGACTTAACCGGCCAACTTTATACTGCAGTACTAAAGCTTTGTGGGTTTCATCCCCACCCCAATTTTACTTTCTTTTGGAAGGTTTCTGGGTAACCAAATCTATGTGTCATTGTTGTGAATGCTTTTAAGTTTCATGCTTTCTATATGCAAAAGGATAAAGTGAACTATATGTTAATACATCTGTTATTGAAAGAAAATTTCGAGTTACTGATTCACCCCTCCCCTCTCAGTAACTTGGTTAATTCTTGAATATTTCCAACAATTGGTATCAGAGCTGTATTGGTTCTCAAGATAAAGCTTAACTAGCTTGAGCAAAGATCTAGGACAATGGAGGTATTCAAACTGAACAAGGTGATTGAAAATGAAAAGCTAGATCTGGAAATGGCCATAGCTAAACTTAAAGAAGAAAAAGAACATCTTTCCCAATCCCTAAGAAGAAGGAAGGAACTTGCAAATTAGATGAATGATCATAATTACATTGAAGAAAAGATTGAAGATCTTTTTCCCTCAGATAGCTCAGATGAAGCAAACAATGCTGTCAAAGAACTCCTAGAAAAGAATGGGTCTCTACAGGAAGAAGTGAGAAAATTAAAAAGAGAACAAGAGCTACACTCAACAAGATTTTGTGAGATCTTAGAACAAAGAAACAAGTTGAAAGATGAATTGGATGGAAGGAACAATGAAGTCCAAAATAAAACCCTTCAGCTAGAAAACCTAATTGATCAGATCTCCCATACAAATGAGGAAATTCTGACTCTAAGATCAGAAATAGAAAGCACAAGAGAAGAACTAAGATCTGAAAAACAAATCAATCTAAGATTGGTGGATGACCTAAACACCGAAAAACAAATCAATGAAAGAATGTTGAAGAGCCAAGAAGACTTAAATTAGCTGTATGATTGAAATCTTCATAGGCAAAAAGGAAAAGCAAGACTTGGATACAAAGGAGAAGGTGAATCTTCTAAGCAAGGTACTCAAAGAAATCAGAAACCTACTTGTAATCATTGTGGCAAAATAGGACATACTTCAAATAAATGTTGGAGCAATGAAAAAGAAGAATTCAATGGTAAATGCTACAACTGCAATCAGCATGGTCACAAAGCAAATGAATGCAGGGAAAAACCAAGATTCAAAGGTAATTGTCACAAGTGTAACAAACAAGGTCACAAGGCATCCAAGTGCAGATCCAAAACATTCAATCCAGTAGAACAAATTATGAAAGCAATGTTTGGATGGGATTACAACACTTGGTGTAGATGTCATTACTGTGGAGAATATGGACACATTGGCATGAACTGCATAAAACATCATCTAAGGAAAAGAGATACTACCATAAGATGTTTCAAATGCACTAAACTCGGTCATATAGCCAGAAATTGCATGAATGCTAGTGAAGTTGAAGATGGAAAGAAAAATGAAGCAACTAAGGTCAGGAAATAGATGAGACAACAGTGGATTCCTAAATCTACTAAGCAAACTAGTCCAAGTAATGGAATGGGTGGCTCTACCGACTCAAACTAAATTTCCAAGAAAGCACTGGAACTGTATTCTCATAGACAAATTTCAAGCAGCTCCAGAACTGAATTAAAAGAAAGATCTAAATCGGCATACAAGATGCAATAAGATCACAGGAAGGTTTGTATCAGTTTTCACCGAGCAAGGTCGGGAGCGATCTAATATGATTACTGAGCGAGGTTGGAGCAATATGAATTCTCAAGTTCACCGAGTTGCGAAGTCTTTATCGAGCAATTAATTCATAGTGGGTGACAGTCTGTCAGAATTCATACCCTAATTTCTACTAAGCATTAATGACAGAGTTGTAAACAAAAGGCAAGAAATCAAACTCATTCTTCACCGTGAACTTTAGCATTTTGAGAGCAGAAAATTTCCAGAGCAATCAAGCGATTCAAATACTTTTGCGAAAAGAATTCTCTGTGAGCTACCATGGCATCATCCAGCGCTTCAACGAAGAAAGGAACAGAAATGATAATCAAAGGGGAATGGAGAGCACCAGATTTCAAACTTGTGCCCGCAATTGCAGCAGCCCTAGACCCGAATGGAGCTCAATCTCAGATTCCTCCTAAGGTACTACTTGTTAACGATATTCACAATCATTTCAATTGTGCAATTCAAGATATGGGAAACCTAGAGCTAGATATTGTGCGTGAGGAACTGTGTGTGAATGGTATTCTAAAACCAGAGCACAAACATCTGGAAGACAAGGGATTAGTTCACATTACACATTTACCTCGAAACTTTCGGGAGAAATGGGTTAGATACATTCTCAGCTGTGTACATGAAGGCAAGATTTGGCTTGAGCAACCCATAGAGATCACTAAGAAGATGACTCACCAAATCACCGGTCTTCCCATGTTAAACAAAGTTAAAACTACCAAAACCCTAGGTCGGTCGGAGCTGGAGAAGAAAACCCTAGCCGAGTGGGACAGTAGAGGCATGAAAGTAAGCAGCATTACTGATGCTGAACTGAAGTTTGGAACACACATCATTGCTCATAAAATATATAGTTCAAGTCGACAGAATAGTGTCTCCTACGAAGCCATAGACCTAGCATACAAGGTGGTAAAGAATAATTTATCATTTGATCTTGCAGATTTGTTGTTAAAATAGTTTAACAAGAACATGGAAAGCATTCAAACTTCCAAAAACAATCCATGTAAGTTTGGATCTCTACTGGTCTGTTTATTTTTCTATGTTCAGAAATTCTTCCATTCCAAAGGAAAAGTAGTATGGAGAAAGGATGTGCCAATTCTTTATGAGATAAATGAATATATTTTAGAAATGGGTGAAAATTTTGAGAGCATCATGGATAGTTATTTTGAGTCTTTCAAGGAGAAAATGAACGACAGATTCTGAATTCCATAGAAGTTGGTGGAGGATTATAAGGATGATATTTATTTCATGGTGGACTGTGATAGAGTATACATTCAAGCAACTAAACCAAGGATTGTACATGTAAAACCTCTTCCTTATGAGGTAAACATTGATGAAACAAAGAATATCATTGAAGCCCTCCTTAATCAGCCTATTAATCCCAAAGCTCCATATTTTGGGACATATGAAGAAGCAAAAGTGAGAATTGAATTAAGCATAAAACTTCCACAAGCAGTAAATAAAGGAAAAAAGAGGATAGCCAAAATGCAAATGCTAACCGAGGACAGAGGAGAAGACACTGAAGAAGAAGAGGAAAAGGATGAGAAAATAGAGGAACCAGAACCTGCAAAGAAGAAAGGAAAGGTATTCATTACCAAGGCACCTAAGCCTCCCACTGTTGTATTTACAAGGAGAAGTGCAAAGGGTAAGGCAAACAAAAAGGACAAAGATATAATATTCAAAAAGCCTCCTCTAACCCTTCAAGAGAAGATCAAACTTTTGAGAGAAGGATCAGGATCTGGAGTAAGTAATATAAAATCTTTAAAATATGAAACAAGATCAGAAACAGAACAAAAGGAGATTGAAGATGCTGTCATTGAAAAGATGGGACAGTGGAAATACTCTCCTGATGAAATAGCCCCACAGATTCCAGGAGCTTTATTAGATCCAATAAAAATGAGATGGGCCAATGCAAAGCAAACTGTAAAAGACATATTTGATCAAACCCTGAGACAGTTAATGCCCAGCTTGAAAAATGATGAAATAAAGAAGGCATTGAAGGAGAATGAAAATAAGATGACACTGAAGTTCAATACTTGTTTAATTCTGATTAACAATATTGAATCGGTTGTGAAGAGTGCAAATGCCACATGGAAGAACATATACCATCTTCACCAACCGAGTACTGAAACAATTATAATAAAAGACATTGAAGATGACAGTGATGAACAGGAAGAAGCCACTGAGGTAGATGATACCGTGAGGATAGCGGCAGAAGTCATTGCATCACTTCCTACCTCTCCAACAAAAGTTACTACATCTAGCCCGGAGACATCTTCAAGAATGGTTGTGACAACTTCAACTTTTGTCCAATCACCTATAGCAACAATAGAAGTAACTACCATTTCTTCTACCGAGTTGTAGTCTCCTATTTCATCAAGTTTTCCAGCAGTAAGTATTCCAGTTTTTGATTCTACAAGTGTAAATAATTTAAGTTCTCCAGTAGACAGTATACCATTCTCTATAGCCAGTCCTACTATGTCTACTATCACTACTACTAAGGCATTAAGTATAGATAAGCCTAAGGCTCAACCGAGTATAAAATTTTTGGGCAAGAATATAGTAGAGGATATAGACCTAGATGAGGAAATAGAGATTCCAACATTGGATTTTGAAAATCTATCAGTGGATCAAATGCAAAATATAGGTGAAATCCTCCAAAGGAAAGCGAAGCAAAAGAAGCTTAAAGAGGAGAGAGACAAGGAATATAAAATCATTAAGGATGCTAAGGACATTTTGTCAGAAGCATTAGGTATTGAAGTAGACTCCTATCAACACGTTTTGTTACAATTAGTAGAAGCGGTAAATAATTACAATGAGGATTCATCAGGGACAGATAAGTTAGTTGAAAAAGCCGAGAAGAAATTCAACAATAAAGTGCTTGAGCACATTGCTCAGCACATAGCTATTAATCAAGTAGAATTATCTTCATTTTTGACAAACATTGAATCTTCCTATTCGAATGTTACCTCTCTTTTGGCCAAACTGTGCAATGTTGCCGAGTTCACCAAGGATGTCAAGGATAAAATGAATAAAATTGATGAGGATTTGAAGATTAGCATACAGAAGCTGCAACTTGAACTAAGTTCAAACTCTGCTCATCACATGAAAATCTCATTCCTATCAAATATGCAGTCAGAACTACTGAAAGAAGACACAAGGATCCGGTCCACACTGCTAGACATTCAGAACATGATCCTTCCCATCATGAATACAATGTATAAGCACATTGAACATTCCAAACCATTAATTCATGAAAATCAGTTCTCAATAGCAGATCACATGATTACACTCTCTGCAGAAGTCTAAATTGTAATCCAAACATGCAAGATTTTGCAAGAAAATTGGGACAGAACCCTAGCACTGATAATGAAGGTACATTCTATTTTTCTATCAAATTTTGGATTCTCCCTGTAAAACACTTGTATATACACCTTTGGCATTATCGCCAAAAAGGGGGAGATATGTATAGAAGAAAAGAAGAAAAAGTTAGCACATTGAAAGGGGGAGATAATTTATAAAGCCCTATGACAAAGACAAATTTTGAAAAATCAAAATAAATCTCAGCATGGTTCATGTATATAAGTTTTGGGCAATAAGTGTTTTTGTCACTAATGCCAAAGGGGGAGATTCTTGGCATTAAGCAGGATTGCCACTAGTGACAACACTTATTTGCATTCTCAGTGTAAATCGAGCAGAACAGTGCAAACCGAGCAGAACAGTGCAAACCGAGCAGAACAGTGCAAACCAAGCAGGACAGTGCAAACTGAGTAGGACAGTGTAAACCGAGTGACATTATGTCTACCGAGTCACAAGTATTTACTGAGTTTGAAACCTACCGAGTGGTTAGTATGAACTGTGCCTTCACTTCTACTGAGTGCATGATGATGTCGAGTAATGCAGTGGACGTTGAGTATCAGAAAGTCACCGAGTTAGTTTGCAGGAAACGTGTAACCATACTTGGGCCGACTTAGTAGCACTTATGTTTATTTGTCAAGTTGACTTTGTAATTGTAATTAATTGTTTAGACTTGTATATAAACAATGTTGTAAAAATACCAAGATGTATGAGTATGAATATGAAAAAGAAAGAAAGGCAGAGATAAGCGAATTAGAAAGGGCTACAACAGTATAAGAAGCAGCAAAGACAAATTCATCATAGAAGGTGATCAATACATCAACGAATCTCATTCAGCAATCCAGTTGCAAAGTAAGAGATCTACTGTTTCATCCTAACAGCTAAATCAGCTTGAAATCCTTTAACCGGGTAGACTTAATAGTCTTTGTAAAATCTCTTTACCGAGTGCATACTTCATTGTATGTTTGTAAATCCTTTAACAGGGTGGATTTAGCAATCCTTATTGCTCCTAGTAGGGCAGATCATCAAAAGTGATCAATGTAAGCCTTAACCGGCCAACTTTATACTGCAGTACTAAAGCTTTGTGGGTTTCATCCCCACCCCAGTTTTACTTTCTTTTGGAAGGTTTTTGGGTAACCAAATCTATGTGTCATTGTTGTGAATGCTTTTAAGTTTCATGCTTTCTATATGCAAAAGGATAAAGTGAACTATATGTTAATACATCTGTTATTGAAAGAAAATTTGGAGTTACTGATTCACCCCTCCCCTCTCAGTAACTTGGTTAATTCTTGAATATTTCCAACAACATATACATTTATATAAGTATGTAATATATGGTTCTTATATAGGCACATATACATTTATATAAGTATGTAATATTATTAATCATTTTTTACAAAAAGATCATTGAAATGAACTTTAGATTACAGGGAATATAGTTTCATGGCCAGCCTTGATTAATTGCATCATGTATATAATTTAGATGGATGTAGATTAATTGAATCACATTTTCATGGCAACATGGTAACAGGATAAACATATTTTTTATCATCTAAAGCTCCCTCCCATTGTGTGAGTTTTTTTAGTATCTAAAGCTCTCTCCCATGAAGGGTATCAATTAACAAAATCAGATGACAAAGGATTAGAGACTGTGACTTTGCATATACATAGTGATAGTTTACAATATTGAGTAATCAAAACGTGCTAAGTCTTAATCTAGAAGGCTTGCTGCCAACCAACTTATTGCTACAATATTATTCTAACCCTTTCACCATATGCTCTCATCTTGCCCACATTGGGATCTTGGTGATCAAAAGGTGCTAGGTCTTAATACTTTTGGTCTTTGTGCAATTGCAAGATTAGGAAAAAAGAATCCAATTCAAGATATTACAACCACAAGGCCTACTGCACGAAGGCCTAATATATACCTATTCAAGTCACATTCAACCAACATTTGTTGCTCAAGTTGTCTACTAGTCTTTGTTTCAATGGATTATGAGCACTACTTTTTTCTTATATCCTTTCTTGTGCTTGCAAGTGAAATGGTGTCTTTTGAGAGTGTTAGAGGTCATTTTAGAGTTAGGTTTGAGTTAAATTATTCTATTTTTTGCTTTGAATTTTTTTATTCATATTGTTGAGTGTGACAGCTAAGTCTAAGTGCCACGAATTGCTAGTTTTGGTGAGTCTTATCAAATTCACAGAGTACCCAGGTCTCAATTCTATTAAATTTGGATACCTTCATAAGGGAGCTTTCAACTGATTCCTACGTATTGTGGAAAGTTCTAATTTCAAGGCCAAGGTAAATATGGGCCCTTTGTTCCTTATTTGAAAATTCTTCTATGATGTGGGATCCCTATTATTGGATTGCTTTAGTATTGTTGAGAGCCAAATATTGACTTAAAAATACATGGATCAATAAGTTTGATTCAAAAACTATATAGTTAAATGGTGATAGCAATATCACAAACCAAATATTCTTCAATTGTTTAGTGCATCATTGAAAATGCCTTCCATTCTTCATTTGGGAGGAGATTTATGACTATAAATATAAGTAATGTTTTATGGCTAATGGCTCAAGTCTAGTGGATTTTGGACGAGTTTCTATGAATCTTGTAAACTATGATCACACCATTGCAAGTGGATGGGATATTTGCAATCATTTTATCTTCTCAACAAATATAAGCATGATTCAACCAACAAGGTGTGTATATGTTGTATAAACCATCTCTTCTCTCTACAATAAGAACTCTTGCTATGTTGGAGTCTTTGAGAAAAGAGGTATATACTCAAGATTACATGTATGATAATGATTTTAGTGAGATGTACCAGATAGCAATACAACATAAAAATGATGTATTTGAGCCTAAAATTGACTACCACCTCTCAAATGGGCTTCTATGCAAGATCTACAGAAGGAGCTTATGCTCATTAGAAAGGCACATACATCATAGATCATAGAACTCTTGGTGTGACCAAAACAGTAACAAATATTCCACAGTATGTATTTTGGACCCATCTTCAAGTAGATTAATCCAAGTTTATAAGGAGTTTCTCATCATTTATTATAAGCAAGCCCAACCATTAGAATTTTGGGCTGCATCAATCTTTCCCGGTGCCTAACAGGTCATGGAAGAGTGTCTCCATAGACTTTGTAAGTGGAAAAATATGGAAAAAGCATGGAAATGGCTATATCTTTGTTATTGATGCCCAATTTTCAAAAATGTACATTATAATGGCTTGCAAAGATAAACTAATCACGAGAGATGCAGCTAAGTTGTTCTTCAAGCATGTGTGGACACATTCTGGATAATCAAAAAGAATCAATCAAATAAAGATGCAAGGTTTCTAAGCAAGTTTTAATGTACAAATTGGAGTATAATGGATACAAAAATGAAACCATCTGCAACTTTCCATTCACAAATGGATGGACAGAGTTAGTAAACAAAAATTGGTAAAGATGCTTCAGGAGCACAATATGTAATATCCCAAGGGTCAAGATGATCATTTGGTATACACACAAGAATCTTATAACAAGGCCATTAACTCTTCACTAAATTTATCTCTATTAGGGTTTGTTTTGGCAATTTACCACCTAGCCATTTTGGTGCAGTCAAGAGAAAGTAGAAAACCCTCAAAATGGAAGAAATTTTTTTGCAACAGCCAACATATATTATGTCTCCACCAATATATATTATATGCAATAAACTTTCCCATATATATTATATGCAATAAACTTGCCCATGCTCACACAGAAAATGCAATATTTCTTTCTAAAAAATGGAAAAAACTTTACAGGAAAACTCACAAGGGTTTTGTGTCAAAAAACTCAGCAAATGAACTCCAAGTGGCAAAGGGAAAGTGCAGAAAATGAACTTGCATTTTTGGTGTGAACAATGGCGAAAAATAATTGTGCATACCTTGTAGTCCGAACAATGCCGTCAAACAAACAATGCCATCAAATGCAATGCAGTGTTTCTTGGTGCCGCGAAATGTCTTCAGAATGTAGTGTGGTGTCCTCTTTGTAGAGAAACGGCGAAGAAAATGCAGTGTAACAAATGGTGGATGAAACGGCCCTAAAAACAACGCGGATGCCAAACCAACAATATTTTTTCCCGTGGACCTGACAAGACATTATAAAACGGGAGTTACAAAAGTGGAATTTGGCCCTCAAATTCCAATTCCACCTTTTCAGATAGAAGATGTTAATGCTCATTTTGAACCAAAACGAGCATTAACACATTCCTATTCCATTTTCATATTGCACTGCCAAGCTGAGGATTTGAAGAAATGGGCAATAACAAATGCCATTTCCAGACAAATGCTGGAAATGGTCCGCTACCAAACGGGCCCTATGTTCTGATGTTGTGGGCTGTTTCTTTTTCCAAACTTGAGCGGGCTTCTTTTAGATTGAAGGGGGCTCTAGGTGGATTTGGCACACTTATTCTTGCATTGGTAGTCTTAAAGCCTTGCTTGTCTCTTATTCTAGTGTGGTTTACCGAAGCATTAACCCTTTCGTTGGCATGATTTTTAGCATGTGACGGTACCCCTTTCTCCTTAGCCGAGACATCATTCTTGCCCAGATTCTTTGGATGGGTGGAAGCAACCATCCAGGGTCACAGATATCAAAGATGGGTTTTTTTTGGAAGGGACGTAAAAAATGTTTACCAATGTTACCAGGCTTCCCGATCCCAAATGGAATATTTTCTCTTCTGGGCCTTCAATCAAATGTCTGTGTCATATTTTTGAAATTTTATTTTCTCACCCAAAACCTTTTTCAAACTGTAGTGCATCTTGTGGGTGGGTTAGGGTTACCTGATTAGGTCGTCCATCCTCTTTTTGTTTAGAAGTTTCACCTGCTTTATACGAACATATTCCTTCCCAGGGCACCTTTCCAACCATTTTATCTAGAGTTTTTCCAGGCTTGGTTCATGATTTGAGGGCTCTACTATCTGAAGGCTTCCTTGAGGGTAATGCAAGGTTGCGTTGGACATGAAATCTAGGGTTTATAAAGAATGGTTTTGCAGGTTGTACCATAGATTTACCATGAAAGATTGATTTGAAATCCTTTCCATGTCGCAGATCTAAATGGCCTTTGTGAGGATTTTTCTCCACAAAAGGGTAACTCTGAAACCTGAGATCTTTATATGCAGACATTGCTGGTTGTACAATGGGTGTGTTACTAAAGATGTGAGCAAGATCGTCATCTAAAGATGTGAAATATTTGTATGTAGATGGTTGTTTGTCTATTGACTGTATTTTGCGGGGATCCATCTGTCTTCTGGAATCTTGCCATGCTATGTCCTTCCATGTTCATGCTCCTACTCCTGGTCTTGCTCCTGACATCCGAGTTGTACTATATTATTATTAATAACCATTTAATAAGTTTAATTTTCTAATTGTCTATTTAATTAAATAATATTCTATTACTCAATTCAATATGAGCTCATTTCTATTTTTAGATAACTTCTATTTTTGTCTCTTTAATTTTTATTAAGAAACTTAAATTTTTGTCCACCTAAACAATTAACTTAATCTCTATTTAGAAACTTAATATTCTTCATCAAGTTAACTTTGCTTCCATATAGAATTTTTCTTCCTTCAATCATCTCAATTTTTAAATAGAAATATTAAGTGAAAATTTATCTATCAAATAAATAAATAATCTAATATTTTCCTCTCACGTCCTAAAACTAAAAAATTTATTATTTCTATTGAGTTGAAACTATGAATTCTCTATTAACTTAGATAATCATTCTTATCTTCATCTCCTAAGTCTACAAATGCATCATTTTCCTCATCATTTTAGATTATATAATCTCACATTATATGTAATTCCATTTGAAAACCAATCAAAAATCAAATCCAATATTATGGTGCAAAAATTCAGCATATACATTCCAAACAAACAAAAGTAAGATCATTATTTTTTTAGGTTTGTAGTCAATAGAAGTAGGATTTAATTTCTTTTTTATTTTCAATTTATTTTATTTTTAGTTTTTAATTTCATTGTAATTTTATCACTTATCATTTATCATTTATGATCACTTCAACTTTTTAAAATGAGACACTTTTCTCCCTTTGACACATAAATAACCAATAAAATGACATGAATCATATCAAACAAGAAAATAAAGAAGAAATCATGGATCCTATTGACAATCCTAAACAAGGAGAAAGCAAGGAGAAAGCCACAATATCCTTTAAACTAAGATTATCTATTTTTGTTAAAGTAGGCTTTCTAGTAGATGAGAGATTAGTAAACATTGATGATTTCCAACTACATAAAGATGGGTTAAAATATTTCTCTTAAAAACTAACCATTATGATGTGTTTCCTTTATATATAAAATCTTAAATTAGTTTATGAGTTGTCCAAAATATATCTACTATTGGATTAGCATGAACCCAAGTAACCATTATAGTTGAAGATGATCCAAGTGCACTTAGTCTGAAGATATCTCCTTCTATTATTCGTATAGACTTTATTCACCCTTTGCATCACCAAAGGTGAATAAAATTACAATGATAATGAATCTTTTCAACAAATAAATTTATTAGTATTAAATTGCATGTTTTTTTCTTCATATGCTTCAGGTTATTTTTTGGCTAAAGATGCTTACAAAATTCTCTTAATTGTGAAAGGAATTATGTTATTTGTGCATCATTCTCAGTTACTATTATACTCTATTATCAATTGTACAAATATCTAAGTTAACTTTAAAAGATTATCATTTAAATTACTAAGGAAGAAAATATGGAGCTTTCTCCTCCCATTCCTCTAGTTTCTATTCCCACTTAGATCAAATTTTGAATCCGCATCCTACCATCTTAGAGCCTATGGGTGATAGTACGGTAACAGCTAGCTCAACTAAAGATATCTCCTCTGCATGTTGGCTATTGATTGACATGTCACCCACTAATGTTCTTTGTTATACCTTTGGTGTAAGTTGAAATGTTTACGGTGTGTTACCCCTTGTATCATTTATTTTTACTACTATGGAGGGATTTGCTTGTATTAGGAAGGTTTTGGGACCCTCTAACTTGGTGTTCCCTATTGCCCCCATTCCCCTACTTCATGCAATGGGGTTTTGGAGGACTCTAGGCCTTTTCCTCAAAAATATTTTGCTAATTTTATTATCAATGACTTTTATTGTAGGGATGTGGTTCCCTATTTCCTACCTAGAACCACTTTAAACACAACATATTTCCCTCTTGTAGTGGTGTTGGGAAAGGAATTTTGCAAGAATGAGGATTATTTTGCCAAAAATGGCCTTATTTGCATATTTGACATATTGTGGGCCGGTCTAAAAAACTTAAACCTCTAGATATATCAACATTGATGTTCTATTATTTTTTATCCAAATGGTGACTATGTTCCACTTTTGAATTCTCAAATACTTGGTTTTGATGATGGAATGCCATTCTCCTCAAACCTTGGGTGGCCTCTTTTGATCCTCTCTCTAAGTACTTTCAAATCCTTCCTATTTGGATTCATCTCCTGAAGGTCTTTGGCTTCATTTTTAGGGCACCTCTTACCATATGGGAGTTTGGAATCTTTGGTTTATTTTATTATGGTAGATAGAGCTACCATCATTTTCCCTCACTCTACTTATGTTTCTATCAGTATCAAGCTAGACTTTTCTAAGTTATCTCTTTCTATTGAGGTGGTTTTACAAGTTGGGGACTACTATTGGAAGCAAACTTTGGATTATGAGGGCATACCTTTTCATTGTTGATGATGCTTTTCTATGGCTCATTTGGCTTCAATCTGTCTTCACTCAAAGAGTTCCTATTTTACTTCTTTGTGTAATGATCTTAACCATGATCTTTCAATGCTTTTGGGTTATAACCTTTTTTCCCAAAGGCCCCAATGTCTTCCACTACTATTGCTACTCTTGACCATAAGGCCCCACCTCATCTAGTTGCTTTGGATCTTGTGGTTCATGATCTTGATGTGTGGGCCTCCTACCTATATGATTCCTTCTCTACAACTCTCCTCTCTTGTTAATCCCCCTCTTGCATCTCGGTTCCCTCGGTGGTCAGGGTTGTTATCAATCCTCCCCCTCTCTGTTATCTAGTGGTGAGAACTCTAAGTTTCTTAGACGGTTGTTTAATTGAGGAAGATAGGTCTTCCAAAGTATTTGTCTCTTTTCCATGTTTGATTTAGACTTTTCCATGTGCGTTTACTGATCCAAAAATAAAATATCATCGACCTAAAATGACTATTCAAATATTCAAATCCCTATATTAGATCGGACTCCCTATGTCATATAATAGATATTTCTTTGACTTGTGTGCCTAACCTTATATCCTTTAATATCTCTATATTGTTTCTTTTCATTTCAATATATGCCAAAATCTTCGTGAATTTCCTTGATATCTCTCATTCAAATCACAATAAACCAGCTCAGGTAGGATTTGCCGTACGCGAATAAAATAAAACACTACCCCAAGAAAGAATGTACCGAACAAAGCAAGTAAACAGTAGGGAGAAAATGGCGATACAACATAGAGTCCGATTGTTTTCAGGCTTGTTCTATTTGGCGATAGAACAAGGCCGCTGCCGTCCTTCTACATTGTTTGCTCCGCATCGACGTAGCTCGCCAGGTGTTCAATCTCATCATAATCACCTCTATTTATACCACGCTCTCTTTTGTGGCTACCCAAACTGAGTTTCATCATCCTTTCAAAATGAAAAACTTCACAACACTCTTGTTAATGTCAGTTTTAGCTCTCTTCATCGCCCATTCTCACCAGCTCAGTCAGCATCGACTTCTCTACGAAGTTTTGGAAAGGAGGAGATCTGCTGTAGAAAGTCCGATACATGAATGGACGCCTCCTTCCGCTAACTTCGATCACATATATCCTCAAGACGGATTGCAGGAGAATGACAAGATAACTTCTCTGCCCGGACAACCACCAAATGTAACATTTGCACAATATTCGGGCTATGTGACGGTGGATGAACGGGCGGGCAGAGCTCTTTTCTACTATTTTGCAGAGGCTGCACTAGACCCATCTACTAAGCCACTCCTCCTCTGGCTCAATGGAGGTATTCTTATTCTTATTATTATTATTATTATTATTACTGCCTTTCCCTTCAATCTCCATATAATGGAATTATCTTTCATTATGTAAACCTAATAATGATAATAATGGCATGAGATTTCAGGGCCAGGATGTTCATCATTTGGAGTGGGAGCAATGACTGAGCTCGGACCATTTCGCGTTCAGCCTGATAACGCTACTCTTACAAGCAATCCATATGCATGGAATCAAGGTATTCTTTTCTTTTCTATGTTCACCTAAAATAAATTTTCCTCTTCAGAATTGATGTTTCCTAATATAACTTTTGTTTCAATCTATCTTTTGACAGTGGCGAACACGTTGTTTTTGGAATCACCTGCCGGGGTTGGATTTTCATATTCAAATACCACTGATGATTATAAAAATGGCACCGATTTGAACACTGGTATTTTGGTTTCATTTTGTAATAGGCGTGAATGCATCATAGTTTACTTCTAGAAAACTTGTTCGAATTTGTAGTGATGAAAAATATAATGTTGATGTGATGGGTATAAACTGTAGCTTTGGATTCGTACATATTTCTACTGAATTGGCTTGAAAGGTTTCCGCAATATAAGAACAGAGAATTCTATATCGCAGGGGAAAGCTACGCTGGTGAGTCTTTCAACTCTATGGAAAAAGTTTAAATCAGTTTTCCTTGGGAGGGGATTACATCAAAATAGGTGGAATTGTTTACTTAGTTCATATACAAGTTTTAGGTCAAAATGTTTTGGACGAATTCATTCACAATATGAATTCGTTTAGATTAATTTTAACATAACCTACTATGTTTCAAATCAATTTTAAACATAAATGATATTTTTCATTCTCTGCTTTTGTATGCAGGCTTTTATATACCTGAATTGGCCGATACAATTCTTAAGAACAATTCAACTCGTACATCTTTTCTAAATCTCAAGGGAGTTATGGTGTGTTTCCTTTACATAAATCTTGTACTTTGTCAAGCGTGTTGAGTTTATAATTTTCATGTTAACTGAAAAGATAGGTAATTGTTTTGGAATCACTATATTGCTATTTGTAACAGGTATAATTGTAGATATGTCATATGTAACTCTGAAATCAATCTAGAAATTATAAATCTAGTATATCTATGTGAATTTAATTTAAACAATTTTCAATATTGAAAACTATACATTTATGTTTTTGAATCTGCATATTTCCACAATCAAGTGTTTTCATATAATAGGAATAATTCTTCGGTTGCTTCAACCTCATAACAATGATAACTCAATGATATTGAAAAATAGTCAAAGACAACAAGAAGCCATCTTATATGATCTCAAATAACTCAATAATTATGCCACTAGATAATTATATCAGTGATGCTTAAATGGAGGGAAAACAAGTGGGACCAAAATATCTAAGGTTATTCTCACAAGTGATCCAACAACTTCAACAAATTATAAATATTCCTAGATATATGAAATTGTTCAAGTTAGGGAATGTAATTGATTTCTAGGAATTTGTGCAAATAGAGATGAATATATTTTGAAAGATAGAAAATGGGTCATAATAAAAGATTAAACTAATTATTAAGAATGATGGTAAATAAATATGACATTAAATTGATTATGTCAATTTTCAACAAAAATCACAACATTTATGCATATGTTATTATATTAAATTGAATTAATTTTAAAAAATTAAATTATAAGATTTGTAAATTTTACCATTATAATATACTAATAATAATGGTAGTAGCCATTTCTTGTTGTGATGATGTTTTAATAAACATGTCTATTTTCTTTATAAATATATTTTTATTTTGAATATCGTATGCTAATGATAACTTTTTTAATTCATTGTTAGCACTAGTTATATACTTTTTAATTTTCAAATATTTCAAGTTTTAAATATTAAGAATTGCAAATGATCTATTTTTTATATAAAATACATCATATTATTTTATTATTTTCTTTCAATTTTATTTGGAAAGGAGTGTAACTATTGTGTTATTTTTCAAAGCTTATATTTTTAATCTTGATCACTATATATGTTCAAAGGAACTATTTACAATGAGTATATCTATATTTTTTCTTAATGAGTATAATTTATAATATATTTATCCTATTAAAAAAATATTATAAATTCCAATATATTTATTAATTTTATATATTTAGGAACTTATTGAATGGTTGTGTTTATATAGATTGGGAATGGAATTATGAATGATGAGACAGATGAGTGTGGGTTGGCAGACTATACATGGTCCCATGCATTGATTTCTGATGAAGAGTATGAAGATACACGATGTGATGGATCTAATTCAAGCTTCATATCTTATACCAACACATTTTACTCTAAATTTAAACCAACTAATGTGATAAATGAATACAATATATATGCACCACTTTGCTCATCTCATCCAGATCCCATATGGTCGACGTCTACTACAACTGTAAGAAAATTGTTCTTTATTTTATATTATTTTAATAATATTTCTACATAATGTTTTGTAATGTAGTAATGTAAGATCATATTATAAATTTTGAGAAATAATAAAAATATGAAAAATGATCATTATTGTAGGATGTTACATCTTCAGATGGATTAGATGGATTTGATCCATGTAGTCCTGGTTACGTACTTACATATCTCAACACACATGAAGTTCAAAGATCTCTTCATGCAAACGTGACAAGCTTACCTTTTGCATGGGATATGTGCAGGTATGATTATATAGAGGAATCCTTGAAGTAAAGATAAGATTATTTTTTATGTTAGGTTGATGATATAAAAGACTAGCACCTAAACTATAATTTGTTGGTATTTTCTCTAAACAGTCCTGTACTATGGTATGGTACCTATGCAACTACTATGCTCCCAGTCTATCAAAGAATGATTGCATCAGGACTGAGAATACTAGTCTATAGGTATTGTAAGAGAGAAATATATTATATTTTTAAAAATATTATTAGAAATCTAATTTGGATTGTATTATTTAATATTGTATACTTTGGTTGCAGTGGAGATGTAGATTCAGTAGTCCCAGTGACTGGTACAAGATATTCCATTAATGCATTAAAGCTTCCAATTGAGACAAAATGGTATCCATGGATGAATGGAGATATTGATGTGGGAGGCTATAGTGTGATTTACAAAGGGTTGATTTTTGCAACTGTAAGAGGAGCAGGACATCAAGTACCTAGCTATCAACCATCCAGAGCCTTGACTATGACCAAATACTTTTTAGCAGGAAATCCACTACCATCGTAGCAATCCAACATTTCAATATTAATGTTTCTTCTTAAATCATTGAACAATTATTGACAATATTAAGTTTTCCTAAATCAAAACATTTTGATTTTAGTTTAATAATTTAAGATTTTAAAATTTTTTTTATTTGTTATGATTTTTAAAATGAAAATAAAGTATAAAATTATGAAAATAGTAGTATATTTGTCTATAATTTTTTATTAGATTATATGAAAATGATTTTAGTTAAATATCTCTACAATTATTTCTTTAAAATATGTTTTTAGTGTGGCTTTTCTTATAGAAGTAAAATATACAAATGTAATAGGTTAGTAGTTGGGTAATATCACATATTTTGAGTTTGTTTATGATCATATATCAATGTTGTAGTGAAGATTATAGATTGTATTCCATTGGTAGTTTTTGACTCTATAGGAGAGAATAATATGTGTAGTCAAATGTCAAAGTTGGAAGTAGTTATTTTTATTAATGCAAAAATAGGTTTTGAAGGGACCCTAAACCCTTTACATATCTAGTACAAAATATTTTTCAATGAATATCCTCAGCATGAAACAGATGAACACAAACCAAACTAGCAAAAGATAAAAAATAATAGAACCATCCCATCCCCAACATAAAGCCAAAGTCCAACAAAACAAAACTTATAGAAAATAGAGAAGAAACAGAATTAACCCATATTTTTAAAGGTCACAATGATCTCCTCTTCAAGTTGGCTCATTCTTTGAGCGACATTATTTAGCTCCATAATGTCATGTGGAACTAGAGTGGCCCTCTTCTTCATGTTGGCTCTAGTTCTTTTACCTGGACCTATAGTATCTCCAATAAGTGACTCTTTCTCCTATTCAATGTCAACAATAGCCCTATCCTGATGAGACTTTTCTAGAGTAGCCACTAAGGTATTCATGTTCTTTGCAAAATACTTAATAATCTTATGGCTTTGGTCCATCTTTTTCTCAAACATGTCCATGGCCTTCCCCTTCGCTTCCACATAGTCCATCATCATCTTCTTCTCATCTGAAGACTAGAGGGCATAAGAAGAGATATTGAGAAGAGGCACATGAATGGATTAGGAAGCTTTGTTTCCATCTTTTAGCTACATTTCCTCAAACTTATCCAATAGGGCACAATACTTCAAATTAAGGATCTTTATCTCATGGAAGGCCCATCTCATCATCCTAAAGGAATACAAGGAAATAGCTTTAGAAAATTATAAAACCCCAAGAGTAAATTCCCTTTTGTCTTCAAAGTCCTCAAAATATAGCCCCACATAAGAAGCTCATGCAATGCCCTCTTTCTCTGGTAAGGACATAGGCTCCTCAGAGAAAGAAGGAAAAATTGGGACATTGTGGTCAATGGAGCTCTCATAATCCACTAAGGTAAAAAATTTACCCTTTCCACCTTCATCTTTACTAGCTTTACCAGCTTCAGAAACAAGGGACCATTTATCTATCTTAGCATTTTTATCCCTTCTACTCTTATCGGAAGAGGAAGTAGCCATACTTGCTTCTTTAGATTTTTCTTTGCTAGCTTCCACATCCACCTTCTTAGATACATTATTTTTTTTGGTGTCTAAGGGTGGAGTTGCAACATTCTCTTCCTTGTCCTCCTTAGTTTCCATCCCCTCTTCCTCCAAAAAAATTTTGGCTTTAAAAGAACCAGTCGATTTCTTGTTGGGTGAAATTTTGGGTTTTTTAGCCAGAGGAGGAGGGGCATCCTCATCATCCTGGATGTAACATTTTTTGAATAGTTTTTTTATATGAACTAGATGTAAAACTTTTTTGAATTGATAGCATGGTGTAGTTCCATATAGGTGTAGTCTATCGATAAAAAAAAATCTTTAAAATAAATCTATATATTTTTTATTAAGGTAAAAATAGGTTTTGAATGAGCCCCGAAACCATATACATTTATTTTTTGAAGGGAACTATAACCCTATGCATGATTTTAGAAAAATAGGAAGAATAAGCACAAATCTAAGTGAAACAACTAGGGGAAAAAGATAAACCTTACAAAGCCCCCTAGCACATAATTCTAGTAGAACTACCAGTAGCATGAGTCCAACAAAATAGTAGTAGCCAAAAGATAGACACATAGTAAGGCTCAAGTTGCCCCAGCCAAAAGTGTAAAGCCAACACTTTACATCAACATCAAATTGCTAGGGTTTTCAGGCTCCCTAAACTGGAAATATGAGTTTTGATGGCTCACATAACCAAACTAGATTGTAACTTGGGACCCAAAATCATCATGGGAATAGAGAGGATTCCCCTTACAATAGCTAACTGATCTGATAGATGGAACAATCCACCCTGTCAGAACCAAACCAAAGAAAAAACTACAACTGAAACATATGAGAAAGTAAAACTTCAGTTGCACCATATCTTTAGGGTTTTGAAAGGCTCCCTCAACCTTCAACAAGGAGATGGGAATAAGGATGACTCCCCAAACCACCAAACCACAACCTGCTAGGAAAAAGAAAAAACCAGCAAAGATCTCTGGAAAAACTAAATCCCTCCAGCAAAGGCCCATCTCACCAATAGTAATCCATCCCATCTATTTCATCCAGCAATGAGCCACTTCAATAGGTTGAGCCTCCACCTCAAAAGGAACTTCCACGTCAATAGGAAGTGGGAAAGTAGTATTAAGAGGGAAAGAAACCTTCACCTCGAAAAGAGCTTCCACCTCAATAGGAAGTGGGATAGAGGAGTAACAAAGGGAGTAACCTTCAGTTGCTAGTAAGCTCTTGAGTGAAACCCCACCTTAATATAAATCTCACTCTGAGCAGCACCATAAGAGCCATCACCACTCTCCCACCCAAAAGAAAAGAGGTGTGAAACCCCAAAAGAGACCCACACAAGAGGATCCCAAGAAGTGGCCATCACAAAAGGATCCCAGAAGATAATCCAGTATAGACACCCACCTTCTCTAGTCTTCTAAAGAAAAAAAGTGTGTCTCCACTCCAAAAAGAAGGGAAGAAAAATCCCCCTCAATCCCACAATGATGAAGAACTCCCAAACCCTAGGCTCCATAAGCTCCACAAGAGAAGGTAGAGAGCTCCTAGTGCGCGAGTTACAACCCCCCATCAAAATACCTAGCAAGCCCTCATGTGGGTCGCCATCATCATCTTCAAAAATGCTCTCCTCCACTTGAAAACCAAAAACCCCACCCGCTCTGCTCCTACTCGCCATTTTTTTTACTATCTAAAAATCTCCTAGGATAATATCACATCTCCAATGTTAAACAAAGGCTATGTTTACTAATTATTTAGCAAAATGCATCAAATATGCATGCTCCTATATGTTATACTTTTCTATAAAATAAGTTATACTTTGCTAGAAAATATAATTTAATGAAATATAGATGGAATTATATTTAAATGTGAAGGAAAATAATCTTTCCTTAAGATTATCTTTTTCTAATTAAGAAAATATAATCAATGAAAAAAAGATCAACTAAAATATATTGTACTCCTAGTTGGGAAACATAATTATGCTTGTTATTTTGTAAAATAAATGTGAAGAAGTACAATGCTAATTAACTATATATTAATTTATAATTGATGATATTAAATGTGGGCCTAACTTCTAAATTTCCGTTAGCTTAAAAATTATGCTTTTCTATCATTGTAATAATTTGAATATCATGTTGGATGTAAGTTTGAATGGGTGTAAGTTTTATAATCTATGTTTATATTTCGGTTACAAATTCATTCTCTGTGTGCAGATTTGAGCTTGGTTAATATATATTTTTAAGTTACATGTCTTGCTTTAGTAATTTTTTTCCTCTAATATTTTCTTACAAATGAGGATTTGGTAATATTTTAAAATGTGAGAGAAATAGTTGAGTACTAGTTAAATAAAAAACATATATAGGGAGAAAGAAATTTGAGAATCCAAACTAGTCAAATAGAAAATATAAAAAATGGAATATATAGTTATGTCAATATTTCCTCCTATTAAACTAAACTAATCCACAAAAAATATGAAAATGGAATAGATAGTTCTGTCAAAATAATCCCAAGTTATTATATTATTCTTACAAAAGTACCAAGGGGCCTCCCTTAATAAGGCTTACATCAAAAACCTTGTTGATTACATAATATGAATAAAACCTTTTAGAAAATATCTTCCTAGAGAGAAGAAAAAAAAATTTAATCAAAGAGGGATCCACCAAGCTACCTACAACTCTTAGAAGGGTGTAGCTTAAAAATCCAAACTCTCAAATCATGGAGTCTAGGATTATTTGACAAAAATCTCTATTGAGTTACAACAAAGATCTATTACTCTTCAATGACCAAAAGAGCGTATAAATCTTGGTCATAACCTCAAAAGATTTCTAGACACAAATCCATATTGAATTCAACACCAAATCCTGAACTAATTGTCTGCAAAAGATCAATCTTTACAATTGTACATGATACCCTTTTGTGTGATTTCATTCTTGTCATATTTCTAGGACCTCTGGTTAGTCCTTTATGTGTATGTGTGATGACTACTCATGGTGAATCATTTTTGGAGTAATCATGATGATATTTGATGATTGATGGATTCATAGATGTTGTGAGATCATTGAGCTTGTGATTTCTTTATGATCTATGATGTAGATTATGTTTCTTTCTAATGACATATTGATATGGACTAACCCATGTATCAATGGATGCTTAGATTATTTCTATGCATATCTTATTGACCCATGGGGTATTCTTGTATGATGCATTTATGTGATATGGGATGATGTTGCATTTCTTACCCATGAGAGCCATATGACATCACAACTCTCCTTTTACTGATTGGTGTGCCTGTATGTGTACACACACACCTGTACATGTATTGTTGTAATGGTACATGTGTTTTGTGTAGGTACTAGGCATCGACACCACTTGGTTTTATAGGTTTGGGTGTGCCTTTATATTCTCAATGAATATTGAACAATGACATAGCACTAAGGCCCAATATACATACCTATCCTAGTCTTTCCGTGATTATACCTTGAGTCACCCCTTTGTATTGTCATGTAGCCAACTTTGAGTTATCCTTGATCCTTTTCTTGTAGATAGTTTGAGCTTGTGTTTGATCATGATGTCTACTTAGTCTTCATATTTCATGATGTCTATCTGATTTTTTGCATACATGATGCATTTTATGGATTAGCTATTATAGTTTATTAAAGTTTTTATGGATCATTCTTAATTATTAAAATATTCTAAAATACTATTATCCTCCTAATATAATTTGATTATTATTTAAATCATGTTATAAGGATGGTAATCATTATCATTAATTTATTATTAGCATTTATTTAGGATAACATTAAATTTATCATTTGATGTATGGATTAATAAATTTATTATATGATAAGAATGTGTTTTACTTTATGGAGAATTTTTCTTATTGTTTAGGAGATTAATATTCAGAATATAATATTAAATGGATATTTATATATAAGTATTAAATGTGAATTTTTTACTTTAATATATAAAGTTTTACTTGGTATGTTTATTAAATATTAAAATAGAAGCATAAATCTGTCTGACAATTTTATAAAATAAAAGGCTAACAAAACCATAGATTTCAACTTCAATGACATAAAAGTGGCATTTTTGTTTGGAATTCAAAAATGAAGTAATCTAATGAAATGTGTAAAAATGGATTACGTTTTTTATTATAATTTTTTTGAAAAAGAATTTATATGTTTTTTAATTTTTAAAGCCAATTTTTCAAGTGTTAAAAAATGCTAAATATCATGGGGTCTAGTTCCCACCAAAAAATTATATGTAAATAGACTTTTTTTCCTTTGATTTCAAAATATGTTTTAGATGACATATATAGCTAGTGTGTGAAAAATGAAAAAAAAAATTTGACCTATATTTTCTCTTTTATGACAATTCAAATTCTAACTCACCTGAAATCAATAGTTTTCCTTTCCCACCATATATTTCATAACAAATCTATCCCAATCAAAAACAAATTATACATTCTCAAAGAGGACTCTCTTCTCTTGTTCAAACTATAATTTTTTTAAATAAAATGATATGATTTACTATATTTCCCTTCCTCTGAATCAACATCTTCTTGTTTATTAAAATAACTACAAGTGGAGTATTTTTTTAATTACAATATACTATGTCTAATTAAAATACTATTAAATGATTTTTTTATAACTTACAACTCATAAAAAGTTAGATTATGCAGGATGAATATAGGAGATTTTGGGCTCTGCTAGGGTTTCATGTGTACGACTCTCTATCTGAGCTTTTTTTCCAAGTTTCTCACTTGTCATACCACATTTACTATAGGATTTCTCAATAGGGTTAATTTATAATGGCCTCATCCAACTTCAGCCCAACAGTTGATGTTGGTGCTCAAGTTGATGTTTCTGAAAGCCATGGCACCTCCTCTAAAGAAACTCCTACACAAGTTCATCCTAAAGGTCTTTAATGAGGTAACCCTAATATTGTGCTTAACTTGCAAGATTTTGATGTTGCTTGCGATTGGTTGGAAAAGCATACCTTGATAGGTTATTTTGTGGGTCACACTCCTCCTAAACCTATGCTCAAAGAATGGGTCACCAAGAGCTAGACTCCTCGTGGAGTCCATCTTGAGGCTCTTCAAAACCTCACCAAAGGTTTTTTGTGTTTCATTTTTCTAACCCTTCCCAAGTTGATGAAGTTTTTAGCCATGGTCCTTGGTCGGTTCACTCCTCCTTTCTGGTTTTTCAGAGATGGTCTCAAGACTTCACTGTCTTAGATGACAAGAAACTTGGGGTTCCTATGTGGGTTGAATTTCCCGGTCCCCCTTTTCATGTTGGCCTTTTATTGAGTCCATTGCCGAAACCCTTGGAAAGTTATTACTATGGAGCATGAAAAAATTTCCAGTTCTCATTCACAAAGGCATGTGTGTGTTGAGGTTGACCTCTTTAAGGACCTCAAGGACTCTATAGAGATCCAGGTTGGGTCCCACACCTTATCCCAGAAGGTTCTTTACTTTAACCTACCAAACACCTATTATAGGTATCAATCAGCGGATCACAAGATCAAAAATTTCCCTTTGGTTGTTCCCCGGGCCAAGCCACAGCCAAAGAAAGCTCTTGTTAAGAATGTAGAGGATGAAAAGAAGGAAGAATGGACTATTATCATGTGCAATGCAAAGACCTCTTCATCTCCCAAATAGTCACCCACCACCTCCATCTCTGCTCCTCCACCGGTACCTCTGGTTGGAGATCAAGTGTTTTCCATTGAGGGGCCATCGGTGGTTCAACAAGTTTCAAACCCTGCTTCATAGGGGAAATCCCTAGCTACGAAGACAACCACCTCTATTGTGGTGTGTTCTCTGCAAGTTACATATTTAATTATTGTTTCACAAACATTTCACATCAGTCTCGCAGCCCTGATGGTCATGCAAAAAACCTAGAAGAAAAGAGGAGGTTGGTCTCACCTAGAGATTTTCCTCCCAACTTTGGCTCCATCCCAACTTTTTTGTGGAATAATTTCTCCTCTCTTGAGGATGAGAAAGATATGCAATAATTTTTATGAATTTTTTATCCTAGAATGTGCAAGATCTGACCGACCTCTCCAGAAAGTATTATGTTTAGGATAATCATTGCAAACTTCAAAGTCTAGATATTTTATGTTTATAGGAAGTTAAGATCTTTGGTTTTTTGCTTACCTCTACCTGTCATGTTATATGGTCAGATGGCATTGTGTTTTCTTCTCATCATGAAGCTAGTGGAGGTGGTGTTATTCTATCCTTTCACCTCATTTTCATTCTATAATTATTTCTCATGGCTCTAACCCTATGGAAAGAATAATTTAGATTTTAATGTCCTTCAATAATCATTCCTTTGGTATAGTTAATATTTATTCTCCCAATGATGATGTGGAAAGATCTCAACTTTGGTGTTGGATGGCAGATAATCTACCTCTTGCCACTTGGGTTGTGTGTGGGGACTTTAATATGGTTGAGAAGGCTTCTGACAAAGATGAGATTTTTCCTTTTCAATGGACAGCTAGTGAGCAGAAAGCATGGCTCTATATGCCTAATAAATTGGACCTTTTTTATACCAATACTAACCATCATCGGTAGAGTGAGGTCTGGTATACTTGGTATAATTTTAGAGCTGCTAGTGACCGCATATTAAGAGACTTGATCATGCTATGATATCTGTACAATCTTTTTTCTCCTTTTCTGAAGATTAGGAATTGCCTATCATTCCTCTACCAGATGTGACCTTTTCTAATCACTACCCCATCTTCTTTTCCATTACATGGCAATTTTTTGTGTCACAAGATGCCAGAACTCAATTGTTTCTTAATACATCAGTGTTGAATCACACTTCTACCATCGCTCATATCCTACGGGTCTGGAATTTAGTGCCTCAACCCCATAACTAGGCTGGTTGGATTTAATGGTGGAAAAATGCCATCACTCGCACAACCAAATTTCTCAGAATCTATGGCTGCTAGTTGGCCATGTATAGAAAATTTTATTATGAAGCCAACACCAAAGCTCTTCGGAGTGCCTCTAAAGCTCTCACTTTGAATCCCTTTGATTCTAAGCTTCAAGTTCATCTTGCTAAACTCTACCATGAAAATTAGATTGCTAACAATTATGCTTCTAAGGGACCACAAATCAAAGCTTGCCTCCATTGGTTGGAGGTGGGTGATCGAGCCTCCAGGGGATTTTTCCAAGCTCTCGGGGCCTGTCATACTAATTTTGGGATCAAAAAAATCAAACAAGGTCATGAAATTCTTTTAGATCTTCCTGCTATTCTTCAGGCTATTGTTTAGCACTATGAAAGAGTGTTTGCTCCATAGGGAAATTTGGTTTCTTGAGATGAGGCTCTCAGAAAGTTTGTTTTTGTTACTCCAAACTACCTAGCGGTTAATCAACAAGCCTTCTATGAGCAACTTATCACCATCAGTGACCTCAAAGAGGTTGTCTTTTCTATGGCTGATGACAAGTCCCCTAGGTGTGATGGCTTACCTTTTGAATTTTACAAACATTTGTAGGATTCTATAGGCCTTGACCTACATAAAGTTTATCTTGAAGAAAACCACAATAAAATTTTGGGAGCTATTATTAACAAAGGAAATATTAAATTTATACCTAAAGCTAGCAACCTATTAGCACTGCTTATTTTTCCATCACAAAACTTGGTGTTTTGATTTTTGATAATTTAGCAAAGGAATTTTTTGTCTAGTAATGGCTATCTTTTTTATTCATGTCCTCAGCTTGAAAAGGATTTGTTTCTTTTTGCTCTTAAAAACTCTAGGAGAAGTCTTGTTAAAACCTTAAGCATTCATTTTGAAGAAAAACCCTAGGTCGTTGTTAAATTTTCTAATCATTCGTTACTTTTGCACCCACTTAATTAATTCATTAAGCATATCATGTCTTATTTCATCATTGGGTGAGGCCAAAGTATTTCTAAAAATTGATTTACCTAGTGGACCCTTTAATATTTCTTAAGTTTTAAACCCTGACAATCTTTAATTTTTCCTAAAGACTTTAAGGTCTTTTTTCCTAAGTCCCAACAATTTTTGAAACTTGTTAAACCCCTTCTTAATCTAATAGTTGCATAGTCTTGCAATGAAAAGGTGAAGAAAGTTTACCAATTGTGGGATTGCGCCAGCCATTAGATGATGCTATGATGTAAAGATCGAAGCAAGTGGGACCGATCAAATTAATCTGACGATACAATTTTACTGGGCCCATTTGTATAGAAATTAAAATACTCTCAGATATATTTTAATCTAATGGTTGGCGTAATCCCGCAATGAAAAGATAACTAAGGATTATCAATTGTGAGATCATGACAATCATTAGATCTTCCAATCAGAAAAGGATGATGTTAGTAGGGCCAGAAGATAAAGCTTCATAAAAGTTATGGCTTGTCTCTTTTCATCGAACGGTTATCACAATGCCTTAATGAAAAGGTGAAAGAAGATTAGTGATCACAAGATCATGCTAGCCATCTAATCATCTAGGGTAATATAAAGAAAGTCGTTGGGGTCCGATTAAATTGAAATAAAGAAAACCATTAAATGATCTTGATCCAACGGTGATCGTCAAAACCAAAATGGTAAGTGGGTCCAAAAGGATATAGTTTTAATCATCGTCAGTTCTATTTTGATCAGACAAAAGGTGTGAAGCCTCAATGGAACGTTGACTGATAAATAGTGTGTTGGAGATTTGACAACAAGCCAAAGTTTTGACTCTATATTTGTCATTGATGACAACATATGGTAAGCAGCATGCGTGGAAGCCTGATGGAGAGAGATGTGAGTATATGTTTCCTAGATATGTTATCAGCATGATATCATAGATGCAGAGGTTGATTTAGAGTGAAGATAGTAATACAATAGTCTGTATCAGTGAGTGTTCCTAATAGGTCCCGGGAAGATTTTTGTATGTGATTTACAGTATGGTTTTAATGTAGCCTTGTGTGTTTAGATTTATGTTTTAGACATATATATGATACTATGTTCATGGATGTAGAGTATGATATGTAGTACAAGTTGAGTTATGAAGTCTCCAGTTGACAGTCACAGTTTCCTAAGTTTATCTAGTAGAGCCAATAGTGATTTTATTGTTGTAGTAGTTGTGCCTATGAGTTTGATATGCGTGCTTGGATTAGTATTTGGAGAAGAGTTAAGAATGATTGGTTAAGATTGCATGACATAATTTAGCATGAGAAGAAAGTATCAATTAATTTGGTGGAACCAACAGTGTGAAGCAACGCGTCTACTCATATTAAGTTGGGTGGTCCTAATTTGTGTTGCATGCTTAGTAGAGCCAACTGAGATGTTATTGGAGAGTTTTATTGTTCCTCTAATATGATTTCAAGATGGTTCTAATAAGCCAACTTGATTATATCATTTAGAGGAAATATATTTATACGAAGTCATTTGTGATTTATAAGTATGGTAGAGAGTTGAAAGACAAGAGCATAGAAGGTGCAAAGTGTTGAGCCATCAATAGAAGGTACATGTGAATAAGTAGAGAGTATATGCTATTCATTGGAACTGATCAAGATAGAAAAACTACACACAGCTCACCAAGATCTAGATATAGTGTGTATCTATTAAACAGAAGGTTGCAGCCTTCACCCCTTTGAGCAGTGTGCTCTTGGATAGTGCATCCTCACCCCTAATAGGGTTAATTATAAAAGACTCCTATAAGTGTCTAACCCTTGACCAAGTCACTATACTTAATGAATTGTAAAGATCAACTCCTAACAGGGTTGTAAGATCTTCTAATAGGGATCATTATACACTAGTGCGGTTTTAGTGGGTGTCGATTCCCACCGGGGTTTTTACCTATTTGGGTTTCCCCGTAACAAAAATTGTGTTGATGTGTTATGTTAATATGATTTAGAACAATAGAGAGGGGGGGTGAATCAGTTGTTCTCAAGTCTGGATGTATAAACTAAACTTTTAAACTCTTCAACAACTCAGATCAAATCAACCAACAGCTACTCGATCATTATTGAATGTATATCAAAACATATAATAGTGCAGTCTACTATCCAACAGTATTTAAATTGCAAAACACAAAAATGTTCAAACCAAAACATTTACACAATTATTAACACCACGATTTATAGTGGAAACCCAATTTGGGAAAAAAACACTTTGTAACATGTTACTGATATTTTCACTCTTCTAAAGTAAGCTCTGTGAAAAGCCAGCCCTGTCAAATGTTTACAAACACACTGCTAGGTGTGACCCAATTAAAATATTTCAACCACCCTATTAGGAGTGTGTCTTTTTAGAGGAATTAAGTACATTCCATTAGAATGCAACCTTGATTAAATGATTTATACAATGACTATTAGGTCAACCTTGATTAAAGGATTTCAACTAATACAATGGTTAGAAAGTAACAGTAGTATTTGATCTGAAAACATACAACTCACTTTGAAAATAACAGATCCAATTCTTACATACATATGCTGGCTTACTGACTGAGATTCATTTACATTTCCATCACTGATCTACTCATAATTCAGTTCAAGCAATCACAACTCCTTTTCCTTCAGCCTTTTCTGCTTACTCAGTCAATAACAACAACTCCAGCATACTACAACCATGTGAGGTTCCCTTACTACATCTCTGATAGGTAGATCCCTCTTTTGTCACTTAATCTCCTTCATAGATCTTAGGGATAGGTCAAATTCATCGAATCCTTCCAACATTATGTTCTTCATCCATCCTTTTAGAAACATCTCTAATCTCTTTATGGAATCACAATAAAATAGTTTACTATACATTAAATGCTCCATACATTCAATAAATAAAGTCAACACAATTTACATAATCCAATAATTCAAACATGTCAGCTAGGAATCTGAATTCTTCCTTAAATGCAAATTACTGATGCTCAGTCAATAATGTGTTCACTCCTCAGTCATCACTGCGTAGCTCGGTCACCACTTGAAATTGTACCCTCAGCTAATGTTGTCTTCCTCAGTAATAAAATGATGTTTGGTCAACACTAAATTTACTCGGCATATACTGGCTCGATCGACACTAACATCATTCGGCTTAAACTAGATTTCTTCACTTTTTCTTGGTTAAGCCTACTTGTTTAGTATTTCTTCTCACTTAGATAAACAATACATTATCTTATCATTGTGTCACATAATCAAGTACCCATTGAAGTATCAAGATAACTCAACCTTTCCTTAGGTGCTATTGTTACCACCTTTTCCGTAATCCTTCTCAACAATCAAATAGATATAGCAATTTCTTAGATAGCAACAGTCTTACTAGTTAAGGTTTGACATCAATTACAATACAACAATTTCTTCAATTATAGTTTCCAAAAATCTCCCTCTTTGGTATTGATGGCAACACCATATGAATAACACATGATTCACAAACCAATCCAAAACTTGTCTTGCATTAGAAACATTTGTAATATCCTTACCTTCATTCTGATTCTTAATCACTTAGCCTCACTTTCTTGACCATCCACATAGTAACTTCCACTCAATCTCTCCCTCTTACTTTATCTTGCATGAAATCTCACCACGTGTTTTTATCTTACTTGTCTCCCTCTTTGACAATAATTCCAAAGAAGAAACTATAATTTGCATCTTTCAGATGTAGATGTCATCTTGTCAGTTCAGTAACAATATCTCTCCCTCTATCATCTTTTCTTATGACTGATTATCAGCTTTGCTATTCTTTTCACAACTCTAGGCAGGTCCTAAAGTGTGACCTTTTCTGCATCAATTTTCCAAATACTCTATGCAACACATTTGATGCAGTGCTCCTAGATTGACTAAGAAGCCTCAGTGAGGGGAAGAACTCCTAATTTTCCTCTCAGATATTCATGAGCTTCTTTAGGTAAGGCTTTGGTGAATATGTCTACTAGTTTTTCCTTTGTATTCACATATTCCATTCTGACCTCTTTATCTTGTACTAATTCCCTCAAGTAATGATACTTGATGGCAATATGTTTGGTCTTTGTGTGCATCACTAGGTTCTTTGATATGTTGATAGCACTTGTCTTGTCATAGTAGATGACAACTAGTTTAGTGATCTCCTCTTTCATGCCTTTCAACAATTTCTTAATCCATATCAAGTTTGAACAATTCACTGCAGCAGCTACATACTCAGCTTCAACTATAGATTGGGAAATGCAATTTTGTTTCTTGCTTGTCTAGGAAACTAATCTCTATCCAAGAAAGAAAGCTCCACCACTAGTACACTTTCTATCATCCACATTTCCTTCCCAATCTACATCAATATAGACTCTCAGTTCAAATCTTTCATTCTTCTTATAGTACAACCCATAGTCTTATGTCCCCTTCAAATATCTCATTATCCTCCTCACAACCATCATATAAGTTTCCTTAGGATTGGTAGAGAATCTTACTACAATCCCAACTACTAGAGGAATATCTAGTCTGCTATGAACAACATATTGCAGCTTTCCAATCATGGACCTATACAAAGTTTGGTTTACTTCAGCAGCATCATCATTTTTAGACAATTTATATCTAGTGGCCATGGGAGTACTTACTGGCCTTGAATCCTCCATACCAAAGCTTTTTAGTACCTCTTTAATATATCTAGACTGTGTGATGAAAATACCTTTCTCCATCTGATATACTTACATAAACCAACAAAGAATTTGATCTCCCAAAACATTGACATTTCAAATTTAGTTTGCATCTCATTTGAAAATTTCTTACACAGAGTATCTTGTCCACCAAATATGATATCATCTATAAAAAATTTAGCTAACAAGATTCCTTTACCTTCTTCATCTTTCATGTAAAGATTTCTAGTGTCATTTGTCCTTGAAAATCCAATCTATATCAAGTAATTGTGCAACCTCTCATACGAGTCTCTAGGGGCTTGCTTCAATCCATACAATACTTTATTCAATTTGAAAACCATGTGTCTCTTATTTGGATCAACAAATCCTTAAGGTTGTTCAATGTATACTTCTAATATACCATTTAAAAATGCAGACTTAACATCCATTTGGTATACCTTGAAATCTCTGTAGGTAGCATATGCAAGTAAAGTTCTCACTCCTTCTAATCTTGCTACAGGGGAAAAAGTATCCCCATAGTCTATTCCTTCTTCTCATGCATAGCCCTTGCATACTAGCCTTGCTTTGTTCCTTGTGATTTGTCCATGTTCATTTAGCTTGTTTCTAAATACCCACTTTGTTCCAATGACATTTTTGTTTTCTGATCTTGGCACTAGAGTCTAGGTATCATTCTTCTCTATTTGGTCTATCTCTTCATTCATGACTTGCATCCAGTCTTCATTTTCAAGTGCCTCCCTTTTTGTCTTAGGCTTGATTTCACAAAATAAACATGTAGGTTCTCTTAACTTTCTTCTGGTCAGAACTCCAATTTCTTTATCTACAATGATTTTTTTAGGCTTGTGATGTCTCCTTACATATTGTGCCAAAATAGGTTCTTCTTTCTTTTCTCCTTGCTCTTTAGGTTCACCAATAAGATTATTAGATTCAGCCTCTGAATGCTTGGCAACCTCTTCCTGATACTCGGAAACATCCTCCTATCCCTCAACATGTTCTTCCTATCTCTCAACATTATTTCCCTGATGCTCGGCATTTCTTACCTAAGACTCTGCATCAAGTGCAAGTGTGTCACTTGCCTCTCCTTCTTCTATATAGAAAAAAGATCTTTAATCTTCTGATTTTCTCTTGCTTTCCTATTCATTTTTCTCTACATATTCATCAACCTTCACATTTACACTTTCCACAATTTCGTTAGTGTTAGATTTCAAACACTTGTAAGCTTTACTCTTTATGGAATATCCTAGGAATATGCCATCATCACTTTTAGCATCAAAATTTCCATTTCTATTGTCTTTTAGTATATAGCATTTGCTCTCAAAAATTTTAAAGTATTTTACATTAGGTGCATACCCATGCCATAATTCATGAGGTGTAACATGTGTACCTTTTTTATTTGTACTCAGTTTAGGGTATAAACAGTTGTAATTACAACTTCTCTATAGTAATTTTGTGCAACATTCTTTTTAATCATTAGTGTTCTTGCACAATCCATGATAGATCTATTCCTTCTCTTTGTTTTACCATTTTGTGGAGGTGTTCTAGGTGTAGACATATATCTCTTGATTCCTCTATCATTAAAGAACAGATTGAACTCATTTGATATGAATTCTCCACCTCGGTCAAGTCTCATACACTTCAGGTTCCTACCTGTCTCCTTTTCAACCTTAGCCAAATACCACTTAAATAACTAAAATGCATAACATTTTTCTTTTAAAAACATTATAGTCATCATTCTAGTGTAATCATCAACAAATAGAATAAAGTATCTAGCACCACAATAGCTTTGTACACCCATAGGTCCACAAAGGTCAGTATGAACCAAATCTAAAGCATTTTCAGAAGTAAAAGTTTTTCTCTTGAAACTAGACTTTGTCATCTTACCCAACTGACATTGTTTGCACATTACATTATCAGGTTTCTTCAATCTCAGTAGTCCTCTTACTTTCTTCTTTTTACTAATATCTACCAAATTGTCAAAGTTAACATGACATAGCCTCTTATGCCATAACCATATATCATCAAGTTGTGCAACCAAACATGTCTCCTCAGATAGTTCTAGATAGAACAAATTACCTCTTGTATGTTCTCCACTTCCAATCAGTTCACTAGTGGCATCAAATATTTTAGCTTGCTTGTGATGAAATTCCACTCAGTAACCAGTGATATTAAGTTGTGCAACACTTAGCAGATTATAGTTAAGACCTTCAACCCAATAAGCATTTTCACAAGTGATCTTATCAGTTAGCTTAATCAAACCTTTACCCTTTAAAGGACATGGTGCATCATTACTGATGATAGGTGCTCCCCTTAATACCACAAACACATAATAGAAATAGAGAAACAACAACAACAATATGCAAGAATAGAAAATTGGCTTCTTATTATCTCCACAAATGTGGAATTACAAACTTTCAAAATTACAATATGCAAAGCCACATGGGCATTCCCTTACAATATTCTATAGGACAAAGCCTCAAATCAATACCCAGATCTACTACCTAGAATTGCCCTAGACAACACTACGGGCCTTGTTTATATAGGCATTTTCCACCACCCGAGAAGGTTCTAGAAATTTAGCCCTAAGGGCTGACCAAACTTAGAATTATTTTATTTTTCAATTTATTACTTCAAAGTCGGCTCAAAATAACTTTTGAAACCTGAAAAAAAAATTTGAAGGAAAATTTTTTCCACCATTTTAGGTGACCTGACTTTCGAAGACCATAAGTCATCACCAATTGACTTGATTGACTATTATAACCCCATTTCGGAAAGGCCACAAAGTGCTCCACAGGCTTGACTTGTGCAAGCACCTATCACCCAAATTTTTGACCTCATCTAAGGCCTCTAAAGCCTTCAAAATTGAGTTCAAAGTTTTTGTACCCTGCTGCCAATACCAAAAATCTTCAATATCTTCAAAACTAGACCTGATCTAGCCATGAAACTTTACTGGCAGGCTGATATGACTGAGATGAACCTCCACATGTAAAATCAGAACATTCTAAGATTTATGAACAACTTACTAAAAACAAAAAGTTTCCATAAATAACAGCTCTACACAAGATAGCCCTTATTGAATACAAAAATAGAAATATTTTTGGGTGGTGCAAGATTGCTCTTACACCCAGGATGCTCCTGCATTAGACACCTGAGGTAATTTGAGAAGTGATGCCATCATGACTTAGGTGTGCAGAGGAAAACCAAGATGGTTAACCTCCTCCTTTGTTAGCCATGATTAATCTTCAAGAGGTCATCCTCTCCATTTGACCAAATACTCTTCATATGTGTTGTTCCTTGTGCTTTTTCCAACATGACTGTCCAGTATGTCTTCAATCTCCTTGATATCTGAATTGGTTGCTGAAATACTCCACTGTGCTATTGTAACCTCATCTTCAAAACCTCCCTCATGATACTCTGTCAAATCTAAAATGTTAAACACTAGTGAAATATTCAGCTCAGTAGGCAATTCTACCTCATATGTATTTCCTAAATCATGCTTCTTCAGTATCTTACATGGCCCAAACTTCTTCATTTTCAAATTGTTATATGTACCAACCGGAGATCGCTCCTTTCACAAATGAACCATGACTTCATCTCCAACCTGAAATTCCTTATGCCTCCTTTTCACATTTTCTTTAGCCTTATACTACACATTCATCTTGGTAATACGCTTCCTCACCTCCTCATGGATGTTCTTCAAGTGTTATGCAAAATCCTCAACTTCAGCACTACTTATTTCTCCTTTATCTATCTTTCTCAATTCTGATGCATTTCTGGGACTACTCCCATATACAATCTAGAATGGTGATTTACCAGTGCTCCTATTGATAGAATTATTGTATGCAAATTCTGCCTGTGGTAAAATCAAATTCAATCCTATTGGCTTATGTAAAACCAAAGATCTCAACAAATTTCCCAAACTCCTATTCACCACCTCTGTCTGTCCATTAGTTTGTGGATGATGTGATGAATTGAATTTCAAATCTATCTTCAACTTCTTCCATAATGTACACCAGAAATATCCAACAAACTTAGTGTCCCTATCTGAAACTATACTCTTTGGCAAACCATGTAGTCTCACCACTTCTCCGAAAAATAATTCCGCTACATGAACATCATCATTAGTCTTCTTGCAGGGAATAAAATGTGCCATCTTTGAAAATCTATCAACTACCACAAAAATTGAATCATGTCCCCACTATGTCCTTGGTAAACCAAGAACAAAGTCCATACTAACATCCTCCCAAGGCTTCTCTGGTACAGGTAATGGCTGATACAACCCTGTATTCTACTTCACTCCTTTTGTCATCTGACATACTCTACAACTCTGTACAAACTTCTTGACATCTTGCTGCAACTCTGGCCAATAATAATTTTTACTAACCAAAGCAAGGGTTTTATCTCAACCAAAATTTCTATCCAATCCTCCGCTATGTTTCTCCTTGATGAGATTCTCCCTCATAGAACTTCATGGAATGCATAACTGACTCCTTCTGAATAGCATATCATCTTGGATGATAAAATCTAGCCATTTTGTCTTGTCTAGAGTAACAAGTTCTTTACAAGCTTTAAAAGCTTCACCAAAATCAGGATCCTCTGGATACAAATTCTTGAGTTCCTTGAACCCAACCACCTCAATCTGCATCTCTGTCAGCAATAGTTGCCCTCTGCTAAGTGCATCTGCAACCCTGTTAGACTTTCCACTTTTGTGTTTCAAAACAAATGTATAACTCTACAAAAACTCAACCCATTTCAAATGTCTTTGATTCAACTTTCCTTGACTATTCAAATATTGCAAAGCTTGATGATCAGTATACAAAAAAAAATCCTTAGGAAGAAGATAGTGTCTCCACTTCTTCAATGCCTAAACTATAGTATAAAATTCCTAAATCATAAACATAATATTTTCTCTTGGCATCATTTAACTTCTCACTAAAATAAGCAACAGGTTTGCCTTCTTGGCTCATAACAGCTCCTATTGCAGTACCGCTAGCATCACAGTCTACTTGAAACACCTTATTAAAATCTAGAAGTGCTAAAACAAGTTGATCTGTAACTTTTTGTTTCATCAATTGAAAACTCTTTTTTGCCCCATTAGTCCACTTAAACTCTTTTCTATCCCCTCTCATTGTTTCAGTCAAGGGACCACAAATATTGCTAAAATTTTTAATAAACTTTCTATAAAAACTAGCTAGACTATGAAAAGATCTTACCTCAGTAGCACTCCTTGGAGTAGGCCATTCAAGGATAGCTTGTACCTTCTTTGGGTCCATTTTTAGACCTTTTGTTGAAACTACAAATCCCAAATACACTAACTCTTTCTTCACAAAACTGCACTTTTTCAAATTAATCAACAATTTCTCATCTCTCAGCTTCTCAAACACCATACGAATATGCATCATATGTTCCTCCAATGTCTTGCTAAAGATCAAAATATCATCTAGGTAAACAATGACAAACTTACCCAAAAATTCTTTCAGAACCTCGTTCATGAGCCGCATGAAAGTGCTCAGTGCATTGGTTAGCCCAAAAGGCATGACTAACCACTCATACAATACTTCCTTTGTCTTTAAGGTAGTCTTCCATTCATCTCCTTCTCTGATCCAAATCTAGTGATATCCACTCTTCAGATCTATCTTTGAAAAATACACAGCTCCACTCAAACAATCCATAATATCATCCATTCGTGGCAATGGAAACCTATACTTCATTGTGATCTTTTGTATTGCTCTAGAATCTATACACTTCCTCCATTCTCCATTCTTCTTTGGTGCTAATACCACTGGTATAGCACAAGGACTCAGACTCTCTTGAATCAACCCCTTCTGTAATAACTCATGTACTTGTCTGTTCAACTCGTCACTTTCTACTGGTGTCATTTTGTGTGCTGCCTTGTTTGGAAAATTGGCTCCTGGAATCAAATCCATTTGATGACTAATCTTTCTTACTAGTGGTAATCCATCAAGTACATTATTAGATACAATATCTTGAAACTCATTCAACAAATCTGCAACCTCTACAAGTACATCCTCTACTTCCTCTTTACCAACTTTTAGAATTAAAGCAAAACACACATGCTCATGCCTCATACCATCTAGAAATTTTCTTCCATCAACAAAAGTTATTCTTGCATTACCACATACCTTTTCTTCGGTCTCCTTCAATGGCTTTAGCTTATGTTGCACTCCATCCTTTGTCAGGGAATAGGTATTCGCATGACCATTGTGTACAACACATCTATCAAACTACCATGGCCTACCCAACAACATGTGACATGCATCCATAGGTATGATATCACATAGTACCTCATCATGGTACCTACTAATCTTGAAATTTACTAGGCACTATTCATTGACCGTGACCTTGTGGTCATCCTGCACCCAGGCAATCCAATATGGATGTGGGTATTTTTGTCTCTTGAGCTTCAACTTTGTCACCATCTCTTCTGACACCAAATTGTCAATGCTTCCACTATCAATAATCACATCACAACATTTACCCTCACACTTGCATCGAGTGTGAAACAGGCTCCTCCTTTTCTTAGGTTCATTCTCACCACTCAATAGGACTCTTCTGTTAATCAACATTTCTCCTCTTTCAGCATCTTTAGAATTTCATGATCTGGTATCTTCATCCACATGTGCAACTCTGGCCTGGCCTTCATTCCTCCTATCCATCCTTCCTTGGCATTGAGGACATTCAAATGCCCTATGACCTTCTTCTCCATAATGGAAACATGTTCCATGGAAGCCTCCTCTTCCTAAACCTTGTCCTCTTCCTCTTCCTCTTTGATCTCTATTGTTCTGATCTTGGAAATGATTGGAATTGTTCCCTCTCTGATTTTGACTACTACTAGCCTCATCCTTCTTTTTCAAATCTTCATTTTAGCCTCCATATGACCATCCACCAGATCGTCCACCATGACCTCTTCCATTTTGTCTGCTCTCAGACTTCTTATTTAGCTTTTCCTCTACTTTTAGGGAAAACTGGTATGCCTCTTCAATACTATTCATTCGAACAAGATTCAGCTCTTTTTGAATGCTTGGCCTCAACCCTTAAGGTAATGGAAAACTTTCTCCTTATCTACTTCTGCATGGCCTATTCTGATGAGGATTCGATAAAACTCCTCTGTATACTCCTGAATAGATCTTCCTGCTTGCTTCAAACTTTGCATCTTATTCAGAAGGTCAAGCTCATAATCAACAAGAATGAACTGTCACTTCAATTTATCCACCATTCTATCCCATCTTGTGATTTTATCTTTCCCTCTTCTATTTCACTCCAATTGAATCTCTTGCCACCAAATCTTGGCATGACCTTTCAATCTCACCTTTGCAAATTTGACCCTATCAGGATCCTCAATATCTTCATACTCAAAATATTCTTCACATTCATTGATCCATTCGATCAACTCCTCTAGGTTAAGATTTCCTAAAAATGCAGGAACCTTAATCTTAGGTCTTTTCCCAATCTTAGAAATGGCCTGAAAAAGTCTTTCTTCCTCCTGGTTCATAATTTTGACATCTCCTTCTTTATCTTCTTCTTTGGCTTCATCCTCATCCTTTCTTTCATCTCTGACATTAAGATTCATTCCTCTATGAATCTCTTCTTGTAATGCTCACACTTGTCTCGAGAGTGCTCTAACCTCAGGTGTTACAACACCAGCTCTTCCGCCACATTCCCTTTGTGAAGGTATTTTCATGATGCGCACTGAAACCCTAACCACGGTCCTGGTGCAAACTACCTCATGGTCGGCGATCTACTTACACACTCAAGAAATCCTACTTTGATACCACTTGATGAAGGGTGCTCCCCTTAATACCACAAACACATAACAGAAACAGAGAAACAACAACAACAATATGCAAGAACAAAAAATTGGCTTGTTATTATCTCCACAAATGTGGAATTACAAACTTTCAGAATTACAATATGCAAATTCACATGGGCATTCCCTTACAATATTCTGTAGGACAAAGCCTCAAATGAATACCCAGATCTACTACCCAGAACTGCCCTAGACAACACTACGGGCCTTCTTTATATAGGCATTTTCCACCAACCAAGAAGGTTCCAAAAATTTAGCCCTAAGGGCTGACCAAACTTAAGAATTATTTTATTTTTCAATTTATTACATCAAAGTCGGCTCAAAATAACTTTTGAAACCCGAATAGAAATTTTGAAGGAAAATTATTTTCTATCATTTCAAGTGACCCGACTTCCGGAGACCATAAGTCATCACCAGTTGACCTGATTGACTATTATAACCCCATTTCAGAAAGGCCACGAAGCACTCCACAAGCTTGACTCACACAAGTGCTTGTCACCCAAATTTTTGACCTCATCTGAGGCCTCTAAAGCCTTCAAAACTGAGTTCAAAGTTTCTATACCCTACTGCCAATACCAAAAATCTTCAATATCTTCAAAACTAGACCTGATCTAGCCATGAAACTTTACTGGCAGGCTAATATGACTGAGATGAACCTCCACATGTAAAATTAGAACATTCTAAAATTTATGACCAACTTACTAAAAACAACAAGTTTCCATGAATAGCAGCTCTACACAAGATAGCCCTTATTGAATACAAAAATAGAAATATTTTTGGGTGATGCAAGATTGCTCTTACACCCAGGATGCTCCTGCATCAATTACCAAACTTAACATTTCTACCTTTTTAATGATCAAGGGTATCAAACTTACATTTGTCACCAATCATGCAGTGTGAGAAACCACTATCAATAAGCCATTTGTCATTTTTGTTTACATAGGGTACAAGTGCAGTTTTCTCATCTTCAGTAGACTCATCTTTCATAGCAACATAGACTACTTCAATTTCAAAATCATCACTATCAATGTCAGTTTCTTCTTCAGCAATGTAACAAGATTTCTTACCTTTATCTTTGTAGTCCTTGTACCTTCAGTAACCTTTGTTTTCTCTCTTTTTTTTGTGCTTTCCATCTCTTTCCTCATCCTTGTCATCCCTATCAGGACATCTTGCAGCTATATGACCAACTTTGTTACATGAGAAACATATGATAGGGAGTTTACCTTTATACTTTTCTTTTCCTCTTTTCAATCTTCTAGCCGTAAGAGCTTCAAGATCCTCTAGTTCTTCATTAGAAGTGTCACTATCACTTTCACTCTCACTGATGCATCTTTCTTTCACTTTCTTAGACTTATTCAGAACCATTTGTGACTTCAATGTAGATTCAACATTAGAAATAGTGAAGTTATCATAATTTGAAAGCTCAAAAGTAGTAAGCTTACCAACAAGACTTTCCAGTGTTAGAGCATTACCAAGGTGACACCTAGATTCTTTAATTGCTGAAATCTTAATGGCATAAATAGGATGCAAAGTTCATAGTACTTTTCCAATAATACTCTCATCATCAATAGTTTCATTAGCTCCTCTAATAGCATTTACAACCTCTTTTATCCTATCACAATATTAAGCAATATTCTCACCTTCTTGCATTTTTATTTCATCAAATTTACCTCTTAGGTTTTGAGCTTTTCCCCTTAGTACATTTATGTCACCACCATAGATGTTTGCAAGAGTGTCCCACATTTTCTTTACATTTGTGCAGTCTTTGATGTCTTCAAATTCAGGGTAGCTCGAAGGAAGATGCAATCTCCAACATTGCTTCATTGTGCTCTTGTTTAGCTCTCATCTCCTCTGCAGTCAAGGGTGCAATAGGTGTGACATAGTCATGTTCAACATAATACTTCACTGAGTCGCCAATACTAGCTAGATGCAATTTCATCAAACTGTGCCATGCAAGGAAGTTCTCCTTATTCATCTTTGGTACCTCCTTCTTATACATCCTAATCATTTACTCCAAGTACCTTTAAAATTTTTCTCTATAAGCACCAACAGCTCTGACACCAATTGTTAATATGATTTAGAACAACAGAGAGGGGGGATGAATCAGTTGTTCTCAGGTCCAAATATATAAACTAAACTTTTAAACTCTTCAACAACTCAGATCAAATTGACCAACAGCTACTCAGTCATTACTGAATGTATATTAAAATAGATAACAGTATAGTCCACTATCCAACAGTATTTAACTTGCAAAACATAGAAATGTTCAAACCAAAACATTCACACAAGTATTAACACCAGGATTTATAGTGGAAACCTAATTTTGGAAAAACCACTTTGTAACATGTTACTAATATTTTCACTCTTCTAAAGTGAGCTCTATGAAAAGAAAACCCTGTCAAAGGTTTACAAACACACTGCTAGGTGTGACCTAGTTAAAGAATTTCAACAACCCTGTTAGGAGTGTGCCTTGTTAGAGGACTTAAGTACATTCCATTAGAATGCAACCTTGATTAAAGGATTTATACAATGTCTGTTAGGTCAACCTTGATTAAAGTATTTCAACTGATTCAATGGTTATAAAGTAACAACAGTGTTTGATCTAAAAACATACAACTCACTTTGCAAATAATAGATCCAATTCCTACATAGATATGTTGGCTTACTGACTGAGATTCATTTCCATATCCATCACTGATATGCTCAGAATACACTTCAAGCAATCAAAACTCCTCCTTCACCCTTTTCTTCTTATTCAGTCAATAACAACAACAACTCCAACATACTACTTCAACCGTGTGAGGTTCCCTTAATACCTCTCTGATAGGTAGATCCATCTTTTTCTGCTTAATATCCTCCATAGATCTTGGGGTTAGGTCAGATTCTTCAAATCCTTCCAACATTGTGCTCTTCATCCATCCTTTTAGAAACATCTCTAATCCCTTTATGGAATCACAATAAAATGGTTTATTGTGTATTAAATACTCCACACATTCAATAAATAAAGTCAACATGATTTACATAATCCAATAATTCAAACATGTTGGCTAGGAATCTGAATTCTTCCTTAATTGCAAATTATTGACACTCGGTCAATATTATGTTCAACTCCTCAGTCATCATTGTGTAGCTTGGTCACCATTGAAAATTGTTCCCTTGGCTAATATTGTCTTCCTCAGCAATAAACTAATGTTTGGTGAATAGTGAATTTACTCGGCATATACTAGCTCGGTTGACACTAACATCACTTGGTTAATCTATATTTCTTCACTTTTTCTTGGTTAAGCCTACTTGTTTAGTCTTTCTTCTCACATAGATAAAACAATACATTATCTTATCATTGTGCCACATAATCAAGTACCCATTGAAGTATCAAGATAACTCAACCTTTCCTTAGGTGTTGTTGTTATCACCTTTGCCCTAATCCTTCTCAACAATCAAATAGATATAGTACTTTCTTAGATAGAAACAATCTTACCAATTAAGGTTTGACATTAATGACAAGAAAAAAATTTCTTCAATTGTAGTTTCCAATAGTTTTATTGTGTTTATGCTTTATGTTCTTCTATACTTAATTGGATAAAGAATTGAATCTTGTAGATAATTGATTCACCCCCACCCCCACCCCCTCTCTCAGTTATCTCTTGGGACTATTCCTAAAAATTGGTATCAGAGCCAAGTTCCTCAGAGAGAAATTTTAATAGCTAGGGGTTGATCAAATGGCATTCTTTAGAAAATAAAGTCCTAAGTTTGATGGAGAGAACTATCTAGATTGGAAGAACAAAATGATGACACATTTTCAGTGCATTACCATTGACATTTTTGAAGAAGCTACCAAAGAAGTTTAGATTCCCTCTCTAGAAGATCTTGCAAAAGATGATGCAACCTTGAAGCAAAAGGAGATGTTCAATTTAAATGCTATTGCCAAAGAAGCCCTTATCAGCGCCCTATCTGATAGTGAGTTTTTAGAGATCAAGAAAAAGGACAAAGCCTATAATATATAGAAATATCTAGAAGACATGTTTGAAGGAGATATTCAAGCCAAGAATGTGTGCAAAAAGACATGGAAGAAAAGATACAATACATTAGAGATGCTACCTAATGAGAATGTCATAGCCTATAATCAAAGGATTAATGAAGTAGTTACAGGAATCAGAAACAATGGTGGAGAAATTTTGAAAGAAGACATAATGGATAAATTGATGACTACTTCACACCAGAATATGACAACAAGATATGCATCCTAGATAAAACTATGTAGTCCACAAAAGACTTTAAAAGAGAGACCTTAATAAGAAAGCTTTCAGCCTTTGAAATATCAAGATTGAAGACAGATCCTAAAAGTGAAACAACATTCAAAGCTTTAGTCCATGGTAAGAAATCTTTGAACACCTCTAGTAATTTTGATGATGATGATGATGAAGAAAAAGAACTAGATGATTTCATTTCTTTGATTGCTAAGAAAGAAAGGAAAGGAAAAGGTAAATATGAAGGTCAGTTACCATTCAAATGCTTTTCATACAATAATATTGGTCACTTTTCTTCAAGTGTCCTACAAGAGTCAAAAAGTTCAAAACTAACTACAAGGCCAAGTATCCAAAAGAATGTTACTATGCTAGTGATGGAGTATCAAATGAAGAGTCAGCAGAGGATGAAATTGGATTAATTTCTCTTGAAGACATGGAGAAAATGTTTGATGAAAAGGACCTTGGAGATGAAAAGGAAACACAAGAATTAGCACTGATTTCACAAGTTGACATCGGGACAGATTAGATCATTAATAGCAGTTGCTCACATCATATGACAAGAGAAAAGAATAGATTTTTACATTTGGATAGATACAAAGGAGGAATGGTTAGATTTGGAGACAACACTCCTAAACCTATCATAGGTAGAGGAGATATCACCTTGGATGGAAAGAATAGCACTGATGATGTTCTTTATGTTGATGGGTTGTAGCATAATCTACTAAGTGTTGGATAGTTACTTGAAAAGGGATATCAATTGGAATTCAAAGACAAAAAGTGAATTATTAATAATAAAGAAGGAGAGATGATTGCATTAGGTTCAAAGACTAAAGGTAATGTTTTTCATCTTAATCTTGAAGTGAGTTGTTTTGTTGCTAAAGTAGATGATAGTTGGTTATGGCACAAGAGACTATGTCACATCAATTTTAACAACATAGTTAAGATAAGAAATGTAAAGGCTATGAGAGACCTTCCTAGCATTGCAAAACTAGTTTATATAATATGCAGGGAATGTGTGATGGGTAATCATGTAAGGAATTCATTTAGAAGCAAGAACAATTTAGCAGAGAACAAGTTTGATCTAATACATACAGACTTATGTGGACCAACTCAAACAAGATCATACTATGGTGAAGGTACTTTATTTTGTTTGTTGATGATTATTCTAGAATGATGTGTGTTGTGTTCTTAAAAGACAAATCAAAAGAATTTGAGAAGCTCAAAATATTCAAAGACAATGTTGAAAATGAGTCTGGATTAAAGATTAAATGTCTAAGATCAGATAGAGGAGGAGAATTCACTTCTGACAGATTTTATGAGTACTACGAAGAACATGGGATAAAGAGATAGTTAAGTGCACCTAGAACCCCTTAGTAGAATGAAACTATAGAAAGGAGGAATATGATCATTCTTGACACAACACGTACTATAATGATTGAAGGAAAGGTGGCACACACCTATTGGAGAGATGTGGTCAATACTGCAGTCTATACAATTAATAGAACTCAATTAAGACTAGGCACAGACAAGACACCCTATGAGATATGGTTTGGGAATGTACCTACAATAAAATACTTTAGAATCTTTGGAAGCAAGTGCTACATCAAGAGAGATGAAGCCATTGGCAAGTTTGATGCAAGAAGTGATGAAGGTATTTTTCTTGTTTACTCTACTAAAAGAAAAGCTTATAGATGTTTTAATTTGAGATTGAAGAAGATCATTGAAAGTGCTCATATTAAGATTGATGAGAAGTTCATGATTCAAGAGAGATATCATGATTATGCACCTATGATTGAAGAACCTAGACCTACCAGTACTGAAGCAGTTGTTGAAGAAATGTTTGATAGCATAGATGTTCTATTCAATGACCCTGAAACAATTGAAGAAGAAAAACAAAAGGTAGATGAGAGATTCACACCTAATGTTCCTCAATTTACATCTAGAGATATCATTCAAAGGAAGACATCATTAGAGATCAGAGCATAAAATTCATGACAAGATCAAAATTAAAGAGGTCCATAGCAAATGAACAGGTATATTTACTATCACAGATTGAACCCTTAAGTGTTGAAGATGCATGTAATGATTCAAATTGGCATGAAGCAATAAAAGAAGATCTAGATTAGATAATTAAGAATGATACATGGGAATTGGTCTCTAGGCCTAGTGATAAGAATGTGATTGGAACCAAGTGGATATTTAGAAATAAGATTAATGAAGATGGAACAGTGGTGAGAAACAAAGACAGACTAGTGTGTAAAGGATATGAACAAAGAGAAGGAATTGATTATTCAAATAAATTTTCCCCTATAAGAAGATTGGAAGCCATAAAGTTTTTTCTAGCCTATGCTACCTTCAAATACTTTAAGGTATACCAGATGGATGTTAAGTCAGCATTCCTAAATGGAGAGTTGAAAGAAGAAGTATACATAGAGAATCTTCAAGGATTCACCTTATCAGACAAACCTGATATGCTATGTAGATTGAAGAAAGCCCTATATGGACTTAAGCAAGCCCCTAGAGCATGGTATGAAAGACTTGATGGATACTTGAAAAGATTAGATTCAAGAAAGGAGAAGAAGATTGTAATTTGTTCATAAGAGAAACATCTGATGGACTATTGTTAGTTTCTATATTTGTTGATGACATTATCTTTGGTGGCAATGACAAGCTTAGTGTAGAATTTTCTAATGAGATGAAGAGAAAATTTAAGATGAGCATGATTGGACCTATCAAGTACTTTTGGGGATTGAATGTGCAACAGAATGATAAAGGTATATTCATAAATCAGACTATGTGAAAGAGATCTTGAAGAAATTCAAGATGGATTATTGCAAGCCAATTAGTACCCCTATAGTAATAGGATGCAAGCTTTCAAAAGAAAATGATTCACCAGTAGTAGACATAGCCTTATATAAGTTTATGATTGGTAAACTTATATATCTTACTCAAACTAGACCAGACATTTCCAATGTAGTTAGTATTGTTGCTAGATTTGCAGCAGAACCTAAGCAAAGTCATCTCATGGCAATAAAGAGGATATTCAAATATTTGAGAGGAACTATAGACTACCATTTATGGTATCCTAATTCAGAAAATATAGAACTTCATGTATATACAAATGCAAATTGGTCATGATGCGTGGATGATAGAAAGAGTACCTCAGGAGGAGCAGTATTTCTTGGTGATAGACTTGTCACTTGGACAAGCAAGAAGTAGAATTGTATCTCTTAGTCAATAGTAGAAGCAGAGTATGTAGCAGTAGCATTGAATTATTCTACAATTATGTGGATCAAGAAAATGATAAAGGATTTTAGTATTTAGATTGATTATCCTATTGTTATTCATTATGATAACACTAGCACTATTAATATGTCAAAGAACCCTATAATGCATGCAAAGACAAAACACATTGAGATAAAATATCACTTCCTAAGATAGAAAGTAGAAAAGAAAGAAGTAAGGTTGGACTATGTGAGCACAAAAGATCACTAGTAGATATATTCACAAAGCCTTTACCTAAGGATACTTTTGAGTATCTCAGGGAGAAGCTAGGAGTAATATCCTTCCCTAGATCTTATTAGAGATTGCATAAGTGCATCAGTCCATAGTGACTAATGAAAGGTTGACTACTCTACTTTAGGATTAGTACCAGTGCTTAATTGTTTGGCACCCTTTTCCATTGATTTCAAAGGGGGAGTATATAGTCATGAAAAATAGTGAATAATACAAAAGTTCATCCTTAAGGAAGTTTTGATGAGGAAATGGAGAATGTTATAAAAGAATTGCAGCAAGGGGGAGTGAGTATTTAGAAAATAGGAACAAAATAGTAAGAGATGGAGGATTAATCCTTTAGAGAATTTTGTTGAGGAAATGGAGAATATTATAAAAAGTCAGTACATTTGGATTGATGGTTTTTTTCATTCCATATGTTGCCATCAACGCCAAAGGGGGAGATGGTTGGAGATTTTCTAGCAAGCTAGAGTGTTAACTGTATGTTTGTCGTTGATGACAACATATGCTAAGTAGCATTTGTGGAAGCTTGATGGAGAGATTTGTGAGTATATGTTTCCTATATATGTTATCAGCATGATATCATAGACACAGAGGTTGATTCACATTGAAGATAGTAATGCAACAGTCTATATCAGTGAGTGTTCCTGACAGGTCCCAGGAAGAGTTTTGTATGTGATTTATAGTATGGTTGTAATGGAGCCTTGTACATTTAGATTTCTGTTGTATACATATGTACGATACTATGTTCATGGATGTAGAGTCTGATATGCAATACATGTTGAGTTATGAAGTCTCTAGTTGATAGTCATGGTTTCCTAAGTTTATCTGGTAGAGCCGACATTAATTTTATTTTTTTAGTAGTTACACCTATCAATTTGATATGTGTGCTTGGATTGGTGTTTGGAGAAGAGTTAAGAATGATTTTTTAAGAGTGCATGATGTAATTCATCATGACAATAAAGTATCAGTTAATTTGGTGGAGTTGACAGTGTAAAGTGACACGTCTACTCATATTCAGTTGGGTTGTCCTAATTTATGTTGCGTGCTTAGTAGAGCTGACTGAGATATTATTGGAGAGTTGTATTATTTCTCTAATATGATTTCAAGATGGTTCTAATAGGCTTCCTTGATTATATCATTTAGAGGAAAGATATTTATAGGCAGTCATTTGTGATTGCTAGTATGGCAAAGAGTTGAAAGACAAGAGCAGAGAAGAAGGTGTGAAGTGTTGAGCCATTAGCAGAAGGTCTATGTGACTAAGTAGAGAGTATATGCTATTTATTGGAAATGATCAAGAAAAAAATTCTATGCACGGTTCACCAAGATCAAGATATAGTGTGTATCTATTAAACAGAAGGTTGCAGCTGTACACACTCAAGTAGTGCACTTCTCTAAGTCATTACTTCCAAGGGAATCCATGGATTGGAAACCTTGAGAAAGTGACCTAGAGCTCCCTAGGCATGGAGTCACAAGATTGTTTGAATATTGCTCTCAACTAGAGATATTGAAGCATGAAACCTTGCTAGTAAACCACACAATGGGAGATTCAATGGATATGAGGGAAAGAATGCCAATATCCTCAAGAATCAAATGAAAATGCAATGCAAGCTATGCTAAGAATGGAAATGAAAGCTAAGCTATGCAAGGAAAATGAAAGCATTACAACCCTTCCTATTAAACTATGTGAGTTAATCTATTGCATAAAGGAAACTAAGCTAGATGCCATGAAAGCTAAAACATGAAGCTAAGCTCAGAATGCAAGAATGAAAGCTAAATGCAATAAGATCTCCAAAAGTCTCCAAGAAATCCTATAGCATAAGATTAGCATAAAAAGATCTTCCTAGATTGAGAAGAGAGCTCTTCTTTTATAGAGAATGAAAACAACGGATGATAGAGATTAAGAGGCAAAAAGATTTAATCAAGGGTGGAGCATGAAAGAAGAGAAATCCATGTGCACAAATATCCTCCAATAAGAAAATAAGAGTTGACTTTTGTGTCCATGTGAGACAAAAGTGCTTTTTCTTTTATTTATAAAATAAGAATAATGCTTTATTTTTGCAACTTAGGATAAGAAGAAAAGTGGGGGCTTTTTATTTAATAAAAGGGGAGGAAATTCCTTTTAATTAAATAAAGACTTAGGATAAAATGGTTAGCCCATAGAAAATAATTGAGTAAATGATAGAAAGGGATTTGATCAAGGAAATTGATATAATTGAAATTTTTTATTTTTGAAAATATTGATTCAAGAATTTGATAAATTGCTGAATGGGGGCCCAAAGTCTAGGTGACCATTTTAGGGTGCATACATTTGCCCCTTTTTGACTAATGTGAGACCAATTTGGGATCACAAAACAACCCAGATGTGTGTTCAATGGATGGGAACACATTCGGACAAGCATAAGCATAATCTGACAAAGATAAGTTGAAAGACAAGACCAACACTTATATAGCTAAGTGATAATCAAGTCTCAAATAAGAGATAAGAATCTTAAGCATGACTAATAAGCTAAATCAAGAATTGAAGTTGATAGGTACTGCCCCCTTGGAGTCAAAATTGAAATCAAGTGGAAGAGAGACAACAAATTGATAGATCTAATCAAATCACTAGAAATCATAATTGAAGATGAAGGATGATAGGATAACCATTAAGTAGTGAAGATATGCCCCAGTTGGACTAGTTTTGACTGAGAAAGATATAGAAGAAAGATAAAGTCAAAGCACGGAGAGATGAAGTGAGTGAAAATGAATGAAAGATAAGAAGTTTGAAAGAGATGGGGATGAAGAAATAAAGATGCCCTAATTAAGATCGAAGGATCAGGCCTCAAAAGGTCAGCCAATTGCGCAGAAGAGGGTGAAAATTTGAAATGCAATTTTGACTATCAAGATGAACTCAAATTTCAATTTCAAGTCTAAAAATGGATCAAGGATGTCAAAATTAGCTAGGGGTACAATTTTCATGCAATTCTGAGGTGTTCTGAAAATTAGGTCAAAAAGTCAAAATGCTATATAAGGGGCAAAAAGGTCATGTTCAAAATCATTTGTCTTTTAGCTATTTGAGAATTTCAAGATCTTAGAGAGAGAAAATGGCCTAGCAAGCAGTGATCTCAGTCCACAAGCATCGATTTGAGTGCACCCAGTTGCATAATTGACCTCCGCAGTATGGTGCCCCGGTATGTTTTCAAAAAAAATTGCCCTTATAGGTCATTTAATGAGCATTAATGTCATTTAAAACATGGTTTTAATGTTTTTTAATTTTTTCAAATTGTTCTCATGTGAAAAGTCGTACGATACTTTCTAAGTATCACACTCTTTGAGGATATCTGTCATGTGATACTTCGTAGGTCCATATAGTATCACATAGGTATGTAAACCAGTATCACACGATACTGGGTGAACTATCATGCGATCCTATGTGAAGTATCACACTCAAAGATATTATTGCACTGCTATTAAAGAAATTATCATACGATACTTAGTCAAAAAATAGTGTCGCACAGTATAGAAAAATTACATGTTTTAATGTTTTCGAGCAAAAATGACATGGGTCTAGACAATTTTAGCTTGTTAAGATGTTTTATACTGAGTTTATACATCCATCATGATATGTCCTAACATTGGATTTGGGTTCATGGTTTGTAGGAGAACTTTTCAGCACTGATTGTTAGAGCACCTCAAGTGACTAGGCTACGGTGTGTCCACGATCTAGATGATCCAAGATGGGTAGACTTGAGGGATATGGGCTTCAAGCACCTGCTACAGATGCCCCATATTCAAGCTGATCATGGGTTACTTAAATCTTTGGTTGAGAGATGGAACATTGAGCATAACACCTTCCACTTGCCTACTAGATAGGTCATGATTACCTTGGAGGATGTTTATCAGATCCTTCAAGTTTCGAGTCATGGTGATCTAGTGAGTATAATCATGTTTATAGATATTCATAGATGTAAAGTTTCTATATGATAGAAACTGACATGATTGTTTGTTGGCATAGGTATACTATGATCAAGATCTGATTGAGGGGTGGTAGGCCATCTAGGACATGTTCTAGGATGTCACCATCATTGATAGACATCTCAACTAGGATTGATTGATGGAGGAGTATGGCAGGGACTTTTTGGTGTCGTGCATAGTGTGTTCATTTATTGCACAAGCTCTTATTACTAATAGGAGCCAGAGAGGGTTTTCATTGGGTTGGGGGAGGCTAGTAGAAAATCTGATCACACAGCCAAGGTAGATGGCATGGGGCTTGACCATCCTTGCAGACATGTACCATGAGTTGCATGAGATAGTCTATCAGGACAGTAGGACATGGGCATGTGGGGCTATTCTAGCCCAGGTTTGGGCATGGGAGCACATCACTATTGTGTGTCCATGGGTGCAGCTGAGGGAGTAGAGACACCCCTATATATACAGGTATACAAGTTTTATTAGTCAGCCACATAGCAGCAATGTGACCTATTATTGACAGGTACTGAATGAGCTCACCTCATTCTAGTGGAGACCATATAGGGCATGTGAGCAGTGGAGTGATCAAGATGAGCTTGATTATATGTTGTATAGTTGTCCACTGGTAGGGTGACATTCAGACATAATTGAGAGATTTGTTATCACTCAGGTCTGGAGGCAGTTCAGGCACCAGTAGAGGGTACCTACTGAGATCACCACCTATGCTAGGGTTAGGGATGAGGAGAGCCAAGGTTGGCTGTCAATGCTGGATTACCAATAGGTAGTACATGATATAACTATGATATGTTAGGAGCCATGGGACTACCTCCCAGATATGGCAGATGCAGGGGCTGATGCAGCTTATAGGGTAGAGTAGCAGAGGCAGCCCTTTCCTAGGTTCATTGTACCTGATGCGCAGTCAGTGGAAAGGGGTGGTGATGGAGATGCTAGAGATAGAGGGGATAGAGGGGATGAAGGGAATGGAGGGGATGGCAGAGGGAGAGGGAGAGTAGAGAGAGGTCAAAGCTCTAGATCAGGTGGCCAAAAATAGCCATGAGGATAGGGGTCAGCTAATGAGGTAGAGGACATGGCGAGACCATCTCACTGATGGGGGGATTCAGGGAAGGATCAGCTTGTGGGGGGAGAGGATCTGAGAGTGAGGATATAGGCTCTTGAGACAAAGATGTAGCAGCTATGGATTACCATAGCTATCAGAGAGTAGTAGTTGACTGACCTATGGGCTGAGATAGATCAGAGAGAGAGAGCCATATAGATTTCCACTGTAGAGACCTAGAGGGAGGCACCATGAGCTGCATACTATCATGGGATCTATATATAGGCTATACCAGAGGGATAGAGAGCACCTCCCTACTCTGCGATAGCTGGGAGATCTGACATGGTGCTAGATATAGCACCACCACCACCACCACCACCACTAACACCAAGACCTAATGATGGGGGGAGTGAGACTTAGGTTTAGGTTTAGGGTAGATGTATACATATCTTGGGACATCATCTAGTTTTTTGGATCCCACATTGTACTTGTATCATGACATTTTATATATATGAGATTACTAGATTTTGAGATATATCTTGTGTACTTGTCCCATTTGTGATGGATGTTTCAGCTTTTGTATTGTCTTGTCATATTGCTCAAAATGTATGATATATATGCTTATGTGTAATCTCTCTCATAGATGTATGTGTAATTCTCATGTTTATGATATGGACTCATGTTTCTAAAAATGATCTCTTTAGGATTAGAATATGATGATAAGATTAACCCCTTTGTGATGATAGGAATAGGATGTGATGAAAGACAAAGAATGAAAGACATGATCAAGAAGAGGAAAAGGTGAGTGCAATTAACCGACAAGTCCATGAAAGATGAAAAGGAGAGCTCTCTCCATATGCAAGATGCAAGACTAATCTATCATGAACCTAAGAATGCAAGCTACTATGAAAATTGGTTTACTTGCAAGGTCACAAAGCTTGTAGACTCTAATATTCATCATCAAGCATTATTGGTAGCATCACAAGATCATACAATACACACTAATATGACTATGTGAATCTGAGTATGATCTATATCAGATAGAAATGTGGAAATCCCACCTAGACACCAAAGATATATAGGTCAAGATGACTAGTGTAGTGAGATTACCTAAGTTTAATATGGCAAGATTATACTATCATTGAGACACAAGAAAAGTCAAGATGACTATAAGTATGCACTTGCAAAAATAGTCAAGGATAATACATTGTAGGTCTCTAGTGTCAAGTAGGTCAAGCATAAATGCTATTGACAATAAGGACTAACAAGATATACCCATAAATAGAAAAATCAATAAAACATGTCCTCATGTCCCCAGTCTTCTAGCTCAGCATCATCAAAAACTATTAGGGAGAGAACACTCATCAAAGAAATTATCATAGACAACACACAAAGAAATAAAGTCAAACAAGTCTTAGCAAGTCAAGTTGTCATGCCCATGAAATCTTAGTCTAGAAACATAACAATTTTTTACTTTTGTTAAGGGATAATAAGTCCAAGTTTATGTTGCCAGTTAACAGGTGTCCAAGTCAAAAGATTAGAAATGAGTCTGAATTACAATTTCTCTACAAATGTTGGTTTCCAAAAGTTACTAGCTGAATAAGTTCTAACAAGGGAATTCTATCTAGGTGGTGAAGTTGCGTTCAAGGTCAACCTATCATTAAAGTTTGTTTATGGAGATAACATCTATAATTTAAGCTATATTGATAACAAAAGAATGAGCCTATAGTCAACATTATACTATGTTGAATCATAGGGTTCAATTAATAAATTGTCATGATACTAAATCAAATGAATATTTAATTATCAACATAATGGCTAGACTAATTCAATGTACATGAAATTAAGTTACAATCTAACGTATTAATTTAAAAAAAAATAAACCCATTTTGCTTATCCATAGGAAGCATACTGCCACCCTATTATAATATTTTACGAATGTTAATTATATTAATTATTATTGTATTTAATAATTAATACAAATAAATATCGTCATAATGAATAAAATATAATAAAGTATTAAGTGGTACTAAATATGTTAGTTACCAATTAATACATTATTTGAACATAAAATATTTAATTAAAAACCTAATTAATGATTACCCTCTAACTATTACAATTACTAATAACGGATTTAATAAATAATTTACTAATTAATAATTATGTTAATTAACCCATTTATTAAATAATTATAAATATAAATTATTAAATATTATACAATAATTAATATTAATAACATTAATTAATACAAATAATAATTAATTTAATAAAGATTATTTATATTAGTTAATAGAATTACTATTAATTATTAATAGTAATATATATTACAAAAATAAAACAAATAAACAACATACTAAATATCCTAAACACCCTAAGCTAAACTACCTACCATCTACATCCTACCCTAAGCTACTCTCCCTATTTCCCCCCCTTGACTCACATGCCAAGTGGGAGGGGACAACTTCCCATTCTAAAGTGCAAGGGTGCAAAAATTAAGGGAATGGGAGGGTTACATATTATAAAGGCAAGGTTTGGGGCCCACAAATCACATCTTCCCAACCAAAAATAGTCTAAACTAAAGCCTAGCGCAAGTAACCAAGGAGTGGGTGAAATGATGGAGACATGGGGGTTTGGGTCCCACCCCATACCATACCAATGGCCAAGTCAATACTCATGCAGGGGTAGTATTTAAGAGCTCGTCAAAGGAGAAGAAACATAATGAAATTCATGTCAGCAAGTACACTTTGAAGGAAAGTGTTTTGGACAAAAAGAAACATAAATATTAAATGCCAAGACTGGTCTCCCCATTCTCTGTGCCATTTTTGGGGGAGTAATGAAAGAGTGGGGTTCAATGTATTTTATTATTATTTTATTTGTTTTTTAATACAAGTAGGCAGTTTATGTATTATTATATTGACTGTGGCAAGAAAATGTATGGGAATTATTTTCCCATACATTTTCCAGAGACCTGTAGGTCTCTATTTGCCATTAGTTGAGTTCTTTTTTTTTTTACTTGATTGTGTTGCATTTTATTTTCTCCTATGCACCTAAATTTAATTTGATGATTTTGTTCACTATAGGAGGTATAGTTAATCAAAAAATGATTTCATTTTTAACCTTATAATTTTCTATAGTAATGCTTTAAAGATCTAAATTTTATTCATTGAAGCAACTATACTATTAGTTTCTCATCAAAAATAATATATCTAGTTATCAATTAACTTTGCAAGATAGAGGGTGAGAGATAGAGATTTATTCATTGCTTGAAACTGATTAACATTTACATACAATGGTCTCAATACAGGGATTAAAATGTTTTGATAACTCTCTTTTCATTATCTAAAGTTTTCTCATTTCTATGACAATATAAATTCCATTTAACAATGAGGAAAATTACTCTACATTCTTCATCATAGGCTAACAAAACCATTGTATTGCAATGAAATGAAACACATTTTCCATTATACCAATGAATTCATGATACAGTAACAAGTTCATAGCCTTCCTAAAATTTGATATTGAATGAAATCAAAAGGTTCAATACAAGTTTCTTTCAAACTCCAAAAACACCAAATTTGAACCAAAGGATCTATTACAAAGAGAGATGAAATAATCTCATTTAAGTTTCAAGAAAACTTAATACAAACTACAAATATAAAATTTTGGATTGGAGATTCAATGTTTTCCAATATACACAATGCTATGGATTCAAATTTAGCAAGAAGTCCTCTCCAAGAGTATTTTTCCACAAGATCATAGTCTCTACAAACCTACAAATAAAGTTTATGGAAGGGCCATGGGAAGCTCACCTCCCAACCTAGGCTTCTAAGAAGCCACCCCCAAGCTAGGGGAGCCATCACAAGACAAGGAGAACACTCATGCATACCCACAAACACAACAACTAAAAACATAAATTACAAGAAATCTCCCTCCCAAGTTTATCACAAAAAGTCACAACATGACTCAAATAGGGTGAAGGTAGAACCAAATCCAAGAGGAGAAAGCACATCTCTTGATGAGAGCTAAGCCATCACTTGGCTTCCTATTCAAATATCTCTCTCCACAAAATTCTTATGACCCCCTATCAATAAAATATAAAATGAAGATGGCTACATGGAGCCCATACATCCATGTTCATCCCTCTCCTATCCAAGGAGAGACTCTACACTCTTGAATGTCCCAAAAATTCCCTTCACCCTCAAGGCTACTCTTCCCTCCCAAGGGTGAGTATGGCCTTGAGAAATCCCTCAACAAATTACTACAAACACATAAAAGCAAACAAAACTTCAAGAACAACAATGAAACTTCACATTTGCAATGTAAGAATTCATGCTCAAAACAAGCTCATGATTCTTTTAACATCTATAAATAATCCACATTTTCACAACACAAGAAAACATAAAACTACAACATCTAAAGAATCACATATCCTCCATTATCACAAAAACATCAAGCTCACATCACATAAAATACAAGAGGAATAATAGCTAAATTTGCATAAAAGGTAATAACATTCAAGAGAGCTCATCCTCTCAACATGAAAAACTAAAACAACATAGTGAAGTATGCCACCAACCTTGTTCCAAGCTAATGGAAGAAAGTTGATGAAGAGCTTTCCACTTTCCAAGGTTCTCCAAAGTAGCTGAGTCTCCAAATCTGGAGAGTGGGTTTCAAACTAATACCTTCCCCAAAACTCTTACTAAAAGAGATTTTTCACCAAACCCTCATTAATAGGTATGGCTCTTGGAGATCTTCCATCCCTCCTTGTCTACCTTCATAAATGAGATGGAGACAAAGAATGGGGAAAGAGGTATGGGCTTGACCTCATTTGTCATCCCTCCATTTTCGAAATTTTCTTTGAGAGGTACTTTTCAAGGTCCATAAATGAGTTATGGGCTTAATTTTGACAAAAATTAAACTCCCATACCAAGGTACATCAAGTGGGGTGGCTAAAAAGGACCCTAATTACACCCTAAGGGCTCATTTAACCTCCCTAAACTACACTTGAAGTTTGATTTCGGGTTCAACATGATTTGACCTTCTCTAAGGCTTCCTAACCAAGGTTTTACAAGGAAAACCTAAAGGTGGTACCATCCTAGATTGATGACATCAAATCTCAAGTGGACATGTCATGGCCTTAAGCACATACACATGTGTCAAGTGACACAACAAAAAGAGACATGTCACAAGCCATGTGGCATATCCACTTGGGCATTCACACAAAAACACATTTACAATTAATAAATAAATCAACACATTCATGCATCATACTTTTACAAAATAAATACATTACAATGAGGTTATTGGCTTCTCACTAGAAGCAAACTTGGTTCAAATGGATTTAACATTAGTCTCTATGATGATTCCCTGGATTTAGCATGGCCTATTTCCCTGCACACTCAAGTCCAATATTAGTAGTCCAAGGAAATAAAACATGAAATTTTATAACATTAATAATCAAATAATTCTCAAGTAGTCAATCATAATTTAAGTCAAAGTTTTCACAAGGCATAAGATCAATCATTTATAAGTAACATAAACCTCATCATGAATATATTTAATTCATCACTAAATTAAACTTGAAACATAAACATTGCATACATATAAAATTTGATTTGCAATTAAACTTCATTACCATAATCAATCATAAAATAGAATTAAAAACACACATGTAAGTTTCAATTGATGACTCAGTATTCATCATCCAAATCATAATGTAATGTTCATCAAACTACTAAAGTGATAAAACCACAAACATAGAGTATCGGTAAAATCCATAACATCAAAATATAATCATAAAATATGTCTATCTCATATGCAAAATTGAATGGCTATGATAGGCTTAGGGTGAGGCCTCACACAAGTGTTTAAGTGCATGTGTGTAGGTCATAGAACCAAACTTTGAGTATCCCATTTTTCAGTGGACAATATCGTATCATGATAGACTGTAGGGTAGGACATCTGATAAGTGTTGAGAAACACTTGACGCTAGGGTAGTGTTGAAAAACACTGTTTGGGGTGGTGTTGAAAAATACTATTGGAAAAATGTCCTAAAGACCAACGCATCCAAGAGACCAAAGCTAATACAGTTATGCCCCATAGACAAAAACAAAGACCAATTCCAAACCAAGGTCACAAGGTCAAGGTATGATGGAGAAAGGCTAAGTGTCGAGGATACATGCTTAGAAACAAGGGTGCAAAAAGCCTCAAGTAGGGCCTGTTTCCAGGTTTTCACCACTTGGAAGAATTTTTTTCATTTTTCACTTTTTTTGTATTTTTTTGTTACCAAGGCACCTTTTTCCAAATTTTCACCAAAGCACTTTTTCTATTTTTTATGATTTTTTTTTCTTTTGTATTTTTTTTGTATTTTTTTCAGGAATTTATATGCTTTTTAGGATTTTTTTAGCATCATATATGAATTTTTTGGGGATTTTTTCAGAATCAATAAATATGTACAAAAGATGCCCCCAGACAAAGTAGGCATCATTGATAGAACTTCTTTAGGTGCAAAACATTGATAGGCTCAAGGAGCTATTCTCCCTCTGGATCAGATAGTAAATAGGCACCTATCCCAAAAGAAGTAGTAATGATGTATGGTCCAAGCCAATTAGGTTAAAATTTTCCCTTTTTCTCTCTATGTTGTTGGTTCTTAGGATTCTCACGCAGAACAAGATCTCCTACTTGAAATTCTCTAGGGCGAACCTTCTTATTAAATGCTTTAGACATATAGTTTTGGTAAAGCCTTACGTGGTCAAATGATGCTTTCCATTTCTCATCAAGAAGTTCTAGCTCTTGTAGTCTCATGGCATGATATTCTTCATCTGTAACTAGACCTTTTAGAGAGACTCTAAGTGAAGGAATCTATACTTCTAAAGGTAACACTGCTTCAACACCATAAGGGCAAAAGGAGTAGCCCCTGTGGGAGTACAAATACTCATTTTGTAGGCCCATAAGGCTGAATTTATCTGTAGATACCAATCTCTACCATTCTTGTGAACTTTTCTATGGAGAATCTTAAGAATGGTCTTATTTGAAGCCTCTTCTTGTCCATTTCTTTTTGGGAAGTAAATGGAGGACCAATACTATTTTATCCTAAATTTCTTGCAGAGATGTTTAAGGCCCTTGTTTTTAAACTGACCTCCATTGTCAATGATGATCTCAGAAGGCACTCCATACCGATAGATGATATGGTTCAAAATAAATAATGAAACTGTCTTGCCCGAGGCAATAGAGAGTGGGATAGCTTCTACCCATTTGGTAAAGTAATCAGTAGCAGTAATAATGAATTTATGTCCACCTAATGAGTTGGGATGAATCTACCCAACGAGAAATAGATAGAATAAGCTCCCTACCTAGAGCATGTATCAGGTTACTATGTTTCTAAAATTTTTCACATAATTTAGCAAAAGCTACTGCATCTTGTTGACTCCCCTTCTCTTTCTACTTGCAGGTTTACACTATGATTGACAAACTAATGTCACTAACTCTATCACCACTCCAAAGTCTACAAGGAAAAGGGCCAATTAACAAGGATCAACAAGGATCCTCCTACACTTTGAGCCTAGATGCTCAGGCGGGTGTACTTTTGACTCACTTCTTCAAAGGAGTAACAAAATATTATACATTTATACCCTTTACTAACTGATTTAAAGATTTTATCATTTATATTTGTGATTGATGATGATGAACTACTTCTAGAGAATAGATCAGTGCCTTAACTTAGGGCATAGAGTCACTCAATAACATATATCAACTGAAAACCCCAACTTAAACACTCTTGAACTCAGAATAAGTGCTTTTCCTATTCCCTCTCACTCCCAAACTTGATCATCAAATTCCTATCCAACCATGAACTCACTAAAACTACCTTAAAGACTTTAATCCTAACTTTGTCAAGAACTCAAAGATAATCCCATAATATACTTTGTATACCATTTCCTAACTCACTTTGTGACATTAACATATAAGAATCCAAGATGAAGACAAGAAGACAAACATAAATCTGAGATTGGAATTCAAGTGTATTCTCATTAAAATCTACATAATCAGTACATTATCAAGACAACAAAATGCTAGGAAAAAAACCCTAACTCCAGGCTCTCCTTGTTCAATCCTTTACATTAACTATCAACATAACACCATCAACAAACTCAAAAAATAAAACTTCTACAATGTATACCTCTAGTCATCTTGGAATCCCAAAAATCAGGATGCAACAAGCTTCAGATGACTAGGGAAAGGGTTAGGGTTTTCACCTACCAAACCAACTAGATTTAATCAAGAATTTATTACATTAGAGGAAAACCAAGCAACTTGGTCTGATCAGATCCAAGAATGATCTTCATTTATGATAATTCTAGAGCAATGTACCAAACATCATGAATCTACCATGCTAATCAATCTGATCAATTCACCTGTAACATACCTTGAGCGACCCACTCTCTTACGGCACAAACCCTCTGTAATCAATCATCATACTCTCTGGACCACACTGTAACAGTTGACAAAATCATATCTACCAGATCTAGCCACTCAAGCATTGAATACCAATCCTTAGTCGCTGAGAAACCCTTAAAATACTCAAATCTAGAAGAAACGGTTACTTGAATGGGGTGAGATAGCTCATCAATGGCCAGTATTCAAATCATGATTATCTTTATATCATGACTGTTAGATCTCCTCACTTTACCCAGGCTCATGACCTAACTACATAGGAATCCTAGTTTACATTTTCCCCTAGTTGCAAAGTCGCCAGACTATCTTTTCTAACCTTGAGTCACCATCTAGAGACTTAGCAACTATAGTCTCATGATCTTGCAGTCATCTCCTTAATCGCTAAACATTTCAGAGATCACGTGACTGAAGGCCTTTTGTGAGTCTCAAAATATTTTTATTAACAAGGGTTAAACCCTAAGATTATGCGATTGAGACAAATCTCCAAGTCGCTGCATATTTTCTTTACCTTAGGTTAAATCAAGAGACTAAATACCTCCTCAGTCGCTAGATCATTGAATTTCTCTATTAACTCTAAGCTCACTGAGATCAATGGATGTCACATGATTGCATAGGATAAACATCGTGCATCTTTTTCTTGAGAACATGTGACAACCGTAGATCCTGACTAAATTTTAACTTACTCCATAAATAGAAGACCTCGAGCCCACTAACAACTGCCAACTCACTGCTCAACAACCAATAGTCATCAGACACCTCAGCTCTATCTGACATCGGATCCACCTATGCCATTCCTTAATACCAGATCAATGGCTAGTCACATGATCACATAAGCCTAAAATATTCCATGTGATTATAAGATAATCATCAGATCTTCTCTTTATTGTTGATGCCTTTAGAATCTAGCCCCACTGGCAACATCCTGAGTCACCATTTCATAGCCAATGAAAAGAAAGCATTTTGTGCACACGTAGTAGTGGACCCATCTATTATGAAGTGTTGTGCTATAAATAGGAGCAATGGTATATCTTATGATTGCATGAGCTTAAAATATTCCTTGCGAACATAAGATAGTCGTTCAATTAAAAGGTGACAGACAACTGGGCTTTAGTAAAAATTAAAGCTGTCGGGACTTTAGACTTAGGAAAAATTAAAAGGGGACCAGTTTAGGAGAAAAATTTAAGGGATATGGCCCCACCTGATGACTTCAATTTAGCACATGCACAAATTTGGGTTTAAGTTGCTTGAAAAGGTAATGGGAAAATAGAATAGGCCAAGGGATTTTCCATCCAATGGGCTACAATATTTGAAATAAAACCTTTGCGTTTAAGGATGGGGACATAGAAAAACCTATAGGGACCAGAGGAAAAGACACAAAACTAGGGAAATTTTTACAAGTGCTAACAATAGCTCTGTCTGGGGATGCATGCCTCTTGTAGGCATGGCAAGGATTCAGGATCACTGGGAGAAGCAGACCACCTACTAGAAAAAGATCAACTACAGAAAGCAACAAGACAAAACCCTACAAACTAAGATGAAAAGAAACAAGGAGCAAGCACACCTCTACAAAAATTACATGTATAGACCTAACTACTATTCATGGAAATAAAAATACCTTCAATTGAAGTATTTTTTCAAGAATTGTCCATGAACTGGCAATTCTTGAATATCACTATTTAGTTCTTTGACAATATAAGAATCTTATCCCCATCTTTCATGAATCAGATATGGTCCTAGCTAGACTGGATCAAATTTTTCATGTTTCCCTTTATCTTCCAATCTATCATTCCAAATTAATACCAAGTCATCAAGTTTGAACTTCCTTTCAACAGTCTTTTGGTCATACAGATTTTTAACCTGCAATTGTAACTTGGCATTTTTTAAAGCTGATTCTCTTCTAGTTTCATCCAGCTTGATAAGATATTCAATTCTTAATTTCATTTCATCATCTATATCATCATCATATAATTGAAAAAACTTATACATTTCCAATAAGTTGTTTTGAGGCATCCTTGCATGTATCCCATACACTAGGTCAAACGGTGCACAACCAATTGCCTTCTTCACAATTACCCTATTAGCCCATACAACTAATGGCAATTTTGAATTCCATGCCTTCATATTCTTTTCAAGAATCCTCTTGAGGATCTTAATCAAACTTTTGTTAGTTGATTCTACTTGTCCATTTCCCTATGGATGATAAGGTGAGGAGTATGACATCTGAATTCCTAAACCTTTGTAGAATTATTTGTATTTAGTAGACCTAAAGCACATTGCATTATCACTGACAATTCTTTTAGGACAACCAAATCTTATAACAATATTATTCAATAGGAAACCAGTCACCACCTTGCTTGTTGCATTCCTTATAGGAATAGCCTCTACCCATTTTGTAAAATAATCAGTGGCAACTAAGATCCAAGAATGTCCTCCACTGGACTTATTTGGCAATTCACCTATAAAATTCATTCCCCATTTGTTGGAAAGGGGCCTGCACTTCAATTGGCCTCAATGGTACATTTCCTAAAAACTTGAACCTACCAGAAAATCTTTGACAAGCATCACACTTTCTTACCAATTGTTCTGCATCTTTGAAGATTATGGGCCACTAGAAACCTGCTCTCAGAATCTTTTGAGTAGTACTTTTTCCCATATAATGCCCACCACATATCCCCTCATGCATTTCTCTCAACAATTTGTCAGCTTGAGCCTCATCAACACACTTCAAAAGTATGCAATCCAAATTCCTTTTATATAACTTGCATTTTATAATTACATACTTGATTGCCTAAAGTTTCAATGTCCTCTTCTTATTATCATCCCATCCTACTGGACACTTCATATTTCTCAAATAATAGATAACATCTTGATACCAGATACAATCATCCATATCATAGGTGTAATCAATTTTAGCTTGATTTATCTAATTTGCATCAAGATTGGATTGAGCCATCAATTTTTCCAATCCTTGACCTCTAACCAACTTGGTAATTTGAATATCAATGTTAAATTCTTGGATTCTATTAATCCACCTACATCTTCTCCCAGACACCTCCTACTGTGAAAAGATATCCTTTATTGCAACACTTGGTACAAAAGCAACCACAATTTCTCCCATCAAATAACACCTAAAAGCCTTTACTACCTTTACAAGTCCATATGATTGTTTCTCATTGATATCATATTTTAATTCAGCAACCTGCAAAGATTTACTAAAAAATGCAATAGGTTGCTCAAAACTTTCCTTATTTTTTTTGCAATAAAACTGCAGCAATAGTATGAAAAGATGCAAAAGAGAAAATGTGCATTGGGATATCATAATTAGGTGCCTTAAGCATAGGAGCATCTTTGATTGCCTACTTTATATTCTTGAAAGCATCATCGGGCTCACCTTCCCATTTAATCACAAATCCCTTCTTTAAGATTTTGGATATTGGCCTAGTAACTTCAGCAAAGTTTGTAACAAATCTTCTCAAGAAATTTACCTGGCCAAAGAAGGACTAGATTCCCTTCACATTTTTTGGTTTTCGAATCTTATCAATTGCCATCACTCTTTTTGGATCAATTCTTACCCCTTGCTTTCCAACTAAGTGGCCAAGCAACTTGCCCTCAATCACACCAAATGCACATTTCCTTGGGTTTAATGAAATGCCATACTCCAAGGCTCTTACAAATATCTTTTCTAAATGAGAACAATGATCTTCTTCCTTCTTGGAACATGTAGTTAAGTCATCTTGATAAACAACAAGAAAAACATCAATAAAATCTACAAAGGCAACATCCATTGCCCTTTGAAAAGTAGCACCAGCATTTGTGAGACCAAAAGGAATTCTCACATAAACATAAGTTCCCCAAGGTGTTGTGAAGGTTGTCTTAAACTATTCTGATTCCTTTACAATAACCTAATTGTAACCAGAAAAACCATCCATCATGGACATCAAGTTAGACCCAGTTACTCTTTGCAACATAGCCTCCATATTAGGCAAGCAGTAATTATCCTTTAGAGAAGATACATTTAGGTTCCTGAAGTCCACACATAATCTAATATATCCATTCTTCTTCCTGAGAGGAACCAAATTTGACACCTAGGAAGAGTGCCTCATAGGCTTTATGATTCCCACATCTCTCAACTTCATTAATTCTTCTTGCATCTTGGGTGCTAAGGTAGGATTGATTGGCCTTTATTTTTGCCTAAAAGGTTTAGCATCCTCCTTCAAAGGAATAATATGCTGAAGCAAATCTTCTCTATAAACCTTTAGGTCATCATATGACCATGCAAAAAACATGCCTGAATTTTCTTAACAATTCAATCAAAGATTTTCTTACCTTGTGAGACATTTCTCTTCCAATATTGACCTTCTTAGGTGCCTCTTGTGTACCAAGGTTAATTTCATCTACATCCATTTGATCTTTCTTCCTAGCATCCATCTAAACCATGTCCTAACTATCAAATATAGTTTCTAAAACAACAAGTCCCTTAGGAACCTTATTAGTCTTAAGTTGTAGGACTTCATTACCAAGGATAACCTCCCTTATGCAATCTCAACCAAGGCTGACCAATCTAGTTCCTGACCATGATATTGATCTTCACAATTCATAAATCTCAAAATATCCTAGTCATCTTCAAATACCTACCAATTTTCAACATTATTTGGTATACTAGGCCTAGTTTGAATTTTAACCTTGGAGACACTAGCAAATGTAATGTCACTAGGATTGATTGCTATATTGGCTAACAAATCATCCATTTTGTTAATACTCCTATCCTTCCATACAATATTGAAGGCATCAAAATGCTCAATCATATCCCACACAACATTTCTATATTGTTTTAGTCTCTTGTTCTTGGAAGTGTATACTAATCTTATTTGGGATAGCACTAACTCAAAATCCCCAATAAATTTTATACATTTAATCCCATGCTTGTGTGCCAACCTCAATCCTAGTAATAATGCTTCATATTCTGCTATATTATTGGTACAAGAGAAACTCAATGTGAAAGAAAACTTGTAAGTGCTCCCACTAGGAGATATGAGTAGAATACCTACTCCTACTCCATCTTTTCAGCTAGCACCATCAAAGTACATCACCCACAGATCACTCTTCATAGATTCAACATTTACCTCCATAGTAATAGGTGACAGTATAGGTTCTTTCTCAAGCACAGTGACCTCTACCCTAAAAGCATTGATGTCATTATCAAAAAAACATGTAGTCTCATTGTCAATACTCCTTTCAATCATGTGGCATACACCTGGCTCCCACTCAATCTTAATAAATTGATCATCAATCTTGAAGGTTGCATAAGACAGATCACATTGTAAACTTCCACCCATGGCAGCACTCCACTTCCTAGATAATAACATCCCATAATGAGGAGGCATATCCACCACCAAGACACTCATTGTCAAATTTTTTTCCTGGATAGGCTGCCAATCTATAAGGCATTGCATTTATGGCCCCAATAACTGGTACTTAACTCTGATCCATTGCACAACATCTTCCCTAGACTATATCAACTTTAAGGCCCAACTTTTCCATGATTTTGAAAGGCATGATAGTATTAGAGACCCCTGAATCAATCATGCAATTCCTTAATTTCATTCCATTTACCATGATACTCAGGAAGAATGGATCAATGTTTTCAAGACTAGCATTGACAAAGTTGTCCAAGTATATCGGTGGTATCTGAGATACCAATCCCTGAACTTCCAATTATTTCATAACTTTAGACTGGGGCTCATTATATGCAACATCATTATCATGGACATTATCCACCCATGCAAGAGCTTTATCTTTGTGATCAGGGATCCTCAATAATTCTAACAAAGGAACCTTGATATTAATTTGAGACAATACAGCCAACATATCAACAGGGGAGGAGGAAGGAATCTTAATTTGCACTGCTCTTGTGTCTTTATGTTTCTTTGATACATTAGTTGTAGTTGTCACCTTCATTTTTTCAATTTTAGCCATTGTACTAACTGGCCTCTCTACTCCCTTCTGATTATCTTTTTCATGGAGGGAAAAGATCTTTTCAAGTCCAAATCCCCTTGGTTCCCAATTTTATCTCTTTCATTTTTGAACTTCACCAAGTTTCCATCTTTTGATTTCTTTGCATTGGGTCCCTTAGGATTGGTATCCTTCATAAACATTCCTGTAGCTTTTCCATTGGTCTCATTTGCTGTCATATTTCTAATTTGCACCTGAGCTACCATTTCTACAGTGATCCTAGCAATTTCTTCTTTTGAAGTTCTTCTTAAATTCACTGGTTCTGATGAATAAATCATGTTACATGTCTTTTCATCAACATCATCATTATCAAAAAAAACTTCTTGATGAAACAAAGCTTTGTTGTGTCTTTTTAGGCAAACATCAATTTCTTCACCAATATCAGAATCATCTTCATATCCCAAATATGAAGATGTCAGGTTACACCCAATACTGTCATGAGTTCCTTCCTGATCAGGTTCATTAGAACCTTCATCTTGATATGCAGCCATAGATTGTGCAACCACACAATGTTCTGCAAAATGAGGAGACTGGAAAGAAACACACCATGGTGTATCCTCCATGACATTTATAGAAGCCTTTTTTAAAGGATCGGGAATAGACCTATCATTGTTTCCTCTCATAGAAGGGACAATAGGTTTTTCATCCTTCCATTGGTTGTTGTAAGGATAGTTTTGTAGCCTATTTTGCCTATTGAAATTATTATTGAATTGAAGCTTTTCATTAACAGGGATAATATTACTCCTAGTTGTAGGTTCTTTCAAATATTTTAGTGCATCCAGGACTTTATCCAACTTATCTTCCTCTTTCTTCTTACTTCCAATATTTTTCTCATCTCCCCTTTTGTATTTTTTATCCCCAAACAACTTAGGGTCATCTCTTTTTCCACCCGATTTCCCTAATATTTTCATGTTGTTTTCAATATTGACAGCAATCCTAAAAGCATCTCTAAGAGTTCTTGGTTCCTTGTCCCTCAACAAGTATCCCATTTTTCCATCAAAGGCACTAAAGTATGTGGTTAAGAAAACATTTTCATCTAACCTCATGACTTGGAACAACTTATGCATACCCTTCTAAAATCTCATGTTGAACTCAGCTACAGACTCATTCTAATTTTTCCTTATGGTATTAAATTCATTCAACATGAAACTAGCATTAGGCCTTTCACCATATTGTTCTTTGAAGCACTTCTCAAAGAAATCCCATGTATCAATACATCTGTCAGGAAGTCTTTTGAACCAATCTCTAGCATCTTCCACCAAAGACTAAACAAACAATTTCATGACCACATCCTCATGTTCAACCTCATAGTCATTTAGCACATCAAAAAACAACCTAAGGTGCTCTTCACAACTAATGGCATTGTTACCAAAAAATTTAGGTATTTTGTCTCTTATATCCATTGGGAAAGCATTGGGGTAACCTGGTATTCCATCAAAGCTAATTTGTCTATATCCCTCTAATTGCATAGGTCTTCTTTGAAAAGCTAAGTTACTATTTCCACTAGAATTAACATTCACATTTACATTTCCATCTACCTATACACTTGACTATTGTTTAGGGTCAACACTTATCTTGGTAGATAAAGTAAGCAATGGATTATGAATGGTATTACTACCAAATGGAACAACATTAGAAGTTGTAGATGGAATACCTATGTCAGTAGCAGATGGTCCAGGGGTACCTATAGATGAAGCCCTCAAGAATTGGATCTTTCTACTTTTTTCTACAATGGAGGCCTCAATTTCAGCCCTTTCCAATTCTCATGCTAGGTCATCATCCTCTTTTCTTTTTCTTTCCATCTCTGTATCCTTATTTGAAAAAGGTGGTGGGACTTTTGGTATTTTTACTAGCTTGCTTATTTGGAGTCCCACCATCTTTTTCTTCCCCTTTTCATTAACAACAATAGTAGGTTTAGTGACTACACATTCATTTGCATCTTTAGGTAAAGAGGCATAGCTTTGAACTTGCCTAATCACAAGGCCCTCTTTATCAAATTCATGGTCTTGCAGCAAACATTCCTACTCACTTCTCAAAGCATCAAGATCACCAAAAACATCATGTTGCAAAGTCTTAGGAGCTAAAGAAAGAATTTTGTTTCTCTCCTTTAGCTCATTAATTTCTCTAAGTAGAGACTCTCTTTCTATCAAAGAATTCACTTTCTCAGCCTCTCTTTCTTTTTTTAATCTTGTGTATGGCATCATGTTCTGCCAACTGTAACCTTAGTGCACTCAGGTCATTTGGGTCTATCATAACATCCTCAGAACTTGATGAAACATCCATATTAGTAGAATTTTGATATGGGAAATGGACCCATCTTGGTCTCATGGGTGGCCCTTTGAATATTTCCTCATCAGGATCTAAATTTGGTCCAAAACCCATTTCTCTTGCCTGCACATCTTGTCCTATAGGTAATGAATCTTTATCTTGAAACAAGGTCTCTGGGGTATCATAGAAATTATCTCTAGAGTGACCACTATTTGATTTATAACTTTTGTATTTTGAATCCTCCTCATTAGAAAATGCATGTGGTTCTCTATTCACTAGTACATTTGACATCATTTTTCTATGAAGATTATCGACCATTAATGAAAATGGTTTAGGTTGGTTGGGGTATAGAATGAAAAATTTGTTTTTTTTTTAAAACCATGCCCATGTTGGTTGAAATTTCCACCAATACCATGTCGGTCAAAATTTTGACCAACACGGGCATATTACTTAAAAAAAACATTTCAATTCTCATTTTCATTTTTATGGTTGCAGTGTGTGAATTAGGATTTCAATTCTCATTTTCATTTTTACGGTTGCATCACATGAATTAGGATTTTCATTTCTAAGCTAAGGAGCGGAGCTTATTCCAGGTCGTGAAGAGCCCTACACTCGAGGTTAATAGCACATTTCATCATTTATCTTCCATGGAGTTTGAGGTATCTTCTGTGTTTTCTATATTTCATTACATACTAGATTGTCATTTTCTTGTCATCTCTGTTAGTAATATGCTGGTAGGTGATTGAATCAATGAGTATTCTTAGTGGTGACTATGATTTGACTAGGGTTTGTAAATGCTATGATCGAGAATTATGAAGGTTGTGACTAGGGTTTAGGATGCAGCATGACATTGTACATCTGGTATAACCAATGCATTTGTAGATTTAAGGCATTTACAGATTTAAGGGATGCACGTAAGAGAATTTTTTGCATGCTTAAACACAAATGCACATATCATTGTTTAGGATGCAGCATGACATTGTACATTTGGTATAACCAATGCATTTGCAGATTTAAGGCATTTGTAGATTTAAGGGACACATGTAAGAGAATTTTTGGCATGCTTAAACACAAACGCACATATCATGTTTCACCTGCTAGGTCACAAGAGCATATACAAGATTCTTCATAAAATAGACAGCCAGTGCATCCTATTGAAGGGAGAGAAAATAAAAAACAATAAAATAGAAATCAACAACAACACAGGAACCATAACAATAATCAAGTTCCATAAAACTATTGCCAGTAGCAGTTTAGTACTCAGTAGTGAAATCAATGGTTTGGCAATGTGACAAACCCTAGACATCAAGTTTGAATAAGAGCTCAAAGGTTTGTTTCTTTCAAAGCTCAAACACCCTGTAGGAGCAGAAATATATAGACATGAATTGGATTTCTTTGGAATTTATAATTATCCAAACACAATCCCCAGTGAAATAAAAGGAATGATTCATATGTTTCAAGGTAAAAATGCAGTAATTGGGGAAGAACATCTAAGTTATTTCATCAATACTACACATGAATATGAGACAAACAATGAGGATGCCATGATAAAATTGTTTGTGAATTCCTTAAAAGAAAGTGCCAAAGAATGGTACAAAAATATCCTAGATAGTAGTACTATTTCTTCATATTCATATTTCTTCATATTTATTCTAAATAGTGTGATGACTATCCTAACTAGAGAATCACAACTTTATATTATAGGTTCTTCATGGCACCTTTCAACTTGTCTAATTATGCAAACTGGCTTGCCTAGGGCAGCTATATCTAGTTGTGAGATTTTCATATCTGATCTCTTAACATATTTACTAGAAGCCCTCATATTTCTCTCAGTAAGAATAGTTGTGGCATAGGATACTTCAACTATTTGTGGACCCTTTGTCTATCTAGGAGATTTTTGTACCTTGAAACATATGAATCATTCCTATGTGTGCTTCCTCATTGTCTATCTCATATTCACGTGTCGTTGATTTAAACAATAGATTCGTCACTACAATGAGAAAGTTACCACCACACATCAAACATAAGGTGCATTTGATTGAAAGATTGGTCATTTTTTACAAGACAAAGGGTCCACAAACAGTTGAAGGATCCTATGCTGCAACTATTCAGCTTACTAAGAGAAATATGAGGGATTCTCTAGTTGGGACAGTCATCACACTATTCCCCTAAGCACACTATGGCTTTTCCTTCTCATCCTCAAGAAACTATAACATCATTCTAAAATCTTCTATACTCTGCCCATATCCATTCCAATCCATTGATCCAATCCATTCATACTTCTACACAAATAAATTAACTCACCAAAATGCTGTCATTCTGGGATAGTCATACCATGTCCATAAAACTGTACCAATAGTTGAAATAAAAGGAATGATTCATATGTTTCAAGGTAATAATGCAATAATTGGGGAAGAACATCTAAGTTATTTCATCAATACTACACATGAATATGAGACAGACAATGAGGATGCCATGATAAAATTCTTTGTGAATTCCTTAAAAGAAAGTGCCAAAGAATGGTACAAAAATATCCTAGACAGTAGTACTATTTCTTGGGAGGAGTTTACAAGTGTTTTTAGATTACAATATGGGGATCCAATCGATATCAAGTTTTCTATACATGAACTTACCACTATCAAAAAGGGCATCTATGAGACAATAGTTGATTTAAACAATAGATTCGTCACTACAATGAGAAAGTTACCACAACACATCAAACATAAGGTGCATTTGATTGAAAGATTGGTCATTGTTTACAAGAAAAAGGGTCCACAAATAGTTGAAGGATCCTATGCCACAACTATTCTTACTGAGAGAAATATGAGGGCTTCTAGCAAATATGTTAAGAGATCAAATATGAAAATCTCACAACTAGATAGATTACTAATATTGGAAGTACTATGGACTTGTAGAGGAAATTTAACAGTTCAGGAAACTAAGAAATGAGTTGTCATTATGGTATGATAAATGTCCCTTTCTAAACTTTGATTTGGTATGATAAATGATAAACATTGAGATAACCGTCCATTTCTAAACTTTGATTTGGTATGATAAATGTCCCTTTTCATTGAGAAAATTATAGTTGAAAAAATAGTTGTTCAGTAACGATTTGTATCTGTAGGTTGCAAACAAATCATCCTTCTTCCACCAACAAGTCATTCCATTCAAGAAAGACCATGTCTGATGATATCAACACACAAAAAAATAGGGAGACAATTGCTAGATTGTGGTCTAACTTAAAAAGAAAAGGTGATGGAAAATGTTATTGTCCTTGCAAAATTTGTAAGGGCTTAAAGACTCAAAGATATCTAATCAAAATAGCTGAGGAACATTGTAGGCAACAAGGTCACATTGAAGGGGGAAACAAATTTCATCCATTGGTATGTATTTTAATAATTTATAAAATACATAAGACATGATTTGATGATGACATCATGGTCATGGTTAATATAAGGTCATCATTTTCATATAGGTCAACGTCCCTGAGTTTCATGTTATATTAGAAGTGAAATGTTGATGCTAAGACAATTACTTTATGACCATAATAATCCTACATATGTGTTTTTTCACAATAGATAAAGTTTGCTATTCAATTCCAAGAGAAACTCACAATTTCAATTGTGACCACACTAGCCTGATCACAACAAACTTGTTAGAAACATGAAAAGAAAACATGTTAACAATTCCATCATTTGTCTGTTGTTTGGGACAGTCACCATAGAATTATTTGGACTATCTCTCATCTTGCCTTGCAAGGTTAAAATGACCTTTTTTCATCCCTCCTTGAATAGACCCTTATTGTCTTGCACTTGTACAATGATAGAACACCAATGTTGCTAATTAAGGTTGGTGGGATGATTACGCCTATCCTAAAAAAAGACTGTCAAATCAATTACCTATCGACGTATCCCTTGTGAGGGAGAGAAGCCAAACACATAAAGAACATGCACATAAACATAGCAACTAAAAAACTTAAATGGAATACACCAAGAAGTACCAAATGATGAATGCTCAATTGTTGTAATGGAAAAGCAATATCAAAACTGTCCATTTATAGTCCTAATGATTTTGGAAATTGTTGACAAAGAGTGTTACTTTTTTTATTAGAGTATAAATGATTTTTCTATAGTCGTAATGATTTTTCTTATTTCTTGTCTTTTGTCCCTTTTTTATTTCCTATGTCTGTGCTTCGTGACAAGATTTTGTCACCTTCTTTTGATGGTATATTTCATTCACTCTATGTGGAATACTATTTGTTCACTATTTTATTTCAGCTTCATATTTCTTTCATTTTTCATATACACACAAACTACACATGCTGATAAAAAAATGAGCTATTTGATTTAGGTTTACTTTTCATTATTGTAAATGGTTAATATTTCTGATGGTAATCCTTGGTGTATTTGGACTGTAAAAATAATCATATAAAAATAATAAATGTAGTAACGATGGTGCGGTGCATTATTGATATAGGTTTGATGACTCTTGTCAATGTGCCAAACTATCAATGTGGTGGTGGGAAGTGTGTGTTGAAGACTTCATGGACATTGAACAACCCTAGACAACAATTTTGGTGCTACCCTAATCAAAAAAAGGTTGCTACACTAATACATTTGGGGTCATTTTGCGACATCTATGTGTCACAATTGCGACAGCTATGTGTCGCAATAGCAACACCCATAGACGTCGCTATTTTTTAGTCACAAATTGCGACATCTATGGGTAGCCGTCGCAATTGCGACACATATCCGTCGCAATGTGACTAAGATTTAAGAAGCGGCATGGCCGTCGCCCCCCCGTCGCATGGCTTCGGAGGGCCGTCGCAATCGCGATGGACCTCCCAAGCAATTGCGACGGGCGCCTGCATCACATTGCGACGGGTGTCCGTCGCAATTGCGACGCCCGTGGGTGGATAAAAAAAAAAAAATTAATTTAATACATTGCTAATGAACCACATTAATGCTTTTTTCTTTCAACAAATGAGGACAGCCACTGTAAAGACAACATGATAATGTACACTCACTGTAAGGACAGTCACAAATGAGGACATCTCACAGTGACTGTCCCTAGTGTAATTGCCACTTGAATGTATTGCTATTCAGCCACATTAATGCTTTTCTTCTTCAACAAATGAGGATAGTCACTGTAAAGACAACATGATAATGTACACTCACTTTTGATGCTTTTAAATAGATTCATTTAGCCATGAAATGCCTGTGCATGTTACATACAAGATTCCAAGGCCCAAAACTAATTACTCATTATAATTCATGTACAGAATGATAATCAACCACAACGAGGCATGCGTAGGTGCTGCTTAGATTTTGAGGCATCAGAAGCTCGTAGAAGAAACTTGACCAATGGCTCATGGAATGCAACAAAATTATTGCCTAAAATAGGAGCATTGGTAACCACAGATGATGGTTTTGAAAAGAACACTTCACCATCAATGTCACGTGAGGGAACTGCAATTTCTGATGGCAAGTAACTTGTAGTATATAAGAGAGATGCAGGTACAGATGCTGGGAATACATTGCTAATGAACCACATTAATGCTTTTTTCCTTCAACAAATGAGGACAGTCACTTTAAAGACAACATGATAATGTACACTCACTGTAAGGATAGTCACAAATGACGACATCTCACAGTGACTGTCCCTTGTGTAATTGCCACTTGAATGTATTGCTATTTAGCCACATTAATGCTTTTCTTCTTCAACAAATGAGGATAGTCACTCTAAAGACAACATGATAATGTGCACGGGCTGTAAGTGTACATTATCATGTTGTCTTTACAGTGACTGTCCTCCTTCAAGTGGCAATTACACAAGGGACAGTCACTGTAAAGGCAACATGATAATGTAGAGAAACGTTGTCATTTGTATTTTCAACAGTGCCGAGAGAGATTCCCTCCGCGAAATCACAGCTACAATTTCTGAGTACGTTGGGTTTATTTTTCTTTTGCCATTATTATGTAATCTGGTATTCAGCTGTTACAGAGCTAAAATACCCAGAAATGAGGACATATCTATGTTGAATTTATTGTTAGCGGCTCTGGTTATTTAGAAGTTTAATTTTATTTGTTCATCTTTCAAGCACAAACATTTTGTGGACCGTAACATCTTCATTGTTTCGGGTATGCAATCAAACAGCCGTAACTTGCAACTACCTTCACGGTACTTGTGTACATTATCATGTTGTCTTTACAGTGACTGTCCTCATTCAAGTGGCAATTACACAAGGGACAGTCACTGTGAGATGTCCTCATTTGTGACAAGGACAGTCACACGAGGACATCTCACAGTGACTGTCCCTTGTGTAATTGCCACTTGAATGTATTGCTATTCAACCACATTTATGGGCCCGTTTGGACCCCAGCACACAGTAGCATCTACAAAGAAGAATATCCCAGGTGTAACAAGTTGTAAGAATATACCAACAGTTCTAAGAAGTTCCCTAGCACATAGTAGCATCTACAGAGAAGAATATACAACATGAGGGCAGCCACTGTAAAGACAACATGATAATGTACACTCATTGTATGTGTACATTATCATGTTGTCTTTACAGTGACTATCCTCATTCAAGTGGCAATTACAGAAGGGACAGTCATTGTGAGATGTCCTCATTTGTGACAAGGATAGTCACACATGAGGACATCTCACAGTGATCGATTGTCCCTTGTTTAATTGCCACTTGAATGTATTGCTATTGAACCACATTAATGCTTTTCTTCTTCAACAAATGAGGACAGTCACTCTAAAGACAACATGATAATGTACACTCATTGTAAGGACAGTCACAAATGAGGACATCTCACAGTGACTGTCCCTTGTGTAATTGCCACTTGAATTACACAAGGGACAGTCATTGTGAGATGTCCTCATTTGTGACAAGGATAGTCACACATGAGGACATCTCACAGTGATCGATTGTCCCTTGTGTAATTGCCACTTGAATGTATTGCTATTGAACCACATTAATGCTTTTCTTCTTCAACAAATGAGGACAGTCACTCTAAAGACAACATGATAATGTACACTCACTGTAAGGACAGTCACAAATGAGGACATCTCACAGTGACTGTCCCTTGTGTGATTTCCACTTGAATGTATTGCTATTCAGCCACATTAATGCTTTTCTTCTTCAACAAATGAGGATAGTCACTCTAAAGACAACATGATAATGTACACGGGCTATAAGTGTACATTATCATGTTGTCTTTACAGTGACTGTCCTCCTTCAAGTGGCAATTACACAAGGGACAGTCACTGTAAAGGCAACATGATAATGTAGAGAAACGTTGTCATTTGTATTTTCAACAGTGCCGAGAGAGATTCCCTCCGCGAAATCACAGCTACAATTTCTGAGTACGTTGGGTTTATTTTTCTTTTGTCATTATTATGTAATCTAGTATTCAGCTGTTACAGAGCTAAAATACCCAGAAATGAGGACATATCTGTGTTGAATTTATTGTTAGCGGCTCTGGTTATTTAGAATTTTAATTTTATTTGTTCATCTTTCAAGCACAAACGTTTTGTGGACCGTAACATCCTCATTGTTTCGGGTATGCAATCAAACAGCCGTAACTTGCAACTACCTTCACGGTACTTGTGTACATTATCATGTTGTCTTTACAGTGACTGTCCTCATTCAACTGGCAATTACACAAGGGACAGTCACTGTGAGATGTCCTCATTTGTGACAAGGACAGTCACACATGAGGACATCTCACAGTGACTGTCCCTTGTGTAATTGCCACTTGAATGTATTGCTATTCAACCACATTTATGGGCCCGTTTGGACCCCAGCACACAATAGCATCTACAGAGAAGAATATCCCAGGTGTAACAAGTTGTAAGAATATACCAACAGTTCTAAGAAGTTCCCTAGCACATAGTAGCATCTACAGAGAAGAATATACAACATGAGGGCAGCCACTGTAAAGACAACATGATAATGTACACTCATTGTATGTGTACATTATCATGTTGTCTTTACAGTGACTGTCCTCATTGAAGTGGCAATTACAGAAGGGACAGTCATTGTGAGATGTCCTCATTTGTGACAAGGATAGTCACACATGAGGACATCTCACAGTGATCGATTGTCCCTTGTGTAATTGCCACTTGAATGTATTGCTATTGAACCACATTAATGCTTTTCTTCTTCAACAAATGAGGACAGTCACTCTAAAGACAACATGATAATGTACACTCACTGTAAGGACAGTCACAAATGAGGACATCTCACAGTGACTGTTCCTTGTGTAATTGCCACTTGAATTACACAAGGGACAGTCATTGTGAGATGTCCTCATTTGTGACAAGGACAGTCACACATGAGGACATCTCACAGTCATTGTCCCTTGTGTAATTGCCACTTGAATGTATTGCTATTCAACCACATTAATGCTTTTCTTCTTCAACAAATGAGGACAGTCACTCTAAAGACACCATGATAATGTACACTCACTGTAAGGACAGTCACAAATGAGGACATCTCATAGTGACTGTCCCTTGTGTAATTGCCACTTGAATGTATTGCTATTCAGCCACATTAATGCTTTTCTTCTTCAACAAATGAGGATAGTCACTCTAAGGACAACATGATAATGTACACTCACTGTAAGTGTACATTATCATGTTGTATTACAAATGGACCTTATGTTGGTCGGGATATAAGTGCAAAAAAAAAAAGGAACGTTGTCATTTGTGTTTTCAACAGCGCCGAGAGAGATTCCCTCCGCGAAATCAAGCGGGTTATCATTTGTGTTTTGAACAAAGCGGGTTGTCATTTGTGTTTTGAACAGCACCGAGAGAGATTCCCTCCGCGAAATCAAGCGGGTTGTCATTTGTGTTTTCAACAGCGCCGAGAGAGATTCCCTCCGCAAAATCACAGCTACAATTTCTGAGTACGTTGGGTTTATTTTTATTTTGTCATTATTATTTAATTTGGTATTCAGTTGTTAGAGAGCTAAAATACCCAGAAATGAGGACATATCTGTGTTGAATTTATTGTTAGCGGCTTTGGTTATTTAGAATGCTTCCCCACAATACTTAATTACACAAGGGACAGTCACTGTGAGATGTCCTCATTTGTGACAAGGACAGTCACACATGAGGACATCTCACAGTGACTGTCCCTTGTGTAATTGCCACTTGAATGTATTGCTATTCAACCACATTTATGGGCCCGTTTGGACCACGACACACAGTAGCATCTACAGAGAAGAATATCCCAGGTGTAACAAGTTGTAAGAATATACCAACAGTTCTAAGAAGTTCCCTAGCACATAGTAGCATCTACAGAGAAGAATATACAACATGAGGGAAGCCACTGTAAAGACAACATGATAATGTACACTCATTGTATGTGTACATTATCATGTTGTCTTTACAGTGACTGTCCTCATTCAAGTGGCAATTACAGAAGGGACAGTCATTGTGAGATGTCCTCATTTGTGACAAGGATAGTCACACATGAGGACATCTCACAGTGATCGATTGTCCCTTGTGTAATTGCCACTTGAATGTATTGCTATTGAACCACATTAATGCTTTTCTTCTTCAACAAATGAGGACAGTCACTCTAAAGAAAACATGATAATGTACACTCATTGTAAGGACAGTCACAAATGAGGACATCTCACAGTGACTGTCCCTTGTGTAATTGCCACTTGAATTACACAAGGGACAGTCATTGTGAGATGTCCTCATTTGTGACAAGGATAGTCACACATGAGGACATCTCACAGTGATCGATTGTCCCTTGTGTAATTGCCACTTGAATTTATTGCTATTGAACCACATTAATGCTTTTCTTCTTCAACAAATGAGGACAGTCACTCTAAAGACAACATGATAATGTACACTCACTGTAAGGACAGTCACAAATGAGGACATCTCACAGTGACTGTCCCTTGTGTGATTGCCACTTGAATGTATTGCTATTCAGCCACATTAATGCTTTTCTTCTTCAACAAATGAGGATAGTCACTCTAAAGACAACATGATAATGTACACGGGCTGTAAGTGTACATTATCATGTTGTCTTTACAGTGACTGTCCTCATTCAAGTGGAAATTACACAAGGGACAGTCACTGTGAGATGTCCTCATTTGTGACAAGGACAGTCACACATGAGGACATCTCACAGTGACTGTCCCTTGTGTAATTGCCACTTGAATGTATTGCTATTCAACCACATTTATGGGCCCGTTTGGACCGCGGCACATAGTAGCATCTACAGAGAAGAATATCCCAGGTGTAACAAGTTGTAAGAATATACCAACAGTTCTAAGAAGTTCCCTAGCACATAGTAGCATCTACAGAGAAGAATATGGGTCAACGAGGTTGACTTCAAAGCCATGCAATCTAATGGTAATAGTAATATCATAATTTGACATACTATCAGAAATACTTCCTAAATAGACTATTCAATCTTATAAGAGATGGATTCATGAGAACTATTATTTATGAAATATGAGTCAATGACTTTAATTAAAAAAATTACACAATCTAATTCTTGTAAAAATATCAAAATTTGACACATTGAAAATACCTTCCAAAAGTATCGTTAATTGATTAATATGAATCACTACTCATGAAATATAATTTTATAAACCTAATGTAAAAACTACACAATAAAAATCTTAATAGCAATATTGTAAGAAACTATTCCCAAAAGCAAGCCTAATAAAATTTGATGAAAATAATTTTTGTTTCACTCAACTTTGACATTCACAACTTACTCTTTTATTATAATAAGAAAAAAAATGTCTTTTTAGATATACCTCATGAACCATACTCGAATAATCTATCATTTTTCTTCTCAAAAACATATTTGCAGAGCCTGCTTCTTTTACTTGTTTGTACTTTTATCTCTCTGATGGAAAGGGTTCCTTCAGGACACATTTTTCCAAGTTCACTGCTTGAGATATTTGAGGAGGGTTCCCCTGCTTGAGTATCCATCCAACCCATATTCGAGTAGTTCTACAATTGCACAGTCTAAATTAATAATACTAACAATTGAATGACGAATGATGATACATAGAATTGATATAAACTAATCCTAAAAACACTAAAACATTATTAATATATTTATATTTCATAAATAAAATTGATATAAAAGATTTGGAAAGATACATTAAAAAATAGAAAAACAGTAATTTATAATAGAAGGAAACTTAAATTGCTATTTAAAAAAAAAACAAGAGTCTTAAATCTTATCATTTTGTTTCATTATCATCCATAAGTACACACCTCTAGCATAATAATTATATTTTACCACCCATAAAATGAAAAAAAGATTTTCACAAGAGAAATTGAAGCTAGATTATAAAAATGAACCATCTTATTGGAAACTGGAACTGTTATCATACCCAAAAGGACTACAAAATTTCACCTTATCATACCCAGATTGTTGCTTTGCCTGGCGGAGGGAAATTTGATCAGTAAAATTGACACAGAGTATGTTGTCTCCATTGTCATGCTGGATAACAAAACACCAACTTTAATGGGCATGTACTGTCCCTTGTGTAATTGCCACTTGAATGCATTGCTATTTGATGCAGGGGCATCCCTAATGCAAGCCAAAGACACCATGATTGAAGGAAGTTGCCATGAAGCCAAGGAATCAAATCCTATCAATTGGAACATAAGATTTTCACCTTGGAGCTTTGAAGGATTGACTGGTGAAAGGTCCTTTTGATTGACAAATCAGAGTCTTTTTGAATGACAAATCAGAGTCTTTTTGAATGACAATAAATTAGAATAGGAGTTTTAGATGTTTTCTTGGTTTGTAATAAATATTAAGGATTGATTTTATCTCCTTATAAACATCCACTTGTTGGACACAAGACCCCTTGGTGACTTATAAACCTTGGGCATCTTTTGAGTCCTTGGATGAAATGAGCATAGTAAGTGTTTATTAGGTGTCTTTTAGATGTTGTTAAGAAGTTTGAAGGTCCAAAATAACTTTAATAAGGTTCCTAAAGTTTCACAACACATTTTTAACCTTCTCGGCAAAGTTGTTTGCAAAGTTGTAATGCAACTTTAAAAGTTGCTTAGCAAAGTTGACATTTGTTGGATAAACTGTTCTAACCACCTAGATGGTTGAACCAACGTTTGGAGAGCCTATTTTAGGCTTCAAATGGTCGAAGACAGACAGAGAACCAGTATTGTAATCATTTTGCTTTCATAAAAAATAAAAATAACCCTGTTTTAGTGCATTTCTGGTGAAAAATGAACTCTGTACGGCTGTACGGATGGTGGTTGGATGATAAAATTTGCCTGGAAGTTGTAATAGTGAAATCTGATGCTTTGGAAGTTGGTTTGATTGATTCTCTTTGTTTTATATCTAAGTTATTTCAAATTTTCTGTGCATTGTTTACAAACCCTCATTTTCAGGGTTTGACTGATGTAAAGACCTTAACTCACATTTCAACCATTGAAATTCCTTCTTCCTTGGTGGAATGAGAGTTAAGGATGTATATTTGTATATTCTGAAAGCCCTGACTACTCTGCATCACTATTGAACCACATTAATGCTTTTTTCCTTCAACAAATGAGGACAGTCACTGTAAAGACAACATGATAATGTACACTCACTGTAAGGATAGTCACAAATGAGGAAATCTCAGAGTGATTATCCCTTGTGTAATTACCGCTTGAATACATTGCTATTGAACCACATTAATGCTTTTTTCCTTCAAGTGGCAATTACACAAGGGACAGTCACTGTGAGATGTCCTCATTTGTGACAAGGACAGTCACACATGAGGACATCTCACAGTGACTGTCCCTTGTGTAATTGCCACTTGAATGTATTGCTATTCAACCACATTTATGGGCCTGTTTGGACCACGGCACACAATAGCATCTACAGAGAAGAATATCCCAGGTGTAACAAGTTGTAAGAATATACCAACAGTTCTAAGAAGTTCCCTAGCACATAGTAGCATCTACAGAGAAGAATATACAACATGAGGGCAGCCACTGTAAAGACAACATGATAATGTACACTCATTGTATGTGTACATTATCATGTTGTCTTTACAAGGATAGTCATTTGTGACAAGGATAGTCACACATGAGGACATCTCACAGTGATCGATTGTCCCTTGTGTAATTGCCACTTGAATGTATTGCTATTGAACCACATTAATGCTTTTCTTCTTCAACAAATGAGGACAGTCACTCTAAAGACAACATGATAATGTACACTCACTGTAAGGACAGTCACAAATGAGGACATCTCACAGTGACTGTCCCTTGTGTGATTGCCACTTGAATGTATTGCTATTCAGCCACATTAATGCTTTTCTTCTTCAACAAATGAGGATAGTCACTCTAAAGACACAATGATAATGTACACGGGCTGTAAGTGTACATTATCATGTTGTCTTTACAGTGACTGTCCTCCTTCAAGTGGCAATTACACAAGGGATTTGTGTTTTCATTTGTGTTTTCAACAGCGCCGTAACCCTCCGCGAAATCACATCGGGATATAAGGGCAAAACAAACAAGAACGTTGTCATTTGTATTTTCAACAGCACCGAGAGAGATAAACAAACTTAAAACTCAGACTTAAGAAAGATGAAGGCAATGCTTCAAAAGGCCGATGCCCTAAATACGGGAAAACACAATACCACCATTAAACGATGCCCTAGTCACCGTATCAATGCTGCCAGCTCCGTACCAGTATGCTGACTGCTCACTTTCATCCTGTGATAAAGGTAACTTCATTAATCATACTTGAAATGGCACCATACGAACTAAAGCTGATGAACATTTATAAACTAAAAGTTTAAAACTACAGATTACAAATGTAGTAGTTTCATACGAAAAGAACTTGATGTCTGAAATTTACCATTAGAAGTATCCAAAGGAATACCACAGTACTGTTGAACTTGGAGAATCGGAGATGATCTACACAGCAAGGTTCAACAGCTGTAAGGACTGTTACACCATCTTTAGCATTTGAATACATTTTCTCCTTGGCTTCTGGTGGATCCTCAAAGACCCCCAATGACGTTTTCCCTACAATTATCAATTGTTTGTCAGTATGAGATATTAATAAATAAACATTAATCACAATATTAGGCAAACAATGTTCTTGATGTCTGAATCTAAATCACAGAAAGCTCTAATAAAGCAGTTCTCAGTTTCACATTAAACTAAGTTTCAATTTCAAATGGTTATAATAATTTTTGCAAGTTATAAGTAGCTGGTTACAGTATATGACATAAAAAGAAAAAAAATCATTTCTATTCTTTTCTTCTTTTTCTCTTTCAACGAAGCTTTTGCACCACACAAATGCATACCAAGAATTTCTCAGGAGGTTTCAAGACCATTGCATACCAAACTTCTTCTCTGTAGATGCTACTATGTGTCGTGGTCCAAACGGGTCCAAATAGACCTAGTGACTCTAGTAGGTCTCCAAAACCTATTCTGCAGCAATAACTCTTCAATTTGACAAAGGACCTTATGAACTTATATGTTTTTTGAGTACCCTTTTTGATGTTCTAACAATCCTCCAACTCCCAGACCTTGACTCCACTCCAGCATATCAATGTCCTTATTGAGTCCGCAGACCTAATGCATGCCTTTGGGTGTGGGTTCCAAAACAAGGCATTGAAAATGGGTGCATGAAACCAAGATCAGAGTTTGAAGATGTCCACCATGCTCTAAAGATCTAGATTCAACAAGGTTTGAGGTCCTTTACTTGCCGCTACCCTCTGATCTTGCATAATCCATCAACTCCTAGTCAAGAACATTGAGATTCTTGACCTAGGGCTTGCTCTTGAAATTCTCTGGCTTAGTATCCTGTTCCAAAGCTTTTAAAATATGAAAATAAACCCCCTTAACTTGCATTTTACAAAGAACAGAGGATATCCTATGGTTTATTTGCAAGTTAAGGCCATTTGAATGCAATAACCCAAAAAATGAGGGTTTGACAGAACAACAGATAAGAAAAAGGAATAACTTTGATATAAGGTGTCTTGAATCTACCAAATAAACTCTCAAAGCATAAGATATAAATACTCTAACTTCCACACTGGTCTGCCCTCCCTTTCACATCCGTACACTGTACAGTGCTTGAAGGAAATGCACAAAAAAGGCTCTGAAATAGTGGCTCTATCTGACAGAGAGTCCATGCTAGGCTTCATGACTAACCTAGAGCACATTCCTTGTTATGGAGGAAGTTTGAATGGTGAAGAACTTATGGAATGGATAGAGGACCTAGATAACCATTTTGACTACAAGTATCTTATTAATAACCATTTTGACTACAAGTATCTTATGGATAGAGGACCTTGATAACCATTTTGACTCATTTAGTATCTTATTGAGCTTCACTTTGTTTCGAGAATATAGTTTAATATTCTCTACTAAACAGGGCCAACCACGTGAAGGTGGAAGCTCATTTGGCCCCACCCCCTCCCCCTAACATCACTCTACATTCCCCGTTAACATCTAACATTCATTCATTCTTTCAATTATTAATAAAATGTAACATTCAATCAATATCACATGATAACATTCATTAACACATTAGATTCGTTAACACACAACATTCATCAATATGAAAATAAACACATAATTCATGAACATTCATTAGCACATAATTAAATTCATTGAGACATAAAATTCAGTCATTATCAATTAAGGTATTTAGATGACAATCATTTCTTTTTTCTCTTTCTAATTTTTTTTTCTATGTAAGCTCTAAGAGGAGCATCAGTGTTATCATCAATACCCCCCTCATCAGTTGTTTTATTCTTTGTTCTTGATGATCTCAAATTCCTATGCTGCTGCAAAGGGGGGTCCTCTACAATAAAAAATAAAAGAGTTAAATTTAAAATATTTAATTATAATTGTTACAAGTATTTAATTATTTTAAATAACATAACTGTGGCACTCTTTAATTACCTGATCTGGCCACATCATTTTGTCTAGACTCAACCTCAACATGCTCATGAGCACCGACCCCTCGATCCTCTACAGTTGCTATACAAAATGTTACATTAATCCAAACACCAATTGTAATTACATATAAAAATTTTAATAGAAAATGTATACCTCCACCACTAGGATGCACATCATGCGAACCTTCATTATGCATAGATTGTGTAGAAGGATTGTCAGGCTGCATTCCAATATCCTACACATTGTTATCATTGCTTTCTTAAAACAGATATACTCACTTTATATTAGAACTTAACATCAAATAGACTAATTGGTAAAGTATTCAATTTGAAATAAATTTCATTTAGCTTATTTACCTGTGGCTCAGATGCATCATTATTTGAACCTTGCACACTGATTTCAGCTCGTAGCCGTTCAGCCACGGCTCTATAGCCTTGTTGGAAGCCAATTCTCTTGTCCTCTTCTGTGAGGCATCTATTGAACTCTGACCCCTACATTTTTTCTTGGTATGGTGAATTTTACTTGCATTGTTTGATCAAAAAAAATTTCCTTGCAATATATAAAAAAATTGATACAAGTTTTCATTTACTAATACTTACAACTCGTGCTTGAAGTTTGGAAAAACCACCAGAGCCAAGCTTGTGTGTCCCGTGCTTTTCTAATCTTGCCTTTGTTGCCTTTGATGTGTCAGGCAATCTATGAAAAGTTTGAAATATGTTAGAGACCAGTATAGGAAAAATTTAGAGGTTAATTAGTACATAATTACATTCTCAAAAGTATCACATACCTTGCTCTACTCTCTACTGGCGTAATTCCTTTTTTCATGTCGGCTTTATACTTTCCATCCAAAATCAAACCTTGCCACTCAGCCTCAAGAACACAGGGTGGACGCTCGTGCCTTGGGTTAACCTCTAAATATTTCCTGTACTGGTCCCTAATATACTTCAAACATAAACCAGCTCTTTCAAGGAGCTTGTTTCTCTCGAATGCACGAGGTCCTAAAAGATGGGTCATACTATGTACAAGATCATCCTTCAACTTTTTATCTTGGTTATTCCACCTTTTAAGTAAAAAAAAACATGTTAGACTCATAAATGAAGAGAAGCTACCTTTAATATAGTTCAAGAAATTGATGAAAAGGAAAACTATTCTAGCAATGATATGAAATCAAAATAGTGGTTTGGGGTTTTAGTTAGGATATGATGTTCCACCATGTACGTATGGTGGGCCCGAATATCCGCAAACACTCGTCACCAAGTTTTCGCCAAAAAATATCATTCCCTACAAAATAATCATGGGATCATTAGTCGATGAAGAGTGATCAAAAACTAAATTACTATTATATCACTATAGAATAATAATAACTTTAAAGTACCTGGAAGTTTGGATACTTTTAAGGGAACGCCTTCATCGTCGCTGATGATCAATACACAATCCTTCACCGTTCCCGTACTAGGAACACGGGAACATCCAGGAAATGATGTTGCATCGGGACTTGTTGCATCTCCTATTGCAAAAAATGAAAACCATTATCAAATGCCTCCAAGAAATAATACTTCAAGGGAAATAAATTGGTGCAGAGCACCCATGGCACAAACACAATCAAGGGATCTACATCGTAAACACATAACACTTAAACACATAACAAAAGAGAGAAAAAGAGGGATTTGTGTACCAGTAGATGGTGCAACAGTTGGTGCATTTAGGCTGTGTGTTGTTGACATGGCAGTCGGCAAGACATTTGTGGCTGTCCTGGATGGAGGCGGCGTTGTCATATCATCATGGAAAGGAGCTGAAGAATAAAATTGTTAGAGCATGCATAAATATAGAACGCGTGGACTAGCATGGACAAGATTATTAGAGCATTAAAAAAAAAGATTGTTCGAGCATGTATTGTCAATGATTATGATCATTCCTATATATATTCAGTGGAAAACACAAGTGGGGAATGGAACATGTGATCTACCTGAACCACTTGCAATACCGGCCTCATCATGGGAATGGGGTTCAAAATTACGCAAATAACTCTGTAAAGACAATGCATCCATATTTTAATTAATGTCATAAAAGAGCATAACATAAAAACCATTATTGAACTCTTGTAATAATTAAAAATTTCATTAATACTTACTTTAAAGTTTTCAGAAGTGCGCAACAACTCAGCTGCCCTGTCTTTTATTTCCTGAGTCTGAGGATGTATGGATACCAAACGTAGAAGTTCTTTCCCAATTTTCTTTAGCATCTTTTTAATGGAACCGATCGGGTCATCGGTCTCTGCTAAATCAATAAAAAAAGGGTCCACAAGGGGGGACTCCTGAGGGACTGCAGGTTGCTTTCCCTCTCTCCGACCACCGGCCCTCTGTGACAACAATAGTATTAGTATTATCAAAATTACTCCAAAACAATGAAGAAAATAATATTAAAAAAAATAACATTTTGCTTCTATCTAGTTTGCACAATTACAATGAATTTTACCTGCTCATGTGTAGATGAGCTAGGAATATCGTCACCATCACCTTCGGGCGGTTGCTCCATATTGTGCCCCTGTGTCAAAGATCAAGTATAAAAATGTTAGCCAAAAATTTAATAACTAAATGGTATGTTGGAGTCATTGATTAGAAGTTGGTTTAATAGTATGTACCACCCCCATGATAGTAGCCTCGTTTGTATCTATGCGGTTCAAATTGTAATCAATAAGCAGCTCTTCCCCTGCACGTATTAATTTTATCGGACAGATGAATACACGATTTCCCTCGCGCGCCTCAAATATGCAATTGGGTTGCTTTATAGTTGACCCAGGTCGTGTACTATTTATAAAACCCGCAATATTCCCTGTTGCTTTTGGCCTTCCATCAATGTATATAGCCACACTTTTACTTTGATTATTGTCTTGCTGTTGTATATAATTTGCCGAGAGTGCATACCTACGCATACTTTTTTTATATTGAACAATATGCATCCAACTTTTGTAATCGTAACATGGTCCAACATACTCCATCAATTCAGAAACTTTGTTGTAAGACACCTTTATGCCATCCATAGAAAATAGGCCCAAACCATGTAATGATGATGGTGCTATGCGATATATCCTCTCATTAACACAAAAATCAATGTTTATTGGAGGAAGTTCCTTGGGTACCCAATGTTTCTGTAGATGTTGGTACCTCAAGGGCACCTCGATGTCGCCTTTCATCTCATCATCATAAGAACATGACCCCCCTTGAGCAAGGAAAAATTTCATGTGTTTATTGAATTTCCTTCTAGTCCTTTGACCTCTAGTTAATCTCCCTATTCTAGATAAACTGCATGTCTCACTTTCCTCTTCTATTCCTATATTTCCCTCACTCGAGGAAGACACTTCTGACAAATACCTATTTGCTGGTACCTGAAAATGGGAGAGATCTTAGAAGACATTAATCTTACTATTGATAAGTGTATTAAATAGACTTTCTATAAGGTGTATTGACTTATACCTGTCGATCCATGAGACTGTGCGGGATGCTCTTGAAAGGGGTTCAATTTTCTGCAAATGTAATTCAATTATCGTGAGCATAATCACATCATAATCATAATCACATCCATCATAAGCATCACATAAAAATTAAAAACATTAAAACGTACACATTATAACACTTATAGCTTTTAAATAGATAATGAATAAACTATGTAACCATTTAAGACAAATATATTTCTATCAAGAAATGAATATTAAATACATTAAGGATTGATGGCATACCTTTAAATTTCATCATCATCATCCTCATCATCATCATCATCATCATCATCATCATCATCATCATCGTCGTCATCATCATCGTCGTCGTCGTCGTCGTCGTTGTCGTCATCATCAACATCATCATCATCAACATCAACATCATCTTCATCATCATCATCAGTAGCAGCATCATCTTCTTCTTCTTCTTCATGAAAATTTGTCTCAGGAACATCATCCAATAATTTTCAATCGTGATCATCATCTACATCATCTTCTACTTCTTCGGTATCTTCTTCTTCCATCGCATTATACTTTATCGGCCTTCCTCTCGGTTCATGTCTAACAACAAATGACCAACCCGGTTTATGTGAAACCTCTGAGTAAAATACCTGTTCACATTGGCTTGGAAGAACATAGGGCTCATCCCCAACTGGCTCAAACAACCTTGTATTAACCATTGTAAATCCATTATCATGTTCAATAACAGTTCTATTAGGATCATTTGGATTAAGTCGTAGCCTGTACCATTTGACAACGAAGAGTACTAATTTGAAGGAACTAAAGTCGCACTCAAGTATATCATCCAAAATGCCATAGTATTGATTTTTAGACTCTTGAGGATCTAAGTCATTTCTAGATGAAATATTAGTCACTTGAAAGACTGCAGTTATTCCAGAATCACAAGTTTTCTTCGTGTCATCCAACACTTTGACGCGAAATTTTTGACCATTACAGAACATACCCTTGTGGTGTTTAACCTGCAATAATATGTGAAACATGTCAAAATTATTATATCGTGAGTTGATAAACATACGGGTGATTAATAATTTTGTACGTACCTGGAAATCTCTTAAACCATATGCTAAATCTATTTCCCTTTGCGTAACATTAGAATCTCCATTACGATGAGCTTCTTTAACCAATGAAGATACACCTTCCCATGTTAATGTGTGACCAGAATGTTGACATCGTTCAATCCATACCGTCATCCAATCAAGATTGTTTGCAATATACAAATGTAGTGCATCCCACTCTCGAGCAACTGTACAAAAAAAAAATAGACGACTTACAACCGATTTATTTTGAAGATTAAGAAATAATTTATTACAATAACATCTTATAATTTATTACCTGTCACTTTCCTCAATCTACCTTTCCCCATCAAGTACTCCCCTTTGAATTTTTTAAAAGGGTCGAGATCCCAAATGCGATCTACATGGATATTTGAAGCAAACTTAGGAAGATATTCAGTAATGTACACCATAGTCTGGTATACCATGTATCCCTCTACCATAGAACCCTCAGGATGTGCTCTTTGTCGAACCAAAGCCTTCAAAGATTTCAAGTGCCTCTCAACCATCCACATTGACCTAGTGTGTGCAGGTCCACACAATTCAATCTCCTCAACTTGGTGTATGAGGTAGTGTTCTTGTGCATTGAAAAAAGTTGGAGGTAGACACTTTTGCATTTCACACAATAAATGAGGAATTCTTCTCTTCCAATAGTTTATATCTTCTTTATGGATTTCTTTAGATGACAACCACTTACATTAAGAGATTCAAGTCACAAAAAATATATAAATACGAGACTTTACAAAATAATATACAATAGATTACATAGCAAGAAAAACAAATCGCGAATATAATAAATATATACAACAAATTGAACAGATATTACTGCTTACCTCATGTATTTTCCAAGATCATATATCACTTGTTTGATGTTATTGTTGAAGTGCTCTGGGAGAGATAGAGGTAGCACGTACTGTAGTAATTATAAACCAATCATTTCATTATTTTCTAACATAACATAATGAATAGTACACGTAGTTTATGAATATATTGTAAATACAGAAGAACATAACTTACCTTGATGAAAGTATGCCAATCATGCATTTTGAGCCCTGGCCCAAATTCACTTTTCTTTGATATGAGATTGCTTATGTTCCCAGCAAATCCTGTGGGAAATTGAATTTTTCGTATGACTTCTTTTATGGCATCACTTTGCTGCTCCGTTAATAACCAAGGAAGGGCACTTATATTAATCTGATCTCTATTGCTATTTGAGTGAATGAAATTCTTCAGTGCATGATTGGATTCATGAATGTCATTACAAATTTTGACAATTTTTTCTTTGTCACGCCTTCCATCCAGTATTTTCCACAATGTCTCTGTTATATTCTTTCCAACATGCATTAGATCAAACAAATGCACAATTTGTAGGTCCTCGTAGTAGGGCAACCTACTAAATTGTCTGGGATAGCTTTTTAGTCCCTTTGGAAGGTTGTCAGTAGTGCCTTGACGACCTTCACGATCATCAATTACATAATTAGTAAACAAAAATCACAATAGAAATATATAAATTACAAACATAAACCATTAAGTGGAACGACATTACCTCGACGATTAATTCTATTATATTCCAACTTCCATAGGCGAGGTGTCATTCTTCGTGGCTTTGATGTAGTCTCTTCTTTCCCATTGAAAAGATGTTTTTCCATACTTCGATACTTATGATTCCTGTGGAGGAAGTGTCTGTACTCATCAAACACATGCTTTCCTAAACTTTTTGAATGATGAGATTTCATCTTTGGACCACAAACTGGACATGCAAATTTTCCCTTTGTTTGAAGACCTACAAGATAATGATATAATTGGATTATTAAATATGTTGATTTTTATAATTAGAATTATCATGCGCAACTTGAATTCACTATAACATACCACAAAAATGTGTTAGCCCTGGGGCATCATATATTGTCCATACAAGTATTGCATGGAATTGAAATTGTCTTTGTCCTATTGGTCTAGACACGTCATACATAGTGACACCGTTCCATAACTCCACCAACTCGTCAATAAGAGGCTCAATATATACATTCATATCTTTAACTTGATATTTACCTACTTGAATGAACAGTAACATTACATAATTATTGTGACCATTTTACTGTAAGATTTGTAAGTACATGTAAATTAATAACTATCAAATGATAAAATACCTGGAACAATCATTGCCAACATAATGTGCTCCCTCTTTATTGACATCCACGGAGGAATGTTATTGTTGATAACAAAAATAGGCCACACCGAGCAAACAGATCTCATCTCTCCAAATGGATTGACACCATCCGCTACCAATGAAAGCCTGAGATTACGAGGTTCTTCTTTGAAGTGTTGCCACTTTTCCTCTATGTGCATAAATGCCGAACCATCCGCAGGGATTCGAATAATGTCATCTCAACTTCTATTGCATGCATGGTAATCCATAAATTGTGCCAAGCTAGTACACCTGAATAATTGTCGCATCCGTGGAATAATGGGGATGTAACGAAGAACCTTGTGAGGCACCTTTTTTGTTATTCGATCTGTTCGATATCTACTCATATGACATACAGGGCATTGTGTTGCAAATTCATGTTCTTTATAATATATAATATGATCATTGGGACAAGCATGTATTGCTTGATACTCCATTCCAATATCTTTCATAATAGCAGATAATTCTTGATATGAGCGAGGTAGAATATTTGATGGTGGTAACAAAAACTCGCCTATCAATCTACAGCAAAAAATATAAGTTGTTAATATAAACAATATTAGTGGTACATTATTCACCCTTTGTTAACTATAAAGACATATATGACATACCTTAACATACGTGACATTGTTATGTTGGATAAACCATTCATAACCTTCAAGTTCAACAACAACAATACAGCAGAGAGAAGAGTTGTTTGGGAGTCTTTGTATAGGGGCTCGTATGCCTTCTCAAGTAGAGGTACATCGAGGCTATCATCATCATCATGATCAGATCCGCTTGGACTAAATGTGTCATGGATCAATGTATTTATACCATCATCTTCAATTGTGTTTTCTGGCGCATGATCGTCATCTTCCATGGGATCATTATCTTCACCTTGGATATTCGCACCCCCATGTTCCTCCATATCATGTACTTCCCTGGGGAGATCAACCTATATAAAATTGATTAACATAAATAAACCATGATCTTCAACTCATCATCAAGTGATTTCATATGTATATAAATTGTTAAAATGATATAATGAACAACTTACCAGTGGATGATAGTCATGCCCCCCTTCAATGTGACCATTCTCCCTACAATGTCTCTTAACTATTTTGATTAGCAATCTTCTACGGTTTAAGCCCTTACAAATTTTGCAGGGACAATAACATTTTCCATCACCTTTTCTTTTCAAGTTAGACCACAATCTAGTGATTGTCTCCCTATTTTGTTCTTCACTTATATTATCTGACATGATCGTTCTTCGCAGGAAGCAAAAATTGGGCTATGAAAACTTCGGTCTACAACTTTCAGTGACTAAGCAAAATTGTCAAAAGTACACAAAACATATAAGCTACAAGGCCTTCTTGCTTAGCTCTAGAAGCTCTCTAGCAATCAAAACATATAAGCTACAAGGCCTAACAGCAATTTCAAAACATATAAGCTACAAGGCAAGACATATTACATGACATGGCAAAAGGATTAAAATATACATTAGATTAAAAAATATACAATTTTCAAACCTGAGTGCGCGGCTATAACTCGTGCAATGGTCTTCTTGCTTAGCTTTAGAAGCTCTCCAGCAATCAAAACATATAAGCTACAAGGCCTAATAGAAATTTCAAAACAAGAGTCATCAAAAGAACCAAAAACAATGTGTGCAAACAATACCTTGTGAAGTGGTATAGACAATTAGAAGATGCTACTATGTGCTAGGGAACTTCTTAGAACTGTTGGTATATTCTTACAACTTGTTACACCTGGGATATTCTTCTCTGTAGATGCTACTGTGTGCCGTGGTCCAAACGGGCCCATAAATGTGGTTGAATAGCAATACATTCAAGTGGCTTACACAAGGGACAGTCACTGTGAGATATCCTCATGTGTGACTGTCCTTGTCACAAATGAGGACATCTCACAGTGACTGTCCCTTGTGTAATTGCCACTTGAATGAGGTCAGTCACTGTAAAGACAACATGATAATGTACACATACAATGAGTGTACATTATCATGTTGTCTTTACAGTGGCTGCCCTCATGTTTTATATTCTTCTCTGTAGATGCTACTACGTGCTAGGGAACTTCTTAGAACTGTTGGTATATTCTTACAACTTGTTACACCTAGGATATTCTTCTCTGTAGATGCTACTGTGTGTCGTGGTCCAAAAGGGCCCATAAATGTGGTTGAATAGCAATACATTCAAGTGGCAATTACACAAGGGACAGTCACTGTGAGATGTCCTCATGTGTGACTGTCCTTGTCACAAATGAGGACATCTCACAGTGACTGTCCCTTGTGTAATTAAGTATTGTGGGGAAGCATTCTAAATAAACAAAGCCGCTAACAATAAATTCAACACAGATATGTCCTCATTTCTGGGTATTTTAGCTCTCTAACAGCTGAATACCAGATTAAATAATAATGACAAAAGAAAAATAAACCCAACGTACTCAAAAATTGTAGCTGTGATTTTGCGGAGGGAATCTCTCTCGGCGCTGTTGAAAACACAAATGACAACCCGCTTGATTTCACGGAGGGAATCTCTCTCGGTGCTGTTCAAAACACAAATGACAACCCGCTTTGTTCAAAACACAAATGATAACCCGCTTGATTTCGCGGAGGGAATCTCTCTCGGCGCTGTTGAAAACACAAATGACAACGTTCCTTTTTTTTTTTGCACTTATATCCCGACCAACATAAGGTCCATTTGTAATACAACATGATAATGTACACTTACAGTGAGTGTACATTATCATGTTGTCCTTAGAGTGACTATCCTCATTTGTTGAAGAAGAAAAGCATTAATGTGGCTGAATAGCAATACATTCAAGTGGTAATTACACAAGGGACAGTCACTATGATATGTCCTCATTTGTGACTGTCCTTACAGTGAGTGTACATTATCATGGTGTCTTTAGAGTGACTGTCCTCATTTGTTGAAGAAGAAAAGCATTAATGTGGTTGAATAGCAATACATTCAAGTGGCAATTACACAAGGGACAATCACTGTGAGATGTCCTCATGTGTGACTGTCCTTGTCACAAATGAGGACATCTCACAATGACTGTCCCTTGTGTAATTCAAGTGGCAATTACACAAGGGACAGTCACTGTGAGATGTCCTCATTTGTGACTGTCCTTACAGTGAGTGTACATTATCATGTTGTCTTTAGAGTGACTGTCCTCATTTGTTGAAGAAGAAAAGCATTAATGTGGTTCAATAGCAATACATTCAAGTGGCAATTACACAAGGGACAATGTCATGAGCCGTGACATATTGAACTTAGTATAATAAAATGATTAGATGATATATAATAATCTATTATTAACGGTATATAACAATAATATATAATTATTATCAAAAGATAATAATAATATATAGTTAGCATAATAAGTAATATGTTAATTAAATAATATTAAAATATTAATAAATAATATAATTATGATTATAATTATAATATAAATTAATAATAAATAATTATTAATAAATTATATATATTATATTATAATAATATATTAAGTAATAATATTAAATCAATTATTGATATAATAATTTTAATATATAAATAATATTAATAAACCTCTCAATATAAAACAATATGTTATCACTATAATAATATTTATTATAATATTATTAATATTACTAACATCATTAATTATAATATTTAATAATAACAATAACATTAATAATAATAATAATAATAATAACGTTTAAAGCAATATCGAATATCTGTAATCGATATACATCTACATTAAACATCTGCATTATCTATCACGATGAGGAACGAAGAAGTGATACAACAATCACTAGTCATTACACATCGATACCATGAGAGGATGATTAATGAACCAAATACTATGAAGTCAAGATCAACATGATATGAATAAGGGATAGGTCGCTATGTGTTTCAGAAGATGTATTGATAAGCAAGAAGGATAACCATTCATATATTATAAATAATCATTAATTGCACAAGTTTAGACAATGACATATCCGATAAAGCAATATCAAACATGAAGACCCGCTAGCAAATATGCACCATCACTTCCTATGTTATCATGACAATAACATAAACTAGATTGAATTCTACTATCTATATCAATAGACACCACATAGGAGGATATCGACTAAAGGATTGAAAGATTATCGATTGTCTGAGATAAACCACATCTTGTAGAAACACAAAAGCATCAGTGATTATATCACAAGCTATTGATGAATGAGGCATCAGTCATGGATAATAAGTACAATGTATCCTTAAGTATTAACAGGAATGGAAGTCAATTTGAAGATCAAACTCCATTACCAGCAATCAACCAATAAATGGACAATTATCAGAAAATGATATCGACTTATATCAGAGTAGAAAGATTGGATATCATCATAACAATATGGGATAAGGCAAGAGTTAATATCGATTGACTAAATACTAATGATAGTTAGACCAAACTAATACAAACACAATGGATGTTAACTATTGGTTGCACTACCAATTAGGGAAGATTACCTTCATAAAAAGATTTGATATTGAGTCAATCTGGGAGTTATCTATGATCAGAAAATAATGAAATAATATTATGTGAACTGTCGGATTATGGAAAGGTGTGCTTAACAAAGGGACATGGAGGAAGAAACAAGACACGTCTCATTCATAGCATCTCTTCATTTGTTAAAGACAATATAAGAATGCATTCTCGTCAGTCACTCAAGGCATCATTAGAACTTTATTTACTTATCCATATTTGGATATACTCAATAGAGCATCTGCCTTTGGCAGTTTGGTTTCAAGTTTATCATTGCAGATCAGAGACAACACCATGATTGCATAGATAGAAAGGATAGTCAGAAACAGCATCAATATTTGAAGTTGCAAGCATATAATTCAGAATCTGAAATAGCAACATATCACTCATAGCGATATTACACATTTGCATAATTACATCATCATATCAGACACAGCAAATACATTGCTGTAAGCAATACTTATTGATTGTATATCGATATTGTTTATATCAGACATACCATCATTATACTATCACTATAAGTGATAGGAAACATCATACTCATAGCATATTTCATATCATTATATCCGACAGTGCTATTAAACATATTGGTATCAATATCATCTTGCACACATATTGTGATTGAATCTGAAATAGTGGTTGATATCTTAAGTAACCTCCATTACTTATTTTAATTGTAAGTATCTGATAAAGTAAGTCTGAGAAGTGGAGTAATTGTTCCTGTTTTCCAAGTTAGCCAAAAAGGGGACATTACAGACAATCACTGTGAGATGTCCTCATGTGTGACTGTCCTTGTCACAAATGAGGACATCTCACAATGACTGTCCCTTGTGTAATTCAAGTGGAAATTACACAAGGGACAGTCACTGTGACATGTCCTCATTTGTGACTGTCCTTACAGTGAGTGTACATTATCATGTTGTCTTTAGAGTGACTGTCCTCATTTGTTGAAGAAGAAAAGCATTAATGTGGTTCAATAGCAATACATTCAAGTGACAATTACACAAGGGACAATCACTGTGAGATGTCCTCATGTGTGACTATCCTTGTCACAAATGAGGACATCTCACAATGACTGTCCCTTATGTAATTCAAGCGGAAATTACACAAGGGACAGTCACTGTGAGATGTCCTCATTTGTGACTGTCCTTACAGTGAGTGTACATTATCATGTTGTCTTTAGAGTGACTGTCCTCATTTGTTGAAAAAGAAAAGCATTAATGTGGTTCAATAGCAATACATTCAAGTGGCAATTACACAAGGGACAATCACTATGAGATGTCCTCATGTGTGACTGTCCTTGTCACAAATGAGGACATCTCACAATGACTGTCCCTTGTGTAATTCAAGCAGCAATTACACAAGGGACAGTCACTGTGAGATGTCCTCATTTGTGACTATCCTTACAGTGAGTGTACATTATCATGTTGTCTTTAGAGTGACTGTCCTCATTTGTTGAAGAAGAAAAGCATTAATGTGGTTCAATAGCAATACATTCAAGCGGCAATTACACAAGGGATAGTCACTGTGAGATGTCCTCATTTGTGACTGTCCTTACAGTGAGTGTACATTATCATGTTGTCTTTAGAGTGACTGTCCTCATTTGTTGAAGAAGAAAAGCATTAATGTGGTTCAATAGCAATACATTCAAGTGGCAATTACACAAGGGACAATCGATCACTGTGAGATGTCCTCATGTGTGACCTTTGTGAAGGCAAGTGCCAATTTGTACCCAAGTTACCAATATTGTGGCAAAAGTGGGAATGAAGCATTTAGGGGTCAAATTGGGAAAAGAAGTGTAGAAGTGGCCTATGTGAGGTCTAAATAGCCTAACTAAGTCATGGTTAGGATCTTATAGTGTTTGAATAATAAGTTTTGAACCAAAATCCCAAAGGTTGTAACAAGTTGTCAATGTTGTCATTCACAACATTGACAACATTTGTGCAAGGGAGCATTTTCGAGTAAGATGGTTATGTAACTATATGAAACCATTGAATTAGGCATCAGATCAACTATAAGAGGCCTCCATCGATCTGTGCAAAAGGTTGGGGGGAAAAACATTTGGAATTAAGAAGATTTGTAGAGTAACACAGTTTTAGTGAATTCTTGAGTTTTTTTGTTTCTTTGTTTTTAGTTGATTAATGGATTAGATAGCTCGCAGTGTCTATTGGAAAAGTTAGTACAAGTTTTTTTTTTATTCTGTGTTGTGTTTTTTTTGAGTTTTGAAGCATTCCAACTAGTTTGTTAATTCTTTTGTTAAGTACCCTATCATTGGTTTGAACCAGGCAGGTTGAACAAATGGAGTCTTAGCTCATCATTCCATTGTCAATTTTGTACGGGCTCTTGGAATGGGTGAGGAGACTCCATGTACTATATGTTTGGAAGGAGGGGCCCTGGGAAGCTCATTTTCTATGTTTGCAATGATGTCCTAGGTGAGTCAGTTGAGCACAGTTAGGGATGACAAATCATTACAAGAAGATTACAACAAGTTGAATGCATTGGTTGCTTCAACTAAAATCTCATGGAGAGGTAGACACACATCTAAAGAAGCCCCAAGTCAAATTAGAAGATTGGGTGAGTTTCTTTGGCTGCTAAGAAAACAAACTCTTAGTCAGACTGTCCAAGTTGTGTCAAAATACTTGTTTTCAGGCATGGCTGTAGCAGTTGGTGTACAAAAAATCTAGGAGGAGAAGACCTTAGATATCTTGGAGTTCTCAATAAAGGGCATCTGAATCCTAAGCCCTTTAGGTGGCTTAATATAAACAAAAAGGCTTGACAAAGGCCTAATTGCTAGCAGCCTATTTTTGGGTGCAATTGGCATGCATGGTTTGATGAACCGGATTGAAGTACTGATGAAAAGTATAGGTGAAGGAGTAATATTGAAACCAATAGAGGTCCTAGTGGCCAGCCTCTCCATGGAGTAAAGTTCTAGTTGAATGTGTTTCAATTTGTGAAGACAAGACTAGGAGTGTCCTAGTAGCTAGATTGGTATTGAGCAGAGTTCGTTGTATTTCTTGTTGGTGTGCACTAGTTGAAGGAGTGGAATCTTGGGTAGAGATACCTAAAGAGTGTAGGGATAGTTAAGTACCCTATCAAGTCAAAACATTGGCCTAAAGAGACCCTAGTGAAGGATAGGGAGTGAGCAAGACAAAGTGTTACATCAATTAACAAGATCATTTTTTGGTAATTGTGTACATTATCATGTTGTCTTTACAGTGACTATCCTCATTTGTTGAAGAAGAAAAGCATTAATGTGGTTCAATAGCAATACATTCAAGTGGAAATTACACAAGGGAATATCACTATGAGATGTCCTAAGTGTGACTGTCCTTGTCACAAATGAGGACATCTCACAGTGACTGTCCCTTGTGTAATTGCCACTTGAATGAGGACAGTCACTGTAAAGACAACATGATAATGTACACAAGTACCGTGAAGGTAGTCGCAAGTTAGGGCTGTTTCATTGCATACCCGAAACAATGAAGACATTACAGTCCACAAAACATTTGTGCTTGAAAGATGAACAAATAAAATTAAACTTCTAAATAACCAAAGCCGCTAACAATAAATTCAACACAGATATGTCCTCATTTCTGGGTATTTTAGCTCTCTAACAGCTGAATACCAGATTACATAATAATGACAAAAGAAAAATAAACCCAACGTACTCAGAAATTGTAGCTGTGATTTCACGGAGGGAATCTCTCTCGGCGCTGTTGAAAACACAAATGACAACGTTCTTGTTTTTTTTGCCCTTATATCCCGATGTGATTTCGCGGAGGGTTACGGTGCTGTTGAAAACACAAATGACAACGTTCCTTTTTTTTTTTGCCCTTATATCCCAACAACATCACAATTGCAAGTTAGGGCTGTTTCACTGCATACCCAAAACAATGAAGACGTTACGGTCCACAAAATGTTTGTGCTTGAAAGATGAACAAATAAAATTAAACTTCTAAATAACCAAAGCCGCTAACAATAAATTCAACATAGATATGTCCTCATTTCTGGGTATTTTAGCTCTCTAACAGCTGAATACCAGATTACATAATAATGACAAAAGAAAAATAAACCCAACGTACTCAGAAATTGTAGCTGTGATTTCGCGGAGGGTTACGGCACTGTTGAAAACACAAATGACAACGTTCTTGTTTTTTTTGCCCTTATATCCCGATGTGATTTCGCGGAGGGTTACGGCGCTGTTGAAAACACAAATGACAACGTTCTTATTTTGTTTGCCGTTATATCCTGATGTGATTTCACGGAGGGTTACGGCGCTGTTCAAAACACACATGACAACGTTCCTTTTAAATTTTGCGCTTATATCCCGACAACGTCGCAATTGCGACAGTGACAAATGTATTGTCGTCGCAAATTGCGACGGTGTCGGGCTATATTTGAAAAAAAAAGAGCAAAACCACATGACATTTGCCTGCCGTCGCAAATGGCCGTCGCAATGTCACCCCAAATGTATTAGTGCTAATGTGTATATATTTAAAGTTTCTAATGTAAATACTATTCATTATAATATAAGAACTAATGTAGAATGGGTATCACAAGGAAATAATGGCTATAGATACTTTAGTTGGGTTGATGACAACTCATGTGCATCTATCCGCCCATCTCCACTTATCCGTGATGAAGGATTTGAGTGCAAAATGTGTTAGGCTAGGGAAAATTTTGAAATTATATTTTTACGATGCCTTCTCTGTATTGTAATCGCATATCTAATTTGTTGCGACCATATGCAAAGATGAACTTAGGAATTCATTAGTTTAGTATTTTCATATTGTAACTAATATTTTAATATTGATATGACATAACTCTCTTTTCATCAAGTGCGCATATATATGGTTTACATCTTTTTTTATAATAATTCTTCATGTTTATGGCTCAGGTGAGCCCCAATCTACTATCAATCACATGATTTAACACTGATTTAGGCTGGAGGTAAACTACATGTGTCATGTAAATAGCATAGTTGAATGCAATCTCTTTTGCATGTTTTCAAGAGTTTTCCCACCAATACAAGTGTAAATAATGCATTGAACGTAATCTACAGATGCTACGTGGTATGAAGTCTCACTGAAAAAGAGTATTGCAGAGAGCAGGCCTACCATACCAAGGAAGTTTGACAAGAACAAGGAATATGGCTTAAATAGAATGGGAAGATGTCTTTCTAGCCTGGGCTTGGATTCTTTGACAATTAGCTTGATAATAAATGAAGCAAATGAGAGCTGAGCAATTAGCTTCCCAAGAAAAATCTTGTAAATGAATTGTGTGTACCCCAATTCCTGTGCCTTCTGCACATACCTAAATGATATATTTGAAACAACAAGGGTAAATTTAGCCTTACCCTTGTTGTTTCAAATATATCATTTGGGTACGCATAGAGGGCACATTAATTGGGGTACATATAGTTCATTTATGGGCTTTTTCTTGGATAGCTAATTGCTCATCTGTCATCTACATTATTTATAAGCTAATTGCCGAAGGATCTAGGCTCAGGCTAGAAAGATGTCTTCCCAGACACATAAACATGACAACTAAGAAACATAAATGTAGATTTCACAATAGCTAAGAAACATAATGGTTTTTGGATCCCGCAGTGTCAACTTAGAACTACAGGAGTAGTGGTTATGTTGCATCATCTGGGTATACCACTCAATTATGTTGTGTTCCAAAACATTGTGACCATGATGCCTACATTTATGTTTCTCAGTTGTTGTGTCCTACGACCCCTTAGGACCCTTTATGACCATTTATGACCTCTAAGAATACATCTTAGAGGTCTTAAAATGTCGTAAAGGGTCATAAGAGGCTCCTAGGAGGGGCCAGATGAGCTTCCACCTTGACGTGGTTGGCCCTGTTAAGTAGAGAATGTTAAACTATTATCAAAACAAAGAGAAGCTCAATAATTTATATCTGAATACCAATTTTGTTCTTATCAAACTGTCAAAAAATTTAAATAGTCTTTTAAACTACTATTAAAAATAAAATATTTAATCAACATTTAATTACAGATTTGTGTGCTTGTCTGAGTTTGATACACAGATCTATGTATCAAAGTCAAACAAGCACACAAATCTGTAGGTAAATGAAGCTTTCTTAGTTAGTTTGATTTTTCTTGAGGCTATGAATATACGGTACAATGAAAATGCTTTGTTCAATCTAATTGTGCTAAATAGAAGAAAATAGCTAAATCAAAGCTTCATAGATTCATATATGCATACTAATTATAGACAAGCAATATATTCAACTAAAAGTAGGAATATATTGAAAATGGTGTCACATTTTTTTTTAAACAAAAGTTAGTATTGGTTGAAATTTTGACCTTTACATAGTACTAAATTTGACTAGGACACTATATGTTTGATGGTCCATTCGAGGAATTTGCATGGATAATTCGATGACCGAATGGACTAATTTCAACCAGGATGCTATACATTCGATGAATTGGGGTGGATAATTTGATGACAAAATGGTCTCAATTTCGACCATCACACCAATTGATCAATGTCTTATTCTTCCAGTTCCAAGGGACTAATGTAGTCGATAATTCAACTAGTTGTGGGGTTGAAATTTTGACTATTATTTACCATGTAGAAAATTTGATGAAAAAAGATTGATGGCAGTTTTAGTCACCTATTCGACCAATTGTTATAGAAAATTTGACTAATTCTCATCGAAATTTAAGGTAAAATTTACTAGTGATTTCTAACTTCATTTTGTTCCCTCATAAGGGCACTTGTAGATTCTTCATCTCTCCTGATCTAGCTTTTCTTTTCTGATCTAGGTAACTGCTCCAAAGTAACCTTTGGATGCTTTTTGACAAAAGACCTAGTATTCCTTCTTTTGTCCATGGTCTGCAATCTACAACACTGGTTCTGACCCTTTGAGTCACCACCCACCAAATATGGGAAATCTTTCAAATTTTTCAAGAAAACAACTGAGTACAATAGGAGAAACACAAGAGTCTTCTAATAACTTTTATCTCTAGACTCTCCCCAACAAAGTCACAATTTTGTTGGTTCCCCTTCTCTTTCTACTTGCAGCTTTACACTATGATTGACAAACTAATGTCATTGAATCTATCACCACTCCAAAGTCTACAAGGAAAAGGGCCAATTAACAAGGATCAACAATGATCCTCCTACACTTTGAGCCTAGATGCTCAGGCGGGTGTACCTTTGACTCACTTCTTCAAAGGAGTCACAAAATATTATACATTTATACCCTTTATTAACTAATTTAAAGATTTTATCATTTATACTTTTGATTGATGATGATGAATTACTTCCAGAGAATAGATCAGTGCCTTAACTTAGGGCATAGAGTCACTCAATAACATATATCAACTGAAAACCCCAACTCAAACACTCTTGAGCTTAGAATAAGTGCTTTGCCTATTATCCCTCTCACTCCCAAACCTGATCATCAAATTCCTATCCAACCATGAACTCACTGAAACTACCTTAAAGACTTTAATCCTAACTTTGTCAAGAACTCAAAGATAATCCCATAATATACTTTGTATACCATATGCTAACTCACTTTGTAACATTAACATATAAGAATCCAAGATGAAGACAAGAAGACAAACATAAATCTAAGATTGGAATTCAAGTGTATTCTCATTAAAATCTACATAATCAGTACATTATCAAGACAAAAAAATGCTAGGAAACAAACCCTAAATCCAAGCTCTCCTTGTTCAGTCCTTTACATTAACTATCAACATAACACCATCAACAAACTCAAAAAATTAATCTTCTACAATATATACCACTAGTCATCTTGGAATCCCAAAAATTAGGATGCAACAAGCTTCAGATGACTAGGGCAAGGGTTAGGGTTTTCACCTACCAAACCAACTAGATTTAATCAAGAATTTATTACATTAGAGGAAAACCAAGAAACCTGGTCTGATCAGATCCAAGAATGATCTTCATTTATGATAATTCTAGAGAAATGTACCAAAGATCATGAATCTACCATGCTAATCAATCTGATCAATTCACCTGTAACATACCTTGAGTGACCCACTCTCTTATGGTGCAAACCCTCTGCAATCAATCATCGTACTCTCTAGACCACACTGCAATAGTTGACAAAATCATATCTACCAGATCCAGCTGCTCAAGCATTGAATACTAGTCCTTAGTCACTGAGAAATCCTTAAAATATTCAAAGCTAGAAGAAATAGTTACTTGAATGGTGTGAGACAGCTCATCAATGACCATTATTCAAATCTAGATTATCTTTATATCATGACCGTCAGATCTCCTCACTTTACTCGGGCTCATGACCTAACTGCATAAGAATCTTGGTTTACATTTGCCCCTAGTCACGAAGTCACCAAACTATCTTTTCTAAACTTGAGTCACCATCTAGAGACTTAGCGACTATAGTCTCATGATCTCACAGTCATCTCCTTAATCACTAAACATTTCAGAGATCACGCGACTAAAGGCCTTTTTTGAGTTTCACAATCTTTTTATTAACAAGGGTTAAACCTTGAGATTATGTGACTAAGACAAATCTCCAAGTCGCTGCATATTTTCTTTACCCTGGGTTAAATCAAGAGACTAAATACCTCCTCAGTCACTAGATCGCTAAATTTCTCTATTAACTCTAAGCTCACTGAGATCAATGGCTATTGCATGATCACATAGGATAAACATCATGCATCTTTTTCTTGAGAACATGTGACAACCGTAGATCCTAACTAAACTTTAACTTACTCCATAAACAAAAGACCTTGGGCCCACTGACAACTGCCAACTCATTGCTCAGCAACCAATAGTCATCAAACACCTCAGCTCCATCTAACATTGGATCCACCTATGCCATTCCTTAATACCAAATCGACAGCCAGTCGCATGATCACATAAGCCTAAAAGATTCCATGTGATTATAAGACAACCATCAGATCTTCTCTTTATTGCTAACGCCTTTAGAATCTAGCCCCACTGACAACATCCTGAGTCACCATTTCGCTACCAATAAAAAGCAAGCATTCTGTGCACATGTAGTAGTGGACCCATCTATTATGAAGTGCTGCGATGTAAATAGGATCGACGGTCTATCCTATGATCACATGAGCTTAAAAGATTCCTTGTGAACATAAGACAGTCATCCAATTAAAAGGTGATAGACAACTAGGCTTTAGTAAAAATTAAAGCCATCGAGACTTTAGACTTAGGAAAAATTAAAAGGGGATCAGCTTAGGAGAAAAAGTTAAGGGATACGGCCCCACCCAATGACTTCAATTTAGCACATGCACAAATGTGGGTTTAAGTGGCTCAAAAAGGTAATGGGAAAATAGAATAGGCCAAGGGATTTTCCATCCAATAGCTACAATATTTGAAATAAAACCTTTGGGTTTAAGGCTGGGGACATAGAAAACCCTGTAGGGACTAGAGGAAAAGACACAGAACCAGCGAAAATTTTACAAGTGCTAACACATCTATCTGCATGGTAGGCCAATAGTACCTAGCCCTAAGTAGCCTTCAGGCCATGGAAAGACCATTAGAATGTCCTCCACAAATTCCCTCATGAATGTTATCTAACGCTCTATCAGACTCATCCTTCTCTAAGAACCTAAGAAGTGTCCCATCTAAAGCCCTCCTATACGGATCACTAGAGATAAGGGTGTGGTGAGAGGTATTTTGGGTTAAGTTTCCTCATTTAGAATGGTTGAAGGTTTCAAGAATAATGCCATCATGGAGGTATGAGTAAATGGCACCATAGCAGGATGACTCATGTCCAACAAGGGTACAAACAACTTGGCTTTCTAGGGAGTCACAGATAGGATAGCATAGCTCTTCCACCGGGAATTTGAATCTGGACTCATGTTGTTCTAGCTGAAGGAGTGAAGCCAATGTAGCCATAGCATTAGCTGCTTTATTCTCTATTCTAGGGATTTGCTAAAATGTAACAAAAGTGAAATATCGTCACAATGAATCAACCATCTTTTTGTAGGGTATCATTTTTTCATCCTTTTTTTGGTATTCTTCATTAACTTGGTTGACTATTAATTTTGAATCCCCATAGATATGTAGCTTTGTGATCCTCCATTCTATAGCCATTTTCAATCCATTTATCAAGGCTTCATACTCAACAATGTTATTTGTGCATGGGAATAACAGTTTATAGGACTTAGGGATTGTGTACCCATGAGGAGAAACAAATAACACTCCTGTACCTGATCCATTTTGCATGAAAGAACATCTTCCATGTTCTTATGGTCATGTAAACTATGTGCTCATCTTGAAATTTAACTTGAATTGGTGCTTTGTCTCGAATTGGAAAATCAGCTAATTGGTCTGCAATGGCTCGTCCTTTTATGGCCTTACACTCAACATGCTATATATCAAACTCTGATAGGACCATCATCCACTTAGCAAGTCTACCTATGAGAGTAGCCTTACCAAGAAAATATTTGAGAGGATCAATCTTTGCAATGAGGTGTATTGTATGCGCAAGCATGTAATGTCTCAACTTTTGGGAAGCAAACACCACTGCTAGGCAAGATATTTCAATGCTAGTGTAATTGACCTCATATGACACAACAGTATGACTGATGTAATATATGGCCCTTTCTTTTCCAATATCATCAAGTTGAGCCAATAATGCCCCCAGGGAGGATTCTGTTATTGACACATACAATATGAGTGGTTTTCTTGGGATAGGAGGCATTAAGATTGGAGGATTAGCCAAGTACTATTTGATTTGGTCCATGCTTTGCTGACAATCCTCATTCCAGACACATTTAACCCCTTTGTGCATGTCTTATTAAAGGGTTGAGCTCTATCAGCTAGTTGTGAAATGAATCTCCTAATTGATTGAAGACGTCCCTAAAGACTCCTCATCTGACTGATGTTTTTGGGAGGTGGCATATCCAAGATTGCTTGTAATTTTTCTGGGTCCACCTCTATTCCTTTGGCTGAAATGATAAACCCTAGAGGCTTTCCAGAAGTGACTCCAAATGCACACTTTTTGGGATTTAATCTTAGTTGAAACTATTCCATACGATCTAATATGAATTCTAGATCTCCTAGGTGTGTGTCCCTTATTTTATTTTTCCAAGGTTTCATCCACATAGTCTTCCATATTCTTATGCATCATGTCATGGAAGATAGTAGTCATAGCTCTTTGGTAAATAGCTCCTGTGTTCTTTAGTCCAAATGGCATGACATTCCAACAATGGGTTCCCCATGTGCAAGTGAATGCAGTCTTTTCCTGGTCTTCAGGAGCTATTTTGATTTGATTATACCTAAAAAAACCATCCATCAATGAATAGATCTCGTAACCCACGGTCATGTCCACTATCATGTCTATGTTTGGAAGTAATCATCCTTTGGGCATGCTTTATTAAGATCTCTCTAAAATCTATGCAGATGTGAATGGACTTGTCATGTTTTGAAATTGGTACGATATTGGATATCCACTCGACATAGTCAATGGCTCTAATAAACCCTACATTAAGGAGTTTTTCTAGTTCAGCTTTGACAAGAAGAGCTATGTGAGGATGCATTTTCCTCAATTTCTATTTTATTGGTTTTATACTTGGAGCTATGGGCTTTATTAAGATCTCTAAAATCTATGCAAATGTGAATGGACTTGTCATGTTTTGAAACTAGTACGATATTGGATATCCACTCAGCATAATCAATGGCTCTAATAAACCCTACATTAAGGAGTTTTTCTAGTTCAGCTTTGACAAGAAGAGCTATGTGAGGATGCATTTTCCTCAATTTCTATTTTATTGGTTTTATACTTGGAGCTATGGACAAGTGATGCATAATGAGACTAGTGTCCAACCTTGGCATGTCTAAGTAATTCCAAGCAAAATTAATTTTCTTTCTTTGAAGGAATTTGGTATATGCTTCTTTTTCTGGCATTGATAGAGATTGAGCCAAATGCACTATTTGTGGAGCCTCCTCTGTATTCAAATTAACTGGCTGTGTAGGCTCAACAAGCACTGAGGACCTATCTTGAAAATAACTTGGGAGATGATCAAGTACCCCATCCTTAGGTGCCTCAGAGAGGTTTTCACCCTCTGGTACGTCCTTTATTTTTACTTTTTTAGGTTCTGACACCGCCACATAGTGGTTTTTGCTATCAGAACTCTTATTATTTTTTTCTTTTCTTTTCATTTTGCAACTGAGGTACTTGATATCTAGTTCTATCATGCTTGTAGTTGGTTCACTGGTGGAAGAGACTATAGGTTTAAGAGCATTTAGGTAACATGATATCTCATAGTCATTTTGGAAAGTTAGGAGCTGAGGCTCTTGATAGCGCTAAGACCAATCAATTAGGTGAGGATTGGAAAGGGGTAAGTCAATGATAGGTTCAATGTTGTGTATATGAAAAGTATCATCTCTGGTGATCACAGAGTTAGGGTCTATCAAGTATCCCCCTAAGGTACCTAAATCAAGATTTATCGTACCAAATGAAGCATCGTCCACTAAAGCAACTTGTGGATTCCAATCTTCTAGTCCTACACTAGACTCATTAGCTGCCTCAGGTTGGGAACCATATGAATGAACAATATCAATGTCCAAGTCAACTATAGAAGCATCAGAGAGAGATTCCCACTCATACTCATGTGAGTCTGTATCTGAATCCTAGCTGGGATGTTTACACCAAGCATGTTTTTGAGGCTTTGATGTAGAAGTATTAATTTCACCAAGGGTAACACCTTCTTGAATTCCATTTGTGTATTGAGTTTCTTGATTAGGATCTTCAACATGATCTTCAACAGTGGGTTCTTCTTGTTCTAGGTCTGAAATGGTTGGGTTGACAATTGAAGTATCTGAATCTCCCCAAAGGAGATTGGTGGAAGGAACCCAATCTTCATACTTATCTTGTTGATTTTTCAAATTGGGCATGTAGGTTGACTCATCATCACTATCCATCGTAGCAAGGATAGGATCAATTTTCTTGTTCTGACATTCGAAACCTAGGCCAACCATTGTTTTAGACTTGCGCCCAAAAAGAGCATGATCGAGTGGCTTGGCTTTAGCATCTAGTTTGTGACTGAGAGGACCATGACCTGGGTAGCCCATATTCTTGACCAAAGTGTATCCTCTGCCATAAGTCTTAGGAGATAGGGGAAAATTTTCATTGTGCTTGTATTTTTCCTCTTTGTAAATCCAATCTCTAATGGCCACTTCTTATTTTTCATCCTGGATGGGTACTAAGACTCTACAAATGTATCAAATGAAGTCATAGCTGAGGATGAAGGATGCATCTCTTGTGAAGGTTTTCCATAGGACCTAGGTGAGACTGGTAGTTTTGTAAAGGATTCAATTTGATACCCTCCATACCAAGGTCTATGGAGTTGAACTTATTCCTATACTGATCTAAAGCTGCATCAAAATTTTTTGCTTCCCTATTAAGAGGAACATGGGTCCTTGCTGAAATTACATTCACAGATAATGTGCTATCCCCAAGTATATAGACTTCTACTCCATTTTAGGGGAACTTAACACATTGATGGTAGGTGGATGGTACTACTTGCATGTCACGGATCCACAGTCTACCAAGTAGGATATTATATGCTAAAGGACCAGCATCAACAATTTGGAACAAAATGTCCTTTTTAATAGGACCAATTCTAATAGGAAGGACTACTAACCCCTTAGAACTTCTTTCAGCCTCATCATAAGCTTTAATGGTAATTCTCTTTTGGGTATCAATAACTTGCTCAAAATAACCTAGTATCTTCAGTGGACTCTAGGAACAAATGTTGAGCCCAACACCCCCATCAATCAACACACTCCTGACATGGGTCTTGTGAATCATGACTTCAATGTGTAGGGAAATATTATGTGGATGGCTCAAAGCTTTGTCATCTTCTTCTAAGAATGTTAGGTAATGGGGTTCGCAAGGTGGTTAACCATGTTCTGGATTGGTCAACATCTATGTTGTTAGGGACATTGGCTACACGCAAAGCATCCTCAAGGATATGCTTATGTCTTGGAGACAATTCTAGGAGTTCAAAAATTAAGATTTGAGCTGGCATTCTTTGTAACTGGTCAACAAGATTATAGCTCATGTCAGGACTAACTGCTGATTTGGTGGTGACATTCTTGGATATCACTTTCTTGGGTTTGCTAGACTGGTTGGAACTAGGACCTCTAATAACCAAAGGAGTTTGACCTTGGCTTCTGGTGATGGCATTAAGAGCTTGGGATGACCTTTGAGAGTGAGGACCTCTAAGCACCACCATAGGTTTCTCATCAAATATAGGAGGAAAGTCCACATCATAACCATAAGGGCCTTTTCCTTTCACCATGTTGACACTTTCTTTGAAAATCTCAAGCATATTGATTACATTTTCTACACCTGTGTAAGCATAGTTGATCATGACTTTGCCATTTTTGGGTTGAGAGGTTTCTCCCTTCTCATATTTGGGTAAAGGCTCCTTGAATGCCTTATGGTCTGCATTGGTATTCAACCCATCAATCTAAAGCTTGCCATTTTCAATAAGATCCTAAATAAGGTGTTTAAGCCTCCAGCAATGTTTGATGTCATGTGCAATGCCATTGTGGTATTTGCAAAAAGATTTTTCATTCCACCAATGTGGCTTAACTTCTAGTATACAGAAATTTGCTAGATCTTGTGGTTGTGCAAGGTTATTTCCAATAAGTGTCTTGAAAATATCTTCATAGGAATCACCTAGTTTAGAGAATTGTCACCTCTCCTTTTTAGGCTTTTCTTGATACTTTGGTTTAAACTCTTGTTGATTGGAAGATGTGTTGAGCTTCATAGCTTGGATTGCACTAGACAAATGGAGGACTCCTTGGTCCTTGGGTTGGGAAGAGTCCACAACTCCATCATTGACTACTTGCTTGTTCTTGTTCCAGTGTGATTGCTTACCTTTATCCTTATTAGCATTTTTAGTGTTTTAACCATTGTTGTTATTGTTATGTTTGGTCAAAATGCCTTGTTCTTTTAAAACATCCTCGATTCGACATGCAGTTTCGACCATAGTGTCAAAGGAATCAAAGACCATCTTCCAAACCTCATACCACATCTCAGGCACTAAATTGCTAACAATGATATCAATCTTTTCATGGTTAGGTAGAGTCCTAGAATAGCAAGAGCACAATCATCTCCACCTTTGCAAGAAGGTAACAAAGGATTCCCCTTGGTTCTATTTCAAATTGCACAAGTCCAACATAGTGACTGATCTTGACAAGTTGTATGCAAAATGTTGAACAAATCTATGGACAAGTTCCTTGAAAGTTTTAACGGGAGGGGTTATGTTGGTAAATCACTCCATGGCTTGGCCTTTGAGACTCCTTGGAAATAATCTCATAAGATAAGAGTCATCATGGTGAAATTTGAAGCTCGTGATATAGAACTGATGCACATGTTCATGTGGGTGACCACTGTTGTCATACTTGTCATACTGAGGAATTTCAACGTTCCTAGGAAAATCTATCATATTCACACTTTTTTCGAAAGGGTTGGGACAAATAGCATCAAGTGAAAAGGAACTTTTAGGTGCCAACATTATTTCCATCATATGCTTGATTTTTTTTTATCTCCTCTTCTTGAGAGGGTCCTTGTTTCTTGATTCTTTTATCCACATCAAAATTGTAAGGGACCCTAGCACCCTTGTTAATCAAGCTTTCTAGGAATCTATCCTTGTTTTGATCAAGATACTTTTCCACATATTGTTGGAACATCGATTCTTGTTGCATTCTCATAAAATCATGATCATCAAAACTTGTACTACTTCCTCCATGTTGAGAGCCATGATGAGCTCATTGGGAGGGTTGTCTTGAGTGCTTAGGAGGTGTGTGTCTCCTATGTTGGGAAATCCTTCTTCCTCTAGGACTAGGAGATCTTAAGGGGTCCTTGACTACCTTCTACTTCTTGGGGTTCTTGAGGGAGTAGATGGTGGAGAGTTGTTTCCACTATTGATATCCCTATTGTTGAATTGGTCATCAAGTCGCTGGGCTAAAAACCTATCTCGTTCTTGGAATTCTTTTCTTCTCAATTCCAACAAGGCTTTTTGTTCTTCTTCTAGGTGTCTAAACCTTTCTTCCTTAGTAGCTTGTTCAGCCAAAAAGTCTTTCTTTTCACATTCAATCTGTTTAAGCCTCTCATCTGCATATCTTGAGGTTTTTTTGAGTGGAGAGTTGGGTCTTGGGTGTTTAAACCAGTCATTAGTAGATGCAGCATTCACATGAGCATCACCAGATTCATTATTTTGGTCTTCATGTTGTGACCATGCATCTTGGTGAGCTCACCCATAGTGTCTTTCAACTCTTTGATGGGCATCTAAATATCTTGAGTTGATAGGGGGTGATTCTGGTTGGTCATCATCACTAAATAGCATATTATCCCTATGTCTTTGGAAAATGTCACCAAGGTTTTGATCCATTTCTTCTCTCACCTTCCTAGTCATGGTATAGCTCATGTCCATATTTGATTGAGAAGGTGCTAAAGAGGTTCTCAACTCACTAAGATTTCTCTTTGGGCCACATCGAGCTTCAGACTCACTCCTAGGTGATTGATCGAAAATGGATTCTTTCCCCTTTTTCTTTTGACAAGTTTGGACTAAGGGTAACTGATTAAAGACAACTTGAGGTCATTTTCCTTGACTAACTTGGTATCTTTTCATAACCGACATGAAAGAAAAAGACCCTTGGTGATAAGATGACCTTGCAAAATGTCAATACCAAACTAGGATAGTAAAGGTGTTCAATTGTCCAAAAAGAGATGGTAAGATAGAAAAGCTATCAAAGGTGTAAACCAATCCTACCACAGAGGTGCATAATAAAAGGATGAGTATCCTAACACATATGGGCCAAGAAAATGAATTTAACCAAATATATAACTGGAATTGAATCTGAATTTGGATGGAAGTGAATTGGACAAAAGAGTACTAAAACTCTCCAAGTGTGTTACCAAAGAATCTGAAGGTGTACTTTTTCAACAAGGATAATTCCTAACTTATCGATGCCAAGCAAGACTACTTTGGAAAATCAAAGAACATGAATTCAAGGGATCTAAAAATAGGAACCCCTAGTACAAACAGGTTTCTAGCAGCAGAGGAAGTCACCTATTAAGGTCTCATCGACTAGAAAAATGCTGAAAATTGCAGAAATTAGACAAACAACAAGAGGACTCTATGCGATAATTTCCAGGTAGGTGATGTGATACTTTCTTACCAGGCAATATTTCTCAATAGGTAGTGAGACAGTTTGCAGGTAGGCAGTGTGATACTTTCCAAGCAAGTGGTGTGATAGTTGTGCAGGGATGAACTATCACATGATAAAGTTCAGGATAGAGTGCAATAAGAGTTTAGTGTCATATGATCTTTGGCCAGTGAGTGTTAAAAATCTAAGTTTTAAGTGCAGTTTGGTCAAAATTTCAATCTGAATGTTGGTTTTTTCAATCTCAAGCATAGTGATAGTAGTAAATAGATAGGTTTGAAAATAGTAGGTGATCAAACATGTCATAAAACACTTGCACAAGGGAAAAAGCAACCTTGCCAAGACAAGCAATTGTGATAGCAAAGCAATAAAATCCTATGAATGCTACCGTGATGTTTGAATGTTTAAGAACATTTACACTAGTAGATCACAATGAGAACACTTCAAGCACTTGCTAGCCTAAAAGACAAAGTCTCAATACTTAGCAACTTGGCCCACACTTGATGTCCCATTGCCTCACATAAAGTGGTTGCCCACAATAGTTATTGGCTTTCTCATGGAAGTGCCAATGACACAACCAAAGGAACACATATGGTGAGTAATCTTGGGGTGATCTGGGTTAGTCCACTAGGATCAATCCTTGCACCAAGAAGATAAGCAAAAAATTAGGGTCGCTTCTATCTATGGTTCTTAATAAGGGCTTTCATTCATAATACCCCTCTTGCTCCCCAAAGGGACTCCTTACCTTGTGGCAACTAACGGACCTCATGGCCACAAGAGTACCTTAAGCATTCTTTCTCAACATTTTCCTCATGGTCATAATCCCACAAGTACTCACATCAAGTGAAGACAAGTACTACATCTACCAAGGTTTTGTGTCATTGATAGCCTTGAGTTTATAGTGGGTTGGAATAGCTGGCAAAAAGCTTGTCCCCACTTGGGTCATTCCTCTTGATTTCTTAAAATCAGGCCTGTTAAAGAATTCTATACTAAAGAAGGAGTGGATCAACCTTTGAGTGTCAGGATTTCTGGTTCACCTCAAGGGTGAAGAGCATAATCTCCTAGCTCAAAAATCTCTTCCAAACACACCAAGAAAAGGTTCAATTACCCTCTTGCTTTCAAAATCTAAAGATGGGTTAGGATTTTTTGGTTCACCACAAGGGTGAAGAGCATACTTCTCCTACCACCCAAAGACTCCTACAACAAGATATTAAGTGCCTATGAAATGAAGCAACTAGTATATGCCACACTCAAAACAAAAGCAATTGATTAGTTTTTATGATTTGGGAAGCCCTACAAAAATTGTTAGTAGCCCTTGTGCATTTGAAGCTTTGACATGCACTCTTTTAACAAAATATTCAAGTAATGAGAGCACCTACAAGCACAACTTGTTAGCCCTACAAGGGTTAGCACATCAAAAACAAAATGAAATCTGCAAATAGATCCCTGTTCTAGCACAACAAATGGAAAAATATGAATCAAATCAAGTAAACCTTACAAAGGAATGACAAAAAGTGCTCACTGCCAGGCCTGGGCAATACTTCTATCAGAGGAACAATTGTACAATACTTCATCCTATACTGGTATGATACTTTATCCCTGTGTGACACTTCGCACTACCTGCATGTGATAGAATATAGAATAGTGGTGCAACACTATCTACCATAGTGTGCGATACTTTAACTAGTAAAGTATCATACTGGTATATAGGAAACTATCGCACGAAACTGGAAAACTATCATACGATACTCTATCAAAAAAACTAGAGAATGAAAATTTGACAGAACAGAAAGCAAACATTGACAAAAAATGTGCGGAAATGCATAAAATGAAGGACAAAACTAGCATGTTCTGCCCCATGGTGGGTGCCAAAAATGTACACACTCAAGTAGTGCACTTCTCTAAGTCATTACTTCCAAGGGAATCTATGGATTAGAAACCTTGAGAAAGTGACCTAGAGCTCCCTAGGCATGGAGTCACAAGATTGTTTGAATATTGCTCTCAGCTAGAGCTATTGAAGCATGTAACTTTGCTAGTAAACCACACAATGGGAGATTCAATGGAGATGAGGGCAAGAATGCCAATATCCTCAAGAATCAAATGAAAATGCAATGCAAGCTATGCTAAGAATGGAAATGCAAGCTAAGCTATGAAAGGAAAATGAAAGTATTACAATCCTTCCTATTAAACTATGTGAGTCAATCTATTGCATAAAGAAAACTAAGCTAGATGCCATGAGAGCTAAAACATGAAGCTAAGCTAAGAATGCAAGAATGAAAGCTAAATGAAATAAGATCTCCAAAAGCTCAAAAAGTCTCCAAGAAATCCTACAACATAAGATTAGCATAAAAAGATCTTCCTAGAATGAGAAGAGAGCTCTTCTTTTATAGAGAATGAAAACAATGGACAGTGGAGATTAAGAGGCAAAAAGATTTAATCAAGGGTGGAGCATGAAAGAGGAGCAATCCATGTGCAAAAATATCCTCCAATAGGAAAATAAGAGTTGACTTTTGTGTCCATGTGAGACAAAAGTGCTTTTTCTTTTATTTATAAAATAAGAATAATGTTTTATTTGTGCAACTTAGGATAATAGGAAAAATGGCGGCTTTTTATTTAATAAAAGGGGAGAAAATTCCTTTTAATTAAATAAAGACTTAGGATAAAATAGTTAGCCCATAGAAAATAATCAAGTAAATGATAGAAAGGGATTTGATCAAGGAAATTGATATAATTGAAAATTTTGATTTTTGAAAATATTGATTCAGGAATTTGATTTTAGGGTGCATATAGCAACCTTCACCCCTTTGAGTAGTGTCCTCTCAGATAGTGTGTCCTCACCCCTAATAGGGTTAATTGTAAAAGACTCCTAACAAGGTCTGACCCTTAACTAGGTCATTGTACTTAATGCATTGTAAAGATCAATTCCTAAAAGGGTTGTAAGATCTTCTAATAGGGATCATTATACAATAGTGCAGTTTTAGTGGGTGTCAATTCCCACCAGGGTTTTTACCTATTTGGGTTCCTGTAACCAAAATTATATTGATGTGTTATTGTGTTTATGCTTTATGTTCTTCTATAGTTAATTGGATAAATAATTGAATCTTATAGATAACTGATTCACCTCCCCACCCCCTCTCAGTTATCTCTTGGGACTCCTAACATAGTGATCATGGGATCGGGACAACTATCCGATATGTTTTAAGTGAAGATTGGCATTCTATTTTAAACTTTCTCTATTTGGTGGAAAATCTTTCCTACTCGTTGAATTACATAATTTTAATTTTTCAAAGATTAATGGAAATAACATGTGGCATGGTTGTCAAGAATTAATGTTTTCATAGGTAGTATATCATTCAATGTCTCATTTTTAGACTCAAAGCTATAGAATTTGTGAAATACTTTGGCAGAGAGAAATTGTAAAGCGACTAATATTTTTAGGTAAATTGTTAATCAATGAGTGCTTGTGTGAACTATTGAGTCTCTGTTATTTTTTGTCTTTGAATTCTATCATAAGGGTTTGGGTAGAGGATTTCAATGTATTTTTAATTTAGAATTATTCATAAAACCCTAGTTATAAAATGGCACCGAGAAGATAATTTAAGGGGAAAAAAGAATACCATGAGAGGGTTATGTGTGATGACCTCCTGGAACTACTTGATCAGTCCACTAATGATGCATCAAAGATAAAGGAACTGGTACCAAAAAACCATAGGCTTAGGGTTGCAAATGATTTATATGAAAAATGGAACTACATGAGAGATGCAAACATTAAGGTCTCTAGTTTGGTGTTGTTTAGGGTAGGTTTCAAATAGTTGGTAGTTCAATGTGGGAAAACTTGTTGTTCCAAATGTCTTTATGGATGTTGATATTTTACTCCAAGTCCCAAAAAATTATGATCATGTAGCAAGGGTTTTTAGTGATATAAGTGGAAACCCTCTAATCAGTATCTTGGCTGAGGAAATTAGAGAAGTTTTCCAACTGAGTGAGCCAACCAATGACTTAGAAAAAATAGATTTTGATGAGCTGAAACAAGTTTACAATGCCCAAAGAGATTAGCTTCGAAATGGTCCTTTAAGGGAATTCTTTGATAAAGTGGGAGGATTGAATGTAGTGGGACCTAATACACCAAAGCCCATCAAGTTAGATTATTTTAATCTAAAAGCAAAGAGAATGTACTGGACACTATGTCAAATTTTTGGTGAAGATTTTGAGGAGGAGATGTCAATTTATTATATGTTTATGATGGCACAAATTTTCCATCCTTACCTAGCTGTCACATTTGATTTTTCTCCTTTCCTGGCTGAATTGATACACAATGGACTAATAGGAATTCCGAGGGTCAAATTTGATAGACCTTTTGGATGGAATTCCCTAATGATGTACATGTTCATTTACAAGGGTGCAGATTATTTTGAAAAAGAAATAGACTTAACGAAGGAGGATGGCAAAGAGATTTCAGTCCAATTGTGGAACTTAAACATTACTTGGGATAGAAATATATCCAATTTTGTAGCTTTCGACAGATGTTTCGCATCTAGGCTCAGGGATTTACTATTTTTAGAAAACCATAGAGTCCCAAGAATACTAATGGATTTTCTTAGGCCAAAACAATTTGATACTTGTGTGTGTGAAAATTGTACCTAGCTGTGGACACAACACTTCAATAAAACATTAGAGGTTAGCAAAAATCAAAATCATGCAATGAAATAGAAACTAAACTAACCAGGCAATTTACTACCTTCTAGTAGGTGCAAGTACATGATATTCTCATATTGAACCAAGACCAGTGACCTTGACAACACCTAAATGAAGGATTTGAATGCAAAAGAGATGGAAACTTATGAATGCAAATTAATCTCTTTTTTTTTATATTTTCTATGCAATAGGATGAAAACTGGATATGAATCTATCTAGAATAAAATTGATATGATATGCAATTAATCTAACAATGATATGTTAACTGATATGAAAATCTATGCAAAAAGCTATGAAAACTAAGAAATTGATCTCACAAATTTGCCTATCACAAAATCTTGATTCTTCATATGCAATTTCACTAGAGTAATTGTCCAAATTTGAGGGATCTGAGATATGAAATTTGAGAGATGAAATTATGAAGAGTTGAGCCTTGATTTTATAGAAATCCAGGGCTTTGGAGGTGCATGGGAAAAGCCATAAATCACTCTTGATAAACTCAGGTTGATTTTTGAGTTATCAGGAAATCAGAAATAATTAACTCACAAAAATCATGCAAAAGCAGTGTTTAACTCAAAATAGAGTTTAGATCAAATTTCAACTCATAATTGAATGTTGAGTTTAAATTTAAGATTGATTGTTGATTTCTAGTTGACTGCTTTTGTGAATGTGCATGATTTAATTATAAACTAATTTTAAAAACAAAGTGATTTACTCTCAACTTAACTAATTTTAAATTTAAAAATAACTGATGCATGGGTTAATCAATTATTTTAATAAAACTTTTATTCAAAATTATATTATTAAATAATGATAAATAGATTTAATTAATTAAATATAAATTTAATCAATTATTCGTAGGAGATTTTGATTTATTATCAAAATTAAATAATATAATTAGGAATAAATGGAATTAAATCTAATTAAATAATTAAGTGGCGGAATTAAACTTAATTAATTAAATATTTAGAATATTCAATTAATTAAACTTAGGATAAATATGATTTATCACCAAATAATCATTAAATTAAAGATAATTATGATAAATTAGGAATATTGCTAGGAATATTCCCCGATGCAGATTTAAGATAAAATCAATTAGGATTAGATGATATTCAGATGTGCCTTTGGTTAGGACTTTGATGTCGATTTCATTCAATTTGTTGATGTAGGAGGTCAATGAACCTATAGCCCATTTTTGGGGTATTACATTTTGCCCCTCTTTGAATCACTGTGAAAAGCATAGTGGTTCAAATATAGTCTATGTATGATAAAGATGTTTGAGATTGAAATTGATTTGAAAGATGAACCGATTTCGAGACGGAAACCAATTGAAAGATCTGAAGATGTTAGGTCCTAAATGACCAAAAGATAATGTTAACTATAATAGTGATGAACCAAAGATTACAAAGAAGTGTCAAACACCTGATTTTGGACCTTATGATTGTGAAGAAGTGAGTGACCAATTCTAGACCCGATTGTCAATAAGAATCACATTGGTATCACATCCTTAACCCATCAGTTTAACCAAGGAAAGAACACCAATGAATCGATAGTTGTGAAAAATTGATACAATTTACAAGATAGATTAGGATACCAGATTGATATGGATCTCAATAAATTTGATATGCCCCAAGCAATGAAGACTTTTGATGATTCGGTAACTAGGCATGGTTGTTGCCTTGATTATTGAGATAAAGATATTGATTATAGACTTGAATGATGTGTAAATACCATGCCCCCTTTGTGATGAAAATCAAAATTTGACAAGAAAAGTCAGCGTCAAATGGTATAGAAGCATGTTAATTGATTTGAGAAGTGGTTACACATGTCCAAGAATGCATTCTGCATCATTTTAGAGGTCTAGAAGACCAAATTTGACTAAGTTTGACCATGAGTTGACCATGGTTGACCAAGTTGAAATTTTGATAGTTTAATGTAAGATAGTCAGTTAAGTTGAACACTGGATTTCTATGATGATTGAAGGTCGAATATGAATGATCTCAGATTTTGATTTTGATCTCGAAAAAGGATTCTACTTGCCATTTCATTGGATGGACCTTCGTGTAAGATTTAGCTCTTCACGTCAAGTTAGGCTTTAGGTTTTTGAAAGAATTGTTGAAGATTTTCAAGCAATTTGTGAGATCATGCAAAGTGCAAAATGCAAGGAAACATGCAAAATGATATGCAACCTAAAGACCTAGGACCTAGTCACTGATCATGCGTCGGTTGTTTTCATCATTGAATTTTTTTAGGTAACCAGATAAATTGATACAATGCCCACTAGTTATAAAACCATAGACATATGAATATCAATTTGTATGCTCCAAAAAAATCAATACAAAACCCACTGGCCAAACAACCATGGACATATGAATATTGATTTTATTTTAGAATGTCGGAGTAGATATAAGCACCAAGGCACAAATGCCAGGATGACCTGAATATCATGTCCATTTTAATATAGTAATTTGCATAAACATCATAAAATCAAGCAGTTAAGAGATCAATCTAAATCCAATGTGAATTACCCTTAGTGACCCTTTATCATTCACATCCTTAGGTAAGATTGCATTTCATAGTAGGAGATAGAATTCACTCAAAAAGACAATAGTGAGATCAAACTTCCTTGAATTTTCTAGGTATCAATGGTCAAGGTACTCATGGCCATCTAATTCGAGATAGAGGCTCTTACAGACGGACACCATTTCAATCCAGAATTTCCAAAGTTGTTAGATTTTCACATACAAGCAAAAAACAAAGAAAAGATTATGCCCCCATTCATCACTCTCTAAATCCTATAAAGGACATCATTGAAGAGCTCGAGGGAACATAATATGCAAAAATCTCAATGTGAATCAATAAGCATACAAGGAGATAAAAGCATGTGAAACATAGATTGTTGTCATTTTGTTTTGATGTTTGTTTGATTGCAAAATCCTTTCTAGAGAGGAGACTAATTGACTCAGATGAAGCTTCAAAGGACTCTATTTGGATAAGACTCATTTGAGGTATATTGGAGACCATAGGATATGACATTGATTTCCCCCAAGTGTTAGGCATTGATAGGATATAGATGCGTGAGCCAATTGGTGTACCAAATGACTTATTGAAAACAAGAATGCAAAAACAAACTAGGAGATATGTACAAACTAAAGTAAGACTGAAAGCTGGGAAAGACCAAGATTTCCCTGATAGATGGAGCATTTTGAGCAAGTGGCACTCATTTGTTAGGTTTTCACCATCTTGGTAGAGATTCTATTTTTGCAACCAAGGCACCTATTTCTAGGTTTTCACCAAGACACTTTTTCTTTTTCTCATTTTTTTTGTACTTTTCATCTTTTCAATTTTTTGTACTTTTCCATTTTTTTTAGTTTTTTGTGAATCATCAAGGTGCCTATTGCTAGGTTTTCACCAAGATGTTCATTTTTTTTGGACTTTTTCAGATTTTTAAGATTTTTCAAGACATTTTACCATAGACTGAATGCCTTAGGTGTAGAATTTCTTCAAATGGAGAATGTTGATTGGTTCTCGAAGCTATTCTCCTTTATTCATTGAGAGTTGATAGACTCTAGAGCCAAAAGTAGTAGTGATAACAAAGGGTCCCATCCAGTTGGGTTCAAACTTCCCCTTGCGCTCTCTATGTGATTGATTTTTAGGATTCTCTCTCAAGACTAGATCACCAACCTGAAATTCTCTATGTCTGACTTTCTTGTTGTAGCCTCTAGACATTCTTTTCTGATATACTCTGAGATGATCATATGTTGCTTGTCTGTGCTCATCTAGTAGTTCAATTCTTACAACCTAGACATTATGTAGTCATCATCAGTTACTAGACCATGCATTATGATTCTTAGTGATGGGATTTCAACCTCAATAGGTAGTACCACTTTAGACCCATAAACTAAAGTGAAAGGAGTAGCCCCAGTAGGCATTCTGATACTTGTTCGATAGGCCTAGAGAGCTGGATTGATCATAAGATGCCAATCTCTTCCTATTTTATTAACTGTACGGTGCAAGATTTTTAATAGATTCTTGTTGGAAGCCTCTTCTTGTCCATTCCCTTGAGGATAGTAAATAGATGACCAATGTTGAGTAATCTTGAATTTGTCACATAAATCATCCAAGTCTTTTTTTTTGAATTGTCCACCATTATCTATGACTATGGAGTGGGGAATACCATATCTGCAAATGATGTAGTTCAAGATGAACATAGAAATTTGTTTACTAGTTGCTTGAGTCAAGGGGACTGCTTCTACCCATTTTGTAAAATAATCTGTAGCTTTGATTATATGGGTATGTCCATTAGAAGAATGAGGATGTATGGATCCTATAAGATCAAATGCCCATTGGTGAAAAGGCCATTATGTAGTAAAGGGAATTAAATCTCTCACTGGAGCATGAATTAGGTTACCATGTATCTGACACTTTTGATAATTCTTAGTGAACTTGATTGCCTTTTTTTCCATCTCAGGCCAATAGTACCCAACCCTAATAAGTTTTCAAGCTAGTGTTAACCCATTAGAATGTGATCCACATATACCTTCATGGACTTCCTCTAATGCATGTTGAGACTCTTCACATTCTAAACACCTAAGAAGTGTACCATCTAGACCTCATTTATACAAATCATTACCAATGATGACATATTGGGATGCATTGTGGATAAGGTATCTTTTCTCATGGCAGTTGAAGGAATCGGGTAATGATTTGGTCTTGGAGATAGGAGAAAAGGTTTTTGTATCAGGATGAATCATGACCAACAATAGTGCAAATCATGCGGGTTTTAGGGGAATCATATGCAAGATAAGATAGTGCTTCCACCAGGAACTTGTAGCATAGCTCATGTTCAGCCTGCTATAGTAAAGATGATAAAGTTGCCATAGCATCAGCAGCCTTATTCTCTGCTCTAGGAATTTTCTCAAATGTGATACATATGAAATATTTCTTTAGATCATCTACCATTCTTTTGTATGGAATGAGGTTTTCATCTTTTATTTGATACACATCATTGACTTGATGGATAACAAGTTGTGAGTCTCCATGAATGTGTATCTCTGTCAGTCTCCACTCAATTGCTATTTTCATACCATTTAAAAGGGCTTCATATTTAGCAATATTGTTTATGCAAGGAAACTTTAATCTAAATTCTTTAGGTATGGAGTATCCTTGAGGTGTGATAAACAATATGCCTGCTCCAAATCCATTCTGTGTATAGGAGCCATCGAAGAATGATTTCCATTGTCTAGAAGAAAGATTCATGATAGAGGAATCTGGGAATTCCATGTGCATTAGTGTGTTATCAAACATAGGTGCATCCACCAACTGATCAGCAATAACTTGACCTTTAATAGCTTTCCTTTCAAAATATTCAATATCAAATTCACTTAGAAGCATGACCCATTTAGCCAATCTACCTGTGAGGGCAGCTTTGATTGGTAGGTACTTTAGTGGATCAATCTTAGCTACCAAATGTGTGGTATGAGCTAACATGTAATGTCTTAGTTTCTATGATGCAAAGATCACATCTAGACAAGCTTTTTCAATTATTGAATAGTTCTTTTCATACACCACCAATGTTCTACTGATATAATATATAGCTCTTTCCTTTTTATTATCATCATGTTGTGCTAGCAATGCCCCCAATGATGTATCTATGGTGGAGACATATAAGATTAATGGATTCCCTTGAATAGGAGGCATCAAGATAGGAGGATTTGATAGATATTCCTTGATATGATTAAAGTTATTTTCACACTCCTCATTCCATGTAAAAGTCACACCTTTATGTAATGTTTTTGTAAAAGGTTGTGATATGTCTGCCAACTGAGATATGAAGTGCCTAATAGATTGCACTATTCCTTGTAAAGTCCTCATTTGACTGATGTTCTTTGGTAGTTACATCTCCATGATATCCTTAACCTTAGCAAGATCAACTTCAATTCCTTTCTTTGAGACAACGTAGCCTAAGAGTTTCCCAGAAGTGACACCAAAAGCACACTTTTTAGGGTTTAGCCTTAGACTAAACTTTTCCATTCTATCCAAAAAATTTCTTAAGTCATTTAGATGTTTAGATCTTGTCATAGATTTTGCTAAGGTATCATCAACATAATCCTCCATAGTCCTATGCATCATGTCATGAAAAATAGAGGTCATAGCTCTCTGATATGTAGCACCAGCATTTTTAAGCCCAAATGGCATGACATTCCAACAAAAGGTACCCCATGCACATGTAAAAGTAGTTTTCTCTTGATGATCTGGAGCAATTTTTATTTGATTATAGCTAGAAAATCCATCCATTAAAGAATACATCTCAAAGCCCGCAGTCATGTCCACTATCATGTCAATGTTAGGTAGTGGAAAATCATCCTTAGGGAATGCCTTGTTCACATCTCTAAAATCTGTGCACACTCTTATTTATTTGTCTAGTTTTGAAATAGGTACAATATTAGAGATCCATTCTACATAATCAATAACTCAGATAAATCCATCTTTTAGGAGCTTCTCTAATTCATCTTTTACCAAGAGTGCAACATGAGGATGCATCTTTCTTAACTTTTGTTTAACAGGTTTTACTCCAGGAGCAATAGATAAATGATGCATTATGAGATTAGGATCAAGTCTAGGCATATCTAAACATTTCCATGAAAAGTTGATCTTCTTTTCTGTCAAGAATGTTGTGAATGTTTTCTTCTCTTCTTCTGATAAAGATTATGCAACATGAATCAACTGTGGTTCCTCTGTTTTACCCAAGTTGATAGATTGAGTGGGCTCAATTAGAACTAGAGATCTGTCCTATAAATGACTCGAAAGGACATCAAATATCTCATCTTTAGGTTCCTTAGAGAGGTTTTCACCTTTGGATATGTCTTTTTTCTCTACTATTTTCAGTTCTGAGACTGCCACAAAGTGGTTTACACCCTCAGAACTCCTTTTCTTTTTATTTTTATTCTTATTCTTTTGACTAAGATATTTGATATCTGACTCCATCATGCTAACACTTGGTTCACTGATGGAAGTCCTCATAGGCTCAACTGCATTTAGGTAGAAAGCAAGGGCATAGTCATTTGGGAAAGTAAAGATACCTTGGCTTGGATTCATGGAAGTTAGGCTAAGAAGGTTAGGATATTTGATAGTCAATGTTGGGAAGGATTGGGAGATAGTGTTTATAGATATGGATATGTCATCATTGGTCCTAACCTGACTCTTGAGATCGACAATGATACTACAACTCAAGACATTCAATTCACGAATAGGCTCAATGTCATCATAGGATTCCATTTCAGGCATAGGTGGATTAGACTCATCAAGTTCAACATTTCATTCTAGACTCACTTTGGGTGTAGGTGCATATTGGTGAGTAACATCAACATGATTTTCTATAATAAGTTCATCTTCATCTAGTTCTAGAATGACTCCCCATTCATAGTCATTTGACTCCTCATCTATGCCTCTAGCAAACCTGAGAATATGTGTGAAGTCTGGATGAATTCCCCAAGAAGGGTTTCCCTTAGATTCAGATTTGAATTCATACTCATGAGATTCTATCTTAGAATCACTGGAATTCTCCTAGTGCTTAGCTATAGTGATAGGCTTACCTTCCTCTTTGTTTGTCTAATTATCTTCGAGATTAGCTGGTTCTTATGGTGCAACTATCTCTTTTGTTATAGTAGGTTCTTGTGTGTCTACGACATTGATTCTTTTGATGGGATCAAATTTAGCTTCGAGAAGGTATTTGATTTCTTTGGGCAAGCACTCATAAGGGATAAGCTCATTGGTAGTATCTGAATCACTATCACTAGAATGGACATCTTCTTTTCCATTGTTGGGTAGCTCTAGTTCTATTTGTTCTATCACATGGAAACAACTTTCTTTGAGATAAAAATGCTTCTTACAATAATGTAGACCTATTGTATTCTTGTTTGCTCAACCATGATGGTCCAGAGGTGATAGAAGACCTTTACCTTGAAGTCCTAGAGGTCCTTTTCCTGTATACCCCATCTGTGCAATCAATTTGTCCCCTGGACCATATGACTTAGAAGGAATCTTTGATGTTGTAGGATCATATGATGGATCAATTTGGGATTTTGGTTCTTCTTTGTAGAGCCATGCAAGCATAGCTTCATCCTCTTCAAATTCTTGTTTAGACACTTGTTTTGGAACAAATTTTCCTTTATATGCTTAAGAGGTTCTTTAGATTCCAGTTTGGACTGTTTTAGATTTTGTCCATAAGACTTAGGTGAGATAGGCAGAGATGTCAAAGATAAGACTAGCTCGATAGTATATTCTCCCATACCTTTTTATTTGATTGTGACCTCTTTAGAAATATCTTCCATTTTGGATGTTGAAGCAATGGCTAACTATTTAGTGGAAGATTCTTTGTTGTTAGGAACAATTTTATCAATGCTTTCCTTTAATGCATTGCAAATTGTAGACACATCTGCTAGGATGGTTACCTCTACCCCTTCATAAGGAAACTTCAAGCACTGATGATATGTAGATGGAATAGCTTTCATTTCATGTATCCAAGGTCTCCCTAGAAGGATATTGTAAGCCAAAGGTATATCAAGAACTTGACATGTAGTATCTCTGATGACAGGACCTATTCTGATAGGCAAGACAATTGTCCCCTTGGAGGATCTTTCTTCTTCATCATATGCCTTGATAGTTATTTCTTTCTAGGATCAATATCCATTTCTAAAAACCCCAATTGTGTGATCAAGCTATAAGAACAAATATTCAGACCAGCATCCCCATCTATCAACACACATTTGACATGATGGTTTTGGATTAAGACTTCTATATGCAAGGGCTGGTTATGTGGATGACTCAAGGAGTTTTCATCTTCCTCTGAAAAGGAGATATACTGTGGAGATGTAAGATGACCAACCATAGTCTGGAACATGTCTAAATCAAGGTTATTAGGAACATTGGATCTAAGAAAAGCTTTGTCTAGAATGGCTCTATGAGTGGGAGAGATCCGAAGAAACTCAAACATAGAGATTTTTGCATTAGTATGTTGAAGTTGTTGAACAATGATGTATGAACTAGGCCTCGTGTCTTCAGGATTTGAGGATTTGGATGTAGCTTTATGTTTAGAAGTGGAAGAAAGATTGAAGGGCACCTTGGGGACATTAGATGAATCTTGGATTTGTCCTTGTAGATGTGCTTGAGCTTGCGATCTAGTAACTACATTAGCTGATTGATTTTCTCTGTCTCTTTTTACAATTGTTATGACATGGCAACGTTCTGAGAGACATGGTTCTACCATATTGATAACAACATTATTTCCAGTGTAAGCATAATTGACCTTTGCACCTACATTAGGTTGTGAAGATGAATCTCCTTAACCATGTTTAGGAAATGGTTCTATGAATGCCGTATGATCATTATTGTTATTATGGTTATCAATTATGATTTCCCCATTATCAATTTTATCTTGTATGGTATATTTTAAGTGCAAGCAGTTACTAGTCTTGTGACCCTTACTATGATGGAAATCATAGAATTCATTTTCCTTCCACCATCTTGGTTTAGGGTCAGGATCAGATTGTCAGATCTTAGGCAGAGAGATGATGTTATTAGCCAAAAGAGTTTTCATAGCTAATTCCAAAGATTCTCCAAGAGGAGTGAACTTCCATTTATTATCAGTAGACTAAGTTTTGTACTCTTCTGGTTTTTGAAATGATTCAGGTGCCTTTTGTTCTAAGGCTTTGATGGCTTGGGTACCAATATTTAGATTGAAAGAAGGTGCTTTAGATGGAGCACAGAGAGTGTCAACAACACCATCTGTGATGATACCTTTATTCTTCTTCCAATTTTTGTTCTTGTCTCTAGAACTAGATCCAGATTCGTACTTGTCCTTTTGAAGTGTGATGTCTCCTTTTTCACAAGTACTTTTTCAATTTTAATCACATTGTCTACCATCTTATCGAAAGAGACATGATTTTGCATTTATAAAGGATAATTGATTTCTAGAGCAAGATTATTGATGAAGATTTCCAGTTTCTAAGTTTCTGGAATAGGTCTAGCATATAGAGAAAATTTCTTTCTCCATCTTTTGAGGAATGTTAGGAATGGTTCTCCTAGATATTGTTTGAGATTGCAAATATCGATCATGGTGACCAAATGTTGGATATTGTAGGAGTATTATTGATAGAATAATTTGATCAACTCCTCAAAGGTTTTGATGGTAGGAGGCATCCTAGAGAACCAATGAATGGTTGCTCCTCCTAAAGATCAAGGAAAGAGATGCATCAGATAGGTTGGTTTGTGCATGAACTCCATAGATTGGGTACAGAATTCTCTGACATGGTCTTGAGGGTTAGAGTTTCTATCATACTTATCATATTTCAACATTTCCACTCTCTTAGGGAATGATGGCATACACAAGTATTTATCAAATGGAAAAGGGCATAGGGCATCCATAGAGAACTCCTTAGGTTCCTTTTCTTTTTCCATTTTATTAATTTTGACTTGCATGTCATGCATTTTCTTCATCATAGCTGAAATAGGAGTTTCTTCCTCATGCATAATGATATCTTCAACATTAAAGTTGGGAGGAATTTTAGCCCCTTGATGACCTAGCTCTAAAAATTATGTTTCCCTATCTTCCTTTAAGAAATGCTTCATCATTCTTTTGAATTCATCATCATTTTGATACTGAGCAATTTCGGAAGGTGTAGGTTCTCGATCCTCACCCTGTTGAGAATGATCTTGTCGGGACCCATGGTTTGATCCAGTCTAAGACATGTTATTTTTATGAGATTTACCCAAGGTAGATTGATGTAGAGTTGTTTGGTAACTTCAATGAATGATAGATGAGGCGTTGTCTGATTAACTACGTGGATTGATGTAGGAGGGGTGATATAATTAGCTTTCAAGAATATATTTCCAAGAGAATCTTCTCTATAGAGATTAGTATTGTAGGATTGATGAATAGTATGAACAAGCATAGAAGATGTCTCTGAAGAGATTTTGGGTTGTGCTCTGTGTTTTCGTGATGAAGCTCTGGTTTCCACCATTAACCCTGGGTGAAGCAAGAGAGCAAGATGGAGACAACTGAGAAATGACTTGATTCAAGAATATCAAATGAATCAACCTTTTCAAGGTTTGATTGATTGAAGATTGGATTGGACATAGGTGAAGTATACTATGCCCTAGATGTATGGGTAGACACCCAAAAGATAGTGGACATGAAGGTACAACACTTAGCCATTTTGATAGTTGATTGAAGATTGATAGTTATGACAAGGTTTTGACACAAGATGAAAAATATTCAAATCAATGAAATAGAAGGCTAGATCAGAATCAGGAGGCCACTTTGGGATGATGATTAGATTCTTTCTAGTTTATGCTCTATTCCTGATACAGTGATTTTGCTAACAGACTCTGGAAATAGGCTATAAAAGCTGAATGTTTGGCAGTTTTGACAACTTTCTAGCAATTTTTCAAGAATTATCAAACAACCTTTGACAAGCTCATATGACACTGGGTATGCTATGAAATGAAAATTGACACACTTGTACAATAGTTGATAGCAGGATTCTGACTCTGATTTGACTAGAGACAAAACTCATACGACAATATACCAAACATCGTACGACAATGAGTGGGTTCTCAAATGACAATTGAAAAACTCGTACGACTTTAGATCTCTATGAGATTACTTTTGACTCCAGAAAGGAATTTTCCTTTAGTTTTTGCAAATTTTTTTTTTTCAAATTCGGATTGTTTGCAAAATTGTATGTCTAGATTTGAAGATTATACTAGGATCCTTCATTTTCAGTAACTGAATAGATAAATAGGCATGCAAAATAGCAAGCAAGTGATTCCAAGCATGTCTAAAAATAATGAATAGGGGACAAAGCAACTCTATGCATGAACAATCAAGTGACTGAATGTGCTTAATTCCTAGGAGTGCTAACTATGTATGTTCCAAAAGGTTTTCCAATAACGTACATATTCCTAGAAAATGAAAAATTTGGCCTCACTAGGGTTTGTAGTAATGGTTTGACTCTACAACTTTTGTGACCTCAAGAGGGTGAACTCCAATCCTGGTGCATCGAGGTTTTGACACAGTCCAAGAATTTAATACATTAGGAGCTGCTAGGGAGATCTGACAACCCAACAAGAGACCACACCTGTGAAGATTTCCTCCACAAGGACATTTATATAGCGGTTGTCACTACCATGGGGAAAATAATTATTATCGCTTGAGATTTCATCCATGTGGTTGACCCAATTAAGAGAATGTCCACTATGGTTAACCCTCGCTAAAGGTGACTCACAAAAGATACCACAGGGGGACTAGATCAAATTCAAGGATCTGGGTTTCTAGTTCTATCCAAAAAGGAAGTAGAGCATAATCCCCGAACCTCTTCACTTCACCAAGACAAAGTAGATAGATTAATCCAATACGCTAAGACCAAAATTTATCTCACCAAGATCTGTGATGTCCACAACTTATGGTCTATCAATCTCTCTAGAGAGAGAATGCATCAATCAAAAGCTGAGGATGCAAATCAAGGGAACGTGAGACAATCTTAGTATCCTTCCCTACCTACAAGGAGATCCTTTGTCAAGAAGATCTTCACATGCATGAGAAAATGAATGAAGCCCACTCTCTTGAGATCATCCACAAATAGTGTTCATAGGGCCTATTTACTATGTGTAACAGATATGCGAAAAGAAAATCTATGTTCTTTTTATAGCCCAAAAATTGAAGTCTGATTTATGAAAGTAGGAAAGGCACTCAAGCTAGACACGTCAGATGTTCATTTTATGTCCAAATTGAAATATTTTCAGATGTAGAAAAATAATTAAATTTCCTCACAATGCGCTTAGTAGATTTTACCTGATTTTTAGCTTTGTTAAGCAATCTTGCGCAAGCAAGCCACAAACTCTCCGATAAGAAAACAAGCAAACAAGATATGCAACATATATTCAACTTATGAAAACCCTAGGGTTAGATTTGAAAATAAATTATTAGGAACAATAATAACCAACAACTAATCCAAAAGACAACTCATATCATTCATTGAACCATGTAAAAAATAAGTGCATACCCATCACAAAATTTTATTTTTGTTGCATTTGACCTAGTCAACAAGATCTAATTTTTTTGATATGATTTCAGCCACAAAAATAGAAATACAAAATAGAGACCCCTACTAAAAAACAAGGAGCTTTCCAAAAATGTAAAATTTTTAGAAAAATCTCTTCATTTGTGCCCTAGAGACCCATTTTACCAAAATAGACCAATTTTTGTAAATCGACTATTTGAGCTATTATATTGCATCAAAATTTAAAAAATAAAGAATAGACCCCCTGTAGAATTTAATTGGATTTCTTAAAATGTAAAAATTTCCAAAAAATATGATGATTTGCATAAGAAATTAATTTTTTCCAAAAAATTAAGAACAAATTATTAAAAATTCAAAACATATTAAAAAATTCTAAATTTTTTATTGAAGCTTTCCTGATATGTCTCCAACCTACAAAACAAATTTCAGACCAAAAATCCAAGCTGTTTGGGAGATAAAATTAAGTCTTTGACACTTTAGGGTTTTAGCTCCAAAAAAAAAAACCAAAACCAGCATGTAAAGGTGGGTTGCCCCAGAGTGAGCACTAGAAATGTGTGTGTGAAAATTGTACCTAGCTATGGACACAACACTTCAGTAAAACATTAGAGGTTAGCAAAAATCAAAATCATGCAATGAAATAGAAACTAAACTAACCAGGCATTTTACTGCCTTCTAGTAGGTGCAAGTATGATATTCTTAGATTGAACCAAGACCAATGACCTTGATGACACCTAAATGAAGGATTTGAATGCAAAAGATATGGAAACTATATGAATGCAAATTAATCTTTTTTTTATATATTTTCTATGTAATAGGATGAAAAATTGGATATGAATCTATCTAGAATAAAATTGATATGATATGCAATTAATCTAACAATGATATGTTAACTGATATGAAAATCTATGCAAAAAGCTATGAAAACTAAGAAATTGATCTCACAAATTTGCCTATTGCAAAATCTTGATTCTTCGTATGCAATTTCACCAGAGTAATCATGCAAATTCAAGGGATCTGAGATATGAAATTCGAGAGATGAAATTATGAAGAGCCGAGCCTTGATTTTATAGAAATCTAGGGCTTTGGAGGTGCATGGGAAAAGCCATAAATCACTCTTGATAAACTCAGGTTGATTTTTGAGGTATCAGGAAATCAGAAATAATTAACTCACAAAAATATGCAAAAGTAGTGTTTAACTCAAAATAGAGTTTAGATCAAATTTCAGCTCATAATTGAATGTTGAGTTTAAATTTAAGATTGATTGTTGATTTCTAGTTGACTGCTTTTGTGAATGTGCATGATTTAATTATAAATTAATTTTAAAAACAAAGTGATTTACTCTCAACTTAACTAATTTTAAATTTAAAAATAACTGATGCATGGGTTAATGAATTATTTTAATCAAACTTTTATTCAAAATTATATTATTAAATAATGACATAGATTTAATTAATTAAATATAAATTTAATCAATTATTCGTAGGAGATTTTGATTTATTATCAAAATTAAATAATATAATTAGGAATAAATGGAATTAAATCTAATTAAATAATTAAGTGGTAGAATTAAACTTAATTAATTAAATATTTAGAATATTCAATTAATTAAACTTAGGATAAATATGATTTATCACCAAATAATCATTAACTTAAAGATAATTATGATAAATTAGGAATATTGCTAGGAATATTCCCTGATGCAGATTTAAGATAAAATCAATTAGGATTAGATGATATTCAGATGTGCCTTTGGTTAGGACTTCGATGTCGATTTCGTTCGATTTGTCGATATAGGAGGTTAATGAACCTATAGCCCATTTTTGGGGTATTACAATCTTGACATAAAGATTGTGCATAATTGAGGTGACATTATTTTATACCATGTTTCTACTATTTTTAGAGTGTATGGTTTTAGGGGGACTCCATTTATCCTACCATACTAGGTTCCTGTAAAAATTGGTATTACAAATTTTTTTAGGAAAATTGAAGGACTACAGGATGTTTCTCTCACATGAATAGGTGAACAATTTTTCCAATAGTCACTATAGCTCACCAATTTGTGATTACAAATGGTGGTTGGTTACACATGGACAAAATTTTGCAACCATACCGCATGGCTACTTCAATTGCAAGGTCTACATATCCAGAGGGTTTTTATAATGATATGTTCAAGAAGAGAACCATATGTGCTTTGATAGACCATGTTTTTTATATCCCTGAAGACATAATAAGGAATATTTTTAATTTACAGGAACAAGAAATTAAAAAAAAAAAGTGGCTAGTGTATAAGAAGAAAGTAGATTTTTTTCAACACTTTGTTAAGGATTATGATCCCTTGAAATATTTTAAACCATTTGACAAGAAGGTTGAAGCTCTTATGAGCCACTTCAAGGGTATAATGCAAACCCTAAATAAAAAGGACATGGTTATGGAAACAAAGCTAGAGAGGGCTAAATTTATCCTAAGTAAGCCAACATTTACTAGGATGGTTCCCCTAGGTAGATATATTGTGCAAAAGAGAACTAGATACAATCTGGTAGTGTCAGGACTAAGTGTACAACAAAAGAGAAAAAGGGCAAGGGTATGTGTAGGATCATAGTATTCCAAAAAGTGGCGATGTGAAAAAAACCAATTTTCACTCGTCCAAAAGTGCACAAATAGATTTGTTGACTTTTTAGTAGGCCTGGGTGTCAGTACGCCTGGCTAAGTAAAAAGCCAAAGCTAAAGGGAAAATCTGATATCCAATATTATCCAATATCTAATATTATCAGATATTTGATATTTTCCAGTAATTATAAATCTCTGTACCTAGCCGCGTTCAACATTTTTCATTGTAAAAATGTGAACGCAACTAGGGCTATCCGATATCTGATATCATTTCCCCTATCTGATTTTTCATAATTTTCCAAGTGAAAGCTTCTAATTTGTATTTTTTTAATTATTTGTGTTGTTTTTAAATAGAAATATATAGTTTTTAATATAAAAATTAGGGTAGCAATGAGTTTTTGTATTATTTTTTAAAATTCATTGTAATTATCAATTTGTTTTTTTATTTTTATCATACATAGAATTAGAAAACCCTCCTAATGATCCTACAAACAATCCAAAACTACCTTCCAATAATCCCCCAACTCCAGAAGATGTACCTGTCACAAACCCTCACTGTTTAGAAGATCTAATAGGAGATAATCTAAATGAACTTAGAGGATTTCAAACTGCATATTCCAATATCCCCACATTGTGCCCCATGTTTATGACATTGAACTCAATAATTAAAAACATGGAGAAACTGACATAGCAACATAATGCTACACTTCTTTGGCACGAATCCATACACGCCTACTTTGACGATGGGCTTGATTATGATCAAGTCATGAACCTAAATATAACAAAACATGACATAGCTAATCTTTTTTTGGATCCTAAAATTGGTCTAAAAGTAGAACATAAAAGAAATATGTTGTCAATTAAATGGTGCACAAATAGTGCAATACGTGACAACTTTTGGGACCGTTGGTGGATGGTTTTTGATAGACCACCTCACAATAATTTGGATGTCCCATTTTATTTTATTATAAAATTGTATGTTGAATTTGTGCTCAGTCACAAGGTGAATTATTGGAGTCTGAGACCGAACTAGGGTGTAGGTTTAGGTGCTCCGCAAGATAGGCCATGGGCACAACGGGTGAAATCCCACACATATGTCCCCCCTCTTGAGATTTCACCACCTCCCATAGTGCAGCATCTAGAAATTATTGTTGAGGCTGGCTCACAGACTATTCAAGCTATTCACACCTTGACTGATCTACTGGTTACATAGAACAAGACATTATTGCCTCCTCATCCTGATGCTTTTGGCGCTTCCATGAGCTCACATATTTGTGTACCCTGCACTTGCGTTATATGAAAGAATATGTGCCTTGGTCCCCTGACTGATAGTGATTCATATAATTTTAGCTTCGATGGGGATGATTCTACATAGCACACTATAGGCACTGAAGTAGCTCATGGAGATGTGCATCAGGAGCCTATAGTGCCATGGACTCCGAGTGTTATGGTAAGGGCAAACCATTCACTTTCTACATTATTTTTATATTTTATTGTTCATATTTTTAGTAGAATTTCCTTATAATAATTTCCCACTTATGTCTTTTTATGTGTTACATTTATGTTCAGTTGATGGCAGAGGAGAAGATGGCATAGGTGGAGGGGTCCATGCTTTCAGCCATATCATTTGGTCTTGACTCATCCATGGTACATATGTTTTAATGTACTCATTGGTTTCTTTTTAAATTATGATAATAGTATATATACATTGTTTTCTAGTTTTTATGATCATCTTTTACATACTAATGTAGGTGTCACCAGTTGCCATGGGGGGGAAATGTGAGGGTGTGAAGGTGTCATCTGTTGATAAAGGAAAGGTAATTAAGTAATTTAGTTTGTTTATGCATACATGTATACTTGTCAATTGTGCGTAGTCATTTTTAATTTACATAGTTTATTTGATAGAGAGTGGCATGTGATGATGTCGTGAGACCCTATTGTCATGATAGAGTCACAAGCATATCCATTCGGAGTGATAGCCACATGGTACATACTTTTCTAAAGTTATTTGTGTGTATTTTTCTATCAAGTATATATAATATGGTCAAGTTATGATACTATGAAGTATCTGTTTGACTTTTGTAGGTCACTCCTAGTTTGAGGGAGCCAGAATGGCAAGGGTTTGTATCATTGATGACTCAGCCAACAATCCCTAAAGAAAGTTCAACACAGGTAAGTTTTAATGTTAATTTAGTTATTTTGTAAACATATATTTTCTACCAAGTTTTTAACATTAAATAGTATAACTCATAGATCAATCTCATGTTCGCAAACATATGCAGGTGGGAGTCATCATTGGTGGCACTATTCCTATGCTACTAAGGACATATATTAGGTCTCATACTTGCGGGAGGAGACAAAGAGGTGAGGTATATGAGAGTTCAATTTTAGTTTAAATTTTATTTATTATTATTCACTATGATTCTGAATTTTAATCTAACTTGGGGTTTCACTTTTGTGTTTGAATGCAAGATCCATTAGAGCCGAAGAGTACTTCAAAGAGGCTCCATTTTGATGATCCACTAGTATAATAGGATGTCCTAGAAATATTTGTAGTTGAACTTCTTATTTGGAGATGTCATATGACATATTTTGAGATGGTGTATGCCACATTGTATCTAGATATGTTGACATATAAATATGTACAGAATTATTGTTCATTTTGATATATATATGAAACTTGATATTCGATCCAATTTGTTAATTGTGTGTTCATTTATTCATTGTTAGTATGTAAATATGCTTGTGTGTATGTACTCATGTGTACAATTTATGCCTTAAGTATATTCATGTATATTCAAGTACAATATTCATAACCTAAATTCACGTGTATGGGCTATGTGCATGACTTAAGTGAATTCATGTTGTATGCTTTATAATTTATGTGCTACATGTATGCTTCATGACTTAAGAAAATTTATGTATACGCTTTATGTGCTACGTGTTTTCACACGTGTAATTCATCATTTAAGGTATATAAGGATATCTATTAAAATGGTTTCAAGGTTTGTAGACTTACCCTTTACTCCCAATGGCTAAAAGACTTCAAACTAGCCTAATTACATAATCAAACACCCTTTTGGCCATATCAAAATATATTGGTCTTTTGGACAAAATATCAGTACTATGCATGTACCCCTACAAATACACTTAGAATGCCTAAGAAACATGGTCTTGTAGCATCTCATAAATCATCAATACCTCTCATGGGGTCTGAGTTACAAGGCTTGATAGTTTTCTGACCAATCATGCTTAGTGCAACTTTCAACTGACCCTCACTACAAGTTTTGGCATCGAGCGAGACTAGCGTGCCAAATTCAAAAAAAATTGAATCTCCCAAAATGGAGAGAGGTTATTATAGGCCTTGGAAACACAATCCTATAGCATCTCATGAATCTTGGATAACTCTCATGGAGTCTAAGTTATGAGCCTTGAAAGTTCGCTGCTCAATCGTGCTTAGTGCACCTTGGGGACACTTTGGTCTAGCGTGGTCGGGAATGTTTTACTAACTCAGTGGTCAAAATGGGGTTGTTCCAAGTATTTACCCAGCCAACTAGAGCTAATGGCATAGTCCATTTAGTGCTAGGATCAATGGGTTGGAAGTAATCCATTGGTACAACTTTCAATTGACCCTCACTGCAAGTTTTGGCATCAAGCGAGACTGGCATGCCAAATTCAAACAAATTTGAATCTCCCAGAATGGAGAGAGGTTATTGAAGGCATTGAAAATTTCATCCTATAGCATCTCACAGATCTCTAATACCTCTCACAGGGTTTGAGTTACGAGCCTCAAAAGTTTTCTGCCCAATCATGCTTAGTGCACCTTGGGGACACTTTGGTCCGACGTGGTCGAGAATGTTCTACTAACTCAGTTGTCAAAATGGGGTTGTCCCTAGCATTTATCTACCCAATTAGAGCTAATGGTGTAGTCCATTTAGCACCGGCACAAATGGTTTGGAAGTAATCCATTGGTGCAACTTTTAATTGACCCTCACTACAAGTTTTGGCATCGAGCAAGATTGGCATGCCAAATTCAAAAAAAATTGAATCTCCCAGAATGGAGAGAGGTTATTGTAGGCCTTAGAAACACTATCCTATAGAATCTCATAGATCTCCAATACCTCTCACAGGGTTTGAGTTATGAGCCTCAAAAGTTCACTGCCCAATTTGATTAGTGCACCTTGAGGACACTTTGGTCTGACGTGGTTTGGAACATTCTGCTAACTTAGTGCTCAAAAAAAGGTTGTGCCTAGCATTTACCCACCCAACTAGAGCTAATGGCGTAGTCCATTTGGTGCCGAGACAAACAGTTTGGAAGTAATCCATTGGTATAACTTTTAACTGACCCTCACTGCAAGTTTTGGCATCAAGCGAGACTGGTGTGCCAAATTCAAAAAAAATTGAGTCTCCTAGAATGCAAAGAGGTTATTGTAGGCCTTATAAATGCTATCTTGTAGCATCTCACAAATCTCTAATACCTCTCACAGAGTTTGAGTTATGAGCCTTGAAATTTTTCTGCCCAATCATGCTTAGTGCACCTTGAGGACACTTTGGTCCAGCATGGTCCAGAATGTTCTACTGACTCAATGGTCAAAATAGGGTTGTGCCTAATGTTTACCTACCCAACCAGAGATAATGGAATATTCCATTCAGTGTTGGGATGAACAATTTGGAAGTAATCCATTAATGCAACTTTCAACTGACCCTCACTGCAAGTTTTGGCATCGAGCGAGATTGGCATGCCAAATTGAAAAAAATTTGAATCTCCCAGAATAGAGGGAGTTTATTATAGGCCTCTGAAACACCATCCTATAGCATCTCATAGATCTTAGATACCTCTCATGGGGTCTAATTTTTGAGCCTCAAAATTTTGTTGCTCAATCGTGCTTAGTGCACCTTGGGGACACTTTGGTCCGGTGTGGTCCGGAACGTTCTGTTGACTCAGTGGTTGAAATAGGGTTTTCCCTAGTGTTTAATCACCCAGCTAGAGCTAATGGTGTAGACCATTCGATGCTGGGACAAATGGTTTGGAAGTAATCCATTGGTGCAACTTTTAACTGACCTTCACTACAATTTTTGGCATCAAGTGAGACTGGCGTGCCAAATTCAAACAAATTTGAATCTCTCAGAATGTAGAGAGGTTATTGTAGACCTTAAAAACATCATCTTTTAGTATCTTATAGATCTCTAACATCTCTCATGGGGTTTGAGTTATGAGCCTCAAAAGTTTGCTGCCCAATCGTGCTTAGTGCACCTTGGGGACACTTTGGTCTGGCGTGGTCCAGAACATTCTGCTGACTCAGTGGTCAAAATGAGGTTGTTCCTAGAATTTTCCCACCCAACTAGAGATAATAGCATAGTCCATTCAGTGCCAAGATGAATGGTTTGGAAGTAATCCATTGGTGCAACTTTCAACTGACCCTCACTGCAAGCTTTGGCATCGAGCGAGACCGGCATGCCAAATTCAAACAAATTTGAATCTCCCCAAATGGAGAGAGGTTATTGTAGGCCTCAAAAATGTCTTCCTATAGCATCTCATAGATCTTTGATACCTCTCACAGGGTCTGAGTTCTGAGCCTTGAAATTTTTTTGTCCAATTTTTCTTAGTGCACCTTGGCGACACTTTGGTCCGGCATGGTCTGGAATGTTCTACTGACTCAGTGGTTGAAATGGGGTTGTTCCTAGCATTTACCCACCCAACCAAAGCTAATGGAATAGTCCATTTAGTGCCAAGATGCAATCCTTGAACACTATCCCTTCACCCAGGGAATCATTATTTTACTTTGGACACATTTGACCAATTTTGACTCAATGACTCCAACTATTACATCATTTGATGATACAAATGTAATGGAATTAAGACAATAGAAATGTAAGGATAAAAAATTAAGATGATACAAATTATATAAGGATACAACATTCATAGTAAGGAAACATGTCTTTTGCACTTTACATGGCATTAAGACGATACAAATGTGGGCTTTTAATATTTGCAAATCAACCCCATGGGCTCTTTTATATTTCCAATTTTGCATCAAATTTTTTATATACAAAATTTGGCATCTAAATATGCAAATTACATTCGATTATTATTTTTATATACCAAATTTGACATCTAAATATGCACATTACATTTGATTGTTGTTTTTATATACAAAATTTTGCATCTAACTATGCACATTACATTCGATTGTTGGTTTTATATATAAAATTTGGCATCTAAATATGAAAATTACACAACTATATATAAAAATTAAGTGTCCTTTTCTCTCCAATGCCTACATTCAGAAGGCAGAAGAAAAGTTAATAGAGAATATAAGAAGTTCCCTTTTGGCATCTAAATATGCAAATTACAAAGCTATATTTTAACTTGAGTTGGACTTACCTACTGAAGTGTGCCTGAAGGGTCATCTCTATGCTTGAGAGTATTCTATATTGCTTCATGATCAGTAGTACTAATAGTCCAAAGTTCCTTTGTCTTTAGTTTTCCTTGATGTTTCAACAACTTAACATTGGCTGCTATAACAAGGTGTAAATACATGAGAATGGTTTTATGCTTCTCATAGTCTTCAAACGCAGGAATGCCATTATTTCTAATCATATATGTGCGCAACAATGTTCCCACAACAACATGTGATCCTATTAGATATGTGAACATATCATCATCTGTTGTCAATTGTGCAAGTTTCTACTTTCCTCATACACAACATGCTAACTAGTAATCTGATCTCTCATCATTCCCTTCTGGTTCAGCCAATGCAAAAACATGTCCTAGCTGTAGAAGATCTAAAAGATGGTCATAGTCAAGTGAACAATCCATGTCATCATTTATTATAGAGACTGTGAGAGATAAAGGAGTACGATAATGTGGAACCCATGTATCATCCCACTCACTTAACTCGTATTGATCCCAATCACATTGAAGACAACTTAGACAATAACAAGCCAACTCTTGTGTCCAAATGGTCCATGTACTAGCATCTAAGCTTTGAAATGAATGCATTTTCAAAGAATATTTCATAGTTTGACAATCCAACCTATCTCCTATTGTGCCCAACTCAACCAACCAAAAGAATCTGTGCACCACTGAATCAAGAGTCCCCCCTGTGACAATGCTAAAGTACACCAATCAACAATAGAATGAGCATCAATGATTTCTTCACCTAAAATTCTCAGTTTCTCCTTAACTAGAGCTCTCTTTACACATGTACCTACTCCATCATGCTCCCCTTTTCCATGACTGGCCTCAAATAAACTCCAAATATGAGGTACACCTCTCACGGGGTTTCAATTACGAGCCTCAAAAGTTCACTGCCCAATCGTGCTTAGTGCACCTTGGGGACACTTTGGTCTAGCGTGGTCCAGAACATTCTACTGACTCAATGGTTGAAATTGGGTTGTTCCTATCATTTACCTACCCAACTAGAGCTAATGGCATAGTCCATTTGGTGCCAAGATGCAACCCTTGAACACTATCCCTTCACCTAGGGAATCATCATTTTACTTTGGACACATTTGACCAATTTTGACTCAATGACTCCAACTATTACATCATTTGATGATAAAAATGTAATGGAATTAAGACAATAGAAATGTAAGGATACAAAATTAAGAAGATACAAATTATATAAGGATACAACATTCATAGTAAGGAAACACATTTTTAGCACTTTACATGGCATTAAGACGATACAAATGTGGACTTTTAATATTTGCAAATCAACCCCATGGGGTCTTTTATATTTCCAATTTTGCATCAAATTTTTTATATACAAAATTTGGCATCTAAATATGCACATTACATTCAATTATTATTTTTATATACAAAACTTGGCATCTAAATATGCAAATTACATTTGATTGTTGTTTTTATATACAAAATTTGGCATCTAACTATGCACATTACATCTGATTTTTGGTTTTATATACAAAATTTGGCATCTAAATATGCAAATTACACAACTATATATAAAAAATAAGTTTCCTTTTTGCTCCAATCCCTACATTCAGAAGGTAGAAGAAAATTTAATAGAGAATATAAGAAGTGCCCTTTTGGCATCTAAATATGCAAACTACAGAACTATATTTTAACTTGAGTTGAACTTACCTACTGAAGTGTGCCTAAACGGTCATCTCTGTGCTTGAGAGTATTCAGTATTGCTTCATGATTAGTAGTACTAATAGTCCAAAGTTCCTTTGTCTTTGGTTTTCCTTGATGTTTCAACAACTTAACATTGGCAACTATAACAAGGTGTGAATACATGAGAATGGTTTTGTGCTTCTCATAGTCTTCAAACGTAGGAATTCCATTATTTCTAATCATATATGTGTGCAACCATGTTCCTACAACAACATGTGATCCTATTAGATGTGTGAACATATCATCATCTATCATCGGTTGTGCAAGTTTCTGCTTTCCTCATATACAATGTGCTAACTAGTAATCCGATCCCTCATCATTCTCTTCTGGTGAAACTAATGCAAAAACATGTCCTGGCTGTAGAATATCTAAAAGATGGTCATAGTCAAGTGAACAATCTATGTCATCATTTATTATAGATACTGTGAGAGATAAAGGAGTAAGATAATGTGGAACCCATGTATCAACCCACTCACTTGACTCACACTGATCCCAATCACACTAAAGAGAACTCAAACAATAACAAGCCAACTCTCATGTCCAAATGGTCCATGTACTAGCATCTGAGCTTCAAAATGAATGCATTTTTTAAGAATCTTTCACATTTTGACAATCCAACCTATCTCCTATTATGCCCAACTCAACCAACCAAAATAATTTTTGCACTACTAAATCAAGAGTCCCCCCCAGTGACAATGCTGAAGTACACCAATCAACAATAGAATGGGCATCAATGACTTCTGCACCTAAAATCCTTATTTTCTCCTTAACTAGATCTCTCTTTACACATGCACCTAATCCATCATGCTCCCCTTTTCCATGACCAGCCTAAAAAAAACACCAAATATGAGGTACACCTCTCTCTACATGCATTCTACATAACCAATAAAACATACGAGCATTTTTTAATTGACCTATGCAATTATTTGACCAAATGAGATGTCTATCCATAGCAATATTATTTTCCCAAGCCTACTCAAAATAATTCTCAAATAAATGTTGGAAAAACTTGGATGAGTGTGTTCTATCATCGCTCATATAAAAATGGTACTCTCTGATTATCTTTCGGTCATCTTCTGTACTATTAGGGGAATGTCTATATGTTATGTGCACAAAAATAGAAACCTGAATAGAATTGTAATATTGAGCTTGCAATGTATAGTTCTTTGCAAAGTCAAGAACTGATATAATAGTGCCAATTTAGAAAATGTCCTTACACATCTTGAATTTTTGATCCAACCACTGAGACCTGTGACTATGCCTTGCATACTTGTAAAAAAGATTCTTCCTGAAATCTGAAATAAAATCAGCAATATTGCATTCTTTAGTAACCAACTCACATCTAGAGCCTTCACCTCCACTTTTTAAAGTATATTTAATGGTTTCATATACCTTTTTGTGGACAATTGTCTTTCCAAAATCATGTTTACAGCCCTCATGAAAACATTCAACAAACTTCACTAGCCCACCACACTCTGAGCACTTTCATTTAAGCAATCTTTTTTATAAAAGAAACATCCATCTTCACTAGGACATAACAAATGATCTAGCAAGTCTCTTGATGATTTTGGAAGAGAACTTGCACCACACTCCTCCAACATTTCACTACTATGAAAAGTAGAATGAATAGATCGTAACAATTCATGGTGCATTGAAAACTCCACATGATATTTGCAACAACAAGTATTTCAAATCTTAAGAGGCACACAAAAAAAAGGCTTCATGGCTTCAAAAGCTCTTTGTGATATTTGCAATGTTGGATGTGTGTCACAAAATTTTTTGAACAACATTGTCTAACTCACCTCCAAATAATCTTTGCGATGTGGGGTGTGGTCTCAAATGCCAATTCTCAACTTTGAGACATCCTTCACATTTGGTGACACTCTTGAGTTAGATTGCCAAAATAGTTGAATTTGATCATTCACAGCATTGACAAGCTTCTTATCACAACATGAAAGTCTCCCACCATAAGCCCATGTATCATTTTGAAGAGGATCATCAAGTCTTTCTCTTCTTGCAAGTGCTCTATCCAAAGTTTTAGGATTTAGATTCAATTCAACACCAGTTTGTCTCATCAAACGAGCCTTTCTCAAATGATGACTTACCAAGGAGGTTGTAATAACCCACCTAGTGGCTCTCTTATATTTTTCCTTGGTATTCTTGCCAATGGAATTGAGAGCACTAAAAATATTTCACAATAATAGCATTTCACTCATTTTTCTTGTTCACACTAATCTTCAATTTGACTAGTATACGTCTCATCTTATGCATCTTTAACAATTGCACAAACATTTGATATTGCTCAACCAACGTCTTGTGCCTAAAAAATTGATCAAAAAGTTTTGAAACCCACAACTGAACGGTTCTTTTTGATCTCTTTCCATCAAAATTTCTCATTATGTTCTCATCAATTTCAAGTAACCATTTAGTTCTTCTTGAAGGTCTCAATTTTTAAGTTTGTCTTTCTTCCTCTGAAGGGACTTCATTTCTCATATAATGTGGAGATGTGTAATGTTGATTTGGTTCTTCTGCGCCATTATCATTGTCAATTCCTTCATATTGAATTGGTGGATTGTCATTGACAATGTCCACACTTCCATTGGCCACATCTACATGTTCATTTTCAAAACCTACATTTTCATCTTCAAATTCATGTTCTTCACTTGAAACCACATTCAAAGGTGGGTCTATGCTGACATCTTCATTCATATTTAACTTACCTTGTCTCTTGTTCCGATGGGAAACCCTATCCATTTCTCTATACACTTCAACATCTTCATTTGTGAGTCTCCTCTTCCATTTATGCTTTTGACGACTACTACTCCCCATACTTAGACCAAAAAGAAGATGCAAATACCTTTGGTAATAAAAAAAATCACCCCAAGAAAAGATGAAATACCTTTCATAATTGAGAAAATCACCCTAAAAAGTGGATTTTTGTCTTCTTGTTGCAACTCAAATCCCATAATTCAAGAAAAAAATGTGACTCTCTCGAGGGACCTAGAGAATCTCATTTTTTTTTACAACAGTAAACAAAATCAGATATCCAAAATTATCGGATATCTGATATCTCTAACCAAAATTTTGGAAAAATCTATCTCTCTCTCACCTTTCTCTCTCCTCTCTCTCTCTCACCTAGAGAGAGAGGAGAGAGGATAGAAAGAGACAGAGAGAGAGGAGAGAGAGAAAGGTTAGAGAGATAGGGGAGAGAGAGGAGAGAGAGAGAGAGAGGTTAGAGAGAGACATAGAGGGGTCATGAGGACCCCTAGAAAGTCCCCATGACCCCTTTTGACACATTTGAAAGCTCAAGTGTGTCTAAAGGGGTTGTAGGACACCGTAGGAAACACTTGAGGGTTCCAATGTGTCGAAAGGGGTCACAAGAACTTCCTAGGGGTCCTAATGCATGATAAGGTGTACTAGGACCCCTGGGAAGTCCACATGACCCCTTTTGACAAATTGGAATGCTCAAGTGTGTCCTAAGGGGTTGTAGGACCCCTTAGGACACACTTGAGGGTTCCAATGTGTCAAAAGGGGTCAAGGGGACTTCCCAAGGATCTTAGAATAGCTTATCACATGTTCAGACCCCTAGGAAGTTCTCATGACCCCTACGAACACATTGGAACCCTCAAGTGTGTCCTAAGGACTCCTACGACCCCTTAGGAAACACTTGAGCATTCCAATGTTTCAAAAGGGGTCATGGAGACTTCCCAAGGGTCCTAGTATGCCTTATCACATGTTACAACCCTTAGGAAGTCCTTATGACCCCTTTCAACAAATTGGAACCATCAAGGATGTCCTAAGGGGTCCTACAACCCCTTAGGACACACCTGAGGGTTCCAATGTGTTGAAAGGGGTCATGGGGACTTCCCAATGGTCCTAGTATGGCTTATCAAACATTAGGGACCCTAAGAAGTCCTCATGACCCCTTTTGACATATTGAAACCCTCAAGTGTTTCCTAAGGGGTCTTACAACCCCTTAGAACACACTTGATCATTCCAATGTGTCAAAAGGGGTCATGGGGACTTCCTATGGGTCCTAACACATGATAAGGTGAACTAGGACACCTAGGAAGTTCCCATGACCCCTTTCGACACATTTGAATGCTCAAGTGTGTCCAGAGGGGTCGTAGGACCCCTTAGGACACACTTGAGGGTTCCAATGTGTCAAAAGAGGTCATGAGGACTTCCTAGGGGTCCTACCGCATGATAAGGCATACTCGGAACCCTAGGATGTCCCCATGACACCTTTCAACACATTGGAACCTTCAAGTGTGTGATAAGGTGTCCTAGGATGCCTAAGGACACACTTGAGGGTTCCAATGTGTTGAAAGGGGTCATGGGGATATCCTAGGGGTTCGAGTATTCCTTATCATGTGTTAGGATCCCTAGGAAGTCCTCATGACCCCTTTTGACACATTGGAACCCTCAAGTGTGTCCTAAGGGGTCCTAACACATGATAAGGCCTACTAGGACCCCATGACACCTTTTGACACATTAGAATGCTCAAGCATGTCCTAATGGGTTGTAGGACCCCTTAGGACACACTTGAGGGTTCCAATGTGTCGAAAGGAGTCATGAGGACTTCCTAGGGGTCCTAACACATGATAAGGTGTACTAGGACCCTTGGGAAGTCCCCATGACCCCTTTCAGCACATTGGAATCCTCAAGTGTGTCATAAGGGGTGGTAGGACCCCTTACAACACACTTGAGGGTTCCAATATGTCGAAAGGTGTCATGAGGAATTCTTATGGGTCCTAACACGTGATAAGGCATACTAGGACCCCTGGGAAGTCCCCATGACCACTTTTGACACATTAGAATGCTAAAGTGTGTTCTAAGGGGTTTTAGGACCCCTTAGGATACACTTGAGGGTTCCAATGTGTCAAATGGGGTCATGAGGTCTTCCTAGGAGTCCTAACATGTGATAAGGCATATTAGGAACCCCAAAAAGTCCCCATGACCCCTTTTGACACATTGGAATGCTCAAGTCTATCCTACGGGGTCGTATGACCCCTTATGACACACTTAATAATTCCAAATTGTCAAAATGGGTCACGAGGACTTCATAGGGGTCCTAATACGTGATAAGTCATACTAGGACCCCTAAGAAGTCCCCATGACCCTTTTTGACATATTGAAACCCTCAAGTGTGTCCTAAGGGATCCTAAAACCCCTTATGACACACTTGAGCATTTTGATGTGTCAAAAGGGGTCATGGGGACTTCCTACAGGTCCTAGTATTCCTTATCACATGTTAGGACCCCTAGGAAGTCTTCATGAGCCCTTTCGACACATTGGAACCATCAAGTATGTCATAAGGGGTCCTACAACCCCTTCAGACACATTTGAGATTTTAAATATGTCAAAAGGGGTCATGGGGACTTCCTAGGGGTCCTAACACATGATAAGGCATACTAGGACCCCTGGGAAGTCCCCATGACCCCATTTAACATATTGGAATGCTCAATTCTATCCTAAGGGATCATAGTACCCCTTAGGACACACTTGAGTGTTCTAATGTGTCGAAAGGGGTCATGAGTACTTCCTAGGGGTCCTAACATGTGATAAGGCATACTAGGACCCCTAGGAAGTCCCCAGACCCCATTTGACACATTCAAACCCTCAAGGGTGTCCTAAAGAGTCCTACAACCCCTTCAGACACACTTGAGATTTTAAATGTGTCAAAAGGTGTCATAGGGACATCCTAGCAGTCTTAACACATGTTAAGGCATACTAGGACAACTAGGAAGTCCCCATGACCCCTTTCATCACATTTGAATGCTCAAGTGTGTTCAGAGGGGTTGTAGGACCCCTTAGGACACACTTTAGGGTTCCAATGTGACGAAGGGGGTCATGGGGACTTTCCAAGGGTCCTAGTATGCCTTATCATGTGTTAGAACCCATAGGAAGTCCTCATGACCCCTTTTGACACATTTTAATGCTCAAGTGTGTCCTAAGGGGTCCTACGACCCCTCTAGACACACTAGAGCATTCAAATGTCTCGAAAGGGTCATGGGAATTTCCTAGGTGTCTTAGTACACCTTATTACACATTAGGACCCCTAGGAAGTCCCCATGACCCCTTTTGATACATTTGAATGCTCAAGTGTGTCCTAAGGGGTCATAGGACCCCTTAGGAAATACTTGAGTGTTCAAATGTGTCAAAAGTGGTCATGAGGACTTCCTTAAGGCCCTAACATGTGATAAGGCATACTATGATCCTTGGGAAGTCCCCATGACCCCTTTTGACACATTGGAACCCTCAAGTGTGTCCTAAGGGGTCGTAAGACCCATTAAGACACACTTGAGGGTTCCAATGTGTCGAAAGGCATCATGAGAACTTCCTAGGGGTCCTAAAGCATGATAAGGTGTATTAGGACCCCTGGGAAGTCCTCATGAACCCTTTTGACTCATTGGAATGCTCAAGTGTGTCCTAAGGGGTCGTAGGACCCTTGGGACACACTTGAGGGTTCCAATGTGTTAAAATTGGTCATGAGGACTTCTTAGGGGTCTTAATGCATGCTAAGGCATACTAGGACCCCTAGGAAGTCCCCATGACCCCTTTCGACACATTCAAACTATTAAATGTGTCCTAAGGGGTTGTACAACCCCTTAGGACACACTTGAGCATTCAAATGTTTCAAAAGGGGTCATGGGGACTTCCCAGGGGTCCTAGTATAGCTTATCAAATGTTAGGACCCCTAGGAAGTCCTCATGACCTCTTTTGACACATTGGACCCCTCAAGTGTATCCTAAGGGGTCCTTCGACCCCTTCAGACACACCTGAGCTTTCAAATGTGTCAAAAGGGGTTATGGGGACTTCCAAGGGATCCTAACACATGATAAGGTGCACTAGGACCCCTAGAAAGTCCCCATGACCCCTTTTCACACATTGGAATGCTCACCTATGTCCTAAGGGGTCATAGGACCCCTTTGGACACACTTCAAGGTTCCAATGTGTCAAAAGGGGTCATGATGACTTATTAAGGATTCAAACGCATGATAAGGCCTACGAGGACCCCTAGGAAGTCCCCATGACCCCTTTCGACACATTGGAACCCTCAAGTGTGTGCTAAGGGGTCCTATAACCCCTTCAGAAAAACTTGAGCTTTCAAATGTGTCAAAAGGGGTCATGGGGACTTCTTAGGCATCCTAACATGCGATAAGGCATATTAGGACACCTAGAAAGTCCCCATGACCTGTATCGACACATTTGAATGCTCAAGTGTTTTTGGAAGGGTCATAGGACTACTTAGGACACACTTGAGGGTACCAATGTGTTGAAAGGGGTCATGGAGAATTTCTAGGGGTCATAGTATGCCTTATCCCATGTTAGGACCCCTAAGAAGTCCTCATGACCCCTTTCATCACATTGAAACCCTCAAGTGTGTCCTAAGGGGTCCTACAACCCCTCTGAACACACTTGAGCATTCAAATGTGTCAAAAGTGGTCATGGGGACTTCCTAGGTGTCCTAGTATGCCTTATCATGTGTTAGGACAGCTAGGAAGTCCCCATGACCCCTTTTGACACATTCAAATGCTCTAGTGTGTCCTAAGGGGTCCTATGACCTCTTAGGACACACTAGAGCATTTGAATGTGTCAAAAGGGGTCATGGGGAATTCCCAGAGGTCCTAGTACTAGGACCCCTACAAAGTCCACATGACCCCTTTCAACACATTAAAACCCTCAAGTGTTTCCTAAGGGTTTGTAGGACCCCTTAAGACACACTTGAGGGTTCCCTACAACCCCTTAGGACACAATTGAGAGATCCAATGTGTCAAAAGGGGTCATGAAGATTTCCTAGGGGTCATAAGTCATGATAAAGAATACTACAACCCCTAGGAAGTCCCCATCACCCCTTTTGACACATTGGAATGCTCAAATGTGTCCTAAGTGGTCATAGGACCCCTTAGGACACACTTAAGGATTCCAATGTGTCAAAAGGGGTCATGAGGACTTCCTAGGAGTCATAACACATGATAAATCATACTAGAACACTTAGGAAATCCCCATGACCTTATTTGATACATTGGAATGCTCAAGTGTGTCCTAAGGGGCCCTATGACCACTTAGGACACACTTCAGAGTTCCAATGTATCAAAAGGCATTATGAGGACTTCCTAGGGGTCCTACCACATGATAAGGCATACTAGGACCCTTGGGAAGTCCCCATGATGCCTTTCAACACATTGGAACCTTCAAGTGTGTCCTAAGGGTTCCTAAGACCCATTAGGACACACTTGAGGGTTCCAATGTGTCGAAAGGTGTCATGAGGACTTCCTAGGGGTCCTAACATGTGATAAGGCATATTAGGACCCTAGGAAAGTCTCCATTAACCCATTTTTCATATTGGAATGCTCAAGTATGTCCCAAGGGGTTGTACGACCCCTTGTGACACACTTGAGGGTTCTAATGTATCAAAAGGGGTCATGAGGACTTCCTAGGGGTCCTAATATGTAATAAGGCATACTAGGATCCCTAGGAAGTCCTCATGACCCCTTTCAACACATTGGAACCCTTAAGTGTGTCCTAAGGGGTCGTACAACCCCTTAGGACACACTTGAGCATTTGTATGTGTCAAAAGGGGTCATGGGGACTCCCCAAGGGTCCTAGTACACCTTATCACATGTTAGGACCCCTAGGAAGTCATCATGACCCCTTTCAACATATTGGACCCCTCAAGTGTGTCCTAAGGGGTCCTCTGAACCCTTCAGACACACTTGAGCTTTCAAATGTGTCAAAAGGGGTCATGGGGACTTCTTAGGGGTCATAACACATGATAAGGTGCACTAGGACCCCTGGGAAGTCCCCATGACCCCTTTTGACACATTAAAATGTTTAACTATGTCCTAAGGGGTTTTAGGACCCCTTAGGACACACTTCAAGGTTTCAATGTGTTGAAAGGGGTCACGATGACTTCTTAGAAGTTCTAACACATGATAAGGCATACTAGGACCCGTAGGAGGTCTCCATGACCCATTTTGACACATTGGAACCCACAAGTGTGTCCTAGGGGGTCCTACGATCCCTTGAGAAGAAATTGAGCTTTCAATTGTGTCAAAAGAGGTCATGGCAACTTCCCAAGGGTCCTAACATGTGATAAGATGTACTAGGACACCTAGGAAGTCCCCATGATTTGTATCGACACATTTGTATGCTCAAGTGTTTCTGGAGGGGTCATAGGACCCTTTAGGACACACTTGAGGGTTCCAATGTGTTGAAAGGGGTCATGGGGAATTTCAAGTGGTCATAGTATGTCTTATCCCACGTTAGGACCCCTAGGAAGTCCTCATGACTCCTTTTGACACAGTGGAACCCTCAAGTGTGTCTTAAGGGGTCCTAAGACCCCTTAGGACACACTTGAGGGTTCCAATATGTCAAAAGGGGTCATGAGGACTTCCTAGGGGTCCTAGTAATCCTTATCATGTGTTAGGACCCCTAGAAAGTCCTCATGACCCCTTTCCACACATTGGAACCCTCAAGTGTGTCCTAAGGGTTCCTATGACCCCTATCAACACACTTTAGCATTCAAATGTGTCAAAAGGGGTCATGGGGACTTCCTAGGTGTCCTAGTATGCCTTATCACACATTAGAACCCCTACAAAGTCCCTATGACCCCTTTTGACACATTGGAATGTTCAAGTGTGTCCTATGGGGTCCTATGACCCCTTAGGACACACTTGAGAATTCCAATGTGTCAAAAGGGTTCATAGGGACTTCCTAGGGGTCCTAACGCATGGTAAAGAATATTAGGATGATCCCTTAGGACACACTTGAGCATTCTAATGTGTCAAAAGGGGTCATGGGGACTTCCTAGGGGTCCTAACATGTGATTAGGTGTACTGGGATGCCTAGGAAGTCCCCATTACCCTTTTCAACACATTAGAACCCTCAAGTGTTTCCTAAGGGGTTTTTGGACCCATTAGGACACACTTGAGGGTTCTAATGTGTCAAAAGGGGTCATGAGAACTTCCTAGGGGTCGTAATGCATGATAAGGCATACTACGACCCCTAGGAAGTCCCCATCACCCCTTTTGACACATTGGAATGCTCAAGTGTGTACTAAGTGGTCATAGGACCCCTTAGGACACATTTGAGTGTTCCAATTGTCAAAAGGGGTCATGAAGACTTCCTAGGGGACCTAATGCATGATAAGTCATACTAGGACACCTAGGAAGTCCCCATGAGCCCTTTTGACACATTGGAATGCTCAAGTGTGTCCTAAGGGGTCCTATGACCCCTTACAACACACTTGAGAGTTCCAATGTTTCAAAAGGAATCATGAGGACTTCCTAGGGGTCCTAACACATGATAAGGTGTACTAGGACCCTTGTGAAGTCCCCATGACCCCTTTCAACACATTGTAACCCTCAAGTGTGTCTTAGGGGGTTCTAACATGTGATAAGGCATACTAGGACACCTAGGATGTTCCCATGACCCCTTTCAACACATTTGAATTCTCAAGTGTGTTTTGAGGGGTCGTAGGACCTTTTAGGACACACTTGAGGATTTTAATGTTGTGAAAGGGGTCATGGGGGTTTCCCAGGGGTCCTAGTATGTGTTATCATGCATCAGGACCCTTAGGAAGTACCCATGACCCCTTTCGACACATTGGAACCCTCAAGTGTTTCCTAAGGGGTTGTAGGACCCCTTAGGACACACTTGAGGGTTCCAATTTGTCAAAAGGGGTCATGAGGACTTCTTAGGGGTCCTAGTATGCCTTATCATGTGTTAGAACTGCTAAGAATTCCTCATGACCCCTTTTGACACATTAGAACCCTTAAGTGTGTCCTAATAGATCCTATGACCCCTTCAAACACACTTGAGGTTTCAAATGTGTCAAAAGGGGTCATGGGGATTTCCTAGGGGTCCTAATGCATGATAAGGCATACTAGGACACCTAGGAAGTCCCCATGACCTCTTTCAATATATTTGAATGCTCAAGTGTGTTCGGAGGGGTCGTAGCACCCTTTAGGACACACTTGAGGGTTTCAATGTGTCGAAAGGGGTCATGGGGACTTCATAGGGGTCCTAGTACACCTTATCATGCATTAGGACCCCTAGGAACTCTTGATGACCCCTTTTGACACATTAGAACCCTCAAGTGTGTCCTAAGAGGTCCTTTGACCCCTTAGGATACACTTGAGCATTCTAATGTGTCAAAAGGGGTCATGGGGACTTCCCAAAGGTCATAGTATGCCTTAACATGCGTTAAGACCCCTAGGAGCTGCTCATGACCCCTTTTGACACATTGGAACCCTCAAGTGTGTCCTAAGGGTTCCTATGACCCCTTAGGACACACTTGAGCATTGCAATGTTTTGAAAGGTGTCATGGGGACTTCCTAGGTGCCTTATCACACATTAGGACCCCTAAGAAGTCCCAATGACCCCTTTTGATAGATTTGAAAGCTCAAGTTTGTCTGAAAGGGTCGCAGGACCCCTTAGGACACACTTTAGGGTTCCAATGTGTTGAAAGGAGTCATGGGGACTTCTTAGGGGTCCTAGTATGCCTTATCACATGTTAGAAACCCTATGAAGTCCTCATGACCCCTTTCAACACATTGGAACCCTCAAGTGTTTTCTAAGGGGTCCTACGACTCCTTAGGATACACTTGAAGGTTCCAATGTGTTGAAAGGGGTCATGGGGACTTCCCAGGGGTCCTAGTATGCCTTATCATGCATTAGGACCCCTAGGAAGTCCTCTTGACCCCTTTCAACACATTGGAACCCTCAAGTGTGTTGTAAGGGGTCCTACGACCCCTTACGACACACTTGAGCATTCCAATGTGTCAAAAGTGGTCATAGGGACTTGCTAGGTGTCCTAACGCATGAGAAGGCGTACTAGAACACCTAGGAAGTCCCCATGACCCCTTTCAACACATTCAAATGCTCAAGTGGGTTCAGAGGGATTGTAGGACCTCTTAGGACACACTTGAGGGTTCCAATGTGTTGAAAGGGGTCATGGGGACTTCCTAGGGGTCCTATTACCCCTTATCATGAGTTAGGACCCCTAGGAAGTTCTCATGACCTCTCTCTCTCTCTCTCTCTCTCTCTCTCTCTCTCTCTCTCTCTCTCCGTGTCTCTCTCTCTCAGATATAGAGCCTTCACCTCCACTTTTTAATGTATATTTAAAGGTTTCATATACCCTTTTGTGGACAATGTACCTTAAATGTTCTTACATCAATTTTTATGTCACTATTAATTTCTAGAACAAATGATGAGTGTACATTGGTTCTACAACTGTGTGAAATTTCTTTTTGAGAGTTAAAAAATAAATTGATTGTATTCAATCAAGGGGAAGTCCATTAACATCTACTTATTTAGTATAGTCAGACCACTGAAATTACAAGGAGTCTGTAGAAAAATCTTGTGCCGGATATTTTCAAGAGGATTTGGGCTGAAACTGTCTGTTCTCAAATCAACTATGTAGGTATTTTTTTGAAATCATTTTGTATATGAAATAATATAATACATACTAATATAAAAATATATATTATAATATTTATGCTATGCTATTATTATTTAATATTAATATATAAAATTAAATTAATATTAACATAACAAAAATATAATTTAATATGAAACTTGAATTTGGGAAAAGTGGGGTAATTGAAATTTCAAAATAGGCGGGCTTTTTCAGATATCTGATATTATCGGATATCTGATAATATAGGATATCTGATTAGGCTTGGTATTTTCTTTGGCATTACCAAACATGGGTGGTCAACCCTTTATGCGTGTTTCAAGAGATAGTTCTTGATACCAAGACTTCGACCATGTAGTCGATGACTATTTTTTCACCCGAAATTGATAAAATGAAAAGGGTTTCTTAAACACATTATCAGCTTTCCATCAATATAATTGCTATCAAATTTCAAGCTCAATAAGTAATTGTTACTTATTTTTCAATTGAGTTATCTTTAAAGTCGTAATTGACATACTGATTGAAAAACAACTATAACTTTATAACCATTTAACCTTTTTGAAATCCGAAACATGCGTCACATTCTATGCTTTGGCTACTATAAGAAAAAAAGTTTTTGAATTTGGTAAAATTTTGAATTAGTTAAGGTGGTCAGACACGAGAGTTTTTTTATTCTAAGAAATCTGTAGTATAAAATTCATAATTAATTATTTATTTGACCAAAAATTACAAAAAAATGTGTCACATCAAAGCATGAGTCTACTACTTATATCTAGAATCTTGGGAAAATATATTATCATTTGATTGTGATTAAGGTGGTCAGACATACATGTACTTTTTATCTTTTCCTTGAAATTTTTGTAGTATTGCATTGAAATCTAAAATTTTGGGCAATTAGACAACAAAAATTTCAAACAAGGGCTAGTAACTTAGAAACTACATTCAATTTCCTATGGATTCTACTCTTACAAGTTTATCACATAAGGTTCATAAGATGTTCAACCTTTTACGTCAAGTTGACTAACCCTAATTTTCTAATTTTTCATTGCCACTTAAGGCCATAGTTTGATTTACCATGATCCTGCACATACCCACAGAAGATATCCCTTCCTCTTCTAGAGTAGAAATGTAAGATTAGAGAAGGGATTCTCATGTGTCACCAAATAATAGACCCATAGATATTGACTCTAATTTTCCACCTCACCAAAAAATACAAAGGGTAGAGGAAAGACCACAACATAGCGAGGATGCTTACTCTCCCACTCAATCACCACTCAACCTTGTTGACCAACAGGAGGTGACAAATCAATTAAAAAGAATGGTGAGCCTAGCTCAAATCTTCATGACATATGAGGAAATCAATGAAGGAATTCTGAAGCCTCCCAAGGATGCAGAAATGGATTTAACTATTAGGGAGTTAGCTAGCAAGGAATTACACCCCATCACCAAGAAAGCTTGTGATGAGTTTCTTGCAGATGATACCTTTGTTATGGCTATGGATTTTATGTAGCTCTTATGGAAAAATCATATAATCCAATTCAAAGAAACCTATGAGAAAAGACAGGAGGAAAATCTAGGAAAGGACCTTACTATCATTGAGGATGATGTAAGGAAGGAAATGATGGAAAGGTTTGAAAGAGTTACTCCAAAATAGGGAAGATAGTTGGTAAGAAATTTAGGGGTGCTCATCCTCCCTAAATGGGATATTGCTCATGCAATTGTCCTAGATGTTATTAGGAAGTAGGTAACACCAGTGTATAAGACCAAAGAAGAAATAAAACAGGCCATTAAAGGTGTCACTTTCAGTGATAATCACTCGGCTTTGGTCACATGGTCCTTGAGAAAAGATGAAGGGAATAAAGGAAAACAAATTGTCAGAAAAAATCTCTTGGGAAGTCTTGTTAGTAATGAATGCTGAATATATCTTATGTAGGAGTATTTTTTAGCCATTTTGTAGTAGTTGTTGTTACATTCATGACTATGATTGTCATTGATGTCAACATAGTGATCTATTAAAGATTAGCAGAGAAGAAGATAGTGTTTGAGTTAGCACATGTGGGATATTGAAGATCAAGCTATGTAGAGTTGAGGACTTACTCTATGATGTTCTATAAGATTTTGGTTAAGAGCACATACAAAAATTTATTTATTCATGAAAGTTATGTGTAATTTAGTGGAAGCAGTATTCAGGCAGTGTTCTTGAGTAGTGATTTTTGGTAATCGGATGATATCTCCTAATCAGGATTGAATCTGAGCATGCAAATTTGGATAGATGTTGAAGACATGATAATTTTGACATGAATGTGATAGCAAGGTTAGAGGTCACATGAGTGAAGATTTATCATAATTGGAAACCGATAGTTTTATGTAATTATGGAATTTTTATGTAACATGTGGAAGTTTTTATTTTGTAATTTGTATACCGACTTATTTTTAATTATTTGAGTGTGGTGTAAAGGAAGTAATGCTTTCCTTATTGTAATATAAATGGGTATGTAAGATTGTGAAATTGAATTGAAAAATTGTGCAAGACTTGTTGAAAGAGGATATGCGAAGTATAGAGATCTGATGAAGCAGTTGGTGTGGTTTGGCACAGTCAAAGGAGAAGTGTTAAGTAGTTGAGATCAGTAATCTTTTGGTATTATTCTCTTGAGTAATACAAAGATCAGTTGGATAGTGTGTTCAGTGATCTTACACTTGAAGCTATTTGGGCAGTGGGTCGTTCTATCTTCCATAACTCCTAATAGAGTTAGAATCTTTTAGTAGGGATTTGAAGTCTCCTAGCAGGGACTAATATGTACTAAATGTATTTCATAAGACTCCTAACAGAGTCCATCCTCTCACAAGGAACTTTCATATTAGTGCATCTTTTGTGGGCATCATTCCCACTGGGTTTACTCTTTGATCAAGAAGTTCCCTAGTCAACATATCTTGGGTTATTATGTTTTTTGTGTATGTATATCTTTCTATGGTTTTTTATCACATTTCTTACATGGTTAAAATCCATTAAAGTTGATAAAATTTGTATTTATCTGATAACTAATTCACCCCCCCTCTCATTTATCTTGGTGGACTTTACTTTCTAACTATTGGTATCGGAGCAGCAGGTCCTTGAAGGAAAAGTTTAACAACTTAAGGAGATCTATGGTGAGTCATTTTAGGAAAGAAAGCCCTAAGTTTGATGGAGTAAATTTTGATAGCTCAAAAGAAAAGATGAAGACACATTTACTTTGTTTAGGATTGGGATATTGGTTAATCATAAAGAACAAGAAGACTATCATTGATGAAGACATAATTGAAGAATGTACTAATGAGGAAAGAGATCTATTCATGTGTAACATACTTGCTAGAGAAGAACTCTTGTCAGTCCTTCCAGAAAATGAGTACAGTCAAGTAAAATATCTTAAGACTGTATGCACCAAAAAATGGTCACCTAGACTTTGGGCCCCATTTATTCGATTTATTTATCTTGAATCAGTTTTATCAATAATCAATATTTTTCAACATTATCAATTTCTTGATCAAGTCTTAATTTCGATCATACATGGGATTTTTATCCTATGGGCTAATCATTTATCCTAAGTTTTTATTTGATTAAAAGGAATATTTCCTCCCCTTTTGATTAAATAAAAAGCCCCACTTTTCCTCTTATCCTAAGTTGCACAAATAAAGCATTATTCCTATTTTACAAAAAGGAAAAAAGCACTTTTGTCTCACATGGACACAAAGTCAATTCCTATTGGAGGATACTTGTGCACACGGATCGCTCCTCTTTCAAGCTCCACCGCCGATTAAGACTTTTTGCCTCTTAATCTCAATGGTCCATTCCTTTGCATTTCTTATAAAAGGAAAGCTCTCTCCTCCATTTTCATATCATGTTTTTATGCTAACCTTATGCTGCACGAATCTTTTAAGACTTTGAAGCTTTTTAGAGATCATCGTTGCATCCTACTTTAGATTTCTTCATTTGCTTCATAGTTTAGTTTACATTCTTACATAGTAGTTTCATTTCCATAACTTTCATAGCTTAGATTTCCTTTCATGCAATAGCATAACTTCACATAGCTTAATAGGAGGGATTTGTAACACTTGTTATTTCCATTTCATAGCTTAGTTGCATTGCATTTTCATTTCTATAGACTAGTTTGCATTGCATTGCATTTTCATAGTGATTCTTGAGGATATTGGCACTCTTGCCCTTGTCCTCATTTGAATCTCTCATTGTGTGGTTGACTAGCAAGGTCACAAGCTTGTAGCTCTAGCTGAGAGCAAATACATCATAGTCCCTTGCGACTCCATGCATAGAGAGCTATGAGCCGCTTTGTGAGGCCTCATTCTTGAGCAACCTTGCATATAATGGTTCATAGAAGTGCACCATTTTAGTGTGTACATTTTTGGCGCCCACCGTGGGGCAAAGTAGATAGGCTTTGTCCTTTAGTTTCTTGCATTTTTCATCATTTTTTAGATTATTTTTTGGAAATTTTGCAGTCTCTAGTTTTCTGTCTTAGAGTATCGCATGATACTTCTCAGGTATATCATGCGATATACCTTACTATACTAGTGTGACACTTCTCTCCAGAGAAGAATCACATTCCGGTATTAAGGTATATCATCTGGTGTCGTGTGAAGTATCACCCGAATATAGCGAAGTATATCACTCAAACTGAGGTATATCACGCGGATATAGGAAACTGTATCGCGCGATACTGATGAAGTATGAGGTATATCACCTGATCTGACAAAGACCTATGGTTCAAGTTTTATCATCTGAATTTGATCATATTTAGTTTGCTGGTTTACTTTAATGTATTACGATAGGTCTAACCTGCATCTCTTAGCTTAGATAAATCAGTTTCTTGCAATTATTTTCATTTAGATTTTGGATTTTGCTAACTTTGTGGGCCTAACTAGTTGTGGTTGTAGGTGCCTTTGCTTAAGAAATTTTCCAAAAATTTCATGTCAAAGAGGACTACTAATAGTTTTTGCAAGGCTGCCCAAAAAGCATAAAAATAAAAAAACAAAAATTTTGCTTGTGATTTATTTCCTTTCAAGTGTGGCATTCACTAATTGTATTAGGAACTTTAATACCTTGCGAAAGAGATTTTGAGGTGGTAGGAAAAGTATGCTCTTCACCTTTAGGTGAATCAGAAAATCTTGACCCATCTTAAGGTTTTGGAAGCAAGGGAGTAATTGAATCTCTTTGCTTGGTGTGTTTGGGAGAATTTTTTGAGATAGGGGAGTATGCTCTTCACCTTTGAGGTGAACCAAAAACCTTGAACCTCATAAATTATCCATTTTTGTTTAGTTTAGGAATCCTTTAGTGGGCCTGCTCTTGAGCAATCAAGAGGAATGACTCAAGTGGGAACAACCTTGTCATCATTTTCCTTGGTGGTGAGTGATTCCAACTCACTATAATCTCAAGGCTATCAAGGACACCAAAAACCTTGGTAGACATAACAATTATCTTAGTTTGATGTGAGTAGCTCATGCGATTGTGACCATGGGGAAAACATTGAACAAGAATGCTTAAGGTACTCTTGAGGCCGTGAGGTCCGAGTCCTCTTTGAGGAGCAAGAGGGGTGTTGTGAATGGAAATTTTTATTAAAAACCATTAGATACAAGCCACCTTGTTTAGCCGCTTATCTTCTTAGTGCAAGGATTGATCCAAGTGGTTTACCTGGATCACCTTAAGATACTCACCATATATGTCCCTTTGGTTGTGTCATTTGACACTTCCACGACAAAGCCAATATCTCTTGTGGGTAACCACTTGGTGTGAGGCACGGGGGCATCAAGTTGTGGGCTAAGTTGGTACGCATTGAGCCTTGACCTTTTAGGATAGATTTTATTGAATTGTCTTCAGTTGTGTGATACCAGTGTAAACGTTCTCACATACAAATAATCGATAGCATTCATAGGGTGCTTTTTCAATTTTGCTATCACAAGTGTTTGTCTTGGAAAGGTTGCTTTTCCCTATTTTCAAGTGTATGAGACATGTTTGATCCCTCACTATTTGCAAACCTACCAAAATTATGTTGATATTGTGATTGAGATCGAAAACATCAACCCTCAGATCAAAAATTTTGACCAAACAGACCCAAAAATGCAAATTTTACATAGTTTTGGTCAAGAGTTAAGCAATTTTGCAACAGTATCACGTCCTTTGGGGAGAAATATCATGCGATACTTCACGGGTCCCAAAAGTATCACCTTCTTTGAGAGGAAATATCACGCGATAGTTCACCCCTAATAGACTATCGCCTGACCTGCTTGGTGTTTATCGCCCGGCTATTGTGAGGTCTATCGCCTGGTATAAGGTGAAGTATTGCCTGATTATAGGTGTATCACCCTGGTAGCCTAGAGTATATCGCCTGGTTAATTTCTATCGTGCTTGCAGTTTGATCAGTTTCAATTGTTGTTAGTCAGGTTAGGTCTTTGAGTAGGTTTCTTGCTCTATCGTTTGAGGCCTGTCTTGACTCTGAATTTCTGGTTTTAGTCCTCTTGGATAGCATCATCTAATTTATGAAGTCACTTTGGAAATAATTGTCAAATTAGAAGGTCCTTCTTGTGTGCTAAAATGTTGTCACACTTCTATGAATCCTTACATGCAAGAAAACTCAAGAATGAGCCCTCACAAATCGATCCATAGCTCTCTATGCATGGAGTTGCAAGATTTGTAAAATTGCTCTCAGCTAGAGCTATAAACTCATGACCTTGCTAGTCAACCACACAATAAGAGATTCCAAGTGAATGCAATGCTATGCAAATCTATATGAGAATGCAAATTAATCTTATGAGAATGAAGATGCAATTAAGCTATGAAAATGGAAATGAAAGAGTTACAAACCCTCTAATTAAACTATGTGAGATTAATCTAAAACATGAAAGGAAATGATACCATGATGATGCAACTATGATGCAAGCTAGGATGTGATGTAGATGCAAGATGAATGCCAATGATGCTCCAAATCTTCAAAACTTGATGCAAGAATATCTTCAAAAGCTTCAATGACTTAGAAAACCTGTAGCATAATAATTCAAGTATGTATGGTGTGTGCAAATGAGGAAGAGAGCTCTTCTTTTATAGGAAGTGAAAAATAATGGACCATGGAGATTAAGAGGCAAAAGACTTAATCAACGATGGAGAAAAAAAGAAGCTTGATCCTTGTGCACAAATATCCTCCAATAAGAAAATTAGAAGCATTTACTTTATGTCCACGTGAGACAAAAAATACTTTTCTTTTATTTTTTCTTTTATTTTTCTTTATAAATAAGAATTAAATATTTTATTTGTGCAACATAGGATAAGAAGAAAAGTGGGAATTTTTTATTTAAATAAAAGGGGAGGAAATTCCTTTTAATTAAATAAAGGCTTAGGATAAAGTGATTTTATTATTTAATTAAAAGAGATTTTTAATTAATTAAAAGAGAACATATTCTCTTAATTAAATAAGATTTTTATTTTTTTTGTTTTAAATTGAATAAGGCTCAAACCTTAGGAAATATTGAATTGATTATGATTTGATCAAGGAAATTGATATATTTGAAAAATGTTGATTTTTGAAAATATTGATTCAGGGATTTGATAAATTGCAGAAATAGGGGCCCAAAGTCTAGGCGACCATTTTAGGGTGCATACACTTCTTGGTGACAAGGTTCATCTCTAGGATTGTTAGCTACATTCTTGGAAAATTTTAGTGCTCTTATTGTCTAAATCATTTTCATTTAAATCTCAATTTCAATTATATTTTGGCCTAGTCCAACCTCCTGGTTCAAAAGTGCAAGGGTAGTAACCCTTTGATTTGAAGCACCTCTTTGACAGTGTTGGTAAAGCCCTTTTTTAATCTTTTCATTTCTCTTTGGACAATAGAGGACTTTGATTATCCTAGTTTGGTGCTGACACTTTGAGAGGTCATCTTATCATTGAGAGTATCTTTCTTTCATGTCAATTACAACAAGGTACCAAGTCAATCAAGGGAAGCGACCCCCTGTTGCCTTTAGCCAGTTACCACCAGTTAAGATTCATCAACAACATAAGGGAAAAAGACCCCTTTTTGATCAATCTCCTAAGAGTGAATCTAAAGTTTGTTTTAATCCAAAGGGTAATCCTAGTGAAGTGAGCACCTCGTTAGCACCACTTTCGTCAAGTATGGACATGAGTTACACTTTCACTCGACAACAAAGAGAAGCCATGAATCAAACTCTGGAGGATATTTTCCAACGACATGGAGTGAATGGTGGTTCTTCTCATGCTAGCCCACCCGAGTCCCCCCCGAACAATGCAAGATATTTTTATGCTCACCAATGAGGCGAGAGACATTATAAGAAAACTCACTCAGATTCAGGGTCACAACACAAGGACTAGAACAACAAATCTAGTGACCACCACATCAATGCAGCCAACGCAATAAGGCACTCAAGACAATCTTCTCCACTTAAAGATACCTCTCGATATGCAAATATGAGATTGAAAAGCATTGAGAGGGAGAAGAAAGCCTATTTGGATGAACAAGCTGCTAAAAAGGAGAAATTTAGACAACTAGAAGAAGAGGAAGAAGATGCGTTATTAGACATAAGGAAGAGAGTCACCCAAGAAGAAGAAGATAGACTCTATGCACAACAACTCCAAAGCCGATTCAATGGGAGGGGTACCAATAGTGGGACCAACTCACCCCCATCTACCCCTTCACCAAGTCCTAGAAGAAGATCAAGGACACCCTCATGATCCCCAAGTCCTAGAGGAAGAAGGGCTTCAAGATATGATCCTCATAGGAGACGATCACCTCATAGACATTCAAAGCAACCCTCCCAATGAGCACATCATGGCTCACAACATGGAGGAAGTTATGCCAAATTTGATCATATGGATTTTATGAGTATGCAACAAGAACCATCCTTTCAAGCATATGTGGAATGATATGTGGAACAAAACAAGGATCAATTCCTAGAAAGCCTTATCAACAAAGGTGCTAAGGTTCCATATAATTTTGACGTCCACCAAAAGATTAAGAAATAGAATCCTTCAACCAATGAGGTGATCATGCAAATGCAGAAGGATATAGAAAGGATGACAGCTCCTAAGAGCACATTTAATTTGGACTCCATATGTCACAACCTGATTGACAAGAGTGTGGTGTTGGTTGAGTTCCCTAAGAAAGTTGAGTTTCCAACCTATGACAAATATGATGGCGTTGGTGACCCTCATGACCATGTTTGACAGTTTTACATAATGAGCTTTTCTTTTCATCATGAAGACTCCTACTTGATGAGATTATTTCCAAGGAGTTTCAAAGGTCAAGCCATGAAGTGGTTCACCAACCTTACTCCTTCAGTAAAGACATTTAAAGATCTCGTCCAAATATTTGTTCAACATTTTGCTTATAATCTATCAAGGTCAATCACAATGCTTGATTTGTGCAAACTCAAACAAAATCAAGGAGAACCTTTTGTCACCTTCCTACAAAGATGGAGATGTTTGTGCTCAAAATATCCAAGGAAAATTCCTGAGGAGGAATGAATAGACATCATTATGAGCAACTTGATACCGGAATTAAGATATGAAGTAAGGAAGATCCCGTTTAATTCTTTTGATACCATGGTAGAAGTGGCATGTCGCATAGAGGATGTCCTAAAAGAACAAGGGATTTTGGCTAAATCAACTAACAAAAACAATAGCCAAAACAACAATAATAATGGTAATAAGGACAAAAAGAACTCTTATTGGAATAAGAATAAGCAGGTGGTTAATGATGGAGTTGTTGACTCATCACAACCTAAGAATGAAGGAGTTCTTAATCTCTCTCATGCAGTTCAAGCCATGAAGCTGCTAGCATCCTTAGGACAACAAGAGAATAAACCCAAGTATCAAGGGAAACCTAAAAAGGAAAAGAGACAATTTACCAAACTTGGGGACTCCTATGCAGACATTTTCAAGACACTAATTGCTCATAATTTGGTACAACCTCAGGATCCTGCCAAGCACCGCATACCAGATCCTAAACCTCATTGGTGGGATGAGAAGGCCTTTTGTTTCTTCCACAATGGAATTGGACATGCTATAGAAAATTGTTTTAGACTTAAACATCTTGTCCAAGACCTCATTGAAAGTGGATGATTACAAGTTGATGGTTTAACTACTAATGCAGATCATAAGGCTTTTAAAGAACCCTTGCCCAAATATGAGAAAGGAGAGAATTCTAACAACAAGCATGGCAAGGCTGCTATCAACCATACCTACACAAATGCTAAAAATGTTATTAACATGCTTGAAGTGGCTAATAATAATATCAACATGATGAGAGGGAAAGATTCTTATGGATATGATGTGGATTCAACTCCTATGTCTGATGAAGGACCCGTTGTGGTGCTAAGAGGTCCTCACTCACAAAGGATGCCCCAATCCCTCAATGCTATCACTAGGGGTCAATCTCAAGCTCCCATTATTATCAGAGGTCCTAGCTCTAGCAAGTCTAAGTAGCCCATGTCCAAGGGTGTTCTTCCTAAATCTGCTATTGGCCCTGATTCAAATTATAACCTTATTGACCAATTACAACGTACACCAGCGCAAATATCTATTTTTGAACTTTTAGGATTGTCCCCTAAGCATAAGTGTGTCCTTGAGGATGCTTTGCGAGTAGCCAGTGTCCCTAAAAACTTAGATATTGATCAATTCCAGAATATGGTCAACCATTTGGCTAGCCCTCATTACCTCACTTTCTCAGAAGAAGATGAAAAATCCATCAGTCACCCACATAACCTAGCCTTACACATCGAAGTCATGATTCATAAAACCTGTGTCAGGCATTTATTGATAGATGGAGGTGCGGGGCTCAATATTTGTACCATGAGCTTGTTGAAGGCTCTAGGATATTCTGAAGAAGTCATTGACACAAGGAAAAAGATCACAACCAAGGCATATGATGAAGCAGAAAGAAGTTCTAAGGGATTGGCCATTTTGCCTATTCACATTGGTCCAGTAGAAAAGGATATCTTATTTCAAATTGTTGATGTTGGACCTTTAGCCTACAACATTTTTCTAGGTAGGTCATGGATTCACAAAATGCAAGCAGTCCCATCAACGTATCACCAGTGTGTTAAGTTTTCCCATAATGGTGTAGAAATTTGCATACTTGGAGATAGTACTTTGTCAGTTAATAATATTTCTATTGGATCACATGTACCTTTGAATAGGGAAGCTGACAGTTCTAGTATTTCACTTGAACAATGCAAGCAGAAGTTTAAGACCATAGATCTTGGGATGGGAGATTATAAAATTGGTTCTTTTACAAAAATGCCAATCTCTCCTAGGTCTTATGGGAAACCATCACCAAATATCAAACATTCATCATCAGCAATGATATTATTTGGAAAATTTTTTGAGTCTTTGGTTCCTATTCGGGAAGAGAAAGAGGAAGTTTTCGTAAGAGACTAGATCTATCATGAGGAAAAATACCAACACAATGAGAACTTTGCTCCTTCACCTAAAGCTTATGGGAGAGGGTATACATTGGTTAAGAATATGGGTTATCCAGGATATGGTCCCCTTAGCCATAGGTTGGATGCTAAAGCTGAGCCTCTTAACCATGCCCTTTTTGGATGAAAGAATAAGTCAACAGTTGGCTTAGGTTTTGAAAATAAGAAGAAGAAAAGTGTTCCTATCCCAGCTGCGATGGACAGTGACAGTGATTCAGACTACACACCTGATCTTTCTAATCAACAAGACATGTCTGATGATTGGGTGCCTTCAAAAAATCTCCTTTGGGGAGATGCAAAAGATTTGATAATTGACGGTCCTACTATCCCCACTGTGATGGATAGTGACTATATGAATGCTAGATTGACAATGGAAAGTGTTGCTATCCTAGCTGCGACGGGTAGTAACAATGCTAGCATTAGAGAAGGGGAAACCTTTCCCAACCTTAAGGCTTCTACATCATGAGGCCCAAATGATGATTTAGAAATAGACTCACATGAGTTCGAATGGGATTCACTTTCAGATGCAACAGTTGATTTGGACATGGATGTTGTCCATACATATAGTATTCAACCCGATGCGGCCAGTGAGCTTAGTGTAGGACTAGAGGATTGTACTCCTCAAATTGCCTTAGTGGATGATGCTTCATTTGGTAGGATGAGTCCTAATTCAGGTATCTTAGGAGAAGACTTGATGAATCCCAATTATATGGTCACTAGAGATAACACCTTTCACATTAATAACATTGAACCAGTCATTGACCTACCCCTTGTTCACTATGACCTAATTGACTGGTCTCAGGGCCATCAAGAGCCTATATTCCTCACTTTTCAAAATGATTATGAAATTACCTATTATCTGAGTGCTCTTGAACCCATGGCTTCTTCCACCAGTGAACCAAAAACAAGTATGACGGAGCCTGATATTAAGTACCTCAGTCTAAAAATAAAAGAAAAAGAAAAAAAGAAAAAAAGGTTTGATGGAAAAAACCACTCTGTGGCGGTGTTAGAACCAAAAATAGTAAAAAGAAATGACGTATCTGAGGGTGAAAAACTCTTTGAGGTGCCTAAGGATGGGGTACTTAATAACTTGCTGATTTATTTTTAGGACAGATCATCGGTATTGATTGAGCCAACAAAACTAGTTAATTTGAACACAGAAGAAGCTCCTCAAATAATTCATCTTGCTCAGTCTTTATCAGAAGAAAAAACCAAGGCATATATACAATTCTTACAAAAGAAGAAAATTAATTTTGAATGGACATATTCAGACATGCCAATGCTTAACACAAATCTTATAATGCATCACTTATCCATAGCTCCAGGAGTCAAACCAGTGAAATAGAGACTCAGAAAAATGTATCCACATGTAGCTCTCCTTATCAAAGTGAAATTAGAAAAACTTTTGAGAGCTGGATTCATCAGAGCCATCGATTATGCAGAATAGATCTCAAACATAGTACCGGTTTCCAAACATGATGGGTCCATTCGTGTATGCACAGATTTTAGAGATTTAAACAAAGCATGCCCAAAGGATCATTTTCCACTTCCAAACATTGACATAATAGTGGATATGACAGCGGGTTATGGAATATACTCTCTAATGGATGGTTTCTCAGGATATAATCAAATTAAAATAGCTCTCGAAGACCAAGAGAAAATAGTGTTCACATGTGCATGGGGAACCTATTGCTGGAACATCATGCCATTTGGGTTAAAGAATGCAGGAGAAACATACCAACGAGCTATGACCACAATTTTTCATGATATGATGCATAAGAACATGGAAGATTATGTGGATGATACCTTGGCTAAATCTAGAAAATGGGACACACACCTCGACGATCTGGAAGTGATTCTAGATCGCATGGAATAGTTTCAACTCAGATTGAATCCAAAGAAGTGCACATTTGGTGTCACCTCAGGCAAACTTTTAGGATTTATAATATCAGAAAAAGGTATAGAGGTTGATCCTGAAAAGGTCCAAGCAATTTTAGATATGCCACCTCCAAGAAACATTAGTTATATGAGAAGTCTTTAGGGATGACTCCAGTCAATTAGGAGGTTTATCTCACAGCTGGCAGATAGAGCACAACCCTTTAATAAGACACTGCATAAGGGTGCTTCTTGTGTATGGAATGAGGAATGCCAAAAGAGCCTAGATCAAATTAAACAATACTTGGCTAATCCTCCAATTTTGATGTCACCTATTCCTGGGAAACCATTGATTTTATACATTTTAGCAACAGAGTCTTCCTTGGGGGCATTGTTGGCTCAATTAGATGACACTGGGAAAGAAAGGGCCATATACTATATCAGCCATACTCTAGTCTCCTATGAGATCAATTATAATAACATTGAGAAGTCTTGTCTTGCAGTAGTGTTTACTTCTCAAAAGTTGCGACACTATATGCTTGTTCATACTATACATTTGGTTGCAAAAATTGATCCTCTTAAGTACTTGCTTAGTAAGGCTTCCCTCACGGGTAGGCTTGCCAAGTGGATGATGGTTTTATTTGAATTTGATATAGAGTACATTGAAAGAAAGGCCATAAAAGGGCAAGCTATTGTTGACCAATTAGTTGACTTCCCAGTTAAGGATAGTATGCCTATTTAGGTAGAATTCCCAAATGAACACATACTGTATATGACTACTCGCACTTGGAAGATGTTCTTTGATGGTTCCCACATGCAAAATGGATCAGGTGCTGGAGTATTATTTGTCTCTCCACATGGAAAATGTATCGCGGGGAAAAAATTGATCACACCAATGGATCATTCTTTCTCCCTACACACTAAAAGGATAATAGTCCACAAGCAAATGGATCATTCTTTCTCCCTACACAAGTATCGCACGATATTTCTCCCTAAAGGGCGCTATAATTCTAAAGTATTGCATGATATTTCACCTAAACTAAAAATTTGAAAATTTAAAAATTTACAAACATGCTCAAAATGTATTAAATGACTCAAAACAATGAGTTTTCTGAAAACGTACTGGGGCAGGATAGTGTGGTGGCTGGTTGTGTAACCAGGTGCACTTGAATCGATGCCTGTGGACAGGAACTCCTACTTGCTGGGCCATATTCTCTCTCAAGCTCTGAAAATTTTCAAATCACTACAAGACAAATGATTTTGAAAATGACACTTTTTCCCCCTTTTATAGCATTTTGACTTTTTGACCAATTTTCAAAACACCTCAGAATTGCGCAAAAATTGCACCCCTACCTAATTTCGATGTCCTAGATCTGGTTTCAGACTTGAAATCAAAATCTGAGGTTATCTTGCTAGTCAAAATTGCATTTCAAATCTTTTCCTTCTTCTGAGCAGTTGACTAACCATTTGAGGCATAATTCTCCAATTTTCGATGGACTTTCTTCCTTCCATGTCTCTCAAATCTTCTAGTCTTTCATTTGCCCTACTTCTTTTCTTCTAATTCATCACTAGGGCATGTTTCACTGTCTAATGGTTATCCTGTTATCATTTATCTTTGATTATGATTTCATTTCGATTTGATCAAATCTTTATCGATTTGCTATCTCTCCTCTACCTGATTTTGATTTTGATTCCGAGGGGGCAGTATTTATGGGATTCTCATCCCTGATTTTCTTGATTCTCTTGATTCAAACATCTTTTGTGAGATTTTGCTCAAATTTGAGATTCTTATCTCTTACTTTGAATCTGATCCTGAATCGACCTCATGGTCAAAGGCCTTTGTTCATGCTTTGTCTGGATATGATCCTGAATCAACCTTATATTTGAGTTGTTTTGTGATCCCAAATCGATCTCACATTTCAATTCTTCTTTGACTGCATGTGTTCCCAAATCGATCACACATTAGTCAAAGAGGGGCAAATGTATGCACCCAAAAATGGTCACCTAGACTTTGGGCCCCATTTATTCGATTTATTTATCTTCAATCAATTTTATCAATAATCAATATTTTTCAACATTATCAATTTCTTGATCAAGTCTTAATTTCGATCATACATGGGATTTTTATCCTATGGGCTAATCATTTATCCTAAGTCTTTATTTGATTAAAAGGAATATTTCCTCCCCTTTTGATTAAATAAAAAGCCCCACTTTTCCCCTTATCCTAAGTTGCACAAATAAAGCATTATTCCTATTTTACAAAAAGGAAAAAATCACTTTTGTCTCACATGGACACAAAGTCAATTCCTATTGGAGGATACTTGTGCACACGGATTGCTCCTCTTTCAAGCTCCACCGCCGATTAAGACTTTTTGTCTCTTAATCTCAATGGTCCATTCCTTTGCATTTCTTATAAAAGGAAAGCTCTCTCCTCCATTTTCATATCATTTTTTTATGCTAACCTTATGCTGCAAGAATCCTTGAAGACTTTGAAGCTTTTTAGAGATCATCGTTGCATCCTACTTTAGATTTCTTCATTTGCTTCATAGTTTAGTTTACATTCTTACATAGTAGTTTCATTTCCATAACTTTCATAGCTTAGATTTTCTTTCATGTAATAGCATAACTTCACATAGCTTAATAGGAGGGATTTGTAACACTTGTTATTTCCATTTCATAGCTTAGTTGCATTGCATTTTCATTTCTATAGACTAGTTTGCATTGCATTGCATTTTCATAGTGATTCTTGAGGATATTGGCACTCTTGCCCTTGTCCTCATTCAAATCACTCATTGTGTGGTTGAATAGCAAGGTCACAAGCTTGTAGCTCTAGCTAAGAGCAAATACATCATAGTCCCTTGCAACTCCATGCATAGAGAGCTATGAGCCACTTTGAGAGGCCTCATTCTTGAGCAACCTTGCATATAATGGTTCATAGAAGTACACCATTTTAGTGTGTATAAAGACATCTCATGAAATTTGGTTATCTTTACAATCTACTTTTGAAGGTGATGAACATGCAAAGAAAGTCATATTACACAATTGGATATGTACATTTGAAGATATCAGAATGATGTAAGATGAATTTGTTAGAAGCTATATTGGTAGAATGTCAAAAATTGTTGCAGGTATAAAATCTTGTGAAGGAATCAAGATAGAGAATGAAGTGATATGGAAAATTCTGAGGACATTGACTCTTGCATTTAAGAAAACAATGTGGATGATAGAGAAAGTTATACCTTGTACTAAGAACTTCACCAGAGAAACTCTTCTTGGAAGATTAGATGCAGCAAAAATGAACTTGAGGCAATCTGGACATTTACCTAGAATGGAGACAACATTCTGCGCACTTAGTATTCTCCCTACTTTGTCAAAAAGCATGAGTGTGAGTGGAGATTATGCTAGTAGCAGTAGAACTGGGAATGAAGAAGACATGAAGATTTAAGAAGGTATTTCTTTACTTGTGAAAAGAGAAACAGATGGTAAGAAAATCTTTGAATGTTGGACTTGTCAAGAATATGGTCATTTTGCATCTAAATGCCCTAAGAAAGCAAAAAAGTATAGAAAGAACTTTGAACCTAGAAGATATAAATAATGTTATTATGCTAATGATGATGAATTTGAAGCTAGTATGGAGAAATATCTAAGTGAAAGTGATAATGAGAATGATGATATAGGATTTGTAGCAATAAAAGAAGAAAATCTTGAAATAGAAGTTAAGGAAGAAAAAGCTTTAGTTTCTCAAGTAGAAAAGAAAATTGATTGGATTATAGACAGTGGTTTTTCACATCATATGACTAGAGACATGAAGAAATTCATAAAGTTTAACAATTATGATGGAGGAGTTGTTAGAGTTGGAAACAATGCACCTTGTTTGATAAAAGGTATAGGATCTATTACTCTTGATGGAAAGACTAATACTGATGATGTTTACTTTGTGGATGGTTTGAAACACAATATTTTGAGTGTTTGACAGCTAGTTGATAAAGGATATGAAGTTTGGTTTACTATGAAAACTTGTGTAATCAAAGACAAGGATGGTAATTTGATTGGTACTAGATCAAGAACCAGAGGTAATGTATTTCAGTTGAATCCTAGAGATGACATGCTTTATTACTAATATTGATGACAGTTGGTTATGGCATAGAATATTTTTTCATATAAACTTTGATAATATTGTGAAATTAAGTACTACACTTGCAGTAAGATATTTGCCTAAGATTATGAAGCCTACTAACATAATTTTCAAGAAATGTGTGATGGATAAGCAGAAGAGAAACTCACTTCCCAATAAGAAGTTCACAATAGCAGAGAAGTTGGAAATTGTTCATACATATTTGAGCGGTCCCACAAGGACTAGAGGATTCTATGGAGAAAGTTATTTTATGATTCTTCTTGATGATTTTACAAGAATGATGTGGATTGCATTTCTTAAAGAAAAAATTGAAGCAGTTGATAAGTTTAAAGTGATTAAGAATAAAGTTGAGAATGAATCTAGAATGAATATTAAATGTTTGAGATCAGATAGAGGTGGAGAATTTACTTCAAAAGAATTTAACATTTTTTGTGAAGTGAATGGTATTAAGTGACAATTTTCAGCCCCTAGGACACCTGAACAAAATGGTATTGTAGAAAGAAGAAACAAGTCAATGACTGAAGCAACAAGAGCCATGTTATTTGAAAATGATTTGGTGAAGATATTCTGGAGAGAAGCGGTGAACACAACAGTGTATACAATGAACAGAGTACAAATTAGAGTAGATACAAACAAGACACCTTATAAACTATGGTTTGGACATGCACCATCAGTTAAGTATTTTAGAATTTTTGGAAGTAAATATTATGTTAAGAGAGATGATGACATTGGAAAGTTTGACCCTAGAAGTGATGAAGGTATATTTTTTGGATATTCATTGAATAGAAAAGCTTATAAATTTTATAACAAAAGAACTAAGACTATTATTGAGAGCGCAAATGTTAAAGTTGATGAAAAGTTCAAAATTTAGGAAATAATGCTTGATTATGAATCAGATGAAGCAAATCATCTTAGAACTAATCTAGGGAATACAAAATTCTTTTATGAAACTGACAGTGAATTGCAGAATGAAAGCTTCATTGAGGAAATCAGAGAAGAACCTACAGCTGAAGTGAGAACCAAGACAATGAAACCTAATAGAAGTCTATCAAGGAATCATCCTTATGAGAATATTATTGGAAGCATAGACAAAGGAGTTCTGACATGGAATAAGGTACAAGAATAGTTGTGTTTAATTTCTCAAATTGAACCTAAATCTACTAGTGAAGCCTATGAAGATGAACATTGGATTAAAACTATGAAGGAAGAAGTAGATCAAATTGAAAAGAATGAGACTTGGGAGTTGGTCCCTAAACCTAAAGATAAGAATGTTATAGGAACTAAATGGTTATTCAGGAACAAGATGAATGAACAAGGAGAAGTTGTAAGAAATAAAGAAAGATTGGTATGCAAAGGATACTCACAACAAGAAGGAATTGACTATGAAGAAAATTTTGCACCTATTGCAAGAATTGAAGTAGTAAGAATGTTTTTGGCTTATGCAGCCTATAAGAAATTCAAAGTGTATCAGATGGATGTGAAGTCAGCATTTCTGAATAGAGAGTTAGAAGAAGAGGTCTACATTGAGTAGCTTGAAGGTTTTCCTTTAACTAATGAAGGAGATATGGTATGTAAATTAAAGAAAGATTTATATGGATTGAAACAAGCACATAGAACTTGGTATGCAAGACTTGATAAGTATTTGATAAAATTAGGATTTACTAAAGGCACAACAAACATCAACTTGTACACAAAAGAAATTGAAAATGGTTTGTTGGTTGTAGTTATCTTTGTTGATGATATGATCTTTAGAGGAGAAGATGAAGTCGATGATAAATTTGCAGATGAAATGAAGATTGAATTTGAAATGAGTATGATTGGTGAGATGAAATATTTTTTAGGATTGAAGATAACATAGAATAGTGATGGTATCTTCATAAGTCAAACAAAGTACTTGAATAACTTGTTGAAGAGATTTGGAATGGAGAATTGTAAACCAGTTGGAACACCTATGATAACTGGACACAAGCTATCTAGCACAAATGAGACTCCTACAGTTGAACAGAAGAAGTATAGATCTATGATTGGAGAATTGCAATATTTAACTCATACAAGACCTAGTATATCACATGTAGTTGGAATTGTAGCAAGATTTTAAGCTGATCCCAGAGAATCACATTACATAGTAGTAAAAAGGATACTGAGGTACTTAAGAGACACAATTGAATATGGATTGTGGTATGAAAAATCTGATGACTTTACCCTATGTGCATATACAAATGCAGATTGGGGAGGTAGTGTTGATGACAAAAAGAGCACAAGTGGTGGAGCATTTCTCCTTGGAGGAAGATTAATTTCTTGGCTAAACAAGAAGCAGAACTGTATTTCACAAAGCATAGCAGAAGCAGAGTATGTGGTAGAAGAAAGCAATTGTAATCAGATAATTTGGATGAAACAAATGTTGAAGGATATTGGAATAAAATTTGTTGAGCTTGTTGTTATACATTGTGATAACACCAGCATAGTTAATATGTCTAAGAATCCTGTACTACATTCTAAGACAAAGCATATAGAGATAAAATATCATGTAGTAAGAGAGAAAGTGGCAGAAAAAGAATTCATACTAGAGTATATAAGCACAAAAGAGAAGATTGTAGATATATTTACAAAACCTTTTCCGAAGGATACATTTGAGTATCTGAGAGGTATGCTTGGGGTTATGCCCCAGCCTACTTTTGAGAAGTGATGCATATGGTTTCATCTATCCAATGGTATATGAGCCTTATCTTTCTTCTGGAATAGATGTTGGTACTTCCTCAATGGGGGAGTATGTGTATCTAAGCTGAGTCATGGGGACTCTAGTGAATATATTTTCTAAAAAGTGTCTTTTGACATTGAAGTTGTTGTTGACATAGTGATGAAGCATTTTTCATTGAAGTCAATGGGGGAGAAGGATACATGAAAAAAATATCTATTAAAGATAATTTGAGGGAGAAGGTTACTAAAAGAGAAGAATAGGATAAAAAAGAAAGATTTGATTGATGAAGAAGATGTGAAAGCATTTAAGAGCAGTAGTGTTGTAGTGTTGGTATTCATGGAACTTGGATGTTTTTTCATCTATGTTTCCATCAATTCCAATGGGGGAGATTGTTAGGAATGAATGTTGAATATATCTTATGGGGGAGTATTTGTAGCCATTATGTAGTTTTTATTGTTTCATTCATGACTGTTATTGTCATTGTTATCAACACAGTGATCTACTGAAGATTAACAGAGAAGCAGATAGTGTTTGAGCTAGCACACATGGAATATTGAAGATCAAGATATGCGGAGTTGAGGATTTACTCTATGATTTTCTATGAGATTTTTGTTAAGAGATAAAAAAAAATTTATTGATGAAAGTTATCTGTAATTCAGTGGAAGCGGTATTCAGGTAGTGTTCCTGAGTAGCGATTTTTGGTAATTGGATGATATCTCCTAATCAGGATTGAATCTGAGCATACAAAGTTGGACAGATGTTAAAGACATGATAATTGTGACATGAACATGATAGAAAGGTCAGAGGTCACACAAGTGAAGAGTTATCTTAATTGGAAGCTGACAATTTTATGTAATTATGAAATTTTTATGTAATGTGAGGAAGATTTTATTTTGTAATTTGTATTCCAACTCATTTGTAATTATTTGAGTGTGGTATAAAGGAAGGAATTTTTTCCTTATTGTTATATGAACAAGTATGTAAGATTGTGAAAGTGAATTGCAAAACTGTGCAATACTTGTTGAAAGAGGATATGTCAAGTATAGAGATCTAGTATTGAGATCTGATGAAGCAGTTGGTGTAGTTTGGCACAGTCACAGGAGAAGTGTTAAGTTGTTGAGATCAGTAATATTTTGGTATTATTCTCTTGAGTAATACAAAGATTAGTTGGATAGTATGTTCAGTGATCTTACACCTAAAGCCGTTTGGGAAGTGGGTCCTTCTATCTTCCATAACTCCTAACAGAGTTGAATCTTTTGGTAGGGATTCAAAGTTCCCTAGTAGGGACTAATATGTACTGAATGTATTTCAAAAGAATCCTAATAGAGTCTATCCTCTCACAAGTAAATTTCATATTAGTGCATCTTTTGTGGGCATTATTCCCACCAAGGTTTACTCTTTGATCAAGAGGTTCCCTAGTCAACATATCTTGTTGTTGGTGTAATTAATTATTTACTAATTACACTTTACTTAAGTTTACTTAGGATAATGCATTTGCATAATTAGTTGTCTTTGAGACACCTAGGAGTTTGCATTTATTTTTAGCACATGGCTAGGAGAATCTCCACTTTAGGTGTGATAGTTGTCATCACATACCTCTTTGTGTGTGAGATCCACCTTTAGTGCTCTTATCACATTATCATCCTCTCATTGTTGCACATACTTTCATGTACAATGGAGGATGATCCACCTTTGGTGGACATGTGATTCCACCATGTCTAGTTGATATCTTATCACTTGCATAACTTCTAGTTATCATGCATTGCCTATATATTGAGGCATTTCTACATTGTATGTAATCAATCTATTATCCATCATTTGATCATATTGCATTATCTCTCTTGTTTGTGCTATCTCTTGAGCTTCTAGATCTTGGTTTCTACTCTTTGCCTTAGGAAAATTCTTACACTTGTGTTATTGTGTATGTATATATTTCTATGGTTGTTGATCACATTAATTACATGGTTAAAATCTATTAAAGTTGATAAAAGTTGTATTTATCTGATAACTGATTCACCCCCCCCCCCCCCCTCTCTCAGTTATCTTGGTGGACTTTACTTTCTAACAAGTCTATTAGTGAAAAGATTCAGTGAGATTTCAGGAGTTGAAGCCTTGGGATTAGCCTTAGAAACTACTAAGCTTAGTATGAAGGTAGCAGAAAGAGAGGCCAAGGAAAAAGAAGAGTTGACATTGAAACTTGAAATGGTTTTGAAATCTTATGGTGAGTTGAAAAAAGAGGTTAGTGAAAAGGATAGGATAATAGAAGAATTGAGAAGGGAGTTGGGAGAACAAGGTCAAATGTAGGTGTCTATACAATTACAGATTGCTTCCTCCACTTCCCTACCTCCTCCATCTAGTCCTATCATTGAGTACCCTCCTTCCCCTTTGCATTTATTTACTCATTAGGAGTTTCTAATAGAAAGAGAAATGTTAGAGGATGCAAGGAGGGCCCTTATTAAAAAGGGTAAAAGAACAAAAGGTGAAAGAAGGTTATTTAATGAGGGAAAATTGGAAGTACATATGAAATATGAGGATAAAGTAAGAGACACAATTTTGTAGTTTGTTGAGGGTGTTGAGCCAAAGGGGATTTACCAGAGTGGAGAAGAATTGAAAATTTTGAATCATTTTAAAGAGGAAATGGCCACTGTAGACCCAATTTTGGATAGATGGATTGCTAGACAGGATAAAATAAATTTTTTTTATTCTTTAATAAAGGCTGAGTAGGTTTCTAATGGACAAATAAATAATACTCACAAATTAGTTAAGAGCTTGTTTGATTTTGCATTAAAGAGGAAAAATGTAAAAATAAAAGCATTATTACTGAGGGTTAGGTATTATCAAGATTGTTTTGAAATGTTTTTCGGTCTTTTTAGAAAAAATGGAGAGCTAAAGGACAAAAAGACGTGGTTTGGACAACTAGATGATGAGTTTTCCATTAGAGTAAGTAGCATTTTGAATGTAGATAGTAACATCCTTTTTGTTCAAAAAATTAAAACTTTGGAGAATGCTAGTGTACATTTTGGGTCCCTAAATAAAGAAGTGCAACAAATAAAGACTGATTGGGGTGTCTTGGTAGAAAAGAAATATGAGGTGGTTTCTTTCCCTTGGCCTAGTGAAGAAGTCTATAAATCTTGGGAGGATACATACACTTTAGAAGAAGAAAAGATAGAGGAGACACCTACTAAGACTACAACAAATGGCACTACCCCAACTCCTTAAAGGAAGAAAACTGTAGGCATAAATTTTGCATGTAAAAGTAAGTACAAGGGAAACATTTGGCAGAGATAGAACTATTTTTGGAAACTATTTCAAAAGCTTGGCACACAAATCAGTGGATAATTTTGTAAAATGTAACAGAACAACTATTTTGTACTTACTGTCTTTTGTCCTATATGATGTAACTTTTTATTTTTTCCTAAATGATTTGTATCTTGTTGCAATCCTTATTTTGTATAAAAGGATTTTCAAAATGATTTAGAAGGACTAGAACTTGAATAGTTTTTTCTTGCAAGTTCTCATTCAAGGGTATAACAGATTGTATTAGGTTATGTTATTATAAGAAATAGCAAGTTTTCTAGTTTTTGGCCATTATTGAAGTGGCTTATTTTTTAAGCATAGTGTATACATGAAACATGATTCAACATATATGAATACAAAAAATCTCTGGTTTACATCTCTCCTTTGTGTACACTTATTTGAGTTATGAGCTTTAAAATTCATTGCATAGAGTTCTTCTATGTATGTGTTTCTATTCCTCTTCTTTGATCTAGGATCAAATTAAATAGCTTTGGATAGAACATAGATTCTTCTTGGTTTACATAAGGATTTCTATAAGTAGTGTGAATCCAAAGATAGATTGATCAATATTTGTTGTGGTTCCACAACACACGCCCCATTTTGGCCACTTGGCCTAATGGGGATCCCCCATTTTTTTATGGGTTCTTTTTGTTATCTCTAGGGTTTTGGTTTGTTTTTCTAATACGCTTAGCTTAGATAGTTAGAATTTTCTTCATGCTTTCAATAAGACATTACTGACAACTTCTTTTGCCTGTAGAAGTTTGGTGCCCAGTTTTTGAGGTTTATGAAGAAACGAAAAGGGAAGCTGACACCCATGGAAGTATTAAGGTTTTTGGAAATCCAAGAAGTGACAAAGAAGTTTTAAAAATCTCACCCCAACATTCTTCCAGAACACTAAGTCTTCAATTTTGACAAGTTCAGAGAATTTCAACACTTAGCCATTTTTTAGTATTGGATTTTCAAAGTTTCAGAGTTTGTTGGATTTTTGTTATCCGAAAATTTGAAACACCAGAAGTTTTGCTAGATTTTTGGAGTTTTGGAGTTGTTGGGATTTTCACTATCCAAAAGTATGAAATGCTAGATGTTTTGTTGGATTTTGGGGGTTTCAGACCTGGTGGAGTTTTGCTGTCCAAAAGTTCAAAACAATGGAAGTTTGCTAGATTTTTAGAGTTTCAAATTTTGTTGGATTTTCGCTGTGCAAAAGTCTAAAATTTTGTCTAGCATAGACTTTTTGACATAGCCAATTTTGTGCTTCAATTTTTTCATCCTTTCAAGTCTTTTGGCCTTTTGTGTTTTTTAGCCTTTTGGCCTTTCAAGTGTTTTGGCCTCCGAAAGTCCGAAACTTGTCAAAAGAGTGTTTAAACACTTAGTCATTTCTTCAACTTCATTTTTTCAGAGCAACCGTCAAGATCTGAGATTTCTGGACATGACCGTCATTTGACTTCAATCATCTTAAACTTGATTTTTAGTCACAAGGATCACGTCAAGGGGAGTCATTTTTGCATGATTTGGGGGCCTCTTTTAGTTGAGTCCACATGGAGAAGCCATAACAAAAGATAAAGGGAAAGATCATGAAGTTTCATAGAGAGCTTTCATGAGTTCCAACTATGTTTTGAGTCATTTTATGCATGATCCACTCTAAGTTTTGTAATGCACGAGGTTTAATTCCGTGCTAGGATAGTTTAACTTATTTTTAGAGGTAGTTTATTTCATGCAATCTATAGTTTAAATTTATTTTCAAGTTTTAGATACAGCCAAAACCCTAGCTATGAAAATAAGAGCACAACTCTATAAATTGTAAGAAATCAATGTAATTAGGGTCATATTTTATCATTAATGCAATATATACAGTTGGTGCTTCAATCATAGTGTCATATTTCTACTATCTTTATGAGATTTATGAATGTGTGAATTGCTCATTTATTTATTTCAAAGAGCCAATTGATTGTGTGGTGGTTTTAAATCTATGATTCTTAGTTCAGTGTTTTCTTGTGTTATATTTCTTTGTTATGATGAATCATCGAGAAGATCTTCCTTTTGGTGCTTTAAAGATAAACTTGTCTCATGTGTGTGCACATTTGTGGTGGGTTTGTGATTCAATGATTTTTGGATTATCATATATCTATGTTCATTTCCATAGATGATTACATCTACTTAGCTGAAGATCATGATTTATTTTGATCTTCGTTTTGTGGGTTTCCTCATCTTCTCAGTCAGTTAATTCGCAAAGTAGTGTGATGTTGGTTTATGTCCATTAGTTTCATTTTAGTATTTTCCTTCAAATTCTTGTTACCCTACTTCTTACTTTTCTTTGCAAGTCAATTGCGGTAGATTAATTAGATTAACATTGCTTTCATTTTAAAATTTGAAAATCCAAAAAGAGAAATATTGTGGTATTTTGAAGTTTGTTTTGCAACCTTCTTTGAGATACAAACCAGCAAAGGCCTCCTTGTTAATAGATTCACATTTTTCTTCAGTTGAGCTATCCAAGCAGTTGAGACCCAACCTAGAAGGAATCTTGAGATTGATTCATATCATTCTTCCAAGAGGGGAATTTTCTTGTGTAAATTCCTAGTTGTTGTCTCATGTAAAAATAATGCTCAACTAGAGTGGTGCTAGAAGGAGGGCCTAATTAAAATTCAGCCTTGGAAAAACTTGGAAAAATTAGAGTTTTGGTGTTATGCAAACCCTCCATCATCATGCCAACAAAAGTGGTGCTAGAAGGAGGGCCTGGACCAAAATTTTTCATGGTTATAATCACACTAAATAAGTTGGATGTTGAGAAAATCTAGCTTCAATGGATAGTCCATTGTGTATACCGGGAGGTCTCCATGAGATTCCTCTACATGTACATAATAGGCTTCCTTTTTTCTTCCCTAATAAAGGAGAAAATGCTACAAATCATGTAAGGATTTGCAAGGATCTAATGCTTTTTCTCAAAATTGAACATGAAGATATTTGCAACCTATTTGTCAAGACATTTCAAGGTTTAGCACTTCAATGGTATGGGAAACTCTCATTCAATTCTATTTTCTCATGGATTGAATTAAATGATTTATTCTTAATTCAATTTGATTCCAATATGAGTTCACAAGATTCACTATTTTATTTTTCTATTGTAAGGACACCTCAAGAGTCCATTGCCAAATTTAATCATTGATTTCTTCTCATGTATCAAAGGGTTAAAGATTGATAAAGGATGGTGCATGATTCAATTTTATAAGAGCATTATTTATGGTGTTTGGATATCTCATTTGCATTCACAATCAGATCTTTTGGAGAAATTTCTACTTTGCATAATGCATTTAACAAGGGTATTTTCTTGGCACAATGTGGATGTGATGTTACATATGGTACAAATGGTCCAAATGGAAGTTTCAATATGCAATTGATCAAATGTTTCCAATCATTACAACTCTATGTCAACCCAGTGAATACATCAAATCAGTTGCAATCATCTCATTCAACCAATTACAACATGCCTGATATCCAGATGATGCAATCAGCCAATCAAAATAATCGAATCAATCACTTTCAAGATCATATTTGGTGTCAAAATTCCCATGATACAACCTTGGATGAAATTATTTTGCCTACCAATGATGCTCCTATAACTGTCTTGTCATATTCTTGCTATACTCCAATGCTCAATCCATCAAATCATGATGATACTTCAAATAGAAAGCTTGTTGATCAGTTATATGAGAATGATAAATTGTGCAACAATGAAAGTGAAATGATCCTAAATGCTGATTATAATCAAGAATCCAAGTTACCAAATGAATTTTCCACACAAATCAGTCATGGGATAACAAGAAATGATGAATAAATCCAAGAGGATGAGAAATGTTCAATGCTTCCCCAGAATTATTGTCACAAAAAATCAACTAGTGACAAGTCTTTAACATCTTCACAAGGTAATTCTGATGACACTTTTGATACTGAAAAAGATTCACATGACAAAGATATAGATAGTCATTGTTGGGTGGATATTCCACTTGAACAAAATAGACTGAATGAGAGGTTGCAGGAATTGGGTATTCCTATGTCATTATCAGATTTTCCATGGATGGAAGGATGTAGAATACACCTCATGAATCAACATTGTGAGATGGATTGCCCTATTTTTCTTCGAAAGATGGACTTCTATTTGAAAGGAAAGATGACCATTGAAGAGGTATTAATTCCTATAGCTGATCATTGCGTTGATAGTTAATCAAGGAAGGAAGAAGATGAAAATGACCAAATTCATGAGACTTTGGAAGATGCATTTTTTCCTAACGAGAAAGATAAAGTGATTGACATACAAGAAAATGAGGGTGAGACAATACCAAATGATGAAGAGAGTGAAATCATAAATACATTCATAGACATCTTCATGAAAGATGAAAGTGGAAAGGTATCTTCTCATGAAATCATAAGTGATGATGCACTACCTTTTTCGAATGATAATCATGATGGAACCCAAATAAATGAGATACAAGAGGTTCAAGAGGATGATCAGAAGGAAGATGATGAAGATTAAAATTTATTCCATAAGGTAGAGGACTCATAGTGTTTACAAATAAACAAACATGATGAATCTCAATTTTTGTCATCAAGGGAGGCAGACAAGGTTCTTGATTTAGTATCATGTTTGAGTAAAGAAATGTCCATTTATGGGTATTCCATGCATATATCAAACCTTGCAGTAGCCAATTCAAGTAGGATTCATCCTTTTGAGATACATTTAGAGGTAAGTTATCCTAAATTTTTGTTAGCTTGGGAGGTCACCTTAGAAGGTAAGTATGATTTTGAACATGTTTCTTTGAGCCATGAGGGAGAAAATGATTTGAATGATGATACTAATGATTCTTGCAATTTTGAAGGAGTGAAATTCTTATTCCTAATGATGTCAAATGTGATGAGTTATTATTTAGGACTAATGATAATTATAATGAGGATCATGGTGTTAGGAATAGTCCCAAGAGATAATTGAGAGGGCGGGGGGGGGGGGGTGAATTAGTTATCTACAAGTTTCAATTCTTTATCCAATTAAGTATACTTAAACATAAAGCATAAACACATTGAAAGAACACTTGAAAACAACACAATATTTTGGTTATGGGGAAACCCAAATAGGTAAAAACCCCAGTGGGAATTGACACCCACTAATATTCTGTACTAGTGTATAATGATCCTTGCTAGAAGATCCTTTACCCTGTTAGGAGTAGTTTTACAATGCAGTAAGTATAGTAGACCTGGTTAAGGGTCAGACCCTATTAGGAGTCTTTTATAATTGTCCCTGTTAGGGGAGAGGACACACTATCCAAGAGCTCACTACTCAAAGGGCAGAAGGCTACAACCTTCTGAATGACAGATATACACTATATTTGGATCTTGGTGAACTACACTTAGACCTACTTGTCTAGATCAGTTCCAATGAATAAAACACATACTCTGCTTGGTCACATTGACCTTCTCATGATGGCTTCACACTTCACATGCTCTACTCTTCTCTGCTTCATCAACTCTAAGCCACACTCTAGCAATCACAAATGACTGCCTATAAATATCTTTCTCTAAATGATACAATCAGGTCAGCCTATTAGAACCACCTTAGAATCATATTAGAAACATCATAACAGCATTTTATAATCATCTTTTCAGCACTACTATGGGCACAACACATTCTAGGACCTATTCATAAAAGATAATTGTAGGCGCACGCTACACACTGTCAGCTCTACTAAAATAACTCTAACTTTCTCTCCAAGCTAAATTAACTTATGCACTCTTAGCTGAACATAAAAAAAATCATCTCTAAGCTTAACTCCAAGGGTGCATACCCTCAAGATAGGCACAACTCATGAACCAATAAAATCTCTATCAGCTTTCCTGAACAAACACAGGAAACTATAACTGGCAACTAGCGACCGCATAACTTCACTTGCATCCAACATTAGACTATGCATCCATGAAATTAACATCACTAAAATGTCTACAACATACATCCTAGGGTGGATTCCTTAATTCATCTGTATGCATGGGTGCATATGCTTTGAATTGTTGGTACTCTGTATACTATCCAGTATTCAACATATACTGTATGTGCAACTTCAACTGTCTATAACTTTCACATCACTACATATCTTCTTATGTGCTCTTAGAATAAGCATGAGTATAGTTTAAAAACCTTAATTACTAGGGTGCATGACTTCATGATCACTACACAAACAATTACACACATAACACTGCCTGTTACTCTGTCAGAAACACTACTGACACCATCTTGTTGTAACACTATTTGTACTGATAGTTAACCTTTACACCCATGATATCATGCTGATATCATGTCCATACTTCATATACTAAAATCTTACTTCATAAGACTTCCTCACATACTACTTTCCATATGTTGTGATCAATGACAAACATATAGTCAGTTCTGGACTACTGGCAAATCTCCAACAATCTCCCCCTTTGGCATTGATGGCAACATGTGGAATGAAAAACCACCATCAACCCAAATGAATAATTCTTTCATAACATTCTCCATTTCCTCTTCAAAAGTCCCCCAAAGATGAAACCTCCATTTGTTGCAATATATTCCAATATCCTTCATTTCTTCAATTAAACTATTGTCACAACTGAATACTGCTCCCCCTAAGTACATTACTCCTATTTTTCATGACTCTATATATTACTCCCCCTTTGACATCAATGGAAAAGGTGCCATTCATTTTAAGCACCTGTACTACTCCTGAGGTAGAGTAGTCTACCTTCCACTAGTCCCTAGGGACTGATGTCTTTCCTTCTTTCTTCTAAGCATAGTCAGGGAAGGGAATTACTCCCAACTTCTCCCTGAGATACTCAAAAGTATCCTTAGGCAAGCGCTTTGTGAATATATCTACCAACTAATCTTTGGTACTCACATATTCCATCTTGACTTCTTTCTCTGCCACTTTCTCTCTTAGGAAGTGATACTTAATCTCAATGTGCTTTTTCTTTGCATGCATCACAAGGTTCTTGGACATATTGATAGTGCTAGTGTTATCACAGTGAATAACAATAGGATAATCAATCTGAATTCCAAAATCATTTATCATCTACTTCATCCTCACAATTATAGAACAATTCAAGGCTACTGCAACATACTCTGATTCTGTTGTTGACTAAGAAATACAATTTTGTTTCTTTCTTGTCCAAGTGACAAGTTTATCACCAAGAAACACTGCTCCTCCTGAAGTACTCTTTCTATCATCAACACATCCTACCCAATCTGCATTAGTGTACACATGAAGCTCAACATTTTTTGAATTAGGATACCATAGAGCATAATATATAGTGCCTTAAAAGTTTCTAAATATCCTCTTTACTACCACAAAGTGACTTTGTTTAGGCTTTGCTACAAATCTTCCAACTATGCCAATAGCATTTGAAATATCAAGTCTTCTCTGAGTAAGATAAATTAATTTTCCAATCATAGACTTATATAATGTTATATCAACTACTAGTGAGTCATCTTCCTTTGTAAGCTTGTATCCAGTAATCATAGGGGTTCCTACTAGCTTGCAATCATCCATTTTGAATTTCTTTAATATTTCTTTCACATACTTAGACTAATTAATGAATATACCTTTCCCTGTCTACTGCACATTCAATCCTAAAAAGTACTTGATAGGACCAATCATACTCATCTCAAATTCATTTTGCATCTCCTTAGAAAATTCAACACTAAGTTTTTCATTACCTCCAAAGATGATTTCATGAACAAATATAGCCACAAGTAACAAACTTTCAAATGTCTCTCTAATGAATAGATTACAATATGCTGCTCCTTTCTTGAATCCAATCTTTGTTAAATATCCATCTAGTCTTTCATACCAAGCTCTAGGGGCTTGCTTAAGTCCATAGAGGGAATTCTTTAATCTCCATACCATATCAGCTCTATTAGGAATTAATTCTAAATGAGGAAGATTGTTAGAAGCCATTCTATAGCAGTTGTTATTGCATTCATGACTATGATTGCCATTGATGTCAACACAGTGATCATCTGGTGATTAGTAGAGAAGCAGAAAGTGTTTCTATTTGTGCATGTGGTATATTGTAGATAAAGTTATGTGACATTAAGGATATAATATTTGCTATGTCATATTTCTATGGTTAAGAGCATAGACATTAATTCTTTTATTCATGAAAGTTATGAGCATTTTGGTGGAAGCAGTATTCAGGAAGTGTTCCTGAATAGTGGTTTGTGGAAATCAGATGATATCTCCTAATTGGGATGGAATCTGGTTTTGCACAGTTAAAGGGAAGTTTTAGACATAGTGGTAGTGATGTGGTTCACTATGCAAACTTTGAGGTTACACGAGTGAAGAGTTATTGCATCTGGAAGCTGACAGTTTTGTGTAATTTTTGATGTAGCGTATGGAAACTTTTATTTTGTAAATGAATGCTGACTTATTTGTAATTATTTGAGTTTGGTATAAAGGAAGGAATGTATTTCATTTTTTTAATGAATTATTGATGATAATGTGTGTGAAGTGGTGAAAAAGAGAGATAGTAGTTATGTGTGATGCGGTATGCATGAAGTGAAGAAAAGAGCTAAAGTATGAAAGCAAACTTGTGAATGAAGACATGCAAAGTATAGAAATCTGATGTATCAGTGAGTGTGGTGTGGCATAGTCAAAGAAGAGGTAACATATTATTGTATTGAATAATGCAAAGATTATTTGGATAGTGTGTTTAGTGATCTTATCTTGAAGGTGTTTGGGCAATGGGTCCATCTATCTTCCATAACTCCTAATAGGGTTAGAATATTTTAATAGGGATTCAAAATCTCCTAACAAGGATTCATATGTACTGAATGTTTTCATAAGACACCTAATAGAGTCCATCCTTTCACAAGGAATATTCATATTAGTGCATCTTTTGTGGGCATCATTCCCACTGGGGTTTACTATTTGATCAAGAGGTTCCCTAGTCAACATATCTTGTGTTATTGTGTCATTATGTATGAATATCTTTCTATGGTTGGTAATTATATTTCTCACATGGTTTAATGCTATTGAAGATGATAAATGTTATAATTATTTGATAACTAATTCCCCCCCCCCTCTCAGTTATCTTAGTGGAGTTTACTTTCTAATAATTGGTATCAGAGTAGCAGGTCCTTGAAAGAGAAGCTTAATAGCTTAAGGAGATCTATGGTGAATTTTAGGAAAGAAAGCCCTAAGTTTGATGGAGTAAATTTTGATAGTTGGAAAGAAAAGATGAAGACGCATCTACTATGTTTAGGACCAAGTTATTAGTTGATTACAAAGAATGATAAGACTATCATTGCAGAAGATGAACTTGAGACATGTTCTAGTGATGAGAGAGATCTATTCATGTGTAACATACTTGCAAGAGAAGCACTTTTGATAGCCCTTCCAAAGAATGAATATAGTCAAGTAAAATGTTTCACAAAATCTCATGAAATTTGGAAAGCTTTGTTAGGAATGACTGCTGAAGGCTTTGGCAGTCATTCTATAGCAGTGGTTTTTGCATTCATGACTATGATTGTCATTGATGTCAACACAGTGATATTCTGGAGTTTAGCAGAGAAGTAGGCACAGTTTTGTTTTGCGCACATGTTATATTGAAAATTGAGTTATGTGCAGTTAATGGTATATTATTTGGTGTGTTATTAACCTATGGTTAAGAGTGCAAAAATAAATTCATTTATTCATGAAAGTTATAAGCATTTTGGTGGAAGCAGTACTCTGGCAGTGTTCCTAAGTAGCGGTTTTTGGTAATCGGAGGATATCTCCTAACCAGGATGGAATCTGATTCTACACAGTTAAAGGGAAGTTTGAGACTCATTGGTGGTGATGTGGTTCATAGTGAAAACTTTGAGGTCACATGATTGGAAAGTTATTGTATCTAGAAGGTGATAGTTTTTATGTAATTTTGGTGTAGCGAGTTGAAATTATTATTTTGTATTTGCATGCCAGCTCATTTGTAATTATTTGAATATGGTATAAAGGAAGAAATGTTTTCCTTATTGTAAGATGGGATTGTAATAGTTGTGATATGAAATTATGAAATTTTTGATGCGAATATATGCATGAGGTGAAGAATAGAGCTAATTCAGTGATGAAGGAAGACTTGCAAAGTACAAAGACCTAAATTTATGATCTTTTGTAGAAAAGAGTGTGGTTTTGACATAGGGTGAAGGAGGTAACATATTTCATATTATTCTATTGAATAATCCTAAGATTTGTTGGACAGTGAGTTCAGAGATCTTGCCTTGAAGATGTTTGGGTAGTGGATCCTTCTATCTTCCATAACTCCTAACAGGGTTAGAATATTTTAACAAGGATTCAAAATCTCCTAAAAGGGATTCATATGTACTAAATGTATTTCATAAGACTCCTAAAAGGGTCCATCCTCTAACAAGGAACTTTCATATTAGTGCATCATTTTGTGGGCATCATTCCCACCGGGGTTTACTCTTTGATCAAGAGGTTCCCTAGTTAACATATCTTGTGTTATTGTGTCATTGTGTATGATTATCTTTCTATGGTTGGTTACTACATTGATTATATGGTTTAATGCTATTGAAGTTGATATTCAAGTTGATAAATGGTTTAATTATCAGATAACTGATTCACCCCCCCCCCCACCTCTTAGTTATCTTGGGGATCTTTACTTTCTAACAATTGGTATGAGAGCAGCAGGTCCTTGAAAAGAAAGTTTAACAACTTAAGGAGATCTATGGAAAATTTCAAGAAAGAAAGCCCTAAATTTGATGGAGTAAATTTTGACAGCTAGAAATAAAAGATGAAGACACATCTCTTGTGTTTAGGACCAGGTTATTGGTTGATTACAAAGAATGAGAGAACTATAATTGAAGAAGACAGTCTTGAATCAAGTTCTAAAGATGAGGTAGATCTATTCATGTGTAACATACTTGCAAGAGAAGCACTTTTATCAGCACTTCCAGAGAATGAATATAGTTAGGTAAAAGGTATCTTATTATATTTGGAAAGCTTTACATTCTACTTTTGAAGGTGATGAACATGCAAAGAAAGCTAGGTTACATAATTGGATTTGTGCATTTGAAGACATAAGAATGATGGAAGATGAATCTGTTAGAAGTTATAGTGGTAGGATGTTAGAAATTGTTGCAGGAATAAAGTCTTGTGGAGGTGAAAAGATAGAGAATGAAGTAATATGGAAGATTTTGAGAACATTGACACCGGTATTCAGGCAGACTACACAAATGATTGAACAAGTGACACCTTGTACACCAAACTTTTCAAGAGAGACTCTTCTTGGAAGATTGGAAGTAGTAGAGATGAATTTAAGATTATCAGGAGAACTACCTAGAGTGGAGACAACATTCAGTGCTCTTAGCATCAGACCTACTTTGTCTAGAAGTACAAGTGTGAATGGAGATTATGCCAGCACTAGTAGATTCAAATCTGATGAAGATAAGAAGATTGAAGAAGGTATTGCCTTGCTTGTGAAAAGAGAACCAGATGGTAAGAAAATCTTTAAATGTTGGACATGTCAAGAATATGGTCATTTTGCATCTAAGTGTCCTAAGAGAGTTAAAAAGTATAGAAACAATTTTAAGCCTATAAGACCTAAAGAATGTTATTATGCAAATGATGAAGAAATTGAAGCAGGAATTGAAAGACATTTGAGTGACAGTGATAATGATAACTTTGATGACATAGGATTTGTAGCAATTAAGGAAGAAAATTCTGAATCTAATGTTAAGGAAGAGAAAGCCTTAGTTTCCTAAGTTGAAAAGAAAGCTAATTAGATTATAGATAGTGGTTGTTCACATCATATGACTGGCGATAAAGGAAAGCTCATAAAGTTTAACAATTATGATGGAGGAGTTGTTAGAGATGGTAAAAATGAACCTTGTTTGATTAAAGGTATAGGATCTATTACTCTTGATGGAAAGACTAATACTGATGAAGTTTACTTTGTTGATGGATTAAAACATAATATTTTGAGTGTTGTATAGTTATTTGATAAGGGATATCAAGTTTTGTTTCCTGAAGAAACTTGTGTGATTAAGGATAAAGATGAAAATTTGATTGGAACAGGATCAAGAACTAGAGGTAATGTATTTCAGTTGAACCCTACTGAGATGACATGTTTGATGACTAAGATTGATGATAGTTGGTTATGGCATAGAAGGTTCTATCATATAAACTTTGATAATATTGTGAAAGTAAGTTCTACACTTGTAGTAAGAGATTTACCTAAGATTATGAAGCCTACTAACATGATTTGCATGGAATGTGTGATGGCTAAGTAGAAAAGGAGTTCATTTCCTAGCAAGAAGTTCACATCTACAAAAAAGTTGGAGATTGTTCATACAAACTTGAGCCATCCTACTAGGACTAGAGGATTCTATGGAGAAAGGTATTTTATGATTCTTGTTGATGATTTTACAAGAATGATGTGGATTGCATTTTTGAAAGAAAAATCTGAAGCATTTGATAAGTTTAAGGTCATGAAGAATAAAATTGAGAATGAATCAGGAATGAGGATTAAATGTTTGAGATCTGATAGAGGTGGAGAATTTACATCTAAAGAGTTTAACATTTTTTGTGAAGTAAATGGTATTAAGAGACAGTTTTTAGCCCCTAGAACACCTGAACAAAATGGTATTGCAGAAAGAAGGAACAGATTAGTGACCGAAGTAGCTAGAGCTATGTTGTTTGAAGGTGATTTGGTAAAGACATTTTGGAGAGAAGTAGTGAATACAATAGTATATACAATGCACAAAGTACAAATCAGAGTAGACACAGAAAAGACACCTTATGAATTGTGGTTTGGACATGCACCCTTAGTTAAGTATTTTAGAATTTTTGGAAGAAAATGTTATATTAAGAGAGATGATGATATAGGAAAGTTTGATCCTAGAAGTGATGAAGGAATTTTTCTTGGATATTCTTTGAAAAGAAAAGCATATAGATGTTACAATAAGAGAACTAAGACTATTGTTTAAAGTGCAAATGTAAAAGTTGATGAGAAGTTTAAAATTTAGGAAAGAATGCTTGATTATGAATCTGATGAAGGAACTAACCCTCATCCTAATATTGAAGCTACTAAACAATTTTTTGAGAGTGATAGTGAATTTTTGAATGAAAGTCATGTTGAAGAAAATAGAGAAGAATCTACAGTTAAAGAAAGATCAGTGACTATGACACCTAACAAGTATATATCAAGACATCATCCTATTGCACAAGTGATTGGAAGTTTGGACAGAGGAGTTATGACTAGAAAGAAGGTACATTTATGTTTGATTTCTCAAATTGAACCTAAGTCTACTAATGAAGCTTGTGAAGATGAACATTGGATTAAAGCTATGAAAGAAGAATTGGATCAGATTGAAAAGAACAAGACATGGGAATTGGTCCCTAGACCTAAAGACAAAAATGTGATTGGAACTAAATGGGTATTCGGGAACAAGATGAATGAACAAGGAGAAGTAATTAGAAACAAAGAAAGATTGGTATGTAAGGGATACTCATAGAAAGAAGGAATTGACTATGAAGAGACTTTTGCCCCTGTGGCAAGACTTGAAGCAGTAAGAATTTTTTGGCTTATGCAACATTTAAGAAATTCAAAGTGTATTAGATGGATGCGAAGTCAGCATTTCTGAATGGTGAATTAGAAGAAGTCTACATTGAGCAGCCTGAAGATTTTCCTTTGACTCAAGAAGGAGACATGGTATGTAAACTAAAGAAAGCATTATATGGACTAAAGCAAGCACCTAAAACTTGGTATGCTAGATTGGATAAGTATTTGTTAAAATTGAGATTTAAAAAAGGAACAGCTGATAGTAACTTATACATAAAAGAAATTGAGAATGGATTGTTAGTTATAGTTATTTTTGTTGATGATATTATTTTTGGAGGAGAAGATGAAGCTAGTGACAAATTTGCTAATGAAATGAAGAAAGAATTTGAAATGAGTATGATTGGATAAATGAAATACTTTTTGGGATTACAGATAACACAAAACAAAGATGTTATCTTTGTAAGTCAAAAAAAGTACTTGAATGATTTGTTGAAAAGATTTGGTATGGAGAATTGTAAACCAGTTGGAACACCTATGGTTATAGGACATAAACTATCTAGTAAAGATGAAGCACCAGTAGTTGAGAAAAAGAAATATAGATCCATGATTGGTGGGTTGTAGTACTTGACACACACTAGACCAGATATACAACATTCAGTTGGAATTGTAGCAAGATTTCAAGCTGAACTTAGAGAGTCACATTATGTAGCAGTAAAGAGGATATTGAGATATCTTAAAGGCACAATGGACTATGGATTGTGGTATGAAACTTCTGATGATTTTACCCTATGTGCATATACTGATGCTGATTGGGGAGGCAGCGTTGATGATAAGAAAAGCACTAGTGGTGGAGCCTTTTTTCTTGGAGGAAGATTAGTTTCTTGGTTGAGCAAAAAGTAGAATTTTATCTCATAGAGTACAGCAAAAGAAGAGTATGTAGTAGCAGGAAACAATTGTAATCAAATAATTTGGATGAAGCAAATGTTGAAGGATATTGGAATTAAGTTTGATGAGCCTGTTGTTATACATTGTGATAACACCAGTACAGTTAGTATGTCTAAGAATCCTATATTACATTCTAAAACTAAGCATATAGAGATCAAGTATCATGTTGTAAGAGAGAAAGTTGCAGATAAAGAAGTCAGATTGGAGTACATTAGCACAAAGGAGCAGATAGAAAACATATTTACAAAGCCCTTGCCAAAGGATACATTTGAGTATCTAAGAGGTATGCTTGGGGTTATGCCCCAACCTACTTTTGAGTAATGACGCAGTTGGTTGCATCCGTCCAGTGGAATATGGCCCTATCTATTTTCTGGATTAGATGTTGGTACTTCCTCTATGTGGGAGTATGTGTATTTGAGCTAAGTCATGAGGACTCTTATGAATGTATTTTCTGAATAGTGTCTTTTGACATTGAGCTATTGTTTGACATAGTGATGGAATTTCTATCATTGATGTCAATGGGAGAGAGAATCATGAAAAACATTGAGGAACTACATTTGTTGGAGAGACTGAATAAGAAAATGAAGCAATATTTGATTGATGAAGAGCAACAGAGTAGTTGAGCAGTAGTGATTGGATTTTTGGAACATTGGATGTTTTTCATCTATGTTTCCATCAATGCCAATGGGGGAGATTGTTAGGAATGAATGTTGAAGCCTTTCGTAGTCATTTTGTAGTAGTGTTTGTTGCATTCATGACTATGATTGTCATTGATGTCAACACAGTGATATTTTGGAGTTTAGCAGAGAAGCAGGCACAATTTTGTTTTGCGCACATGTTATATTGCAAATTGAGTTATGAAAATTTTATGGTATGTTATTTGGTGTGTTATTAACCTATGGTTAAGAGTGCAAAAAGAAATTCATTTATTCATGAAAGTTATAACCATTTTGGTGGAAGCAGTATTCTGGCAGTGTTCCTGAGTAGTGGTTTTTGGTAATCAAAGGATATCTCCTAATTGGGATGGAATCTGATTTTGCATAGTTAAAGGAAAGTTTGAGACTCATTGGTGGTGATGTGGTTCATAGTTCAAACTTTTAGGTCACATGATTGGAAAATTATTGCATCTGGAAGCCGACAATTTTTATGTAATTTTGGTGTAGCATGTTGAAATTATTATTTTGTATTTGCATGCCGACTCATTTGTAATTATTTGAGTGTGGTATAAAGGAAGGAATGTTTTCCTTGTTTTAAGATGGGATTGTAATAGTTTTGATATGAAATTGTGAAAGTTGTGATGTGAATATATGCATGAGGTGAATAATAGAGCTAATTCAGTGATGAAGGAAGACTTGCAAAGTACAAAGATCTGAATTTGTGATCTTGTGTAGTAGAGAGTGTAGTTTTGGCATAGTGTGAAGGAGGTAACATATTTCATATTATTCTATTGAATAATCCTAAGATCTATTGGACAATGAGTTCAGAGATCTTGCCTTGAAGCTATTTGGGCAGTGGGTCCTTCTGTCTTCCATAACTCCTAACAAGGTTAGAATATTTTAATAGGGATTCAAAATCTCCTAATAGCGATTCATATGTACTAAATGTATTTCATAATACTCCTAATAGGTTCCATCCTCTAACAAGGAACTTTCATATCAGTGCATCATTTTGTGGGCATCATTCCCACCGGGGTTTACTCTTTGATCAAGAGGTTCCCTAGTTAACATATCTTGTGTTATTGTGTATGATTATCTTTTTATGGTTGGTTACTACATTGATTATATGGTTTAATGTTTTTGAAGTTGATATTCAAGTTGATAAATAGTTTAATTATCAAATAACTGATTCACCCCCCCCCCCCCTTCTTAGTTATCTTGGGGATCTTTTCTTTCTAACAAGCTTTACACTGTACTTTTGAAGGTGATGAACATGAAAAGAAAGTCAGATTGCATAATTGGATATGTGCATTTGAAGATATTAGAATGATGGAAGATGAATCTATTAGAAGCTATATTGGTAGAATGTCAGAAATTGTTGTAGGGATGAAATCTTGTGGAGGGACAAAGATAGAGAATGAAGTGATATAGAAAATTCTGAGGACATTGACTCCTATATTTAAGTAGAGAACACAAATGATTGAGAAAGTTATACCTTGCACTATGAACTTTACAAGGGAAACTCTTCTTGGAAGATTGGAAGTAGTAGAGATGAACCTGAGGTTATCAGAAGACCTACCTAGAATGGAGACAGCATTCAGTGCTCTTAGTATGTGACCTACTTTATCAAGAAGCATCGGTGTAAATGGATATTATACTGGTAGAAACATATCTAGAAATTAGGAAGATCGAAAGATTGAAGAAGGCATTGCCTTGCTTGTGAAGAGAGAGCTAGAAGGTAAGAAAATTTTTAAATATTGGACTTGTCAAGAATATGGTCATTTTTCATCTAAATGTCCTAAGAGAGTTAAGAAGCATAGAAACAACTTCAAGCCTAGAAGATCTAAAGAATGATATTATGCTAATGATGAAGACCTTGAAGCTAGTATTGAAAGAACTCTAAGTGAAAGTGATACTGAGAATAATTATGAAATAGGATTTGTAGCAATTAAAGAATAAAATCCTGAAGCTAATGCTAAGGAAGAAAAAGCTTTAGTTTCCTAAGTTGAAAAGAAATCTGATTGGATTATAGATAGTGGTTGTTCACATCATATGACTAGAGATATGAAAAAATTCATAAAGTTTAACAATTATGATGGAGGAGTTGTGAGAGTTGGAAACAATGCACCTTGTTTAATTAAAGGTATAGGATCTATTACTCTTGATGGAAAGATTAATACTGATGATGTTTATTTTATGGATGGTTTGAAACATAATCTTTTAAGTGTTGGACAACTAGTTGATAAGGGATATCAAGTTTGGTTTACTGAGAAAACTTGTATGATAAAGGATAAAGATGGAAATCTGATTGGAACTAGATCTAGAACAAGAGGTAATGTATTTTAGTTGAATCCTACTAAGATGACATGCTTGATTACTAAAATTGATGATAGTTGGTTATGGCATAGAAGGTTCTGTCATATAAATTTTGATAACATTTTGAAAGTAAGTACTACACTTGCAGTAAGGGATTTGCCTAAAATTATGAAGCCTACTAACATGATTTGCAAAGAATGTATGATGGCTAAGCAGAAGAGAAGTTCATTTCCTAGCAAGAAGTTCACATCTTTAGAAAAGTTGGAAATTGTTCATACAGACTTGAACAGTCCTACTAGAACTAGAGGATTCTATGGAGAAAGGTATTTTATGATTCTTGTTGATGATTTTACAAGAATGATGTGGATTGCATTTCTAAAAGAAAAATCTGAAGCATTTGATAAGTTTAAGATCATTAAGAATAAAGTTGAGAATGAATCTGGAATGAAGATTAAATGTTTAAGATCTAATAGAGGTGGTGAATTTACTTCTAAAGAGTTTAACATATTTTGTGAAGTGAATGGTATTAAGAGATAGTTTGCAGCCCCTGGAACACCTGAACAAAATGGTATTGTAGAAAGAAGAAACAGATTAGTGACTGAAGCAGCAAGAGCTATGTTTTTTGAGAATGATTTGGCAAAGATATTTTGGAGAAAAGCAGTGAATATAACAGTATATACAATGAACAGAGTACAAATCAGAGAAAATATAGACAATAGACCCTATGAATTATGGTTTGGACATGCACCCTCAATTAAGTATTTTAGAATTTTTGGAAGCAAATGTTCTATAAAGAGAGATGATGATATTGGAAAGTTTGATCCTAGAAGTGATGAAGGAATTTTTCTTGGATATTCTTTGAAGAGAAAAGCATATAGATGTTACAATAAGAGAACCAAAACTATTGTTGAGAGCACAAATGTTAAAGTTGATGAAAAATTCAAAATTTAGGAAAGAATGCTTGATTATGAATCAGATGAAGAATCTCATCCTAAACCTAACATTGAAACTACCAAATTATTCTATGAGAATGACAGTGAATTGTTAAATGAGAGTCATGCTTAAGAAATCAGAGAGGAATCTAGAGAAGAATCTATAGTTGAAGCAAGATTTGAGACCATGACACCGAACAGATATATATCAAGACATCATCTTGTTGATCAAGTTATTGGAAGTTTGGACAGAGGATTTCTAACTCAGAATAAGGTACATTTATTTTTTATTTCTCAAATTGAACCTAAATCTACTAGTGAAGCCTATAAAGATGAACATTGGTTTAATGATATGAGAGAAGAACTAGATCAGATTGAAAAGAACAAGACATGGGAATTTGTCCCTAGACCTAAAGACAAGAATGTGATTGGTACTAAATGGGTATTCAAAAATAAGATGAATGAACAAGGACTAGTAAGGAATAAAGCAAGATTAGTTTGTAAGGGATACTCACAACAAGAAGGAATTGACTATGAAGAAACTTTTGCACTAGTAGTAAGAATTGAAGTAGTAAGAATGTTTTTGGCCTATGCATCTTTTAAGAAATTCAAAGTATATCAGATGGATGTGAAGTCTATATTCTTGAATGGTGAATTGGAAGAAGAAGTCTACATTAAGCAGCTTGAAGGTTTTCCTTTGACTCAAGAAGGAGACATGGTATGTAAATTGAAGAAAGCATTATATGGATTAAAGCAAGCACCTAGAACTTGGTTTGCAAGACTGGATAAGTATTTGATAAAATTAGGATTTACTAAAGGAATAGCTGATAGAAATCTATACACAAAAGTGATTGAAGATGGATTATTGATTATAGTTATTTTTGTTGATGACATTATTTTTGGAGGAGAAGATGAGGCTAGTGACAAATTTGCTGATGAAATGAAAATAGAATTTGAAATGAGTATGATTGGTGAGATGAAATACTTTTTTGGATTATAGATAACACAACACAATGATGGTATCTTTGTAAGTCAGACAAAGTGATGCAACAGTGGTCAGCGGAAGCCTCCAACAGTGAGCAATTTGGTGAGTTTGAATCCCTCAACACCCAAGGTGAAGGTTCTAGTGCTGATATACTTATCACAAGTATCAAAAAAAGACTTAATTAAGGTTATCACAACCCTAAGAGATAATATAACCTAATCACTAGGTTTGCCAAAGTCCCAAGCACCAACAATCAAGAGTTTACTAAGAGGCCTCCTTAGGGAAATAAGTACTCAAACCCCATGAAGTGAATACTAAGACCAAGGGTGGATTATAAACATTTCTCTAGCCTATTTAGGTCTTATTTTGATAGTTCCAATGGTTCTTTCACCATTGAACAACACACAAGGTTATGTTGTTGCACAATCCTAGGATTTTGCTTGTAGCCTTTTGAAACTAGTATCTTGGACCTAGTTCAAAATCCTTCCAAAAAAGGAGTAGATCTAATTAAGGATCCTAATACCCTTTTGGGGCTTATGGAACATATCCAAGCACTAGGAATTGAAACCAAAAGGAGGTTACTATTTTAGCCAATTTTATGATAGGGCTAATAGGCCTAATTAGGGCTAGGTTGCACTACAAGTGTCTCCTCCTCCAAGCCAATGCCAAGATAAATTATGGGATCCTTTGGGGGAATGTAAGAGGGTTTCAAATCATAATTTTTGGGTCTTGAAGAATCCCCAATCGGATTTTATCATGACTCTCCTAAGTCACAATTTAGGTGCACATATAGGCCTGTACACCTAGGGCTTTGTGGAAAACTCACCTCCCTATAGAACTCCACCTATAACATAAATTTTATGAAAGTGTATACACAAAGGTTTAATTCCACCAAGGGGCATCAAATTCCCATGGTGGAATAGGGTCAAAAGAGAAAGCCCTATTTATAGAGTCATTGAAGGAAAACTCTACTTGGGGTAGTATGGTATCCCAACTTTGTGAGTATTGCTTTGTTGGACATCTTAAAAGATTGCCTAGGGACCTATTTACTACCTCAGTCTACCCATCTATTTGAGGGTGATAGGTAGAGCTATAGGTGAGATTTGTACCCAAATTCTTGAAGAGTGTCCTCCAAAAGTGCCCTTAGAACTTCACGTCCCTATCTGATACAATTGTCTGAGGTAAGCCATGAATTCTAACTACTTCTTTGAAGAAGAGATTAGCTATATGAGATGCATCATTTGTGCTCTTGCATGGCACAAAGTGGGCCATTGTTTTGAACCTATCCACTATGACAAACACACTATCAAATCCTTGCTTGGTTTTAGGTAGTCCCGTGACAAAATCCATTGAAATGGATTCCCAAGGTCTTGAAGGGATTGGTAAGGGTTGGTAGAGCCCTTGATTTGTTGTCATTCCCTTAGCTTGCTGGCAGATTGTACAAGTTTCAATAAACTTTTTGACATCATTGTTCAACTTGGGCCAAAAATAACTCCTCTTTACCATGTCTGCTATCTTGTCAATGCCAAAGTGACCTCCGAGGCCACCACAATGCTTTTCTCTCATTATTTTTTCTCTCATTGAACACTTGGGTATGCATAGTTGTGCTCCCTTGAATAGAAGGCCATTCTAAATCAGATATTCAAAAAAATTAGTATGATATCTACCTTCCATCTTTATACAAATTTGATATATCTCTAAAAAATCAGTGTCATCTGGGTACAAGTGTTTGAGGGACTCAATTCCCACACTTTGTAGTTGAACTTCTTCAACCAGACCAATCCTCCTACTAAGAGCATCAGCAAATTTGTTTGCTACACCCTTTTTATGCTGAATGTTGAAGGTATAGGCCTATAATTTCTCTACCCATTTGAGATGCCTGACTGAAAGTTTTCTTGTGAATTAAGGAAGCTTGGTGCATGGTTGTTAGTGTAGACTACAAACTCCTTTGGGATCAAGTAGTGCCTCCATTTCTTGAGGGTCTGGACCATAGCATAGAGCTCTAGGTCATATGTAGAATACTTTCTCTTGGCCTCATTCAATGTCTCTAAAAAGAAAGCAACTACCTTGCCTTCTTGGCTTAGGACTGCCCCTATGGCCAAATTACTTGCATCTGTCTCCACAGTGAAGACTTTGTTAAAATCAGGGAGGACCAAGATAGGGTATTGAGAGACTCTATTCTTCAAGTATTGGAATGCATCATTGGCTTCCTTTGTCCATGCAAACTTAGTCATCTTTCCACTTTTGATTGTTTCAAGCATTGGTGCACACACATGTCTGAAATTTTTGATGAACTTTCTATAGAATGTTGCAAGCCCATGGAAACTCCTTACATCACCTTGATTCTTTGGTGGAGGCCAATTAATGATTGCATCTACCTTCTCAGGATCCATCTTGAGGGTACCCTGTGAGATCACAAAACCTAGGAATACAAGTTCCTTTCTCATAAACATGCATTTTTCCAAGTTGATTACCAACTTGTGCTGATGGAGTCTTCTTAGTACCTATTCCACATGATCAAGATGGTCTTCCTTGCTATGACTGAATATTAGTATGTCATCAAGGTAAACAACAACAAATTTTCCAATAAAATCTATGAATATCTCATTCATAAGCCTCATAAAAGTGCTAGGGGCATTGCTTAAACCAAAGGGTGTTACTAACCATTCAAACAAACCTTCAGTTGTCTTGAATGTTGTTTTCCATTCATCTCCAGGCTTGATTCTGATTTGATGGTAACTAGACTTTAAGTCTATCTTGGTGAAGTAGCAAGCACCTCCTAGTTGATCCAATAGGTCCTCAATTCTTGGCATGGGAAATCTATACCTTATTGTGATTTTGTTTAGGGCCCTACTATCATTACATAACCTCCATTTTCCATCCTTTTTGGGGGCCAAGACTAAGGGTACATCACAAGGAATGAGACTCTTTTGAATGAGCCCTCTTTCCAACAATTCAGTGACCTATTTTGCAATCTCTGCATGCTACAATGGTGTCATTTTGCATGGTGCCTTATTAGGCAAGGATGAGCCTGGTATGAGATCTATTTGATGACTAATGTCTCTAATGGGATGGAGGCTAGAGGGCAGGTCACTACCAGTGGTATCTTTGTACTTTTGCAGGTGATTTTTGACTTCATTTGGTATGGGCTCTTGTTGATCAGACATGATGTTGTATTTTGGCTTTGAGATTAAAACAAATGGTTTAGTATTAGATTCTTTCAAGGTTTTTAACATCTCCTTTTCTCCCATGATAATCATAGTGGGTTCTTTTTCAGTCTTACTATCCAGTAGGGGCTTCATAGTGAAGGTCTTCCCATCTTTGGTGATGGAGTAGGTGTTTTTCCTACAATGGTGTATATCATCAACATCAAATTGCCAAGGCCTTCCTAGAAGAATATGTGAGGCATCCATCTCAACTACATCACAAAGAACCTTGTCTTTAAAATCTTCAATTGAAAACTCTATCCATGCTTTTTCTGTTACTAGAGTTTGTTGGCCTTTGGTTAACCATGAAACATGATAGAGGCAAGGGTGTCGCTTCTTAGGAAAGTTTAATTTCTAAACCATTTCACAAGACACAATATTTTTAGTTGAACCAGAATCAATAAGAAGATTGCATACCTTTCCATGACACTTGATCTTTGTCCTGAAGATATTCTTTCTTTATGGAGGCTCTTGGATTTGTGGTACTTGAAGGAAGACCTACCTCATCATTAGACACACTCCTTCTTCTGGTTCCAAGTCTCTAGCATCAGCATTGTCTTCTTTCTTATCTTCTTGGACAATTTTTGCTCTCCTCTCACCTTGGTTAGTGTTGTTCCTCTTCTTAGGGAATCTTCCTACATGGTGTCCCATTTGGTTGCAATAGAAACACTTCAATGGTCCATTACCTCTTCCTGAATTTTTCCTTCCTCTATTGAAAGGTCTTCTTCCTCTATAGTTTCCTCTTGAGTTAGAGTCACTCTTTTCCTTGTCTCCTTGGTCAAGGGTCTTGCTACTATTGCCACTACTTTGTCCCTTGTTCCAAGAGTTTTTTTTGCCTCTAAAACTCTTCCCACTATCATTTCTCTTCCCTTTGCCAAAATCCTACTTTCTCTTCCATTTTTCCTCTACCTTAAGTGCCATTTGATAGCACCTATTGACTGTGGTAGGGTAGTGTAGACTTAACTCTTCTTGAATGGATACTTTCAAGACATTCATGTACCTTGCTAGCTTTTATTCCTCATCTTCAGCCATATTGGTCTTCATGCACAATTTAAAGAACTCCTTGGTGTATGAGCCTACATCCATGTCCTTTTGTTTTAAACTTTTCTTCCTCCTATGGAGTTGTACCCCATAGTCCTTAGGTACATATGTCTCTTTGATCAATGCTATCATTCTATTCCATTCTTCACCCTCTCTATTTGGATGAAGTTCCACCAAGTTAGGGCTACTCCCTTCAACTTGGATCTTGCTACCTTTACCCTCTAGTTTTCAAGGATATCTTCACATTCAAAGAATGTTGTCAATGCCTCTATCCAATCCAAGGCTAGATTAGCATTCATCTTGCCATTGAAAACCATCAAATCTATCTTCTCCTCCATGGTTCTGTTGGAAATATTCAAGAATCAACCAAGTTACTGAGAGGGGAGGGGTGAATCAGTAACTTCAAATTTTCTTTCAATATCAGATGTATTAACATATAGTTCACTTTATCCTTTTGCATATAGAAAGCATGAAACATAAAAGCATTCACAACAATGACACATAGATTTGTTTACCCAGAAACCTTCCAAAAGAAAGTAAAACTAGGGTGGGGATGAAACCCACAAAGCTTTAATACTGCAGTATAAAGTTGGCCGGTTAAGGCTTACATTGATCACTTCTGATGATCTGCCCTGCTAGGAGCAATAAGGACTGCTAGGTCCACCTTGTTAGAGGTTTTACAAACATACAATAAAGTATGCACTCAGTTAAGAGATTTTAAAAAGACTATTAAGTCTACCTGGTTAGAGGATTTCAAGCTGATTCACCTGTTAGGATGAAATAGTAGATCTCTTACTTTGCAACTGGATTGCTGAATGAGATTTGATGATGTACAGATCACCTTCTGTGATGAATTTGTCTTTGCTGCTCCTTATACTGATGTAGCCCTTTGTAATTCGCTTATCTCTACCTTTTTTTTTTTCACATACATACTACTTGGTATTTGTACAATCATTGTTTATATACAAGTCTAAAAAATTAATTACAATTACAAAGTCAGCTTGACAAATAAACATAAGTGCTACTAAGTCAGCCCAAGTATGGTTACACGGTTCCTGCAAACTAACTCGGTGACTTTTTGATACTCGGCGTCCACTGCATTACTCAGCATCATCATGCACTCGGTAGAATTGAAGGCTCGGTTCATACTAACCACTCGGTAAGTTTCGAACTTGGTAGATACTTGTGACTCGGTAGACATAATGTCACTCAGTTTACACTGTCCTGCTCAGTTTGCACTGTCCTGCTCGGTTTGCACTGTTCTGCTCAGTTTGCACTGTCTTGCTTGGTTTGCACTGTTCTGCTCGGTTTGCACTGTTCTGCTCGGTTCACACTTAGGATGCAAATAAGTGTTGTCACTAGTGGCAATCCTGCTTAATGCCAACAATCTCCCCCTTTGGCATTAGTGACAAAAACACTTATTGCCCAAAACTTATATACATGAACCATGCTAAGATTTATTTTGATTTTTCAAAATTTATCTTTGTCATAGGGCTTTATAAATTATCTCCCCCTTTTAATGCACTAACTTTTTCTTCTATACATATCTCCCCCTTTTTGATGATAATGCCAAAGGTGTATATACAAGTGTTTTACAGGGAGAATCCAAAATTTGATAGAAAAATAGAATGTACCTTCATTATCAGTGCTAGGGTTCTGTCCCAATTTTCTTGCAAAATCTTGCATGTTTGGATTGCAATTTGGACTTCTGCAGAGAGTGCAATCATGTAATCTACTATTGAGAACTAATTGTCATGAATTAATGTTTTGGAATGTTCAATGTGCTTATACATTGTATTCATGATGGGAAGGATCATGTTCTGAATGTCTAGCAGTGTGGACCGGATCCTTGTGTCTTCTTTCAGTAGTTTTGATTGCATATTTGATAGGAATGAGATTTTCATGTGATGAGTAGAGTTTGAACTTGGTTCAAGTTGTAGCTTCTGTATGCTAATCTTCAAATCCTCATCAATTTTATTCATTTTATCCTTGACATCCTTGGTGAACTTGGCAACATTGCATAGTTTGGCCAAGAGAGAGGTAACATTCGAATAGGAAGATTCAATGTTTGTCAAAACTAAAGATAATTCTACTTGATTAATAGCTATGTGCTGAGAAATGTGCTCAAGCACTTTATTGTTGAATTTCTTCTCAGCTTTTTCAACTAACTTGTCTGGTCCAGATGAATCCTCATTGTACTTATTTACCGCTTCTGCTAATTGTAACAAAACATGTTGAGAGGAGTCTACTTTAATACCTAATGCTTTTGACAAAATGTCCTTAGCATCCTTAATGATTTTATATTCCTTGTCTCTCTCCTCTTTAAGCTTCTTTTTCTTTGCTTTCCTTTGGAGGATTTCACCTATATTTTGCATTTGATCCACTGATAGATTTGCAAAATCCAATGTTGGAATCTCTATTTCCTCATTAAGGTCTATATCCTCTACTATATTCTTGCCCAAAAATCTTATACTCGGTTGAGCCTTAGGCTTATCTATACTTAATGCCTTAGTAGTAGTGATAGTAGACATAGTAGAACTGGCTATAAAGACTGATATACTATCTACTGGAGAACTTGAAGTATTTACACTTGTAGAATCAAAAACTAGAATACTTACTGCTGGAAAACTTGATGAAATAGGAGACTGTAACTCGATAGAAGAAATGGTAGTTACTTCTGTTGTTGCTATAGGTGATTGGACAAATGTTGAAGTTGTCACAACCATGCTTGCAGATGTCTCAGGGCTAGATGTCACAACTTTTTCTAGAGAGGTAGGAAGTGATGCAATGACTTCTGCTGCTATCCTCACGGTATCATCTACCTCAGTGGCTTCTTCCTGTTCATCACTGTCATCTTCAATGTCTTCTATTATAACTGATTCAGTACTCAGTTGGTGAAGATGGTATATGTTCTTCCATGTGGCATTTGCACTCTTCACAACTGATTCAATATTGTTAATCAGAATTAAACAAGTATTGAACTTTAGTGTCATCTTATTTTCATTCTCCTTCAATGCCTTCTTTATTTCATCATTTTTCAAGCTCGGCATTAACTGTTTCAGGGTTTGATCAAATATGTCTTTTACAGTTTGCCTTGCATTGGCCCATCTCATTTTTATTTGATCTAATAAAGCTCCTAGAATCTGTGGGGCTATTTCATCAGGAGAGTATTTCCACTGTCCCATCTTTTCAATGATAGCATCTTCAATCTCCTTTTGTTCTGTTTCCGATCTTATTTCATATTTTAAAGATTTTATATTACTTACTCCAGATCCTGATCCTTCTCTAAAAAGTTTGATCTTTTCTTGAAGGGTTAGAGGAGGCTTTTTGAATATTATATCTTTATCCTTTTTGTCTACCTTACCCTTTTCACTTCTCCTTGTAAATACAGTAGTGGGAGTCTTAGGTACCTTGGTGATGAATACCTTTCCTTTCTTCTTTGCAGGTTCTGGTTCCTCATTTTCTCATCATTTTTCTCTTCTTCTTCAATGTCTTCTCCTCTGTCCTCGGTTAGCATTTGCATTTTGGCTATCCTCTTTTTTCCTTTATTTACTGCCTGTGGAAGCTTTATACTTAATTCAATTCTCACTTTTGCTTCTTCATATGTTCCAAAATATGGAGCTTTGGGATCAACAGGCTGATTAAGGAGGGCTTCAATGATATTCTTTGTTTCATCAATGTTTACCTCATAAGGAAGAGGTTTTACATGTACAATCCTCAGTTTAGCTACTTGAATGTATACATTGTCATAGTCCACCATGAAAAAAATATCATCCTTATAATCCTCCACCAACTTCTATGGAATCCAGAATCTATCGTTCATTTTCTCCTTGAAAGACTTAAAATAACTATCCATGATGTTCTCAAAATTTTCACCCATTTTTGAAATATATTCATTTATCTCATAAAGAATTGGCACATCCTTTCTCCATACTACTTTTCCTTTGGAAGGGAAGAATTTTTGAACATAGAAAAATAAACAGACCAGTAGAGATTGTTTTTGGAAGTTTGAATGCTTTCCATGTTCTTGTTAAACTATTTTAACAAAAAATCTGCAAGGTCAAATGATAAATTATTCTTTACCACTTTGTATGCTAGGTCTATGGCTTCACAGGGAACACTATTTTGTCGACTTGAACTGTATATTTTATGAGCAATAATGTGTGTTCCAAACTTCAGCTCAGCATCAGTAATGCTGCTTACTTTCATGCCTCTACCGTCCCACTCGGCTAGGGTTTTCTTCTCCAGCTCTGGCCGACCTAGGGTTTTGGTAGATTTAACTTTGTTTAGCATGGGAAGACCGGTGATTCAGTGAATCATCTTCTTAGTGATCTCTATGGGTTGCTCAAGCCAAATCTTGCCTTCGTGTACACAGCTAAGAATGTATCTAACCCATTTCTCTGGAAAGTTTCGAGGTAAATGTGTTATGTGAACTAATCCCTTGTCTTCCAGATGTTTGTGCTCTGGTTTCAGAACACCATTCACACACAGTTCCTCATGCACAATATCTAGCTCTAGGTTTCCCATCTCTTGAATTGCACAATTGAAATGATTGTGAATATCGTTAACAAGTAGTACCTTAGGAGGAATCTGAGATTGAGCTCCGTTCAGGTCTAGGGCTGCTGCAATTGCGGGCACGAGTTTGAAATCTGGTGCTCTCCATTCCCCTTTGATTATCATTTCTATTCCTTTCTTCACTGAAGCGCTAGATGATGCCATGGTAGCTCACAGAGAATTCTTTTCGCAAAAGTATTTGAATCGCTTGGTTGCTCTAGAAATTTTTTGCTCTCAAAATGCTAAAGTTCGCGGTGAAGAATGAGTTTGATTTCTTGCCTTTTGTTTACAACTCTGTCATTAATGCTTAGTAGAAATTAGGGTATGAATTCTGACAGACTGTCACCCATTATGAATTAATTGCTCGGTAAAGACTTCGCAACTTGGTGAACTTGAGAATTCATATTGCTCCGACCTCGCTCGGTAATCATATTAGATCGCTCCTGACCTTGCTCGGTAATCATATTAGATCGCTCCCGACCTTGCTCGGTGAAAATTGATACCGACCTCCTTGTGATCTTATTGCATCTTGTATGCCGATTTAGATTTTTTTTTTAATTCAGTTTTGGAACTGCTTGAAATTTGTCTATGAGAATACAGTTTCAGTGCTTTCTTGGGAATTTAGTTTGAGTCGGTAGAGCCACCCATTCCATTACTTGGACTGGTTTGCTCGATAGATTTAGGAATCCACTATTGTCTCATCTTTTTCCTGACCTTAGTTGCTTCATTCTTCTTTCCATCTTCAACTTCACTAGCATTCATGCAATTTTTGGCTATATGACCGAGTTTAGTGCATTTGAAACATCTTATGGTAGTATCTCTTTTCCTTAGATGATGTTTTATGCAGTTCATGCCAATGTGTCCATATTCTCCACAGTAATGACATCTACACCAAGTGTTGTAATCCCATCCAAACATTGCTTTCATAATTTGTTCTGCTGGATTGAATGTTTTGGATCTGCACTTGGATGCCTTGTGACCTTGTTTGTTGCATTTGTGACAATTACCTTTGAATCTTGGTTTTTCCCTACATTCATTTGCTTTGTGACCATGCTGATTGCAGTTGTAGCATTTTCCATTGAATTCTACTTTTTCATTGCTCCAACATTTATTTGAAGTATGTCCTATTTTGCCACAATGATTACAAGTAGGTTTCTGATTCCTTTGAGTACCTTCCTTAGAAGATTCACCTTCTCCTTTGTATCCAAGTCCTGCTTTTCCTTTTTACCTATGAACATTTCGATCATACAACTGATTTAAGTCTTCTTGGCTCTTCAACATTCTTTCATTAATTTTTTTTTCGGTGTTTAGGTCATCCACCAATCTTAGATTGATTTGCTTTTGAGATCTTAGTTCTTCTCTTGTGCTTTCTATTTCTGATCTTAGAGTCAGAATTTCCTCATTTGTATGGGAGATCTGATCAATTAGGTTTTCTAGCTGAAGGTTTTTATTTTGGACTTCATTGTTCCTTCCATCTAATTCATCTTTCAACTTGTTTCTTTGTTCTAAGATCTCACAAAATCTTGTTGAGTGTAGTTCTTATTCTCTTTTTAATTTTCTCACTTCTTCCTGCAGAGACCCATTCTTTTCTAGGAGTTCTTTGACAGCATTGTTTGCTTCATCTGAGCTATGTGAGGGAAAAAGATCTTCAATCTTTTCTTCAATGTAATTATGATCATTCATCTAATTTGCAAGTTCCTTCCTTCTTCTTAGGGATTGGGAAAGATGTTCTTTTGCTTCTTTAAGTTTAGCTATGGCCATTTCCAAATCTAGCTTTTCACTTTCAATCACCTTGTTCAGTTTGAATACCTCCATTGTCCTGGATCTTTGCTCAAGCTAGTTAAGCTTTATCTTGAGAACCAATACTACTCTAATACCAATTGTTGGAAATATTCAAGAATTAACCAAGTTACTGAGAGGGGAGGGGTGAATCAGTAACTTCAAATTTTCTTTCAATATCAGATGTATTAACATATAGTTCACTTTATCCTTTTGCATATAGAAAGCATGAAACATAAAAGCATTCACAACAATGACACAGATTTGGTTACCCAGAAACCTTCCAAAAGAAAGTAAAACTAGGGTGGGGATGAAACCCACAAAGCTTTAATACTGCAGTATAAAGTTGGCTAGTTAAGGCTTACATTGATCACTTCTGATGATCTGCCCTGCTAGGAGCAATAAGGACTGCTAGGTCCACCTTGTTAGAGGTTTTACAAACATACAATGAAGTATGCACTCACTTAAGAGATTTTACAAAGACTGTTAAGTCTACCTAGTTAGAGGATTTCAAGCTGATTCACCTGTTAGGATGAAACAATAGATCTCTTACTTTGCAACTGGATTGCTGAATGAGATTCACTGATGTACTAATCACCTTCTGTGATGAATTTGTCTTTGTTGCTCCTTATACTGCTGTAGCCCTTTGTAATTTGCTTATCTCTGCCTTTTTTTTTTCACATACATACTACTTGGTATTTTTACAATCATTGTTTATATACAAGTCTAAACAATTAATTACAATTACAAAGTTAGCTTGACAAATAAACATAAGTGCTACTAAGTCAGCCCAAGTATGGTTACACGGTTCCTGCAAACTAACTCGGTGACTTTCTGATACTCAGCGTCCACTACATTACTTGGCATCGTCATGCACTCGGTAGAAGTGAAGGCTCGGTTCATACTAACCACTCGGTAAGTTTCAAACTCAGTAGATACTTGTGACTCGGTAGACATAATGTCACTCGGTTTACACTATCCTGCTCGGTTTGCACTGTCCTGCTCGGTTTTCACTGTTCTACTCGGTTTGCACTGTCTTGCTTGGTTTGCACTATCTTGCTCGGTTTGCACTGTTCTACTCGGTTCGCACTCAGGATGCAAATAAGTGTTGTCACTAGTGGCAATCCTGCTTAATGCCAATAGTTTCTTCTTCCCATGGACTTCAAGCCATCAATGAAAGGTCTTTGGTCTATCGAGATATGCTGATTAGGATCATCCTCCTCTTCTTCAGTCCCTTCTTCATTTTCAGACCCATCCTTGTCCTTGTCATCAAGCTTCTTCTCAAGCTCTTGAAGCCTCTTAGTTAAGGCCTTATTTGTATCCTTTTTCTCTCTCACCATCTTTGCTAACTCACTATTTGTAACCCTTGTAGGGATATCCTCATTCTCAAGATTAGACATAACTCTGATACCACTTGATGCAGTAGTGGTCAGCGGAAGCCTCCAATAGTGAGCAATTTGGTGAGTTTGAATCCCTCAACACCCAAGGTGAAGGGTCTAGTGTTGATATACTTATCAAAAGTATCAAAAAAATACTTAATGAAGGTTATCACAACCCTACAAGATAATATAACCTAATCACTAGGTTTGCCAAAGTCCCAAGCACCAACAATCAAGAGTTTACTAAGAGGTCTCCTTAGGGAAATAAGTACTCAAACCCCATGAAGTGAATACTAAGACCAAGGGTGGCTTATAAACATTTCTCTAGCCTATTTAGGTCTTATTTTTATAGTTCCAATGGTTCTTTCACCATTGAACAACACACAAGGTTATGTTGTTGCACAATCCTAGGATTTTGCTTGTAGCCTTTTGAAACTAGTATCTTGGACCTAGTTCAAAATACTTCCAAACAAGGAGTAGATATGATTAAGGATCTTGATACCCTTTTTAGGTTTATGGAACATATCCAAACACAAGGACTTGAAACCAAAAGGAGGTTACTATTTTAGCCAATTTTATGACAGGGCTAATAGGCCTAATTAGGGCTAGGTTGCACTACAAGTGTCTCCTCCTCCAAGCCAATGCCAAGATCAATTATGGGATCCTTTGGGGGAATGTAAGAGGGTTTCAAATCCTAATTTTTGGGTCTTGAATAATCCCCAATCTGTCCTAAGTCACAATTTAGGTGCACATATGGGCCTGTACACCTAGGGCTTTGTGGAAAACTCACCTCCCTATAGAACTCCACCTCTAACCTTCATTTTATGAAAGAATATACACAAAGGTTTAATTTTTATAAGGGGCATCAAATTCCCATGGTGGAATAGGGACAAAAGAGCAAGCCCTATTGAAAACCTGCTGGAGAAACCCTCAATCCGGGCAAGTACACTAAAATCTTGATATCTTCTGCTCTAGGATGAATTAAATCCTAAGACCAACTACATTTGAAAATATATTGAACACAAAAACTTCCAAAATCAAACACTCATGCATACAAGTCCGTACCCATCTATACTAGGGCAATATTCTCAAGGATTGTAGGGAAAATGGTTGATTTTATTGATTGGTTGCCAAATTACATGTCTCTATCCTATCAACCATCTATAAGGGCTTATATAGGATGCTCCCAATGGATACATGAGTTGTTTGAACCAATTAGAAATTTGTGAGGTTTTATTACAAGTTTATGACAACTTTTAGAAAGTTGCTCGAAAGTTGGATGACAACTTTTAGAGCAACTTTTGCCTATATTGCAAAATTGCAAAACTAGTGACCAAAATTGGTCCTAACCTTAACCAATGATCCAACATGGATCAAAGACCTTAAAATCACAAAAGAAACTAAGATCCTAAGATTTGAGGCCCATTGACCACTTTTGACCATAGCTAGCCAGGGGCTTATAATTGTGCCAATCCTGGAGCTAGGCCTTACAACTTGGTCTAGGTGCCTGATTAGAAACTCTAAGACACTAGGTGTGTTTAGGATCCTTAGTGGTGTTGTTTGATGATTTTAGAGTAGGTTCTCCTATACCACAAATTATTTAAATGATTTTTTGAAAATATTTGGAATGGAGAACTGTAAACTAGTTGGAACACCTATGGTTATAGGACACAAACTATCTAGCAAAGACGAAACACCATCAGTTGAGCAAAAGAAATATAGATCCATGATTAGAGGATTGTAGTACTTGACTCATAAAAGACCTATTATAGCACATTCAGTTGGGATTGTAGCAAGATTTCAAGCCGAACCTAGAGAATCACATTATGCAGAAGTAAAGAGGATACTAAGATATTATAGAGGCACAATGGACTATGGACTGTGGTATGAAAAATATGATGATTTTACCTTATGTGCATATACAGATGCTGATTGGGGAGGTAGTGTTGATGATAAGAAAAGCACCATTGGTGGAGCATTTTTTCTTGGAGGAAGATTAGTTTCTTGGCTAAGCAAGAAGTAGAATTGTATCTCACAAAGCACAACAGAAGCAGAGTATGTAGCAGCAGCAAACAATTGTAACTAGATAATTTGGATGAAGCAAATGCTAAAGGATATTGGAATTAAATTTTTTGAGCCTATTGTCTTACATTGTGACAACACCAGTACAATTAGTATGTCTAAGAATCCTGTATTACATTCTAAGACAAAGCATATAGAGATCAAGTATCATGTTGTAAGAGAGAAAGTTTTTGAAAAAGAAATCAAACTTGAGTACATTAGCACAAAGGAATAGATAGCAGACATATTCACAAAGCCTTTGCCTAATGATACATTTGAGTATCTAAGAGGTATGCTTGGGGTTATACCCCAACCTACTTTTGAGTAATGATGTAGTTGGTTGCATCCGTCCAGTGGTGTATAAGCCCTATCTTTCTTCTGGACTAGATGTTGGTACTTCCTCTATGGGGGAGTATGTGTATCTAAGCTGAGTCATGAGGACTCTTGTGAATGCATTTTTTGAATAGTGTCTTTTGACATTGAGTTGTTGTTGACATAATGATGAAATTTATATCATTGATGTCAATGGGGGAGAAGTGTACATGAAAAATAGGTTGTACCATATGTTGGAAAGAACTGAATAGGAAAACAAAGCAAGAATTAACTAATGAAGAGGATTTGAAATGTTTGACAGAGCAGCAGTGTTCCAGTATTGGATTTTTGGAACATCAGATATTTTTTATCTATGTTGCCATCAATGCCAATGGGGGAGATTGTTAGGAATGAATGCTGAATGAGGAAGATTGTTAGAATCCATTCTGTAGTAGTTGTTGTTGCATTCATGACTATGATTGTCATTGATGTCAACATAGTGATCATCTAGTGATTAGCAGAGAAGCAAATAATGTTTCTATTTGCGCATGTGGGATATTATAGATAAAGTTATGTGACATTGAGGATATACTCTTTGGTATGTCATATGTCTATGGTTAAGAGCCCATACATTAATTCATTTATTCATGAAAGTTATGAGTATTTTGGTGGAAGCAGTATTCAGGCAGTGTTCCTGAATAGCAGTTTGTGGAAATTGGATGATATCTCCTAATTGGGATGGAATCTAGTTTTTCACAATTAAAGGGAAGTTGTAGACATAGTGGTAGTGATGTGGTTCACTACACAAACTTTAAGGTTATAGGAGTGAAGAGTTATTACATCTGGAAGCTAATAGTTTTGTGTAATTTTTGATGTAGCGTATGGAAAATTTTATTTTGTAAATGAATGCCAAATCATTTGTAATTATTTGAGTTTTGTATAAAGGAAGGAATGTATTTCATTTTTGTAATGAAGTAGTGATGATAATATGTGTGAAGTGGTGAAAAAGAGAGATAGTAGTTATGTGTGATGCAGTATGCATGAAGTGAAGAAAAGAGCTAAAGTATGAAAGTGAACTTGTGAATGAAGACGTGAAGAACAAAGATCTAAACTTGAGATCTGATGTATTAGTGAGTGTGGTGTGGCATAGTCAGAGAAGAGGTAACATATTATTCTATTGAATAATGCAAAGATTATTTGGATAGTGTGTTTTGTGATCTTATCTTGAAGTTGTTTGGGTAGTGGGTCCATCTGTCTTCCATAACTCCTAATAGGGTTAGAATCTTTTAATAGGGATTCAAAATCTCCTAATAGGGATTCATATGTACTAAATGTATTTCATAAGACTCCTAATAGAGTCCATCCTTTCACAAGGAATATTCATATTAGTGCATCTTTTGTGGGCATCATTCCCACTGGGGTTTACTCTTTGATCAAGAGGTTCCCTAGTCAACATATCTTGTGTTATTGTGTCATTGTGTATGAATATCTTTCTATGGTTGGTAACTATATTTATCACATGGTTTAATGCTGTTGAAGATGATAAATGTTATAATTATCTAATAACTGATTCACCCCCCCCCCCTTCTTAGTTATCTTGGTGGACTTTACTTTCTAACAAGGTCTATCTGATAAGGTGAATCTTTCAGGCTGCTCAATGTATACTTCTTCTTTCAAATCTCCATTCAAGAATGATAACTTGACATCCATCTAATACACTTTGAAGTTTTTGACTATAGCATAAGCTAGAAACAACTTAATAGCTTCTAATCTACTCATAGGTGCAAGTGTGTCTGAATAATCAATGCCTTCTCTTTGTGCATATCCTTTACATACTAATCTGGCTTTGTTTCTCACTACTTTACCATCTTCATTCATCTTGTTTCTGAATATCCATTTTGTTCCAATTATATTTTTATCACTAGGTCTTGGGACCAGTTCCCAAGTGTCATTCTTAATGATCTGATCAAGTTCTTCTTTCATAGAATTATACCAATCTAAATCATTACAAGCATCTTCAACACTTAAGGGTTCAGTCTGAGATAGTAAACATACCGTTTCACTGCTTGCAGAATTCTTTTCTTGTGATCTTGTCAAGACTTTACCACTCTGATCCCTAATGATTTCTTTCTTGGAATGATTTCTAGATGCATATTTTGGAACTTTAGGTGATGTAGACTCATCAGCCTTGGGAGTGTCTTCTTCACTTGTTTCAAGGTCATTGAATTCCACATCAATACTATCAAACATTTCTTTAATAACTATCTCATTAGTAGAGGTTTTGGGTTCTTCTTCAATCATGGGTGGGTAATCATGATATCTTTCTTGAACCATAAAATTTTCATCAATCTTAACATGAGAACTTTCTATGATTATCCTCAATGTTAAATTAAAATATCTATAAACTTTTCTTTTAGTAGAATAACCAAGAAAAATACCTTCATCATTCTTGTATCAAACTTGCCTACTGCTTCATCTCTCTTGATGTAGCACTTGCTTCCAAAGATTATGATGTATTTTACTATGGGAACATTGCAAAACCATAGTTCATATGGTGTCTTGTCAGTGGTTGGTCTTAATTGAATTCTATTGATAGTATAGACTATTGTATTGACTGCATCTCTCCAATGGGTGTGAGAAACTTTTCCTTCAATCATGATGGTGCACACTGTATCAAGGATGATCATATTCCTTCTCTCTATAATTCCATTCTACTGAGGGGTTCTAGGAGCACTTAATTGCCTCTTTATGCCATGTTCTTCATAGTACTCATAGAATCTATTAGAGGTGAATTCTCCTCCTCTATCCAATCTCAAGCATTTTATCTTTAGTCTAGTTTCATTCTCAACCTTAGCTTTGAATATTTTGAATTTCTCAAAGGCTTCTGACTTGTCTTTCAAGAATGCAACCCACATCATCCTAGTATGATCATCAACAAACAAAATAAAATACCTTTCACCATAGTATGATCTAGTTTGAGTGGGACCACATAGGTCTGTATGAATCAGATCCAACTTGTTTTCTACCAAATTGAGCTTGCTCCTGAATGAATTTATTACATATTTTCCCATCATACATTCCCTTTATATAGTATCAATTGGATTTTCTATGCAAGGTAGGTGTCTTAATACTTTTACATTGTTTATCTTTACTATGTTATCAAAATTGATATGACATAGTCTTTTATGCCATAACCAACTGTCATCAACTTTGGGAACAAAACAACTTGCTTCTAAATTGAGTTGGAAAACATTACCTTTAGTCTTTGAGCTTGATGCAATCATAACACCATCCTTGTTTTTAATGATGCATTTGTCATCTTTGAACTCCAATTGATAGCCTTTTTCAAGTAGATGTGCAACATTGAGAAGATTGTGTTTCAAAACATCAACATAGAGAACATCATCAGTACTGTTCTTTCCATCCAAAGTGATGGCTCCTTTACCAACTATAGGTTTAGGAGTGTTATCTCCAAATCTAACAATACCACCATTGTATTTGTCTAGATGAACAAATCTACCTTTATCACTTGTCATGTGATGTGAGCAACCACTATCTATGATCCAATCTGTCCTTATATCAGCTTGGGAGATTAATGCTAGTTTTTGTTCCTCTTTTTCATCTTTGTGATTCTTTTTATCTATCATAGCAATGAATCCAATTTCTTCTTCTCCTGATTCATCTTCAGAAACTCCTTCTCTAGCATAGTAACATTCCTTAGGTTTGAAATCCTTTTTGAACTTTCTAGCTCTAGAAGGAAACTTAGATGAAAAGTGACCAATCTTATTGCATGAAAAGTACTTAAATGGTAACTGACCTTCATATTTTCCTCTTCCTTTCTTTTCTCTTTTGGAAATCATAGCAATGAAATCATCTAATGTTTTTTCTTCATCATCATTATCAAAATAACCATAAGTGTTTGTAGATTTCTTACCATGGACCGTTGTTTTGAAGGTTGTCTCATTCTTAGCTTCTATCTTCAATCTTGAAATCTCAAAAGCTGAGATTTTTCTAATCAAGGTCTCCCTCTTGAAGTTAGATGTCAACTGCATGGTTTCATCAAGGATGTTGATCTTTCTTTCATATTCAGATGTGAGAGTGGTCATCAACTTGTCCATGATGTCTTCTTCTAAAATTTCTTCACCATTGTTCCTTATTCTAGCAACTGCTTCATTTAATCTTTGATTATAAGCTCTGATATTCTCTTCAAGCATCATTTCTAATTTATTGATCTTTTTCTTCCAAGTATTTCTGCATGCATCTTTTTCTTGCTTGTCTCCTTCAAATGTATCTTCTAGGTGCTTCCATATTTTATGGGTGGTGTCTACCTTCTTTATTTCTAAAAACTCACTGTCAGATAGAGCACTGATAAGAGCTTCTTTGGCTATAGCATTCTAATGAAATAACTCATTTTTTCTATCAGTATCATCATCCTTTCAAAGATCTTCTAGAGTAGGAATCCTTGCTTCTTTGATAGTAACATTTAAAACTTCAAAGGCAATACACTGCAAATGGGTCACCATCTTGTTCTTCCAATCAAGATAATTTTCTCCATCAAACTTAGGACATTATTTTCTAAAGTATGCCATTTGATCAACCTTAAGTTGTTAAAATTTCTCTTTGAGGGACTTGGCTCTAATACCAGTTGTTAGGAATAGTCCCAAGAGATAACTGAGAGGGGGGGGAGGGGGGGGGTTAATCAATTATCTACAAGTTTCAATTCTTTATCCAATTAAGTATACTTAAACATAAAGCATAAAAACATTGAAAGAAAATTTGAACACAACACAATATTTTGGTTACGGGGAAACCCAAATAGGTAAAAACCCTGATGGGAATTGACACTCACTAATATTTTGTACTAGTGTATAATGATCCTTGCTAGAAGATCCTTTACCCTGTTAGGAGTAGCTTTACAATGTAGTAAGTACAGTAGACCTAGTTAAGGGTCAAACCCTATTAGGAGTCTTTTATAATTGTTCCTATTAGGGGAGAGGATGCACTATCCAAGAGCTGACTACTCAAAGGGAAAAAGGCTACAACCTTCTAAATGACAGATATACACTATATTTGGATCTTGGTGAAGTGCACTTAGACCTGCTTATCTGGATTAGTTCCAATGAATAGAACACATACTCTACTTGGTCGCATTGAACTTCTCATGATGGCTCCACACTTCACACACTCTGCTCTGCTCTACTTCATCAACTCTAAGCCACACTCTAGCTATCACAAATGGCTGCCTATAAATATCTTTCTCTAAATGATACAATCAGGTTGGCCTATTAGAACCACCTTAGAATCATATTAGAGACATCATAAAAACATTCTATAATCATCTTTTTGGCACTACTATGGGTGCAACACATTCTGGGACCTATTCATAAAAGATAATTGTAAGCGCACACTACACGCTGTTGACTCTACCAAAACAACTCTAACTTTCTCTCCAAGCTGAATTAACTTATGTGCTCTTAGGTAAACATCAAAAACCCATCTCTAAGCTTAAATCCAAGGGAATGTATCCTCAAGATAGGCACAACTCATGAACCAATAAAATCTCTGTTGACTTTCCTGAACAAACACAGGAAACTATAATTGGCAACTAGCGACCGCATGACTTCACTTGCATCCAACATTAGACTATGCATCCATGAACTTAACATCATTGACATGTCTACAACATACATTCTAGGGTGCATGCCTTAATTCATTCATACCCATGGGCGCATATGCTCTGAATTGCTGGTACTTTGTATATTGTCCAGTATTCAACATATACTATCTATGCAACTTCAATTGTCTGTAACTTTCACATCACTGTATATCTTCTTATGTGCTCTTAGAATAAGCATGAGTATATTCTAAAAACCTTAACTACTAGGGTGCATGACTTCATGATCACTATATGGACAATTACACATAGAACACTACTTGTTACTCTATCAAGAACACTGTTGACACCATCTTACTGTAACACTGTTTGTACTGATAGTTAACATTTGTGCCCATGATATCATGCTGATATCATGTCCATACTTCATATATTAAAGGCTTAATTCATAAGACTTCCTCACATGCTACTTTCCATGTGTTGTCATCAATGAAAAACATACAATCAGTTCTAGACTATTGGCAAATCTCCAACACATGGTCTGGATGCTTTCCCTTTTGAACCTTGTTGTAATGAGAGGTATATTACATCACTAATGCATATGTTTTCTTATGGTGTGAATGCACTTAAGAAGGATGGATTGGTGTACCATGAGATAAGACCTCCAGAACAAGAAAGCACATTGAGTGAGTATACACCCGTGGTTGGGAACTCACTAAACTAGGTTGTATCTATCCATTATCCCTTGCTTTTTTATAATTTTTAGTTTGAGTATGATAAAGGAGAAATAACTTGTTTGTGGATTAATCATGATAATGGAGATTTGCCACAACTTTTGATTTTGTGTAATTTGTACCCAGAATTTAAACAAAAATTATCTAAATTTTATTTTTTTGAGTACAAAGATGAGTTTGCATTCCTTAGAACTATGCAGGGTACATTATTGCTACTACATGGAAAGAAAAATCAATTAATAATAAACTAATATTCTTGTTCTATGTTTTTTGTATATAATTTAACTTTAGTCCTAATTAGGTAGGTGTTAGTTAGTTTCCCTTATGTTTTAGTGGTTAGTTTTGTTTTTTCAGTGTGTCAGTCTCGTTCCCTATTGCTTGAGTATTTTTTATTTTTGTTTGTCAGTCTAGGGAAAAGAGATGTTTTTTTCAGGGGTTTTTCCTAGCAAGTGGTTCTCGATAGGAGGCAGAGATATTTATTTGTCAAAATATTTTAAAGAAATTTGTCTTGCAAGAGACTATATACATGGATTATGAATGGTGATACTTTTCACTGGCAATCAAGTTGATATTCGAAGTCAATCATCCTCAACACATTACACACTTTCAACATAATACTTTGGTTATTGATTTCTCGAGTAAGTATCAGTTGGAGTTGATTGGAGCCTATTATTATGGGTGAAATCATATCTCAAAACCCTTCTCCATCTACATCTTGACTTGAAGAGATAAAATCAAAAAGAGGAACGCATAAAGAAAGGTCAACAGGGAAAAGAAAAGTTTAAATACTTAGGTGGCATAGCCTAATCGCTGCCCAGGTTTCCAAGAAAGAGAAAAGAAGAATATAGGAAAATAAAAAAAGAAAATACTAAGGTAGCATAGCCTAAGCATTGCCTTAGTGTACCAAAAGGTCCTAAACTGAAGATAGTTGAAGAAGTGGCAATATTCAGAGCACAATGGCTCAAGAAAAGTCACCTTCCATGTAAATTATGCTAACTCTAAAGGAGCCCTCCAAACAATAAAAGAATCTTATATCTTGTCCAAAGATAGAGAAGGGTGACTCTAGAAACCTCTACTAGGGCTATGAATGCCTGACTAGCAATAGAGAAAATTTAGAATGAGATTATGAAATTTTATGAAAGTAAGAAAAGATTAGCTCCAAGTGTTTCTCATCCAGGAAACCTTCATCCAAGTGTTGAAAGAATGAACACATAGATGCACTCACTAGATGAAACAATAAAGGACTTCAAATTTAAAAAGTTGGTGAAAGAATGTTTTCATGAATGGTGCTTGTGTTTAGTTTATTACAAGACAATTTCTAGAGAAAGTTTTCTGGTAAAAAAATGCCTTGGTCATTTCTCCTTTTGTCAGGGCTATTTGTTGTGGTTCCACAACACATGCCCTATTTTGGCCACTTGGCCTAATGGGGACCCCCCCCTTTTTTTTGAAGGGTTATTTTTTGTTGTCTCTAGGGTTTTGGTTTGTTTTTCTTATGTGCTTAGCTTAGATAGTTAGAATTTTCTTCATGCTTTCAATAAGACATTACTGACAACTTCTTTTGCATGCAAAAGTTTGGTGCCCACCTTTTGAGGTTTATGAAGAAATGAAAAGGGAAGCTGACATTCGTGGAAGTATTAAGGTTTTTGGAAATCCAAGAAGTGACAAAGAAGTTTTAAAAATTTCACCCCAACATTCTTCCAAAACACTAAGTCTTCAATTTTGACAAGTTTAGAGAATTTCAACACTTAGCCATTTTTCAGTGTTGGATTTTTGAAGTTTCAGAGTTTGCTGGATTTTCATTGTCCAAAAGTCTGAAACGTCAAAAGTTTTGCTATATTTTCAAAGTTTTAGAGTTGTTGGGATTTTCATTGTTTGAAAGTCTAAAACACTAGATTTTTTGTTGGATTTTTGGGGTTTTGGAGCTGGTGGAGTTTCACTATCCGAAATGTCAGAAGTTTGTTGGATTTTTAGAGTTTGCTAGATTTTCACTGTTTGAAAGTCCAAAATTTTGCCCAACATAGACTTTTTGACACAACCAATTTTGTGCTTCAAATTTTTTAGCCTTCTAATTCTTTTGGCCTTTTGAGTTTTTCAGCCTGTTGGCCTTTCAAGTGTTTCAGCCTCTGAAAGTCTAAAACTTGTCAAAAGAGTGTTTAAACACTGAGTCATTTCTTCAACTTCATTTTTTCAGAGCAACCATTGGGATTCAAGATTTCTGGGCACGATCACCATTTGACTTCAGTCATCTCAAACTTGATTTTCAGTCACAAGGATCACATTAAGGGGGATCATTTTTGCATGATTTGGGGGCCTCTTTTAGTTGAGTCCACGTGGAGAATCCATAACAAAAGATAAAGGGTAGGATTACAAATTTTCAGGAGAGATCTAAATTCTAGTTGCATTTTGAGTCATTTTATGCATGATCTACTCTAAGTTTTGTAATGCACAAGGTTTAATTCCATGCTAGGCTAGTTTAACTTGTTTTTAGAGATAGTTTCTTTCATGCAATTTTTAGTTTAAATTTATTTACAAGTTTTAGATGAAACCAAAACCCTAGCTATGAATATAAGAGCAAAACTCTATAAATTGTAAGAATTCAATGTAATTAGGGTCAGATTTTATCATTAATGCAATATATACAATTGGTGCTTCAATAATAGTGTGATATTTTTTCTATTTTTGCAAGATTTATGAAAAGGTGAATTGCTCATTTATTTATTTCAAAGAGCCAATTGATTGTGTGGTAGTTTTAAATCTATGATTCTTAGTTCGGTGTTTTCTAGTGTTATATTGCTTTGTTGTGACAAATCATTGAGAAGATCTTCCTTTTGGTGCTTTAAAGATAAACTTGTCTCATGTGTGCGCATGTTTGTGGTGGCTTCGTGATTCAATGAGTTTTGGCTTATCATACATCTTTGTTCATTTCCATAAATGATTACATCTACTTAGCTAAAGATCATGATTTATTTTGATCTCTATTTTGTGGGTTTCCTCATCTTCTCGGTCATTTAATTTGCAAAGTAGTGTGATGCTAGTTTATGTCCATTAGTTTCATTTCAGTATTTTCCTTCGAATTCTTGTTACCCTACTTCTTACTTTTCTTTGCAAGTCAATTGCAGTAGATTAATTAGATTAACATTGCTTTCATTTTAAAATTTGAAAATCCAAAAAGAGAAATATTGCGGTATTTTGAAGTTTGTTTTGCAACCTTCTTTGAGATACGAACTAGCAAAGGCCTCCTTGTTAAAAAATTCACATTTTTCTTTAGTTGAGCTATCCAAGCAGTTGAGACCCAACCCAGAAGGAACCTTGAGATTGATTCATATCATTCTTCCAAGAGGGCAATTTTCTTGCATAAATTCCTAGTCGTTGTCTCATGTAAAAATGACTCTCAATAGTATCATTATAAGGTGGTGGTATTAAGGGGATCTTGAATCAATAACTTTGATTAGTTTTTGTATTTCTTACTTTGTAGTAAAGTATATCCCAATGGATAAGGCACTAGCTAGAAATGAGTTCATTTTGCAATAATAATTTCTTAATAGGATTTGGTTATATTCCTAACATTGATATAGATTTTTCAAGAGATCTCTAAGGTATTGTGACCTACAAGTTATATCCTATCAAATGGTAATAGATAATCAATAAAAGAATAGTTATGAATTAGTATTTTCTTATCATTTATCTGTTATATTGAATCTAGTCTGAAGTTTTAGAAGTCAGGTTTATTTTGTTGGATTAAGAGCACCCTCCTTGGTTTTGTAGAGCCAAAAGTGTAGACGAAAGTCTTGTCTTTATAGTTGGTCTATTCATCCTAGATATTCATACTTGGAACTAACCATTCCTTAAAATCTATCTATGGATGTATTGGTTGCTATCATAAGCATAAAGTCTATTTTGAAGAACCAACAAAATGGTGACTCTACTAGGGAATAGAGATGATATAGTCATGTTGAAATCTATATTAAGATCTTTTCTATTGTAAATTTATGTCAAATAACATAGGTACAAGTTGAGCTAGACTCCTGGCCTTCTTATTTGTCTAAACCAGTTAGTTACCATTGAAGTACAAAGAATTATTTTGCAATACCATGGTTATGTTGGCAATTTGGTTGAGTTGATTACATAGATATTGTCATTATGGAAAAATATGATCCACATGAATATCACATAGGTTAGAGAGCAAGTATGACAGAGCGCATTGCAAATTTGTCTAAGTGTGAGACAGTATTCTTACTAGTGTACCTGGACATAGTTTTTGTTTGTGATGTTGACTAGAGTAAGTTCAATTCTTGTGAACTTGAACATAAACTCTATGATGACTATTGAACACCCATCTTAGAGTGCAAGTTAGTACAAAAAGTACAAAATAAGTTATGATAGTTTATCAAAGACAGTGTCAAGCTGACAGTACGGAATATAAAGACAAAATTAGTAAAGAGTTAAGGGATTATTTTTTTTATCAAAATAATGACTTAACAATATAAAGGGACAACATCCTAGATTTTTACTCTTGGATAAATTTATTTGTATAAATGTAATTGTAATTGTAAGAAAAGAAAAGTGATAGAGTTGATGTACAGAGTAGATGTATAGTGAAGTGATATGATGTGAAGTATATGATGCATATGTAATAGCGATAGTGAAAAAGCAGTGAAGAGACATTGATGTAAGTAGCATAAGGTTGTGTACCTTAACCTATTTTTGTAATTAGTGAATATTGTACATTACTTGTTTGGGAAATGGGCTCATCTGGTAATCACATATTGTACTACTAACTCCTAACAAGGTTGAGGCTTCTAACAAGGCCTATAGCCCTTAATTAGGACTTATACACTATATGCTTGTAATAGACTCCTAACAGGGTCAACATCCTTAACAAGATACTTTTGATTAGTGGATCTTTGTGGGTACCATCCCCATCAGGGTTTTCACTTGGTCAGGGTTTCCTTGAGAACAAATAATGTGTTATGAGTTCTTTGGTTTTATTTCTATGCATGTTGTTTAGCTTCTTATGTTATGCATGTGTAAAGATAATTTGTTATATCCATAATTGGGAAAAAGATAAAGTTTGTAGAATACTGATTCACCCCCCCCCTCTCAGTATTCCCTATTTCTAACAGGTTATGCATTAAGTGAAAGAATCTATTAGGTTTTGAATTATATTTTCTTATCATTCTTTTGAGATATTCCTTGAATATAAATACTTAGATCGATTCAGTTGGTGTTATTTTTCTCAATTTGTATTGGGTGGTGACTCTGAGAATCTATGTAGCAGTGTTGAGTAAAAGTTTTTTTTTTAACACTCTATAGATATGAGTCATAGGAATATCAAAGTCTAGAGGAAAGATCATCTTGAGAATAAATTAGAAGGTGAGCTTCCAAGTACCTCTAGAGCTAGTCAGTCAAGAAAAGAAAGGAATGATAAAAACATGTCTCAGGCTTGGAGATAGAAGAAAAATACAAAGGAATATGACCTAATCCATCCTATCCAAGAAGTAAATTCTCTTGAATGTAAAGATGTTGTGGATTTATGGTTAGGTGCATATGATGACTTTTATTCTCCTCATTCTAAGAGAGAGGAAGAAATACATCATATTAAAAAGGTGACAAATAGAGAGTCTCAAGGATAGGATAGAAGATCAAGAAGTAAAAGTAGAGGTGGTGAAGGTAGAAATGCTCCTCCCACCCAAGTATTTTCACCTTCTGAAAGCCTCCATGACCCAAGAGATAAACAACAAAGATTTTTTTGTTGAAACTTCAAAATCCAAAACTACTCTCCTAGATTCTAAAGATATTTTTGAAGAAGTGTTTAATTTCAAGAGAAGAATCTAGGAGAAAATTTCTATCAGAAAAGAAAGATAAAAATAAAAGGAGGATGAGTTCAGACAAGCTCAAATTAGATCAAATCAATTAAGAAGGAAATTTACAACCCTGGAAGCTATAAATGTTATTGCAGTACCTAAGAAAAATGATGAACAACCTAATACCACCCAATTGTTTAAGTTAGAAGACCTAAGGATAAAGGTAAACAAGTTGCAATAGGAATTTTGATTAATGAACCTATCAGTAATGAGGTTCCCATAGATGAATTTTTCAAATTGGATACTGATCTTGAAAGAGCTAAAAGAGAAAAAGAAATCTTAGCCAAAAAATTAGAGAAGGAAGAACTTGAGGCTACTACTTTGGAAATGAAAAAGAAAATTGATTTTGTAGGCAATCCTTAGGGCCTTCTAATATGGTTACTTCTACTTTAGTACCTGGTCCAAACTCTAGAAACTCTACTAAATAAGATACCATTGTCACACCACTGGCTGCTACCAATGTTGCTAACACATCAAATAATAAAGCATCCACCTCTCAAAATGATGGATCATTGAAAAGAAGGCTAGTTCATGTGGAAAGGTACAAATAACTTCTCTTTAATGGCATTCTTGGTTATCCTAATTTGATTCCTAAAGAAATTAGAGAGAAGCTTCCAAAATTTACTAGTAATAATGTTGTTACATGTCAAGATGACTTAAAGAAATTTATTGATATGATAGATGATTATGAAATCGAACATGAAGATGTGATTATGAAATTATTTGTTCAATCACTAAATGATGATGCTAGAGACTAGTTTAGAGGACTCCCACATGACTATGTTGGTTCATGGGATGATTTTATCAATTTTTTCAAGGACCAATATGGTGATAAAATAAATGAGGGTTTCATGTTAAATAAATTTAAAAATATCAAGAGAAACTAGAATGAAGAGGTCCTTGAATTTAATGTAATATTTCAAAAGGCTATGCACAAGATTTTCAAAGTTATGAGACTGGATGAGAAAGTATGTCTAGAAACATATCTAAATGCTTTTTATGCTAAGATGGGTTACCTTCTCAAGGACAAAAATCTTAGAACCATTAGGGAGGCTCAGAGATTTTTTGTAAATATTGAAAGCAACAAAAGGGTATCAAGCAAACTAGGTAGAAGAGAAGACCCTAAACCTCCTAGGTTTGGAAAGAAAGAATTAGATAAGCCTTCTAATATGAAACTTAAAGAATATGATAACTTGAAACAAATCCTAAATTCTTTAAAGGATTTAAATCCTAGTGAAAATAGAAATGGGGCTCAAAATAATGAGAAGCCTCCTTTCAATAATTTCAATAGGTAGCCTAGGTTGCAAAAGTTTCCTTACCACACTCAATGGAAGGATGGGAATCTTACAATCCCAAAAAGGAAGGACAAACCTAATGATAAGACCCCTGATCCATTGTAAAAGCATTCAGTTAACATGACTGATGATGTTTCATGGTGTATATCTTTTCAATCCCCACATGATCCTGATCATTGTGCAGTCTCTCAAAATGTATCTTCAAATAAAGAATTAGAGGGTGAGGAAGATGAATCATATGATGACCATGGTTGTGCTATGAGTTCTTCACATTTATGGGAAGAAGTTGATTCTCCAGAGGAGGATGAAAAATAGGATGTGTCTATCTCCCAAGGAAAAAGGAAGTCTATCATCAGCAAGTTTTTTCTAATGAAAAATAAGAGGAAATTAAATACATAATTTGTAATGTACAGAAGAGGGTGAAGAACCTATTGTATTAAGAAGACCTTCTGATGAAGAAATAGCTCAAATCACTATTGATATGGTTACTCAACCCAGGAGTAATTATTTTTTGAGAAATAGGAAAGTTGGTAATGTGGATGGTAGACCAACAGGTTTATTTATAGAGAAGAATAATGAAGACACTAAGCAGACACAAGAAAAGGATAAAACTGATGATGAAGTCAAGAAAATAAAAATAAAGAGTGCTAAAAATCTAATGGTTTGAATAATGTATACAAGTTAAAAGTAAACACACCAAAGGAAAATATCCCCATTCCCCAAGTTGACAATAAACAACAATGGGGATACAAGATGAACCTAGCATCTCAGGTTGAAGATAGAAATATGGTTCAAAATAAGCAAGATTTCTCTGATATAAAATACAACCCTATTGATATGGTTCAATTATTGTCTCAGATTAAAGTCAAAGTTTTAGTAATGGAAATGATGAGAATAGGTGAGCATAAAGAGAAATCCCTTACATGGGTAAATGGTTCTCTTTCAACAAGTGTTCAAAAGACAAGAAATACTCAGACATCAAAAGGAACAAAAGATAAATCTGAAAACAAGGGGAAAGAAATAGTAGAAATTATTTCATATATACCTCAAATTTATTTAGATAATAATGTTGTAAACACTTCTTTGGGAGCTATTGATCTCTTTTTCTTGACTCTGGTTATAAATGGAAAGATGTTAAAAAACTGCATGATTGATTCTGAAGCATCTAATACAGTTATGCCTTTTGATGTCATGAGATCAATGAGACTTCAAGTTGATACTCCTCATGGGAGATGTCAGGCCATGGATTCCAAAGAAGTGCCTATCATTAGTACAATTAAGGCTTTTCCTTATACACTTGAAACATATCCTAAAAGGTAGTTAACAATAAGTGTCTTAGTTGTTGATATCCCTCCTCGGTATGGAATGTTGTTATCAATAAAATGGAGTGCAACAATGGGAGGTAGTATGCAATGTGATTTATCTTTATTAATTTTCAAAATTTCTAGTGAAAATGTCAAAGTATCCAGAGAAATTAGAACTTCTCATATGATTAAGGAAGATACAAAAACACAAGAGTGGAAAGTCTAATAGGGTTGCAAATACGCTTAGCAGAAGGAAGATTTTATTGATAGAGATGTAGATTGAGGTTGTTGGGTTCAAGGAAATCAAGAGTTTATATCTAGAGGATCCTAATTTTGGTGAAGCTTAGAAAGCTTGTACAGAACCTGTTACTCTAGACATAATGAAATGGTTGGATTTCATCATCTAGGATGGTATGTTATTCAGACGGAGTCATTTGTGCATTCCACGAAGTTCTAGGAGGGAGAATATCATTAAGAAAAAGAATACTAGAGGATTGGTTGGACATTTTGGTTGAGATAAAACCCTTTATTTTGTTAGTGAGAATTATTACTAGCCATAGTTGCAGCAAGATGTCAATAAGTTTGTACAAAGTTGTAGAGTATGTCAAATGGCAAAAGGAGTAAAGTAGAATACAGGGTTGTATTAGCCATTACCTATACCAAAGAAGCCTTGGGAGGATATCAGTATGGAATTTGTTCTTGGTTTACCAAGGACTCGATGGGGACATGATTCAATTTTTGTGGTGGTTGAAAGGTTTTTAAAGATGGCATATTTCATTCCCTACAAGAAGACTAATGATCTTGTTCATATAGAAGAATTATTTTTCAAATAAGTAGTGAGACTACATGGTTTTCCAAAGAACATAGTTTCAGATCGAGAAACTAAGTTTATTGGATATTTATGGTGCACATTGTGGTAGAAGTTAAAGATAGATTTGAAGTTCAGCTCATCACATCATCCATAAATTGATAGACAAACAGATGTGGTAAATGGAAGTTTTAGGAATTTTTTGAGATATTTGGTTAGAGATAAGCCAATAGGATGGGATTTGATTTTACCACAGGAAGAATTTTCATACAATAATTTTGTCAACGGGAGAACTGATAAATCACCATTCCAGATTGTATATGGAAGTAGTCCCAAAAATACTTCCGAGTTGAGGAAGATAGACAAAGGAGAAATAAGTAGTGTTGAAGCTGAGGCTTTTGGAGAACATTTCAAGAACATCCATGAGGAGGTGAGGAAGAACATTACCAAGATAAATATCCAATATAAGCCTAAAGCAGATGAGAAAAGGAGACATAAGGAATTTCAGGTTGGGGATGAAGTCATAGTTTATTTTCGGAAGGAGCGATTTCTAGTAGTTACATATAACAAGTTGATAATGAATAATTTTGGGCCATGTAAGATACTAAATAAGCATGATTTAGGGAATGCCTATGAATTAGAATTGTCTACTAAGCTGAATATTTCACTAGTATTTGTGTGTGTGAAAATTGTACCTAGTTGTGGACATAACACTTCAGTAAAACATTAGAGGTTAGAAAATAAAAAACAACTGTAAATAAATGAAACTAAGCTAACCATGTGATTTATTGCCTTCTAGTAGGTGTGAGTATGGTATTCTCATATTAGAATCAAAATCAGTGACAATGCAACACCTAAATGAAGGATTTAAAAGAAAATGAGAATGAATATAAATTAATCTATTTTTTTGTATTTTTCTATGCAATTAGATGAAAAAATTGATATGAAACTAATCTAGAATGAATTGAAATGATATGAAAATTAATCTAACAATGATATGCTATGAATGAATGCTATGAACCCTCAAAAACAATAACAAAAATCTCACAATCGCCTTGTGTGTAAGAGCTTGAGTCTTCAGATGTTAATTCGCCAGAGTGGGTATGCAAATTTGAGGGATTGAGATATATTCGAGAGATTGTATTCAAGGGATTGAGAGATGAATTATGAAGATTTGAGCCTTGTTTTTATAGAAATCCAAGGCTTGAGGATGTATTGAGAAAAGCCATAAATCACTCTTGATAAACTTAGGTTAATTTTTGAGTTAACAAGAAATTAAGAATAAATAAACTCATAAAATAATGCAAAAAGCATTTTTTATGTCAAAATAGAGTTTAGTTCTCTTTTTCAACTCATCATCAAATGTTGAGTTTAAAAAGTTAACAAATTGAAATTAGTAATTGTTTTAAAGTTGACTGCTTTTCTAATTGTGCATGATTTAATATGAATTAATTTAATAAATAATGTGATTTATTTTCCACTTAACTGGTTTTGAATTAAAACAATTGATTTATGGGTTAATCAATTATTAAACAAAACTTTATTCCAATTAAATCATTAAATTTGACAACTTTGATTTTAAATCAATTAAATAAATATTTAATTGATTTTTTGTAGGAATTTAGATTTATTATCAAAATAAAAACAATATTAATTAGGAATAAATGCAATTAAATCTAATTAAGTAATTAAGTGGCAGAATTAAATTAATTAATTAAATATTCATCATATTCAATTAATCAACTTTAGGAAAGTAATAATATTTATCGTCAAATAATATTTAATTAAAGATAATTAGATAAATTAGGAATATTTAGGAAATATTCCTTGATGCAGAATTAAGATAAAATCAATTAGGATTTTGATGCGCAGATGTGCCTTAGGTTAGGACTTTTGTATTGATTTTGTTTGATGTGTCGATATAGGAGGTTAATGAACCTATAGCCTATTTTTGGGGTATTACATTTCGCCCCTCTTTGAATTACTGTGTGAAGCGCAGTGGTTCAAAGAATAATTTTTGTATGATAAAGATGTTTGAGATTGATTTGAAAGATGAACCGATTCTAAGACAGAAACCAATTAAAAGATTGGAAAAGCTGATTCAGGTCCTGGTTGACCAAGAATCGTGATGATGTTCACTATAGCAACGATGAACCAATGATTATGAAAAAGTATCAAAATGCCTAATTTTGAACCTTATGATTACAAAGAAGTGAGTGACCTAATTCTAGACCTGATTGTCCAAAGGAATTGTAATGGTATCACATCTGAATCCTTCAGTTACGAAGAACCTAGGAAATAACACTAATGAACTGATGGTTATGAAAAGATGATATAGTTTACAAGATTAATTAGGGTACTAGATTGATATGGATATTGATGAATCTGATATGCCCCAAGTGACGAGGACTTTTGATGAATCAACAACTAGACATGGTTGTTGTCTTGATTACTAAGGAAATATATTTGATTTATAGATTTGATTGATGTGCAATACCATACCCCCTTTAGGATTAAAATTGAAATATGGTAAGAAAAGCTAGCGTTATATAATTTATAAGCATGTTAATTGATTTGAGAATTGGTTATACACATCTGGGAATACATTTTGCATCATTTGAAGGTCTAGATGACCAAATTTGACTAGGTTTGACCATGGTTGACTAAGTTGAAAATTTGATAGTTTGATGTAAGATAATTAGTTAAGTTGAATTCTAGATTTCTATGATGATTGAAAGGTTGATTATGCAAGTAGTTAGTCGTCCTGGGTCTAAAAATTTTAAATCACAATTTTGACAAATTAAACGATCTCAAATTTTGATTTTGATCCCGAAAAAGGATTCTACTTGCTCTTTCATTGGAGGGACCTTCATACAATGTTAAGTCCTTGTGTCATGTTTAGCATTTTTTTTTTGAAGAATCATTTAAGTGTTCAAGCAACTTGTGAGACCATGAAGAATCATTTAAGTGTTCAAGCAACTTGTGAGACCATGAAAACATGCAAAATGCAAAGTGACATGCAAAATGAAATGCAAACCTAAGACCTAGGACCTAGTCACTGATCATGTGTCGATTCATTCTCATCATTGAACTTTTTAGGTAACTGGATAAATCAATACAATGTCCATTAGTTATGAAACCATGAACATATGAATATTGATTTTTATGCCAAAGTCAATACAATGACCACTGACTAGATAACCATGGACATATGAATATTGATTTTGTTTTTGGAATGTCAGATTAGATATAAGCACCAAGGCATAAATGTCAGGATGACCTAAATATCATGTCCATTTTGATATAGCAAGTTGTATAAGCATCAAAACATAAATGTTTTGATAGCCAGAATATGCCTTGTGTAACAAACACATCAAGCAGTCAAGAGATCATTCAAAATCTAATGTGAATTACCCGTAGTGACCCTTTATCATTCACATCCTTAGGTAAGATCGTGTTTCACAGTAGGAGTAAGAAATCACTCAAAAAGATAATAGTTAGATCAAACTTACTTGAATTTTCTAGGTATGAATGGTCGAGGTACTCATGGCCATCCAATTTGAGATGGAGGCTCTTACAGATGGACACCATTTCAATCCAAAATTTCCAATGTTGTGAGATTTTCACATACAAGCAAAAAATAAAGAAAAGATTTTGCCCCTAGTCATCACTCTCTAAATCCTTTAAAGGACATCATCGAAGATCTTGAGGGAACAAAATATGCAAAAATATCAATGCAAATAAGTAAGCATACAAGGAGATAAAAGCATGAAGCACAGATTGTTTTCAATTTGTTTTGATGTTTGTTTGTGTTTGATTTCATAATCCTTTCTGGTAGGAGACTGACTGATTGACTCATCTTGAGCTTTGAAGGACCTTGACTAGATATGACTCTTATGAGGTATACTGGAGACCAAAGGATATGACATTGATTTCCCCCAAGTGTTAGGCATTGATAGGATACAAATGTTTTTGCTGATTGGTGTACAAACTGACTTATTGAAAACAGGAATGTGGGAACAAACCAAGACATATGTACAAACTAAATTAGGACTGAAGGTTGGGAAAGACCAAGATTGTGCTGATAGATGGAGCATTTTGAACAAGTGGCACCCGTTTGCTAGGTTTTTACCATCTTGGTAGAGATTCTATTTTTTCTACCAAGGCACTTGTTTCCAAGTTTTCACCAAGGCACTTTTTCTTTTTCTTCTTTTTTTTGTATTTTTCATCTTTTCAAATTTTTTTTGATATTTTTGAAATTTTCAAAATTTTCAATTTTTTTGTGAATCATCAAGGCACCTATTGCTAGGTTTTCACCAAGATGTTCATTTTTTTCAGGACTTTTTCTATTTTTTATAAATTTTTCAAGACATTTTACCATAGACTAAATGCCTTAGGCGTAGAATTTCTTCAGATGGAGAATGTTGATTATTTCTCAAATTTGTTCTCCTTCATTTTTTTAGAGTTGATAGGCACTAGAGCCAAAAGTAGTAGTGATAACAAAGGGACCCAGCGAGTTGGGTTCAAACTTCCCCTTGCACTCTCTATGTGATTGATTTTTAGGATTCTCTCTCAAGACTAGATCGCCAACCTGAAATTCTCTGTGTCTGACTTTCTTGTTGTAGCCTCTAGAAATTCTCTTATGATATACTCTGAGATGATCATATGTTGCTTGTCCACACTCATCTATTAGTTCAAGTTCTTGCAACCTAAACACTTTGTAGTCATCATTAGTTACTAGACCATGCATTTTGATTCTTAGTGATGGGATTTCAACCTCAATAGGTAGTACCACTTCAGACCCATAAAATAAAGTGAATGGAGTAGCCCTAGTGGGTGTTTTGATACTTATTCTGTAGGCCTAGAGAGCTAGATTGATCATGAGATGCCAGTCTCTTCCTATTTTATTAACTGTATGGTGCATAATTTTCAATAGATTCTTGTTAGAAGCCTCTGCTTATCCATTCCCTTGAGGATAGTAAATAGATGACCAATGTTGTGCAATCTTAAATTTGGCACATAAATCATCTAAGTCTCTTTTTTTTAATTTCCCACCATTATCTATAACTATTGAATGTGGAATACCATACTGACATATGATGTAGTTCAGGATGGACATAGAGATTTTCTTGCCAGTTGCTTGAGTCAAAGGGACTACCTCTACCCATTTTGTGAAATAGTCTGTAGCTATTATGATATGGGTATGTCCATTAGAAGAATGAGGATGTATGGATCCTATAAGATCAAATTCCCATTGGTGAAATGGCCATTGTGTAGTAAAGGAAATTAGATCTCTCCCTGGAGCATGAATTAGGTTGCCATGTACTTGGCACTTTTGACAGTTCTTTGCAAACTTGATTGCATCTTTTTCCATTTTAGGCCAATAGTACCCAGCCCTAATAAGCTTTCGAGCTAATGTTAAACCATAAGAATGTGATCCACATATACCATCGTGGACTTCCTCTAATGCACGTTGAGACTCTTCGTGTTCTAAACACCTAAGAAGCATACCATCTAGACCTCATTTATACAAATCGTTACCAATGATGACATACCAGGATCCATTGCGGATAAGGTATCATTTATCATGGCGGTTGAAGGAATCAGGAATGATTTGGTCTTGGAGATAGGAGAAAAGGGTTTTGTATTGGGATGAATCATGACCTACAACAGTGTAGATCATGCGGGTTTCAGGGGAATCATATACAAGATAAGATAGTGCTTCCACCAGGAACTCATAGTATAGCTCATGTTTGGGCTACTGTAGTAGAGATGATAAATTTTCCATAGCATCAACATCCTTGTTCTCTATTCTAGGAATCTATTCAAACATGATAGATATGAAATATTTCTTTAAATAATCTACCATTCTTTTGTATGGGATCAACTTTTTATCTTTTGTTTGATACACATCATTGACTTGGTGTATTACAAGTTGTGAGTCTCCATGAATGTGTAATTCTACAACTCTCCACTCAATTTCTATCTTCATGTCATTAAGAAGGGCTTCATATTTAGAAATATTGTTGGTGCAAGAAAACTTTATTCTAAATGCTTTCGGGATTGAGTATCCTTGAGGTGTGAAAAACAATATGCCTAGTCCAGATCCATTCTGTGTATAGGAGCTATCAAAGAATAAATTCCATGATCTAGAAGACAACTTCATGATAGAGGAATCTGAAAATTCCATTTGCATTGGTGTATTATCAAATAATGGTGTGTCATCCAACTGATTAGAAGTTACCTATTGTTTGATAGCCTTGCATCATCCAACAGATCAAAAATTACCTATCCTTTGATAGCCTTTCTTTCAACATATTCAATGTCAAATTCACTTAATAACATCACCCATTTGGCTAATCTACCTGTGAGGGAAGCTTTGCTTAGTAGGTATTTTAGTGGATCAATCTTAGCTACCAAATGTGTAGTATAGACCAACATGTAGTGTCTCAATTTTTGTGATGCAAAGATCAAAGCTAGACAAGCTTTCTCAATCATTGAATAGTTCTTTTCATACAACACTAATGTTTTTCTTATGTAATAAATGGCTTTTTCCTTTTTTTTCTCATCAAGCTATGCTAGTAATGCCCCCAGTGATGTATTTGTTGCAGAGACATAAGTTCAATGGCTTCCCCTGAATAGGAGGCATCAAAATAGGAGGATTTGATAGATATTTATTGATATGATTAAAGTTCTTTTCACACTCCTCACTCCATGAGAAGGTCACACCTTTATGTAATGTTCTTGTGAAAGGTTGTGATATGTCTGCTAGCTGAGATATGAAGCATCTGATAGATTGTACTCTCCCTTGTAATGTTCTCATTTGACTGATATTCTTGGGAGGTTGCATCTCCATGATAGCTTTAACTTTAGCAGGATCAACTTCAATGCCTTTCTTGGAAACATTGTATCCTAGGACCTTTCCAGAGGTTTACACCAAAAGCACACTTTTTAGGGTTTAGCCTTAGACTAAACTTCTCCATTCTTTCCAAAAATTTTCTTAAATCACTTAGATATTCAGATCTGATCATATATTTTGCTAAGGTATCATCAACATAATCCTCCATAGTGTGATGCATCATGTCATGAAAAATAGATGTCATAGCTCTCTGATATGTAGCACCAGCATTTTTAAGTCCAAATGGCATGACATTCCAACAAAAGGTACCCCATGCACATGTTAAAGCAGTTTTCTCTTGATCCTCTGGAGCAATTTTGATTTGATTATAGCCAGAAAAACCATCTATTAAAAAATACATCTCAAAACCCATAGTCATGTCCACTATCATGTCAATGTTAGGTAGTGGAAAATCATCATTAGGGCATGCTTTGTTGACATCCCTAAAATCAATGCACACTCTTATTGATTTGTCTAGTTTTGAAATAGGTACAATATTAGAGCTCCATTCAGCAGAGTCAATCACTCAGATAAATCTCACTTTTAGGAGCTTCTCTAATTCATCTCTTACCAAGAGTGCAACATGAGGATGCATCTTTCTTAACTTTTTTTTAATAGGTTTTACTCTTAGAGCAATAGATAAATGGTGCATTATAAAATCAGGATCAAGTCCAAGCATATCTTAATACTTCCATGCAAAGTTGATCGTCTTTTCTATCAAGAATTTAGTGAATGGTTTCTTTTCTTCTTCTGATAAGGATTGTGCTACATGAATCAACTATGGTTCTTCTGTTGTATCCAAGTTGATAGATTGTGTTAGCACCTACAAAAATTTTCCCTGGTTCTATGTCTTTTCCTCTGGTCCCTGTAGGTTTTTCTTTGTCCCTAGTCCTTAAAACCCTAGGTCTAAATTCAAATTTATAGCCATTGGAGGTAGAAACCATAATTTTCTTGGTCGGGTTCTAATTTTTCATTAGCTTTTTCAGGCCACTTAAGTGATTTATAAAGCATGTGCACCTTTTTTGTCTCCCGGTTAGTCGCTAGATCTCACAATGTTTAGCGGATAGCAGAGAAGGTGCTAAGACTTCATGACTAACCCAATCACATGATCGGTGAATGCCAGTGGTTATGGTCAACATGTTCCAAGGTTGCACAACTAACCTTAGTTGCTAGGTCTCTAGATCTTGGCGGTTCATCCAGAGACTTGAAAATTCATAGAGTCGCCAGATCTCTAGATAAAGTCAAAGTTAGCATAAGGTTCAGAGATCCAGTGATGACCGTCAGATCAGGATTGTGTGGAAAAGATTTAGTCACTGAGTCTTGTGTGATGGTAGGCCCATTTCATGAGGATGGTACAGGTGGATACATTGTCAGAGGGAGATGAGGTGTCCGCTAACTATTGGCTGTGAAATGGTGACTCAGGATGTTGTTAGCGGGGCCCAATTATTAGTTACCCTTTAATCTAATGGTTGTCTTATAATTTGGTGGAATATTTTAGGCTCATGCAGAAATGTGACCAGCCGTCGATCTTGTTGTGCTCCAAGTGTTGAAAAGGGTGGGTCCGTTACCAGCTGTGCGGATGTGGCCACTGTTGATTGGTTGGATTATTTGCTGATGTGGAAGATGTCAGAGATGCTAATGCTTGGTAAGGAAAGGTTACATGTCATCTTACCAGCTATGTGCACATGGATATTTTTGATAGGTTGAAACAAAGTGGGGCTAGATTCTAAAGGCGTCGGCAATAAAGAGAAGATCTAATAGTTGTCTTATAATCACATGGAATCTTTTAGGCTTATGCAATCATGCGACTAGTCATCGATCTGGTATCAAGGATGCAGAGCTATATTTTGTGGGTCCTCTGTCAGATGTGACTAAGTAGTTAAAGGTGAATGGTTCGATGACATGTGGAACTAGGTGGTCCCATGTGTGACTATAGTCACTAAGTCGCTAAAGGTAACTAAGGTTAGAGGAGATGTCTAGTGATCTCATGACTAAGGGAAAAATGTAAACCAGGATTCTTATAGAGTTAAACTATGAAGCCTGGGTAAAGTGAGATGATCTAATGGTGATGATATAAAGAAGATCTCAGTTTGAATGTTGGTCATTGATTTTCTATCTCACACCATGTAAGTAGCCGTTTCTTCCAGATTTAAAATTATTGAGGGTTTCAGTGACAAAAGGACTGGTATTCAATGCTTGAGTGGCTAGATCTGGTAGATGTGATTTTGTCTACTATCACAGTGTGGTCCAGAGAGTTTGATAAATTGAAAGCAGAGGGTCTGTACCATAGAGAGTGGGTGATGTGGTCGATCAAGGTGTGTTGTAGGTGAAGTGATCAGATTGATAAACATGGTGAATTCATGATCTTTGGTACACAAATCAAAAGAATTATCATAAATGAAGATCATTCTTGGATCTGATTGCTTAGGGTTGCTTGGGTTTTCTCCCATGTGATAAATTCTTGATTAGATCTAGTTGGTGTGGTGGTTGAAAACCCTAACCCTTTCCCTAGTCATCTAAAGCTTGTTGCATCCTGATTTTTGGGATTCCAAGATGACTAGTGGTATATATTGTAGTAGTTTTGATTTTTTAGGGTTGTTGATAGTGTTATGTTGATAGTCAATGTAGAAAATTGAACAAGGAGAGCCTGGATTTAGGGTTTGTTTCCTAGCATTTTGTTGTCTTGATAATGTACTAATTTTGTAGATTTTAATGAGAATAAACTTGAATTCCAATCTCAAATTTATGTTTGTCTTCTTGTTTTGATCTTGAGTTCATATATGTTAATCTCACAAAGTGAGTTAGCATATGGTATACAAAGTATATTGTGGGATTATCTTTGAGTTCTTGACAAAGTTAGGATTAAAGTCTTTAAGGTAGTTTCAGTGAGTTCATGGTTGGATAGGAATTTGATGATCAGGTTTGGGAGTGAGAGGGATAGTAGGCAAAGCACTTATTCTAAGTTCAAGAGTGTTTGAGTTGGGGTTTTCAGTTGATATATGTTATTGAGTGACTTTATGCCCTAGGTTAAGGAATTGATCCATTCTCTAGAAGCAATTCATCATCATCAATCACAAATATAAAATGATAAAATCTTTAAATCAGTTAGTAAAGGGTATAAATGTATAATATTTAGTGATTCCTTTCAAGAAGTGAATCAAGGGTACACCTGCCTGAGCATCTAAGCTCAAAGTGTAGGAGGATCCTTGTTGATCCTTGTTAATTGGCCCTTTTCCTTGCAAACTTTGGAGTGGTGATAGAGTTAGTAACGTTAGTTTGTCAATCATAGTGTAAACCTGCAAGTAGAAAGAGAAGGGGAACCAATAGATTGAGTGGGCTCAATTAGAACTAGAGATCTATCTTGTAAATGACTCAGAAGGACATCAAATATCTCATCCTTAGGTGCCTCAGAGAGGTTTTCACCTTCGAATAAATCTTTTATTTTTACTATTTTAGGTTCTGAGACTGCCACAAAGTGGTTTTCACCCTCAAAACTCTTTTTCTTTTTATTCTTGCTCTTTTGACTAAGATGTTTGATATCTGAATCTATCATGCTAATGCTCGGTTCAATGATGGAAGTCCTCATAGGCTCAACTGCATTGAGGTAGCGAGCAAGGGCATAGTCATTGGGAAAAATATGGATATCTTGGTTCAAATTCATGGAAGTTTGGTCAAGAAGATTAGGATGTTGGATAGTCAAAGTTGGGAGGGCTTGGGAAATAGTGTTTACAGATATGTATCTATCATCATTGGTCCTAACCCAGCTCTCAAGATCGAAGGTGATATTACAACTTAAAATGTTCAATTTGTGAATAGGCTCAATGCCATTATGGGATTCCACTTCAGCCATAGGTGGATCAGACTCATTAAGTTCATTATTTCGCTCTAGACTTACATTGGGTTTAGGTACATGTTGGTGAATAACATCAATATGTTTTTCTATAATAAGTTCATATTCCTTTGGAATGACTCCCCATTCATAGTCATTTGATTCCTCATCTACACCTCTAGGAAGTCTTAGAATATGTGTGAAGTTAGGACGAATACCCCAAGCAGGATTACCTTCAGATTCAGATTTGAATTCTTAGTCATGAGAGTCTATCTCAGAATCATTAGAACACTCCAATTGTTTAGTTATAGTGATAGGCTTACCTTCCTCTTTATCTGTTTGATGGTCTTCGAGATTAGCTAGTTCTTGTGGTGCAACTATCTCTCATTCCATAGTAGGTTCTTGTGTGTCTACTACATTGACTCTTTTGATTGGATCAACTTCTTCTTGAAGGAGGTCTTTAATTTATTTAGGCAAGCATTCATAAGGAATAAGCTCATCAGTAGTGTATGAATCACTATCACTAGGATGGACATCTTCTTCCTCATTTTTATCTCCCTCTGGTTCTATTTGTTCTATCACATGGGAAGAACTTCCTTAGAGATAAAAGGGCTTCTTTTGATAACCTAGACCTATTGTATCTTTGTTGGTTTGACCACAGTGGTCAAGAGGTGATATGAGACCTTTTCCTTGTAGTCCAGAGGTCCTTTTCTAGTGTATCCCATTTTAGCAATTAGTTTATCCCATGGTCCATATGACTTTGGAGGAACTATTGGAGTCTTGGAGTCACATTTCTGGATTGACTAGGATTGAGATTTATCTTTATATAACCATGCCAATACAACTTCATCTTCTTCAAAATCTTGTTTAGATACTTTCTCTGGGACAAAGCTTCCATTGAATATGACCTGGGATTCTTTAGCATTAGGTTTCACTTTGTTTGAAGGTTGTCCATAAGACTTTGGTGATAATGAGAGAGATGTGAGAGATAAGAGTGGTTCCATTGTGTATTCTCCCATACCATTTTCCTTGATTTTAACTTCTTTAGAAATTTCCTCTATCTTGGATGTTGATGGAATGTCAAATTGCTTACTAGAAGATTCTCTATTATTAGGAACAAGTTTATCAGCACTTTCCTTTAATGCATTGCAAGTTGTAGAGAGGTCAGCTGGAATTGTCACCTCTACTCCTTTGTAAGGAAATTGTACACATTGATGGTATGTGGAAGGAATAGCTCTCATTTCATGTATCCAGGGTGTCCCTAGAAGAATATTGTAAGCCAAAGGTATATCAAGAACTTGACATGTAGTATCTCTGATGACTGGACCTATTATGATAGGAAAGACAATTGTTCCTTTGGAAGATCTTTCTTCTTCATCATATGCCTTAATAATTATTTTATTTTTAGGATCAATGGCAGCTTCAGATAATCCCAATTGGGTAATCAAGTTGTAAGAACAAATGTTGAGACCAGAACCTCCATCTATCAACACACATTTGACTTGATGGTTTTGGATCAAGACTTCAATATGCAAGGGCTGATTATGCAGATGACTCAAGGAATTATCATCTTCCTCTAAAAAGGAGATATATTGTGGGGATGTCAGATGACCAACCATAGTCTGGAATATTTCTAAATCAAGGTTATCAAGAACATTGGATCTGAGTAGAGCTTTGTCTAGGATGGCTCTATGAGCTAGAGATATTTGAAGCAACTCAAATATAGAGATTTTTGCATTGGTATGTTGAAGTTGTTGGGCTATAATGTATGATGTAGGCCTCGTATCATTAGGATTTGATTTTGAGGTAGCCTTCTATTTAGAAGCAGATGAAATATTAAAAGGCATCTTGGGGACATTGGATGAATCAAAATTTTTTCCTTGCAGATGAGCCTGAGCTTGTGATCAAGTAACTGGGTTTGTCGATTGATTATCTCTATCTTTTCTCACAATAGTGATGACATTGCAATGTTTAGATAAGCAAGGTTCCACCATGTTTATGACAACAATGTTTCCAAAGTAGGCATAATTGACTTCAACACCCATATTAGGCTGAGAAGATGAATCTCCTTGACCATATTTCAGAAATGGCTCTGTGAATGTTGTATGATCATTATTGCTTTTATGATTGTCAATCATGATTTCTCCATTATAAATTTTTTCTTGTATGATGTGTTTCAAGAAAACGTAGTTATTAGTTTTATGACCCTTATTGTGATGGAAGTCATAGAAATTGTTCTCTCTCCACCATTTCGGTTTAGGTTCAGGATCAAAGACTTCTATCTCAGGCAAGGAAATGATATTGTTAGCCAACAAAGTTTTCATGGAAAATTCCAAGGACTCTCCAAGAGGAGTAAATTTGTGTTTAGGATCTGGAGCCCGAGGTTTGTAATCAGATGGTTTCTTGTTTGATTAATTTACTTTCACCTCTGAGGCTTTGATGGCTTGGGTACCAATAGTACGATTGAAACCAGGTGCCTTATATGGGGCACTGATAGTATCAACAATGTCATCTGTGACAACACCCTTATTCTTGTTCTAGTTTTTGCCTTTGTCTTTAGAGCTAGATCCAGATTGATACTTGTCTTTTTGAAGAGATATGTCTCCCTTTTCAACAAGTACCTTCTCAATTTTGATTGTATTTTCTACCATTTTATCAAAGGATGTATGATTTTTCATTAAATGGTAGTTGATTTCTGGAACAAGATTGTTGATGAAGATTTTCAGCTTCTCAGTTTCTGGAATAGGTCTAGCATATAGAGAAAACTTCTTCCTCCATCTTTTGAGAAAAGTCAGGAATGGTTCTCCTAGATATTGTTTTAGATTATAGATGTCGATCATAGTGACTAGATGCTGGATGTTATAGGAGTATTATTGATAAAATAGTTTGATTAACTCCTCAAAAGTTTTGATAGTTGGAGGCATTTTTTAGAACCAATGAATGGTTGCTCCTCCCAGAGATCATGGGAAAAGATGCACTAAGTAGGTTGGTTTGTGCATGAACTCCATAGATTGAGTATAGAATTCTTTGACATGATCTTGAGGGTTAGAGTTTCCATCATACTTATCATACTTAGGTATCTCCACTCTTTTAGGGAATGATGGCATGCACAAGTCTTTATCAAATAGAAAAGGGCATAGAGCCTCCATGGAGAACTTTTTAGGTTCCTTTTCTTTTTCAAGTTTATTAAGTTTGACTTACATGGCATGCATTTGTTTCATCATAGCTATGATTGGAGTTTCTTCCTCATGTGTAATGATATCTTCAACATTAAAGTTGGGAGGAAGTTTAGCCCCTTGACAAGCTAACTCTAAGAAGTATGTTTCTCTATCTTCCTTCAAGAAATGCCTCATCATTTTCTTAAATTCATCATCATTTTGATCGAGAGAAATTTCATAAGGTGTGGGTTCTTGATCCATACCATGTTGAGAGTGATGTCCTTGGGATCCTCCTTGAGACATGTTGATAGTTTTAGGACTACCTGGGATAGATTGATGAGGAGTAGTCTGATAAATTCTATGAATTGATATAGGAGGGTTTGGTGGGTTACCTACTCAGATTGATGGAGGAGGAGGTATGTAACCAGTTTTTAATCAAAGATTGTCGAGACCATCATCTTTGTAAAGACCTGAATTGTAGAGTTGCTCAAAGGTTGGACCCACTTGAGGAGACAAAGGTAAGGTATTGGATACTTCTTTGGATTTCGAGTGTGAGGAAGCTCTAGTTTCCACCATTAACCTTAGGTGAAGCAAGAGAGAAAGATGAAGACAACTAAAGAATGAATTGATTCAAAGAGATAGAATGATGCAACCTTGTTAAGATTGGATTGATTGAAGATTAGATTGGACATAAATGAAGGATACTGTACCCTAGTAGTATGGGTAGATTCCCAAAAGATGGTGGACACGAGCTCACAACACTTAGCTATTTTGATGAAGATTGAATTGAAAATAAATTTTGACAAGGTTTTGACACAAGATGAAAAAGACTCAAATTGATAAATCAGAGGGCTAAATCAGACTCAAGAGACCACTTTAGGAAAATGAATGGATTCATTCTAGTTTCTACTCTATTCCTGACACAGTGAGTATTTTGATAGAATCTAGAAATAGGCTGTAAAAACTAGACTCTTGAGAAATTTGACAAGTTTTTGACAACTTTAACTTTAGCTTTGATACAAGTTTTGAAATTTTAGGATGACTTTTGACACCATAAAGGATTTTTGCTTCAAATTTGCAATTTTTTAGTTTTTTAGTTTTAGATTGTTTGCAAATTTGTATGTCCAGGTTTGAAGATTTGTATGATAGTTCGTCTCAAGTAACCAAGTAGATATCAAGAACGAGAAATAGCAAGCAAGGGAAGCAAGAAATCATCTGAAAATAATGAAAAAGGGAAAAAGAAACCTTGCGCATGAATAAGCAATAGTGACTTATTGTGCTAATCCCTAGAAATGCTACTTGTGTATGTTCTCAAAAGTTTTTCAATAATGCACATAGTCCTAGAAAATGAAAAATTTGGCCTCGCTAGGATTTTTAGAAATGGTCTGACTTTGCAACTTTTGTGATCTCAAGAGGGTGAACTCCAATCTAGGTGCATCGGGGTTTTGACACAGTCTGAGAATTTAATCAATCAGGAGCTACTAGGGAGATCTGACAGCCCAACAAGAGACTACACCTATGAAGATTTCCTCCACAAGGACATTTATATAGCGACGGCTACTACCATGGAGAAAATGGCTATTACCACTTGAGGTTTCATCCATGTGGTTGACCCAATTAAGGGAAAGTCCACTATGGTTAACCCTCTCTAAAGGTGACTCACAAAAGATACCACCAGGGGACTAGATCAGATTCAAGGATCTAGGTTTTTGATACTATCCAAAAAGAAAGTAGAGCATAATCCCTTAGCCTCTTCACTTCACCAAAACAAAGAAAATAGATTAGTCCAACATGCTAAGACTAAAATTATCTTACCAAGATCTATGATTTCAACAACTTATGGTCTATCAATCTCTCTGGAGAGAGAATGTATTGATCAAAAGTCAAGGACACAAACCCAGTAGAACGCAAGATAATCTCAATATCCTCCTACCTAGAAGGGGATCCTTCATCAAGAAGAGATTTGCATGTAAACAAGTGAATGAAGCCCACTCTCTCAAGATCATCCACAAATAGTGTTCATAAGGCCTATTTACTATGTATAACAAATATGCAAAAAGCAAATCTATGTTTGTTTTAGAACCCAAAACTGAAGTGTGAATTACAAAAGTTGTAAAGGCACTCAAGCTTGACACAAGAGAGTTAATTTTATGTCCCAAAATGAAGTTTTATTAGATGTAATAGAATACCTAAGTTCCTCGCAATGTGCTTAGTAGATTTTACCTATTTTAGCAATTTTTGAGCATTTGTCTTCTATCTTTTGTACCCATAGGATGTACCTGCACCTGCAAACCATTGTTATGAAAAAATTACCTATTCTAGTACATGAAACCCAATGTTATAAAAATCCATCAAAAAAGAAACACAACTTGTCAATCCCATGCGGTAGAAAATCAGGTTAGTCAAAGATAATATGTCATTTGATAATCGAAAAACCTATTGTCATAAAAAATCAGATTCTAACCATTCTGCACTAAATCAATCATAACTTTTTCAAATCAAGATGAAATTAATTCAAACCAACAGAAAATGAAATCTAACTCAAATACCTTTCCAAAAATATAAATTTTTGATTTGTATCATGTCATATGTGCACGTACAAATAAAAACATTAGTCGGATTTCATAAAATCAGGTTCTAACCAGTCTTCACTAAAATGATCATAACTTTTGCAAATCAAAACTAAATTAATCCAAACTAATGAAAAATGAAAGCTAATTCAAATACCTTACCAAAAATATAAATTTCAGATCTTTATCATGTCATATGTGCATGTACCAATAAAAACATTAGTTGGATTTCATAAAATAAGGTTCTAACCAGTCTTCACTAAAATAATCATAACTTTTGTAAATCGAAACAAAATTAATCTAGACCAATGGAAAATGAAATCTAACTCAAATACCTTTTCAAATATATAAATTTAAAATATGTATCATGTCATATGTGCATGTACCAATAAAAACATCAGTTGGATTTCATAAAATTAGGTTCTGACCAGTCTTCACTAAAATGATCATAACTTTTGCAAATCAAAACAAAATTAATCCAAACCAACAGAAAATAAAATCTAACTCAAATACCTTTCCAGAAATATAAATTTCAGATCTGTATCATTTCATATATGCATATACCAATAAAAACATCAGTCAGATTTCTAGAAAAATAACTCAGAAATTTATCACAAAAATTAACCTTGTGGTCGTGGGTTCAAGAAAAATGATAGAAATTTGATAGAATAGAATGGAAACCCATTTCAAGGCCCCGCGGTGGGTGCCAAAAATGTGTGTGTGAAAATTGCACCTAGCTGTGGACACAACACTTCAGTAAAATATTAGAGGTTAGAAACTTTAAAAAAACTATAAATAAATGAAGCTAAGCTAACCATGTGATTTACTGCCTTCTAGTATGTGCAAATATGGTATTCTCATATTAGAATCAAGATTAGTGACAATGCAACACCTAAACGAAGGATTTAAAAGAAAATGAGAATAAATATAAATTAATCTATTTTTTTGTATTTTTCTATGCATACAGATCAATTTCTCGATTCGATTATGTAAAGTTTTTTTACCATCAATGTTTTGAATCATACTACATGATCCATCATCGGGATGCTAGAGAGAAAGAATAACAAAACATGGATCATCTTTTGTTATTCTTTCTCTCTAGCATCCTAATGATGGATCATGTAGTATGATCCAAAACGTTGATGGTAAAAAAACTATACACAATCGAATCCAGAAATTGATTTGTATTTATACATGGATTGTGGAAATCTAATAGATTTGATTTTTCTATGCAATTATATGAAAAACTTGATGTGAAACTAATCTAGAATTAATTGAAATGATATGAAAATTAATCTAACAATGATATGCTATGAATGAATGCTATGAACCCAGTATTCAAAGCCAGTTCCGGAGCTAACTTGTGTGATTTTGGCAAGTGCGGATAGATAATGTTTTCAAGGTGCCATGTTTGATTGTTAAAATCTTTCAGCTCAAGCCTTTGGTGCAAAATCTTTTTGCGAGTGTAGGCACATTGTGGAGGTGAACTGGTGTTTTTGATGGCGTATCTTTGAAGGGTTCTTTAGTCAATGTTCAATGTTGTCCTTGGATGCCAGTTAGTGTTACTGGTCAGCTATGTGGGGCACATTATTTCAGTCATATCAAGTGTGCAATATTTTTTGAAATGCTGAGGTTGCTATGTTTGTAGAGTCTTGGACATATCTTCTAAAAGGTGGTGCTAAGTATGCCTCATGGTTTTAAAGTATTTTGAATTTGTTATTTAAAAAAATAATGGCTGGCTTGAGATGTTGAAGTTAAAAGATTGGCCACCATCAAATTTGTTTGAAGAGGACATTGACTTGCATTAAAACATAAGAGGGAGCAAATATTGAAGCCAGTACAAAGCCATATGGAGGATTTTCAAGACATCCCAAGCACATTGCAAAAGAAATTTATGGTTACAAGCTGAAGAAGCTACAATGGTTCTGCATTTGTACGAGACATATTTGGTTTTAAATAAACCAATATGATGTGTTTTGAGAAAGAAATGAAGGATTCCAATAAACTTAAACAAATGGAAAGAGAATCATACGCAGTGATATAAGAAATAGCCATCAATGGATTTTACAAACACGAATTTGTAGAAAAGAAAAAATAGTCATCTTGCGGGGGGAATAACTTTTTTATTTCATCGTTGGATTGGGCTAAATTTTGAATATGTTGTCACAAACCTAGTTATATTGATTCCCACTAGAGTGATTTTCAAATTTCTTCCTAGTTCGTGAGGTACAGTCACCTGAGTGCGGCACTGTCAAAACTACCCATTAAAACTTCAAGACCAATTATCCCACATTGGCTGGGTGAGGGTTCATTTTTGTGTTTATATGCAACAACAGTCCAATGCATTGTAAACAAAGAGTTGAGAAGCTATTGGGAAGACCCCTTGGCTAGAGGTTTCTTTGTGCGACGGGCCCCACATATTTTGAATGAAAATGTGAAGAAGGCTTTAAAACCCTCAGCAGATTTGTCCCACATTGATCCCGGATTGAGAAATTATAGTGTTTATAAGCAATGACCCACACAAGATGAAATAAGAAGAAGTGATGGAGGCTATGCATGTGACCCTCAATGTTAGTGCCTCAGTTTCCATGCCCGCACCTAGGAAGAAGTAAATTTTGTAGAGATGACACATGGCACTTGGTCGCGGATTCACTGAATAAACTAGTGGTCATTGCAAACATCTGGCGACTTGGAGATGACTATGGTCGCAAGTTCTCTAAGTTGTGATGGTTAAGGCCATATAATTCTGAGATTATGAGAACACTTGGTCACCCATTCTCCAAGTTCCTAAGAGTTAGTGGATTTTATTTGGAGAAATGGAGGTAGCTCTTAGTCGTTGGTTCTCCTAATCCCTGGCGGTTAGTCCATGACATTTGGAGAATTGGAGAATGGGCTTAGTCGCCCATTCTCCAAATGATAACCCTGGTCAAAAATTTATTCAGAGAACTTGAGAATAGACTATTTCGCCAGTTCTGCAGAAGTAACCGTGGTTAAAGAATTTATTCAGAGACCTGGAGATACATGCATTCGCTAGTTCTCCAAGTCAAGTGGGTTAGTCTATGGTCAAGTCCGAGCATCAAATGACATGTTGACAAGTGGCAGATCCTGGTGCATTCTGTGGCTAAAAATTGCAGAGTAATATAAAATGATAAATTTTAAAATGCAAATTTAAAAGATTTAAAAAAGTGGTATAGTATGACTATATGAAATATTCAAAAATTTAAATGTTATAGCCTGTTCACGGAAAATTGTCCTGGGAACTCATTTTTTGCTAGAATATATAAGTGTTATATGTTTCCAGAAAGGTCTCGAAACAAGGAATCCATTGGCAATGACATTTTTCAATTTTAGTCAAGCGTGAAAGAGCAGTGTGAGCTGGAAAATCTAAGGACAAAAATCAGGATCAGATCAAATTGAGAAGTGATTACAGAAAGAGGTTGCAAATTTGGAGGGAAAAGGGTTTGTAAAGGTGGAATCAGTTGAGATATTTTTGAGGATGGATAGGTGTAGGTGACTTCCATTCTCCTATATCTTGTCTTCTCTCCATTGTAACAGAGGATGGTGAAATGAATGCTGTAAGGTAGCTTTCTAATTGCAGGGTCATGGTTTTTTGAGTTTCTTTTGTCATTCTGGATGTATTGAAGCACAAAGATTTGAATAAAATACTGTGCATTTCCTGTCCCAGATTAGTGTTGTCTCTTCATATTTTGTTGATGTCCTTGTATGTTTAAGTCTGTAAGGCATTCTGAATATACTAGTTACAAGGTAACTATGCAATTACCTGTGAGTTTCCTTCAAGGAGGGAGTTAGTCTCATGAGTAATTACAGAAGGATAAGCATTTGTATGAGGATTTGATATAGTAATTTGGGAATGATGAGATAGTCTGTTAGGCATTCTATCTGAACTGCATCTAGATTGTAAGGCATTCTGTTTGTGTTCTTATTAAATGATTTCTATTGATGTCCATTTGTATGACTCTGTTGCCCATTAGATATGGCACTGGTCTTTGCTTGTCCTCCAGTTTCATCATCAAATCTTTAAATCAATTCATTTTCCATTTCTAGTTCAAGAACATAAATGTTTGTAGATTGCATTGAATAGTGCAAGTGCTTTTTGTGATTCCTTGTAGAAGTGAATCAGATAGGTTAGCCTGCCTGAGTTTTAAAACTCGAAGAGAAGAAGGGTGAACACCCTTGTCACAATTGTCATTTTTATGCAATGATTGTTTACTTTTGTTAATATCATGGACTGGCTTTCTAAGCTCTACATCAGTTGTAGCCAGAGACATTAGTAAACCATTGCTAGAACCCCTAATCCACTACAAGGATTTCATTGTGAAGTAGTGATTCTGAAGATAGGTACACCCGCCTGGGTCTGTGGAGCCCAAAGTGAAGGAGGAGTGAATCCTTGTTAATTAGCCTTTTCCCTGTAAGAATCTAGAATTGGGGATCTAAGAGTCAAGCTTAATAGCATATTGTGATTCTACATGAAAAAGAGCTAACAGATTGGTGACTCTACTGGAGAGGCCATTGTATAGAATCATTTTTTTAAAAAAAATTTATTATTATATTTTCTCACTGAGTGTGAGTGGTGGCTCTGGCATCTTTGTTTGATCAGTGAAGTGTAATGAAAGTATTAGTATATATGTGATCCTGACAAACAACTAGTATTCTGTCATGGTTGTGTTGTGTTTGCTAGCTTTGAAGGTGATTTGGAGAAGCTTTAGATCAATATATGTGCAGAAATATAAACACATCTCCAGGTATTTGATTTTCATACTAAGTTGTTTCACGAAAATCATAAAAAAATTGTCTCCCTATCTAGTGATTTTAGGCACTAAGTGAAAGGGAAGAATTAGTATTTGCATACAAGTTTTTTAGCATATTCAGTTATTGTATATCGGTGTATGCAAATAATTTTCAAAGAGATATGTTAGTTTCTTTATGGATAAAATCTACATAATATGTATGCTTCAGTTTACATATACAAGGTTATGGTTGATTGAAGGAAGAAAATGAAATGTATTCAGAGTATTCCCAGCCTTGTGTAAGTTCAAGTGTAACCATGGCTAATCAGATGTTACAGTAGTGTAATAAATAGAGTTTCAATATTAAGTTGTATCCAGCTCTGAATTTTGAAGGTATTAGTGGTTACCCAAATTCTTTTCCATCTGAAATCCGAGAAAAGTTGCCAAGATTCTATGGTGGCCAAGAGGAGAAGGCTGAAAAGCATTGTAGAAAATTCATGGATTTGATGGAGGATTTTGATATTGAATATGTGGACAGCATTATGAGGTTGTTTATCCAATCTCTGGTGAAGGATGCAAGGTGTTGGTTCTCTTTCTTGCCGAAATGTTCTATATCTTCGTGGGAAGAGCTAAGATCATCTTTCATGGAACGATTTGGTGAAAAGGTTGATCCAATTGTAGTGATAAAGAATTTCATGGAGATCCAAATAAAGAATGGTGAGCTGGTTCCTCCTTTCAATTTCAGATTTGCAAAAGTATTGGGTCAAATCCCTATGGAGTTTAGACCTAATGATGCTGTATGTTTGGTTGTTTATTTGGGGGCATTTGGCAAAAAGATGAGTTACTTGTTAAGAGATAAGAGGCCTGAAAATCTGCATCATGCATTTATGACAGCAGTAGATATTGAAAATAATTTATTGTATGGAATCGTCCCAAGGGGTCTTCCATATACTAAGGATCGCTGTCATGATGAATCAAATGTTTTAGATGAGTATAGACCAAAAAATGAAAACAAATGTCAAGGTGTTTACATGCCTGCTGATTTTGCTAATCATGCTTTAAATTATGTTCTGACACCAAATATGAGTGGAGAACATATTCAGCGAATAGCAGTGGCTTTTCAAGTTAATGTCTGTATGGTTAGCAAGGAATGTTATGATACTCTCAAGGAAGAGATAAATGTTTACAAGGGATACGTACCTAATAAGTTTGTAACTAGTTGTTCCATTTTTGGGGTTGCAGAGACAAGTGGTTTGTAGTCAAATATGGAAAATAAAGAAGAGGCATATGATTTATTGGGTGACGATTTTGAAGCCCCACATGAGGGAGTTCTATCAAACTTTGCTGATACTGAATCTAGTTACTTTGTTGGTACCGAATCTGATAGTGATATTGATAATGCTCACTATTGTGCTGATGATGAGATCAATGAATGTCATGACATTGAAGATGAATCCATGATGGACGAGGTTTCTATTCAGCCTATGGATCTTTCCTCCTTTCAGAGCAATGATGTAGATTTCTCATTCCAGTTTGAGGAAGATTTTTATGAACAACAAAGTGTCAATTATGACAGACATGAAAGTTGTTGCGAGCATTCCTTTGCACAAAAGGATAACAACCCAAAATTTTCAGTCCTTGGACCCAATAAAGAATTGGTTGAGGAAGAAGATTCATGGAGCCACAAAGACCTTGATATTTGTGAAGATAAAGAAATGGTTTATATGCAGCCTTGTGAGAAGGAAGAAGACTCATCATGTGTTGGATATGATTGTGAAGGTGTTGATTCATATAAAACAGAGATAAATTCTTTTGTTTTAGCTAACAATAATGATAGTGTGGATTTTTCAGTTTGTATGTTTGCATCTTGTGACTTTTCATGCAAGGTTGTTTTTGGTGGGTCAATGGCAAGTTTGTATCAACCGACTTATGAGAGTTTTCAAGAAAGTACTTCCTATGATGTGGAGACCAAGTCTGATTTTTCCTTTAAACCGAAAATGGATGTCATCTCATTTGACATGGACATTGACATTGATGATATTGTCAATGGCATGAAATCAATGTTTGGTCAAGAGGAAGTTGTTAATGCTAGTAGTGTCTCTTATAGCAGCATTCTACATCAAGAGGATGTGTGCCAAAATGAGAACATGTGCAATGAATGGCATGCTGATTTATCAGAACCACACTTTGAAATGTTCCACATGGAGTTGAAAGAATATTCATATTTTACATCAGATCAGTTGTTTCAGCCAGAAGTATGCTCATTTTTGCAAACATGGGATGATGATGAAAGTGTTGATGCATTGTTAGTTAAAGATGTTGATGTGAATCAGCAAGAGCATATAAGTTATCAGGCTGAAAATGAGTATTTTCTTTTTTCAGTCCAGCATGATGTTGTTTTTCGGGATGAACTAAATATGAAGCCACAAGTTGTAGTTTATGACGATTCATCTGAATGTTTGAGTAGCATGCATAAAATTGAGACAGAATGTTTTACATTTTCAATGCAGCCAGTTGAGTTTTTATTTGAACATGTTAAGGAGATTGATAGTGAAGAATATAATATTTCATATGAATGTTCACTATGCTTTGAGTATGAAGAACAGTTTTCAGATTATGGATCCTTTCAGAAAATGCATGAGTTTGTAATGCCACAAGATGATAGATGTAATGATAGCAAAGAATATGATAGTGGCATGAAATATGCAAATTTGTTTCAGAATGGTCAATTGCTTGGAAGCAAGTTATACAGAATGACCATTTTCCCGAATGATGAGAATCAGACATTTGACAGAGGTAAATGATGATTCAATTTTTGTGATTATGGGCCATTTTTAAATGTTGTGCACATTGTATAGTCGCTTTGTTTTCAGTTCTGTGTTTACTTTCAATAAAAGGGTTCCCGGTCTGAGAAGAGGGGAAAGTGAAAGAGAAATGTCTGATTTCAAGTTTAAGTGGTCTGCTTCCACCATGAGATTCTGAGGTTCTTTGCATGCCCACATGGGGCATGCATCCAGAGTTAGAGCCACTATTGGGACTAAAAACACAGTAAGGGTTTTTTAAGTACCATGTTAAAATTTTGCTGTTTGAGGCCCTAAAAGTTCTATGTGAGCCTCCTTTCCCGGATGAGATTATGAAGTTCTCTATGCAGGTCAAGTGCATATCACCTTTGTTTTGGCATTTGAAGACATCTCAAGTCATTAATTTTGAATTCTGAGTCATTCTGTGATGTCTTGATTTGAGCACTTGTCCAAAGTCTACATTTGTCTCTAAGTGCCAATTTGCTGTAACAGGCCTTGTTTGTATTTGAATATCTTTTTCCCTATGATTGGTCATGACATTCCAGCTATGGCATCATATTGTAGGTGTGGGAGTGAGTCATCTCACCAATTTTTAGCCCCTCATGTGCCCGTTTGACTTCTTTGCTAATCTCATTTTGTTTGCAAGTTGTGAAAATTCTCTGAATGCGCACTATCCAGTTTCATAAGTGACCTACTTTCAGGTTTTCTAGTTTGTGCCTAGTATAAAGCCCATCATAATTAAGTGTGGTTATGTACTGTAGACCTGGAAGACTAAGCGTTTGATGATTTTCAAGTCTCTACCAATCCATCTGACCACTTTCCCAGGCCAATTCCGAATCAGATTCATGTGATTTTCACTGTTTATTGCCCTGAATTTTATTACTAAGCTGACTTTGTTAATTGAATGCATTTCACCATGTGAATTTCTAAGGAAGCTAGTTATGGATTCATGTTTCTTGTATGAGGAAGAATCAGTTCCTATGATTCCGGTTCCTAAAAGTTTCAATGGGTCAGTTTTCAAAGCCAGTTCCGGAGCTGACTTGTGTGATTTTGGCAAGTGCGGATAGATAATGTTTTCAAGGTGCCATGTTTGATTGTTAAAATCTTTCAGCTCAAGCCTTTGGTGCAAACTCTTTTTGTGAGTGTAGGCACATTGTGGAGGTGAACTGGTGTTTCTGATAGCGTATCTTTGAAGGGTTCTTTAGTCAATGTTCAATGTTGTCCTTGGATGCCAGTTAGTGTTACTGGTCAGCTATGTGGGGCACATTATTTCAGTCATATTGAGCGTGCAATATTTTTTGAAATGCTGAGGTTGCTATGTTTTTAGAGTCTTGGACATATCTTCTAAAAGGTGGTGCTAAGTATGCCTCATGGTTTTAAAGTATTTTGAATTTGTTATTAAAAAAACAATGGCTGGCCTGAGATGTTGAAGTTAAAAGATTGGCCACCATCAAATTTCTTTGAAGAGGACATTGACTTGCATTAAAACACAAGAGGGAGAAAATATTGAAGCCAGTACAAAGCCATATGGAGGATTTTCAAGACATCCGAAGCACATTGCAAAAGAAATTTATGGTTACAGGTTGAAGAAGCTACAATGGTTCTGCATTTGTACGAGACATATTTGGTTTTAAATAAACCAATATGATGTTTTTTGAGCAAGAAATGAAGGATTCCAATAAACTTAAACAAATGGAAAGAGAATCATACGCAGTGATATAAGAAATAGCCATCAATGGATTTTACAAACACGGATTTGTAGAAAAGAAAAAATAGTCATCTTGCGGGGGGAATAACTTTTTATTTCACAATTGGATTGGGCTAAATTTTGGATATGTTGTCGCAAACCTAGTTATATTGATTCCCCCCAGAGAGATTTTCAAATTTCTTCCTGGTTTACAAGTTACAGTCACCTGAGTGCGGCACTGTCAAAACTGCCCATTAAAACTTCAAGACCAATTATCCCACATTGGCTGGGTGAGGGTTCATTTTTGTGTTTATATGCAATAGCAGTCCAATGCATTGTAAACAAAGAGTTGAGAAGCTATTGGGAAGACCCCTTGGCTGGAGGTTTCTTTGTGCGGCGGGCCCCACATATTTTGAATGAAAATGTGAAGAAGGCTTTAAAACCCTCAGTAGATTTGTCCCACATTGATCCCGGATTGAGAAATTATAGTGTTTATAAGCAATGACCCACACAAGATGAAATAAGAAGAAGTAATGGAGGCTATGCACATGACCCTCAATGTTAGTGCCTCAGTTTCCATGCCCACACTGAGGAAGAAGTAAATTTTGTAGAGATGACACATGGCACTTGGTCGAGGATTTGTTGAATAAACTGGCGGTCATTGCAAACATCTGGCGACTTGGACATGACTGTGGTCACGAGTTCTCTAAGTTGTGACGGTTAAGGCCATATAATTTTGAGATTATGAGAACACTTGGTCGCCCATTCTCCAAGTTCCTAACAGTTAGTGGATTTTATTCTGAGAATTGGAGGTAGCTCTTAGTCGCTAGTTCTCCTAATCCTCGGCGGTTAGTCCATGACATTTGGAGAATTGGAGAATGGGCTTAGTCACCCATTCTCCAAATGATAACCTTGGTCAAGAATTTATTCAGAGAACTTGAGAATAGACTATTTTTCCAGTTCTGCAGAAGTAACCGTGGTTAAAGAATTTATTTAGAGACCTAGAGATACATGCATTCGCTAGTTCTCCAAGTCAGGTGGGTTAGTCTATTGTCAAGTCCGAGCATCAAATGACATGTTGACAAGTGGCAGATCCTGGTGCATTTTGTGGCTAAAAATTGTAGAGTAATATAAAATGATAAATTTTAAAATGTAGATTTAAAAGATTTAAAAAAGTGGTATAGTATGACTATATGAAATATTCAAAAATTTAAATGTTATAGCCTGTTCACGGAAAATTGTCCTGGGAACTCATTTTTTGCTAGAATATATAAGTGTTATATGTTTCTGGAAAGGTCTGAGAATGAAGAATCCATTGGCAATGACATTTTTCAATTTCAGTCAAGTGTGAAAGAGCAGTGTGAGTTGGAAAATCTGAGGACAAAAATCAGGATTAGATCAAATTGAGAAGTGATTACAGAAAGAGGTTGCAAATTTGGAGGGAAAAGGGTTTGTAAAGGTGGAATCAGTTGAGATATTTTTGAGGACGGACAGGTGTAGGTGACTTCCATTCTCCTATATCTTGTCTTCTCTCCATTGCAAGAGAGGATGGTGAAATGAATGTTGTAAGGTAGCTTTCTGATTGGAGGGTCATGATTTTTTGAGTTTCTTTTGTCATTCTAGATGCATTGAAGCATAGAGATTTTAATAAAATACTATGCATTCCCTGTCCTAGATTAGTGTTGTCTCTTCATATTTTGTTGATGTCCTTGTATGTTTAAGTTTGTAAGGCATTCTGAATATACTAGTTACAAGGTAACTATGCAATTACCTGTGAGTTTCCTTCAAGGAGGGAGTTAGTCTCATGAGTAATTACAGAAGGATAAGCATTTGTATGAGGATTTGATATAGTAATTTGGGAATGATGAGATAGTCTGTTAGGCATTCTATCTGAACTGCATCTAGATTGTAAGACATTCTGTTTGTGTTCTTATTAAATGATTTCTATTGATGTCCATTTGTATGACTTTGTTGCCCATTAGATATGGCACTGGTCTTTGCTTGTCCTCTAGTTTCATCATCAAATCTTTAAATCAATTCATTTTCCATTTCTAGTTCAAGAACATAAATGTTTGTAGATTGCATTGAATAGTGCAAGTGCTTTTGGTGATTCCTTGTAGAAGTGAATCAGATAGGTTAGCCTGCCTGAGTTTTAAAACTCGAAGAGAAGAAGGGTGAACACCCTTGTCACAATTGTCATTTTTCTGCAATGATTGTTTACTTTTGTTAATATCATGGACTGGCTTTCTAAGCTCTACATCAGTTGTAGCTAGAGACATTAGTAAACCATTGCTAGAACCCCTAATCCACTGCGAGGATTTCATTGTGAAGCAGTGAGTCTGAAGATAGGTACACCCGCCTGGGTTTGTGGAGCCCAAAGTGAAGGAGGAGTGAATCCTTGTTAATTAGCCTTTTCCCTGTAAGAATCTAGAATTGGGGATCTGAGAGTCAAGCTTAATAGCATATTGTGATTCTACATGAAAAAGAGCTAACAGTTCTCTTTTTCAACTCATCATCAAATGTTGAGTTTAGAAAGTTAACAAATTGAAATTAGCAATTATTTTAAAGTTGACTACTTTTCTGATTGTATATGATTTAATATGAATTAATTTAATAAATAAAGTGATTTATTTTCTACTTAACTAATTTTGAATTAAAACAATTGATTTATGGGTTAATCAATTATTAAATGAAACTTTATTCCAATTAAATCATTAAATTTGACAACTTTGATTTTAAATCAATTAAATAGATATTCAATTGATTATTTGTAGGAATTTTGATTTATTGTCAAAATAAAAACAATATTAATTAGGAATAAATGCAATTAAATCTAATTAAATAATTAAGTGGGAGAATTAAATTAATTAATTAATTATTCATCATATTTAATTTATCAACTTTAGGATAAATAATAACATTTATCGCTAAATAACATTGAAATAAAGATAATTAGATAAATTAGGAATATTTAGGAAATATTCCCTGATGCAAAATTAAGATAAAATCAATTAGGATTTTGATGTGTAGATGTGCCTTAGGTTAGGACTTTTGTATCGATTTCGTTTGATGTGTCGATATAGGAGGTTAATGAACCTATAGCCCATTTTTGGGGTATTATAGTATTCAATATTTCAGATCTGACATGGTATCATGAAGGAGGTGTTGAAGATGAGATCACAAAAGTACAATGGAGTATTCCAGTAATTACTTCATCTACCAAAGAGATTGAGGATATACTAGATAATCATGTTGGTAGAAGCACAAGGAACACAACATATGAAGAATATCTAGTCAAATGGAAAGGATGACCTACATAAGATTTATCATGGCTGACAAGGGAGGAGGTTAACCATCTTGGTTTTCCTCTACACACCTGAGACATGATAGGATCACTTCTCAAATAACTTTGGGTGTATGATGCAAGAGCATATTGGGTGTAAGGGTAATCTTACATCACCCAAAAATATTTCTAATTTCTTTTCAATAAAGGCTATCTTGTGTAGAGCTTCTATTTTTGGAAACATACTATTTTTAGTAAGTTGGTCATACAAGCTCAAAATAGTCTGATTTCATAGGTGGAGGTTCATCTTAGTCATATCAGCCTACCAGTCGAGTTTCATTGCCATATCATTTGTATTGGTGAAGTTAGTAAGGTTTTTGGGTATGAAATCTTTGAGCTCAATTTTGAAGGACTTAGAGGCTCTGGATCATGATCGACCCCCAACTGACTGGAGCTTGCATGAGTCAACTAATATAGATCAAGTCTAGTCATTTCAAAAAAGTGGTTATAATAGCCAAATGGACCTACGGTTAAAAAATTTATGACCTACGAAAGTTAGGCTACCTAAAAATAAAATTTGTAATTATTTTGAGCATCTACCCTAATTTAATAATTATGAAAAATAAAATAATTCTAAGGGTAGTCAGCCTTAATGGATAAATTTCTAGAACCTTCTTGGGCAGTGGAAAATTGTCTATATAAGGAAGGCCCGTAGTGTTTTCTAGGGTAGTTTAGGGTAGTTCTGGGTAATGATTCAAGGCTTTTTCCTACAGAATATTGTAAGGAAAATGCCCATGTGGCTTTTCATATTATAATTTTGGAATTTGTAATTCCACACTTGTGGAGATAATAAGAAGCACATTTTCTATTTTTACAAATTGTTGTTGTTTCTCTGTTTCTCTTATGTGTTTTTGGTATTAAGGGGATCATCCTTCATCACTTTTACTGAATCTCTCTCTCTTTGACAATAATGCCAAAGACATTTTCAACTTTCTCATTCATCTTCACCATGTAGATATCTTCATGTTAGCTTTTTGAACTATATGCTCCTTTTTTCACCTTCCTTATGACTGATCAACATCTTGTGCTTAACTCTTCACAGCTTTAGGCATTTCCTAAAGTGTAACTTCCTTGCATCAATTTGTTAGATATTTTGATCAATACATTTGATGCAATACTACATTTGTTTTAGGTAGCCTTAGCAAGGGGAATAACCCCTAATTTACCTCTTAGATACTCATGTGCATCCTTAGGTAAAGCTTTAGTGAATATATCATCTATTTGATCCTTTGAATTCACATATTCCAATCTCACTTCTTTTTCTTGAACTAGCTCTCTCAAGTAATGATACTTGATAGTAATATGTTTGGTCATAGTGTGTGTCACAAGATTCTTTGATATATTAATAACACTTGAGTTATCATAGAAAATAACAACTGGCTTAGTGATGTCTTCCTTCATACCTCTCAATAATTGCTTGATCCACACTATGTTCAAATAATTAACTGTTATTACCACATATTCAAGTTCTGTTGTAGATTGAGAAATTCAGTTCTATTTCTTGGTTGTCCATGAGAATAATCTCTTTCCTAAAAAGAATGTGCCACCACTTGTTCTCTTTTTATCATCCACATTTCCTACCCAATTTGCATCAATATAGAATTTTAGGTCAAACTCATCATTCTTCTTGTAGTACAATCCATAATCCTCTATTCCTTTCAGATATCTCAGTATCCTTTTTACTCTCATCATGTGATTCTCCTTAGGATTTGCAAAAAATCTTGCAACAATCCCAACTACTAGTGCAATATTTGGTCTGATGTGAAGAACATATTGTAGTTTTCCAATCATTGACCTATACAAGGTTTGATTCACTTCTGTTGTATCATCATTCTTTGATAGTTTGTGTTTAGTAGCCATAGGTATAATTATTGGTTTTAAGTCTTCCATACCAAAGGTTTTCATTATCTCCTTGATATAATTAGATTGAGTAATGTAGATACCTTTCTTCATCTGATAAACTTCTAAACCAACAAAGAATTTGATCTCTCCACTAGTAGAATTTGGAAAATAAATGACTACATGACTAAAAATTTTAGTCACATGACTAAAACTAATCAATTCTACTAATTATTTTCAATTCACAAGTATAAATGACTAAATAAATGACTAATTTGGTCATCCAGCAAAATCACAAGGTCAGACAACTAAAAATGACTAAACAATTAGTCACCGAAATAAAAATGTCTAAATAAATGACTAAATAATTAGTCATCCAAACAAAAATGACTAAATAAATGATTATTACTCCTTTGTAATAATATTTGATAATATCATATAGACTTATATACTTAGTGTATGCACCCTAAAATGGTCGCCTAGACCTTGGGCCCCATTTCTTCAATTTATCAAATGATGAACCAATTTATCAAATTTCCAAAATCAATATTTTCAAATTAAATCAATTTCCTTGATCAAATCCTAATTCTATCATTTATTCAATTTTATTCTATGGATTAAACATTTTATCCTAAGTCTTTATTTAATTAAAAGAAATTTCCTCCCCTTTTATTAAATAAAAAGTCCCCACTTTTCCTCTTATCCTAAGTTGCACAAATAAAGCATTATTCCTATTTTATAAATAAAAGAAAAGGCCTTTTTGTCTCACATGGGGTACAAAAGTCAATACTTATTTCTCATTGGAGGAGATTTGTGCACAAGGATTGATCCCTCTTCAAGCCCCACACTTGATTAAATCTTTTGCCTCTTAATCTCCATCATCCATTGTTTTCATTCTCAATAAAAGAAGAGCTCTCTTCTCATCGTAAGGATCCAAATTTTTATGCTAATCTTATGTTGCAGGTTTTCTTGGTGATTTTGGAGCTTGGAGACCTTGTTGCATTCTAGTTTCATTTCTTGCATCATAGCTTCATGTTTATGCTTTCTTAGCTTAGATTTCCTTTCAAGTTCTAGTTTAGCTCACATAGCTTAATTAGTAAGGATTTGTAACACTTTCATTTCCATATCTTAGTGGCATTCTTCATTTCTAGCATAGCATTGCATTGCATTTCCATTTCTAATTCTTGAGGATATTGGCATTCTTTCCCTTGTCTCTTTGAATCTCCCTTTGCACGATTTACTAGCAAGGTTATAGGCTTAATATTTCTAGCTGAAAGCATTCTAAACACCCTTGTGACTCCATGCCTAGGGAGCTCTAGGTCTCTTTCTCAAGGTTTCCCATTCATGGATTCTCTTGGAAGTAATGACTTAGAGAAGTGCACATTTTGAGTATACATTTTTTGCGCCCACCGTGGGGTAGAAAAACTCTATTTTGTCCTTTTTATGCATTTCTGCACATTTTTCATTAATATTTGCTTGCTGTTTTGACTATTTTTCCACATTTTCTAACAAAGTTTTGTATGAAAGTCTTCCAATATCATATGAAAGTTTTTGTATACTCGTGCGATACTTTTTTAGTAAAAGTATTGTACACCCTTGTAGGATTCTATCATGCCGGTATTCTACACTTTGTCGCCTGAGCACAGTGCAAAGTATCATCCAAAAAGAAAATATCGCACCACTATACTATAAAGTAACATGTGAAACTTCTAGCGACTGAACTATCGCACAGGCCTAGTAGTGACTGGTTTTAGTCATTTCTTTGCAAGATTTGATTTGGTTGTTTTAGATTTATGATTTGTTGTGGTAGAACAAAAGTTTACTTGCAGATTTTACTTGGTTTTTATTGTGCTAACTCTTTGTGGGGCTAAAAAGTTGTGCTGTTAGGTGTGCCCTCATTGCTTTAAAATTTTCCAAAATAACGCATGTCAAAGCTTCAAATGCACAAGGGCTACTATTTGTTTTTGCAGGGCTACCCAAAGCATAAAAACAAATCAAGTGCTTGTTCATTTCTTTCAATTTAAGTGTGGCATATACTATTTGTTTCTTTCTAGGCACTTAATATCTTGTTATTATGATCTTTTGGTGGTAGGAGAGTATGCTCTTCACCCTTGTGGTGAACCAAAAATCTTGACCCATCTTTAGATTTCAAAAGCAAGAGGGCTAATCAAACCTTATCTGGTGTGTTTGGGAGAAATTTTTGAGCTAGGAGAGTATGATCTTCACCCTTGAGGTGAACCAGAAATCTTGACACTCGAAGGTTGATTCACTCTTTGTTTATATTAGAATCTTTTAGTGGGCCTTCTCTTGAGAAATCAAGAGGAATGACCCAAGTGGGGACAAGCTTATTGTCATTTATTTTGACCCACTATAAACTCAAGGCTATCAAGGACACAAAACCTTGGTAGATGTAGTACTTGTCTTTGCTTGATGTGAGTACTTGTGGGATTGTGACCATGAGGAAAGTGTTGAGCAAGAATGCTTAAGGTACTCTTGTGGCTGCAATGTTTGTTACTTTCCACAAGGCAAGGAGTCCCTTTAGGGAGAAAGAGGGGTATTGCAAATGAAACCCTTATTATGAACCATAGATAGAAGCTACCCAATTTTTCCACTTAACATCTTGGTGCAAGGATTAATCCTAGAGGACTAACCTAGGTCACCCCAAGACTACTCACCATCTGTGTTCCTTTGGTTGTGTCATTGGCATTTCCACGACAAAGCCAACATCTATTGTGGGAAACTACTTTGTGTGAGGCGATGGGACATCAAGTGTGGGCCAAGTTGTTAAGTATTGAGCCTTTGTCTTTTTAGGCTAGAAAGTGCTTGAAGTGTTCTCATTGTGATCTACCTATGTAAACGTTCTTGAACAACAACATCATGGTAGTACTCATAGGATTTTTTAGTTTTGATATCATAATTTCTTGTCTTGGAAAGGTTGCTTTCACCCTTGTGCAAGTGTTTTATGACATGTTTGATCACCTACTATTTGCAAACCTATCTATTGTCTACTGTTACTATATTTTGAACTATGAAATCAAACTTACCAAACTGAAACATTGATCCAATTGCCTTCAAAACTACATTTTACACACTCACTAATCTTGAGTCATATGACACTGAACAATCATCGCACACTAGTCTGAGAATTATCATGTGATACTTCATCGCTGTTGTTGTATCACCTACCTATTATAAACTCTGTCATGTTGACTACCTGGAAACTGTCACACTTCTTTGTGCGAAATATCACCTGGGAAAATTGTATCATTCTATTAGCCTAGAAACTATTGCACAGAGTCATTTTGTTGTGTCATTATTGTCTGTCATTCGAAGCTGATTTGTGTCACTGTTAGTCTTCCTTAGTCGATTTGGATTTTTAGTAGGTCACTTACCCCATTGTTAGAAGCCTGATTTGCACCTTGGGTTCATGTATCTTGACTCCTTGAATTAGTAACCTTTGGTTTTACAAGTGACCTTTCTTCGAATCAGTAAGTTAGGAATTGTCCTTATTGAAAAGACCAATCTTTAAATTCTTTGATAATAGTCTTGGAGAGTCTTAGAAATTTCTTGTCTAATTCACTTCCATCCCATTTCAAATTCAATCAATTATATCTTGGGTAAATCATCCTCATGATCCATATATGTTAGGGTACTTATACATTATTGGGCACCTCTGTGGCAGTGTTGATTTACACCCTTTTTAGTAAAAATTCTATCTTATCACCTCTTTTTGGACAATTGAATGCTTCTACTATCTTAGTGTGATACCATGTTTCTTAAGGTCATATTTTCACCTAGTGTCTTTTTCTTTCATGTCAATTATGACAAGGTATCAAGTCAATCAAGGAAAATGACCTCAAGTAGTTTTTGAATAATTACCTTTAGTGCAAACTCATTGAAAATGTAAGGAAAAAGAGCCCATCTTTGATCAATCCCCTAGGAATACTTTAGAAGTTTGGTTTAACTCTAAGAGCAATCCTAGTGAGTTGAACACATCCTTAGCACCCTCTCATTCAGATATGGACATGAGTTACACCTTGACTTAGAGAGAGAGGGAAGAAATGGATAAAAATATTGATGACATATTTGAGAGGCATAGAGACAACATTCTATTTGGTAATTCCTCTCATAGCAATCAACTGGACTCATCCCTTATCAATACCTAATATTTGGATGCACACCAAAGGGTTGAAAGGGAAATGCAAAGATCTTATCAAGATGAACAATCACAACATGGAAATCAAAATGAAGAGCCTTATGATACCCATGTGAATGTAGTGTATGCCAATGACTTATTCAAACATTTGAGACCAAGTTCACCACTTCAAACAACTTTGAGGTATACAAGTGAAAGGCTCAAAAGAATTGAGTGAGAAAAGAAAGCCTTTCAAGATGAACAAGATAAAAAGAAAGAGAATCTTAGACTCCTAGAGGTGGAAAGACAAGCCTTGTTAGAGTTGGAAAGAAATGCCTTTCAAGAGGACCAAGATATACTTTTAGCACAACAACTTAATGTTGAATTCAACAACAAAGGTGCCAATAGTGGAAACAATTCTCCACCATCTACCCCTTTGCAGACCCCATGAAGCAGAAGGCATTCAAGAACCCCTTCGAGATCTCCTAGTCCTAGAGGAGGAAGGACTTCACAACATACCCATCATAGGAGACAAACACCTCCTAGGAACTTCAAAAAATCTTCTCAACATGCTCACCATGGTTCACAATATGGGGGTTATAGTTCAAATTTTGACCTTGACTCTAAAGATTAAATGAAAATGCAGCAAGAACCACTCTTCTAGCAATATGTGGAGAGGTATGTGGAGCAAAACAAAGATAAGTTCCTAGAGAGCTTGATTAACAAGGGTTCTAGGGTCCCTTACAATTTTGATGTGGATAAAAAGATCAAGAAACAAAGTCCATCCCAAGAAGAGGAGATCAAAAAACTTAAGAAAATGATGGAAAAAGTATTAGCACCTAAGAGTTCCTTTTCACTTGACTCAATTTGTCCCAACCCTTTTGACAAGAGTGTGAGTATGAAGGATTTTCCTAGAAAAGTGGAGATCCCCCAATATGACAAATATGATGGTAATGGAGACCCACATGATCATGTGCACCAATTCTACATCATGAGCTTTGAGTTTCATTAGGACAACTCCTATCTTATGAGGTTATTTCCAAGGAGTCTAAAAGGTCAAGCAATGGAGTGGTTTACCAACATAACACCCCCGGTCAAGACTTTCAAAGAGCTTGTTCATAGATTCATCCAACACTTTTCCTACAATCTTTTGAGATATGTCACCATGTTGGACCTATGTAACTTGAAAAAGAATCAAGGGGAGTCCTTTGTTGCTTTCTTACAAAGATGGTGACATCAATTTTCTCGCTACTCCAGAACCATTCCTGAGAATGAAAAAATTGATATCCTTATTAGCAACTCAGTTCCTGAGATGTGGTATGAAGTTAGGAATATGGTCTTTGATTCTTTCGACACCATGGTTGAAACCACATGTAGAATTGAAGATGTCTTGAGAGAGCAAAGAATTTTGACCAGCAACAAAAACAACAATAGTGGTCAAAATAACAACTCTAATAAGGACAAAGGGAAAAACCAACACTGGAATAGGAACAAGCAAGTGGTTAATGATGGGATATTAGACTCTTATCAACCTAAGGATCAAGGTGTTCTCCACTTATCTAGTGTCATTCAAGCAATGGAGCTCAACACATCCAATCAACAAGAGCATATGCCAAAATACCAAGAAAATCCTAAGAAAGAAAGGCATCAATTTTCAAAGCTTGGTGACTCATACGAGGATTTTTTCAAGACACTTATTGCCAATAACCTTGTGCATCCTCAAGATCCAACAAAACACCATATTCTAGATGTTAAACCACATTGGTGGGATGAAAAGGCTTTTTGCAAATTCCACAACGGTATTGGACATGATATTGAACATTGTTGGAAACTCAAGCACATCATCAAGGACCTTATTGAGAGTGGAAAACTTTAGATAGATGGGTTGAACACTAATGCTAATCACAAGGCATTCAAAGAGACTTTTCCCAAATATGAAAAGGGGGAAACCTCTAAACCTAAGAATGGCAAGGTTGAGATTAACTACACTTACATAGGTGGTGAGAATGTGGTCAATATGCTTGAAGTCATAGAGGAAAGTGTCAACATGATGATAAATAAGGATCCCTATGACTCTCCTCCTATCTATGATGAAGGACCCATTGTGATGCTAAGGGGTCCCAACTCTAGGATGACATCCCAAGCTCTTAATGTTGTTACCCAAAGTCAAGGTCCTATTGTCATTAGAGGACCCAACTCAGGTCAATCCAATAAACCAAAAAAAGTGGCACCAAAGAAAGTGACACCCAAGAATGTCACTTCCAAATCGACAGTTGATCCCAAGTTGAGCTACAACCTTGTTGATCAATTACAAAGAAACCCAGCTCAAATTTCAATCTTTGAGCTCTTAGAATTGTCCCTAAGACATAAGCAAGTCCTCGAGGAAGCTTTGCACATAGCCAATGTTCCCAATAACCTAGATGTCAACCAATTCCAAAGCATGGTCAACCACATTACCAGCCCACATTACCTAACCTTCTCAGAAGATGATGACAAAGCTTTGAGCCACCCACATAATATCACCCTTCACATTGAAGTCATGATTCACAAAACTTGTGTCAGGTGTGTGTTGATAGATGGGGGTGCTAGGCTCAATATCTACTCCTTAAGTCTTTTAAAGACTTTGGGTTATTCTGAATAGGTGATAGATACTAGAAATAAAATCACCATAAAAGCCTATGATGAGGCAGAAAGAAGCTCCAAGGGGATGGCCATCCTCCCTATTAGAATTGGTCCCATGGAGAAGGATATTTTATTTTAGATTGTTGATGTTGGACCCCTTGCATACAACATCTTGCTTGGTATACCATGGATTCACGACATGCAAGTAGTACTATCTACCTATCACCAATGTGTTAAGTTCCCCTACAATGGAGTAGAAGTTTTCATACTAGGGGATAACACTTTATCTATTAACACCATTTTAGTAGGGACTCATGTTCCTCTCAACAAAGAAGCTGAGGATTTCAATGCAACCCTATCAGAGTGCAAAGGTAAATTCAAGACATTAGACCTTGGTATGGGAGGATATCAACTTGAATCCTTTACAAAGATACCAATTTCACCTAGGTCTTATGGTAGGCCTTCCCAAGAGATCAAACCTTCTCCTTCAGCCATGACTCTGTTTGGCACATTTGTGGAATCCTCGGTACCTATACAAGATGAATAAGAAGAGGTAGCTATCAAGGACTAGATTTATAGGGAAGATAAATACCTGCATAATGAGAACTTCTCTCCCTCTCCTAAGGTCTATGGAAGAGGATATACTCTTGTCAAAAATATGGGTTATCCAGGACATGGCCCTCTTAGTCATAGATTGGATGCCATAGTTGAACCTCTTGACCATGCTCTTTTTAGATGCAAGTCTAAAAAGACTATTGGCCTAGGATTCGAGAGTGATAACAAGAATACTACTCCTATCCTTGATGAGTCAGATAGTGATGATAAAAAAGAATATAGGCCCAATTTGACAAACCAATAGGGTATGTGTGAAGATGAGGTTCCTTCTACTAATCTCCTTTGGGGAGATTCTGATAGTCCAGTTACTCATGTGATAGTGGTAAACATAGAGAATGATGAGTCAGACATAGAAGATCCCATCAAAGAATGTCAATGGAAGAACATTTTGATGGAGAGAGATGTTAGTCTCAATGAAATTAGAGCATTCACATCTGTAGGTCCCAAACCTTCATGGTGCAAACATCCCAATTGGGATTCAGAAGCAGACTCACATGAGTATGAATGGGACTCTGTCTCTAATTCTTCCATAGTTGACATGGATATTGTTATCATCCATAGCTATAGTTCTCAACATGAGGTAGCTAATGAATCGCATGCGGGACTAGAGTATTCAAATCCATAGGTTTCTTTAGTGGACAATTCTTCACTTGATAGGACTAATCCTGATTTGGGTAGCTTAGAAGGATATTTGACAAACTCCAACTCTTCGATCACCAAAGATGACCCCATTCATATCAACAACCTTGAACTAGTCATTGAATTACCTCTTGCTAAACCCATCTCATTGATTGGTCCCAATGATACCAAGAGCTTGAGCTCTTAACTTTCTAGAATGACTATGAGATAACCTGCTATCTAAATGCAATTGAACCTATAGTCTCTTCCACCAGTGAACTGGCTACAAGCATGATAGAGCCAAACATCTAGTACCTTAGTCAAAAACTAAAAAGAAAAGAAAAAAAGAATAAGAGTTATGATGGAAAAAACCACTGTGTGGCGGTGTCAGAACCAAAAATAGTAAAAACAAATGACGTATCTAAGGGCAAAAACCTCTTTGAGGTGCCTAAGGATGAGGTACTTGATTGTCTCCCAAGTTACTTTCAAGATAGATCATCAGTGCTTGTTGAACCCACACAACTAGTCAATTTGGGTATGACTAAGGCTCCATAGATGATACACTTGGTTCAGTCATTGTCAACATAGGGAAAGGAAGCATACACCAAGTTCTTACAAAGAAAGAGGATAAAATTTGCCTGGAATTATTCAAACATGCCAGGATTAGACACTAATCTCATTATGCATCACTTGTCCATAGCTCCAGGTGTGAAACCAGTCAAACAAAAATTGAGAAAAATGTATCCTCATATAGCTCTTCTAGTCAAAGCAGAATTAGAAAACTCCTCAGTGCAGGATTCATCAGAGCCATTGATTATGCTGAATGGATTTCAAATATTGTACCAGTTTCTAAACATGATAAATCCATTCGAATCTTCACAGACTTTAGAGATCTCAATAGAGCTTGCCCAAAGGATGATTTTTCACTCCCAAATATAGACATGATAGAGGACATGACTGCAAGTTATGAAATCCATTCCTTGATGGATGGCTTTTCTAGATATAATCAGATAAAGATAGCTCCTGAAGATTAGGAAAAGACTGCATTCACTTGTGCATGGGGTACCTTCTATTGGAACATTATGCCATTTGGATTAAAAAATGTAGGAGCTACCTACCAAAGAGCTATGACAACAATCTTTCATGACATGATGCACACAAATATGTAAGATTATGTGGATGACACCTTGGAAAAATCTAAGAAAAGAGATACACATTTAGATGATTTAGAAGTCATTCTAGATCATATGGAACAATTCCAATTAATATTAAATCCAAAAAAGTGTGCATTTGGGGTTACCTCTGGAAAACTTCTAGGGTTCATTATTTCAGCAAAGGGCATAGAGGTAGACCCTGAAAAGGTCCAAGCAATTATGGATATGCCACCTCCCAAAAACATTAGTCAAATGAGGAGCCTACAAGGATGCCTTTAGTCTATAAGGAGGTTCATTTCCCAATTGGTGGATAGAGCTCAACCCTTCAATAAGAACCTACATAAGGGAGTCCAATGTGTCTAGAATAAAGAATGTCAAAAGAGTATGGACCAAATCAAAGAGTACTTGGAGAGTCCTCCCATCCTAATGCCTCCTATCCTAGGAAAATTGCTTATTTTGTATATCTCAGCAACTGAATCTTCCTTGGGGGCATTGTTGGCTCAAATTGATGAAAATGGGAAAGAAAGAGCCATATATTACATCAGCCATACTCTTGTGTCATATGAGGTCAACTATACCAGTATTGAAAAGGCTTGTCTTGCAGTGGTGTTTGCTTCCCAAAAGTTGAGACACTACATGCTTGCACATACAATTCACCTCATAGCTAAAATTGATCCTCTCAAATACTTGCTTGGTAAGGTTGTCCTCATGGGTAGACTTGCTAAATAGATGATGATTCTTTCAAAATTTGACATAGAGTATGTTGAGTGGAAGGCAATCAAAGGACAGGCCATCGCTAACCAATTGGCTGACTTCCCAATTCAAGACAATGTGCCTATGCAAGTTAACTTTCCTGATGAACATCTTATGTACATAACTAAGAGAACATGCAAAATTTTCTTTGATGGCTCTTTCTTGCAAAATAGTTCAAGAGCTAGGGTTTTGTTTGTCTTCCCTCATGGGTACACAATTCCTAAATCTTACAAGTTATTGTTCCCATGAACAAACAATATTGTTGAATATGAAGCCTTAATAAATGGGCTCAAGATGGCTATAGAATGGAGAATCATAGAACTACACATATATGGAGATTCTCAGTTGATAATCAACCAGGTTAATGAACAATAGCAAACAAAAGATGATAAACTGGTACCTTATAAGAAAATGGTTGATTCATTGAGATGATATTTCATCTTTATCACATTTCAGCAAATCCCCCAAGAAAAAAATAAAGTAGTTGATGCTATGGCCACACTCACTTCACTTCTTCAGCTAGAGCAGCATGAGTCTAGATTTGAATTCTTGGTGGAAGAGCTACATTATCCCATCTACGACTCCCAAGAAAGCTACGTTATCTATACCCTTGTTGGCCATGAATCATCCTGATATGGTGCCATTTACTAATATCTCTGTGATGGAATTATCCCTAATATCTTCAACCATTCTGAAAGAAGAAACCTCACCCAAAATGCCTCTCACCATACCCTTATCTCTAGTGATTTGTATAGGAGGGGTCTAGACAGGACACTTCTTAGGTGCTTAGAGAAGGAAGAGTTTGATCAAGTGTTAGTTGAAATTCACAAGGGCATCTATGGGGGACATTCCAATGGTCTTTCCATGGCCTGAAGGTTGCTTAGGGTAGGGTACTATTGGCCTACCATGCAGATGGATGCAGTAGATTTTGCAAAGTCTTGCGAAAAGTGTCAAAAACATGGTAACTTGATACATGCTCCAGGCAGGGAACTTATTCCTTCCATATCTCATTGGCCATTTTAGTGTTGGGCCTTTGACCTTGTTTGGCAGATTCACCCCAACTCATTAGGTGGACACAAATTTATCATTACTACTACTGACTACTTTACTAAATGGGTAGAAGCTGTTCTACTTTCTGTTGCCTTAGGCAAGACAATTTCCTTATTCATCTTGAACCATATCATCTGTTGGTATGGAGTACCCTTTGAGATAATCACTGACAATGGAGGTCAGTTTAAAAATAAGGACCTTAAGAAACTCTACAAGAAATTCAAGATAAAACAACATTGGTCCTCCATTTACTTCCCGCAAGGAAATGGTCAAGCAAAGGCTTCGAATAAAACCATTCTAAAAATCCTTCATAGAATAGTTCACAAGAATGATAGAGATTGGTATCTACATATAAATCTAGCCTTGTGAGCCTATAGAATGAGTATTCATAATCCAACTAGGGCTACTTCTTTTTCCCTTACTTATGGTGCTGAAGTAGTGTTACCTTTAGAAGTCAAGATTCCATCACTTAGAATCTCTCTCAAAGGTATGGTTATAGATGAAGATTATCATGCCATGAGATTGCAAGAGTTAGAACTTATTAATGAGAAATGTAAAACATCATTTGACCATATGAGGGCTTACCAAAAGTGTATGTCCAAAGCTTTCAACAAAAAGGTTCACACTAGAGAGTTTCAAGTGGGAGATCTTGTCATGCATGAGAATCCTAAAAACCAATAGCATAGAGAACAAAAGGGAAAATTTGAACCAAATTGGCTTGGACACTACATCATTACTACAACTTTTGGGATAGGTGCTTATTTATTATCCACTAAAGAGGAGCAGCTCCCTGAGCCTATCAATGTCTTGCACCTAAAGAAGTTCTATCCATGATGCTTGTTTTGTCTAGGGGCATCCTTTGTACATATTTATGGATCTTGAAAAATAAAAAATAAAAATCAAAACATTAAAAAAAAAAAGAAAGAAATTTTTTATAAAAAAAAAATTGAAAAAAAAAAGAAAAAAAATAAAAATAAAAATATCTACCAAGTGGTGAAAACCTGAAACAAGTGCTACTTGAAGCTTTTGCACACCCATTTCTTAGCATGCATCCTCAACACTTAGCCTTTCTCCATCATATCTTGTCCTTGTTACCTTGGTTTGGAATTGGTCTTTGTCTTTGTCTAGAGGACATAACTGTGTTAGCTTTAGTCTCTTGGATGTGTTAGTCTTTAGGATAGCTAGCAAATGGTGTTTTTCAACACCTCCCCAATTGTGTTTTTCAACACTTCCCTAGTGTCGAGTGTTTCTTAACACTTATCAGATATCCTACCTGTAGTCTTGAATGATGCGATATTTCTCACTGGCAGATGCGATACTCAAAGTTTAACTCTATGACCTACACACACACACTTAAACACTTGACTTGCTGAGATTGATTGACTTCATTTTCTTTGTGTGCTATCTATGATGATTTCTTTGATGAGTGTTCTCTCCCTAATGGTTTTCAATGATGCTGAGCTAGAAGACTGGGGGCATGAGGACATGTTTTATTTCTTTTTCTATTTGTGGGTATATCTCATTGATCTTACGGTCATGAGCATTTTTTCTTGTTCCACTTAACTCTAGGATCTACAAGGTATTATCCTTGACTGTTTTTAGCAAGTGCATGCTTGTAGTCATCTAACCTTTCTTATATCTTGATTCAAGCATAATCTTGCTATATCGAACTTAGGGAACCTCATTGCACTAGTCATCTTGACCTACATGTCTTTGGTGCCTAGATGGGATTCCCACATTTCTATCTGATATAGATCATATTCATATACCCATAGTCATACTAGTGTGTATTGTATGATCTTGCAACACTACCAATAAAGCTCAATGATGATTATTAGAGTCTAATGGTTTTGTGACCTTGCAAGTAAACCATCTTTTCATAGTAGCTTGCACTTCCTAGGTTCATGTTAGTTTAGTTTTTTATCTTGCATATGGAGAGAGCTCTCCTTTCATCTTTCATGAACTTATCAGTCAACTATGCTTCTCCTCAATCATATCTTTCACTCCTTATCTTTTACATCACATCCTTTTCCTATCATCACAAGGGGTTAACTTATCATCATATATATCCAAAAGATCATTTTTAGAAACATGAGCCTATATCCTAACATGAGAATCAAACATACATCCATGAGAGAGATTATACATGAGCATTTATAAACATTTCTAAGCATACATTTGAGAAATATAACAGGACAATACAACTGAAACATCCATCACAAGTGGGACAAGTACACAAGATATATCACAAATCCAGTAAATCTCATATATATAAATGTCATGATATAATGTGGGATCCAAAATCTAGATAATCTCCCAAGATATGACTCTATACATCTACACCCTAGACCTAGGTCTGATTCTCCCCATCCTATGGTGGTGGTGGTGGTGGAGGTGGTGCCACTGCTCTGTGGGTACCATGTTAGATATACTTTCTCTCTCTAAGTAGAGTGGCACTCTCTATCGGGTATAGCTGCTATGTATAGACCATGATAATAGGTAGCTTGTGCTGCCTCCCTACAGATCTCTGTAGCATCAGCCTATGCTGCCCTCTCTCCCCGCTCTATCTCCACTTGTGCATCTTCTAATTATTGATCTTGCACAGCTATGGTAATCTTGAGCTGCTATATCTCAACCTCTAAAACCTAGATTCAGGCTCTGAGAACCTCTCCTCCCCTCACCGTAGGCTAGTCCTGTCCTGCATCAACCCATCGGTGAACTAATCTTGCCACATCCTCCTCCTCCTCTCCCTCATCCTCAACAACCTATCTCTATGATCATCTCCATCCACCACATCTGGAACCCTATCCCCTCTCTCTCCTCCTCCCTCCTCCATCTCCCCCATCATCATCATCCCCATCTCCACCCTGTACCTATGGTTGTGCATCTAGTATGGTAAATCTTGAAAAGGGCTACCTCCAGTGCTCTACCCTGTAAGTTGCATCAACTCCTACATCTGCCATATCTAATAGATAGTCCCAGGGCTCCCTACATAGACTGGTAGTCTCTTGTTCCACCTACTAGTAGTCCAACATCGGCAACCATTCCAATCCCTAATCCTTCCTGCACCTGGCATATGTGGTGGTCTCCATAGATATCATCTACTGGTGACCAAATTGCCTCCACACCCAAGAGATCACAAACTGCTCAATAATCTTTGAATGTTGACTGAGTAGTGGTTGACTATATAACATATGCCCAAGCTCATAATCTCAGTCACTCCACTACTCGCACAACCTGTATGGCCTCCACTCAAAGGCTGTGAGCTCATCTAGTAGCCTCCGATAGTATGTCAAATCTCTGCTATGAGGTTGTGAAATGAATCCCATGTATTTGTAGATGTAGGGGCTCCTCCGATCCCTAGGCTGCACATGTGGGTGCACAATGGCTATGTGCTCCCATGCCCATACCTGGGCTAGAATGGCCCCATAGGCCCAAGTCTTTCTATCCCTATACACTATCTCATGTAGCTCATGGTACATGTCTACAAGGATAGCCGGGCCCCATCCCATCCACCTCGGATGTGCTACCAAATTAGTTACTAACCTACCCCAACCTAGTGGGAAGCCTCTCTGGCTCCTCTCAGTGATTAGGGTCTGTGAAACTATAGAGCATACTATGCATGCCACTGGGTAGTCCCTACTAAATTTCTTAATGAACTAATCCTAACTAAGGTGTCTATCAATGATTGTGACATCCTAAAATAGGTCCTAGATGGCCTGTCATCCCTTTGTCGGGGTCTGATCATAATATACCTATGCCAATAGAAAATCATGTTAGTTTTCATCATATGGAAACATTATACTCAAAAATCACTTATAAACATGATTATACTCACCAAGTCCCCATGGCTGGGTACTTGCAGGATCTAATAAACATCCTCCAGAGTGATAGATGCCTCTCTAGTAGGAAGATGGAAGGTATTATGCTCACTATGCCATCTCTCAACCAAGGCTATCAACAGTTCATGATTTTCTTGTATATGGGGCATATCTAGCAAGAACCCAAATCCCATGCTGATTAGGTCATCTCTGCCAGGAGTATCTAGATCCCTAACGCATCGTAACTTGACTACTCTTGGCACTCTGATGATGAGAGCCAAAAAGACCTCCTGCCAGCCATAAACCCAAACCAGATGTCAAAACATATCATGATGGATGACTATAATCAGTACAAGTAATATCAAATGTAAAAATTGTCTAGACCCATGTTATATTGTTTAAATTTAAAATATGTGATATTTATCATTACACTAGTGCGATACTATTTTTTGATATAATATTGTGTGATATTTTCTCAATAGCAGTGCAATACTCTATTCTTGTACAATAGTTCACACAAGCTCGTACGATGTTTCATCCAGTATCATGCGATACTAGATTGAGCATCTATGCGACACTTTGTGGACCCACGAACTATCACACGATATAGAGTATCAAAGGTGTGCGATACTTTACAACTATCATATGAACTTTTGCATGAGCATAATTTGAAATGTTTAAAATGTAATCAATGACTCATAATGATTCAAAAGGTGAGTTTTTCTGAAAACTTACCCGGGCACCATAGTGAGGAGGCTAGTTGTGTAACCAACCATGCTCGAATCAATGTGTGTGTAGTGGAATTGCTGCTTATTGAGCCATATTCTCTCTTTGAGCTCTCAAATTCTCAAATCTCAAATAACACAAATGATTTTGAAAATGACCCTTTTTGACCCATTATATAGCATTTTGACTTTTTGACCTAATTTTCAAAACTCCTCATAATTTCATGGAAATTGCACCCCTGGCTAATGTCGACGTCTTGGATCCATTTTTGAGATCAAAATTGAAATCTGAGTTCATCTTGATCGTCAAAATCACATTTCAAAATTTCTCCTTCTTCTACGCAGTTGGCTGATCGTTTGAGGCCTGATCCTTCGATATTTGTTGGGGCGTCTTCATTTCTTCATCTCCATATCTCTTATAATTCTAGTCTTTCATTCATCTCCTTCATCTCTTTTGGGCATATCTTCACTGTTGATGGTTATTCTGTTATTTCTCATCTTCGATTATGATTTCTAGTGATTTGATCAAATCTATCAATTCAATATTTCTCCTCTATCTTGATTTCAATTTCAATCTTGAGGGGGCAGTACCTATCAAACCTTCAATCCTTGATTCAGCTTTATCAAACTTATCAATCAAACCTTGCTTGAGACTTGACAAATACCTATTTACAAGGGTGTTGGCCTTTTCTTTTTCAATCAGCTTATCTTTGTTCTAATATGTTCCCATCTTTCGAACACATGTTTGGATTGTTTTGTGATCCCACATCAATCTCACACTTCAACTTCATTCTTTGACTTCATGTGATCCCAAATCGATCTCACATTAGTCAAAGAGGGGCAAATGTATTCACCCTAAAATGGTTGCCTAGACCTTGGGCCCCATTTCTTCAATTTATCAAATGATGAACCAATTTATCAAATTTCCTAAATCAATATTTTCAAATTAAATCAATTTCCTTGATCAAATCCTAATTCTATCATTTATTTGATTTTATTCTATGGATTAACCATTTTATCCTAAGTCTCTATTTAATTAAAAGGAATTTCCTCCCCTTTTATTAAATAAAAAGTCCCCACTTTTCCTCTTATCCTAAGTTGCACAAATAAAGCATTATTCCTATTTTATAAATAAAATAAAAGGCCTTTTTATCTCACGTGGGGTATAAAAGTCAACACTTATTTCTCATTGGAGGAGATTTGTGCACAAGGATTGATCCCTCTTCAAGCCCCACCCTTGATTAAATCTTTTTCCTCTTAATCTCCATCATCGGTTATTTTCATTCTCTATAAAAGAAGAGCTCTCTTCTCATTGTAAGGATCTAACTTTTTATGCTAATCTTATGCTGTAGGTTTTCTTGGTGATTTTGGAGCTTGGAGACCTTGTTGCATTCTAGTTTCATTTCTTTCATCATAGCTTCATGTTTATGCTTTCTTAGCTTAGATTTCCTTTCAAGTTCTAGTTTAGCTCACATAGCTTAATTAGTAAGGATTTGTAACACATTCATTTCCATAGCTTAGTCGCATTCTTCATTTCTAGCATAGAATCGCATTGCATTTCCATTTTGATTCTTGAGGATATTGGCATTCTTGCCCTTGTCTCTTTGAATCTCCCATTGCATGGTTTATTAGCAAGGTTATAGGCTTAATATTTCTAGATGAGAGCATTCTAAACACCCTTGTGACTCCATGCCTAGGGAGCTCTAGGTCACTTTCTCAAGGTTTCACATTCATGGATTCTCTTGGAAGTAATGACTTAGAGAAGTGCACATTTTGATTGTACACTTAGAAGTTCCATTTCACTAGTAATGTTTGTTCATTAATAGGCTTATTGCATGAGCAATCCATCTACATTTCTCTCTTGCTAGAAATTTGGCTTTCAGGTGATTTCAAAATTGATCGATAAATAGTTATGTTAATGGTGCCAAAGATTATGTGTAATAGAGAATACTATAGATATCATATTAAAATACACAAAAAATTAAAAATATTAACATTATTTATTAAAATTTTAATTTCAATTCAATAAATAAATAAATAATACAAATTATAAAAAACCATAAATTTCAAATCAAGAAGTACAATTATATAAGATTTGTGAAAATATAAAATAAACAATAGAAATCACCTAAAATAATTATAAATCAATAAAAAATAATAAAATGTTAAAAGAATATAAAATAATATAATTTTAAAATATAAAAATAACATAAAAAATTAATTTAAAATTATTTTCTTTCTTATATAATTATATAGTTTTTAATTATAATTCAAAAACTATAGTATAGAATAACTTTTATAAACATAATTGAAAGTATAGATACTATTTTTCTACATAATTCTTATGTAAAAAATGAAATATTTTTTTTAATGAATGAAGAATATTATGTACATATATTATAAATAATAGTTCTATTTATTTGAAAAATAATTGATTTTCCAAAAATATTATTTATAAACACTATAAATTTAAATAAATAAAAATTAGTTTGAAATAAGTAAATTTATGTATAAAATTTAATTTAATATCAAAATTATTTTATAAAATTAATAATAAGAAATATGTTATAAAATCTATAAACTTTATATTAGTAGAGAAAGTTCATGCATCAGAAATCTATAGTCATCATAATAAATGAAAAATAGTAAATAGAATTGACATGTCTACCATAGTAAAAGTTTCAAATTATATGTATAAGTACTAGCAAAAATTTTGCATAGAGGATAGTTCCTATAAATTTAGACAAAAAAATATGCAATTTCCAAAATGACAGGCAGAGAAATGGCGGGAAGTGTGTATCCCATTCAATTTGCATAGGGTTTTCCTCTATACAGTAAAGGATCCTTCATTGCCAGAGGAGGACGTAAAGACATGGGATTTGAATCACCCATACCATCATTTTCTGGTTTGAGATCAGTGGGAAAATTATATTTCATAGGCATCTTAGTTCTAGTGACGAGAATGCTCATTCTCCAGTAATATGTTAAGCCAACAAGGATTGCAATGTAAATACAACAACCAAAAAAGCTCCTATGGTCTTCTTATTTGTGTATATTAGGAGTTTGTCAAGATGGATCAAGCTATCCTTTTGATCTTATACTGGTATGTATGATTTTCAATGCCTCTTTATTAGGGTTTTTGGATTTTTTTTAATGTTTATCTTAAGGTTTCAAAAGCAAAACTGAACATTTTTTTTTGGTAAAGTTTGATAGTGGAGATTAGGGTTTTTTAGAAATTAGTAAAATTCTTGCCATTTTTTGGGCCTTACAAATTAGGGCTTGTCTGAGTTTGTGGAGGCTGATTGATTTCTTTCTTTGTTGTGGTATGCCAAGTCTCAACGAGCTTTCTTTTGGATTTGGGAGCGCTTGTGGTTTTTTACTCACTTTATAAAGGTTGATGAAACATACCAGCAGTATATCGTAGATTAGACCAGGATTTTCTCTCAATTTGGCACAAGACAATCAAAGCATAGTGGTTGGTCACATGGAGGATTTTTGAGGGCCTTATTCACACAAATCTTGCTAGTATTGAACTCGCCTATGGAACCTCATTTTTTTATGCTTGATGTTTGTACAGCCATGGCCACAATGATGACCACAACATCTCCATGTAAATTTAGTTTCCTTTACCTAGTGCTCTTATATTACAAAATAAAGATATGGTTATAGTAATGTAATGCATTTTCTCTCTTTAATATCTTCTTACATCGATCAATGTGTCAGCCCTAGAGGAGATAGATGATGAGGCACTTTGGGCATTGACAAGGCATTGAACTCCCTACCAACTTCAACATATCCTTGTCTGTAAAAAATTATCAAAACTATTCTAGTATTCTCTCCCTCTCCTACTGGCCTCAACCTCTTCTTGCCTTGTAATCTCCCTACACTCATTCTGAAGTAGAGCCACCAAAATTTGTAGGTTCAACCCCATTTTCCATGGTATGCTAACCTTACTAGTGAATTGGCATTCAACCAGAAGGCCCACCCGTCCCCAATGAGAGACTACCCATATACATAGATAGGGCACTCCCAACTCCATCTGTAGAGACAAAAGCTTGGGTGTACCACCTATCTATATATGGGACCCTTGATCTAGTTCTACTGAACCCTAGTGGATCTATTCCCTACAACTCTATGGATGAATTGACAATCAAAATCCTATCCACCTTGTATGGTTTTCCCCCATCTCGATATATCTCACCAAAATACTATAAATAAGGAGTGAATGGTTAGCAATTCAATACAGATGGATAGACCGGTATTGTTTCCCACCCTAGAATGCCTTCTGCATCTATTATTGTTGGAAAAACCTTCAAATGTGATCATTGGTGGAAGCCTTCAGTCAACAGAGTTTGGGTGTGTTTTGTGTAGGCTTTGGGGATTTGTGTCATTATTTCTAAATATTTGTCCTAATCTTTGTCACTCAAAATGATTGATTGAATGGATTATACTTACTTTCAATTATTTTTTCTTAATCTTTCAATGATGTTTGTTAGGTTCATAGATTTTTTGTTCTTATTACTTACAACATTTAGTAGATTTCATATGATTTCTATATTACATAGGTTTTTTTTTAAAAATTGTGAAATTTTTAATTTGAGGGTGGAGATTCAAGTTTTACAAAAAAATTCTAGATACTTTGGTTTTAAACATACATATTTCAAGTAGTCGATATGTATTAAATCGTATGATGAATTTTATGTGTGCTATTTCATGATTTTATGCATACTAGTTTTCTAATTTCTCTATCTCATTACAGATCATGGATTTTCCTATTTTCAAGCTAGTAAATGTATGCCGATTCTGAAAGCCAGTAAGAAATTTGTTGTTTTCCATCATTCCCATAAGATAGGAAAATTTTGAAATAGACATTGATGTGCTATAACATTTTGTTCTTTTCTCTCAAAAAAACAAATTCACTAGTCGAAATTTTAATCACTAAAGAGAGAAAAGTTTCAAAGAATAAAAAAATTTGTATTTTAATTTCATTCTAACAAATAGAAAACCAAATGTAAACTGCACACTGACTCTGGTAATATAATGAATTTCAGTAGTAACCTATCTCAATGGTGTTACAGGCATCCCTTTTTTTGTTGTACTAGAATCACAAATATTTTAGTGGTTGAGGTTCTCTAAAATTGGAGGTCAAATGAATAATATATCTCAGCTAAAGGGTTAAGAATGAGTTGTCAATACATTTGGAGGAGAATGGATTTTTATATTTGATTGCATATCAATATAGACCTTTGTATGGCCTCTTGTGCAATTTGTAAAAGCATGTCAGAGTGTGTCATTTCTTAAAACCTTATACCTAGTTTTCTTATTCTCTACAAGGATCCAATCAAGTGACACATTTTTCTCTATTAGTAGAGTTTATCAATCTAGAATTTACATGTGGGTATGCACTTTTTTTTCACTATTGATAAGATAGATTTTGATGCTAGGACTATGTAGTGTTAACAATAGATCGTACATTAAGAGTATTCTATTTTTTTGAATGCTTATTGAATTCTCTTATGTATTTTTGTGCCTCCCTTACCACTTCTAATCCATTAACTACCAATTTTGAAGAAATACAACATGGGTTCTCCTTATCTGCAAGAGACCATTTTCAAATTGAGGAAAAGTTTGATTTCTTTTGGTCATAAATTATCAATTTTCTATCTTTTTTACTCCTTAAGATTGCTTGATTTGACCTATGCCTATTTGGATCTAGGAGGTGTAATACCTCAAAAATGGGCTATAAGTTCATTAATCTTCTCTATCAACACATCGAATGAAATTGACATCAGAGTCCTAACCTAAGGCACATCTGAACATCATCAAATTCTAATTGATTATCTTAAATTCTACATCGGGGAATATTCCTAGTAATATTCCTAATCATCTTAATTATCTTTAATTTTATAATTATTTGGTGATAAATCATATTTATCCTAAAGTTTGATTAATTAAATATTCTGAATATTTAATTAATTAGATTTAATTTGGCCACTTAATTATTTAATTGAATTTAATTTCATTATTTCTAATTATGATATTTAATTTTGACAATAAATCCAAAATCCTATGAATAATTGATTAAATATTTTATTTAATTAATTAAATCATTTTGTCAATTTTTAATATTGTAATTTTGAATAAAAGTTTGAAAAATGATTGATTAACCCATAAATCAATTGTTTAATTTTTAAAAATCAATTAAGTTGGAAATAAATCACTTTATTATTAAATTAATTCATAAATAAAACATGCACAATCATAAAAGAAGACAACTGTCAATTATCAATTAAAGCTAAACTCTATTTTGAGTTAAAACTTAGCTTTTGCATATTTTTGTGAGTTAACTATCTTTTATTTAAAAATAACTCAAAAATCAACCTGAGTTATTTGAGTGATTTATGGCTTTTTTTCCCATGCACCTCCAAAGCCCTGGATTTCTATAAATTAAGGCTTTAGCTCTTCACAAATCATCTCTCAAATCCATAGAATCTCATAATTTTGCAAGCTTACTTTGCCAAAGTCGTCTACAAATTGCACAACTATTTTGAAGAATTGGAATTTGGAGAATCAAAGCTTATTGCAAATTAAGGCTATTGTGAGATCAATTTGCTTTTTTTACATTCATTTAGATTCTTTTTCATATCATTGTTAGATCATTTTAGCATATCAATTTCCATATTAGCATAGATTCCATATCAAGTTTTCATATCATTGCATAGAAAATATCAAAAATATAGATTAATTGCATTCATATTTCATATCAATTTTGCATTCAAATCCTTCATTTAGGTGTTGTCTAGGTCACTGATCTCAATAGCAATCTGAGAACATCAATCTCGCACCTATTAGAAGGCAGTAGATCGCTTGGTTAGATTAGATTTCAATTTTGTATGATTTTTGCTAACCTCTAATGTTCTACTAAAGTGTTGTCTCTACAGATCAGGTATAATTTTCACACACACATTTTTGGCACCCACCCTGGGGCAACCCACCTTTACATGTTGGTTTTGATTTTTTTTTGGAGCTAGAGCCCTAAAGTTTCAAAAATTTAATTTTATCTCTCAAACGGCTTGGAGTTTTGCTCTAAAATTTTTTTTCAGGTTGGACATATATTAGAGAAGCTTCAGTAAAAAAATCATAATTTTCTGAGATTTTTTGAATTTTTAATAATTTTTTCTTGAAATTTTGGAAAAAATTAATATCTGACGCAAATTAACATATTTTTTAGAAATTTTTATATTTTTAGAAATCTCTTTAAATTATATAGGGGGTCCATTCTTTGTGTTTTAAATTTGGATGTCAATTTACAAAAACTGGTCTGTTTTGATAAAATGGGTCTCTAGGGCACAAATGAAGAGATTTTTCTAAAAATTTTACATTTTTAGAAATCTCTCTATTTTTTAGTAGGGATCTCTATTTTAAATTTCTATTTTTGTGGCCAAAATCATTAAAAAAAAAATCAGATCTTGTTGACTAGGTCAAATGCAGCAAAAAAAAAAAAAAGTTTTGTGATGGGTATGCACTTATTTTTTTTACATGGTTCAATGAATGATATGAGTTGTCATTTGGGTTAATTTCTGGTTATTATTGCTGATAATAATTGATTTTTAGAGCTAACCCTATGGTTTTCATAAGTTGAATATATGTTACATATCTTGTTTGCTTGTTTGCTTATTGGAGAGTTCATCACTTGCTTGCATGGAAAAGCTCAACAAGAATTACTAAAAATCAAGTAAAATATACTAAGTGCATTGTGAGGATCCTAGGTATTCTCTTCATCTAATAAAATTTTTATTTAGACTTAAAATAAATCTCTTATGTGTCTGGCTTGTGTGCATCTTTTCATGCTTTTGTCTATTTCTACACACTTGCATAATTAATACTAGGTTGTGACCCCTTAAGGATTCATTAAGTAGTCTTAGATACTTGTGATTGATCTTGATTTCTATCTTGGGTTATTGGACTCGCTAATCTGCCAACCCCTAGTTCCACCTCGAGGTTTCAATATCAGTAACACATTAAAGGGGAGGGGTCTACAGAAAATAAGCGTTAATTGTTCCACCAAGCAACCCTTTTGTGCTTTTTGGAACTCACTTGTTTTCTAAGTTGTGGACTCATTTTTAGCTTGTGTGAGGGGTTAATTGTTCCACCTTGTGGACTCACCTCATATTCTCTTTAAGCGTTAAGTGTTCCTCTTTCTTCTTTTGAGTACTTTCGGTAGATTTGCTTTCAGAAATATATCTGTGAAAACATAGTAATTAGGTCCTATGAACACTATTTGTGGTTCTTGAGAGATTGGATTCCCAGTGAAATCCTTCTTAACAATGGAATCCTTGTAGGTAGGGAGGATACTTAGTGCATCTCACATTCTACTTGGTCTGTGCATCTTCCCTTATTGATTGATACATTCTCTCTCTGGAGAGGTTGATAGATCACGTGGGGTTGATATCATAGACCTTGGTGAGATAATCTTTGTCTTAGCATGTTGGATTTATCTACCTGCTTTGTTTGGGTTAAAAGTGAAAAGGTGTTAAACCCTTAGATCTGGAGCCAAGTCCCCTTGTGGTATACTATTGTGAGTCACCTTTAGAGAGGGTTAACTGTAGTAGACAATCCCTTCACAGGGAAAACTACATTGACGAAAGCTCAAGAAATAATAGCCATTTTCACCATGGTAGTGACAGCCACTATATAAATGTCCTTGTGGAAGAAATCTCCATAGGTATGGTTCATTGTTGGGTTGTCAGATCTCCCTAGCAGCTCCTAAAGATTAAGTTCTTGGACTATGTCAAAAACCTGGTGCGCTGAGATTGGAGTTCACCCCTTTGGATCATAAAAGTTGCAGAGTCAAACCATTACTAAAAATCCTAGCGAGGCCAAATTTTTATTTTCTAGGGTATATGTGTATCATTGCAAAACATTTTGGAACATACATAATTAGCGCTTCTGAGGATTAGAACAAATAAGTCACTTAATTGTTCATGCACAAGGTTTCTTTTGCCCTTGTTCATTGTTTTCAGACATGCTTGAAATCACTTGCTTGCTATTTTGCGTGCTTGTTTATCTATCTGGTTATTGAAAATGAACAAATCTGTTACAATCCTCAAATCTGGACAGTACAATTTGCAAACAAGCTGAAACTGAAAACCCTAAATTTGCAAAATTTGAAGTGAAATTCTTTTTTGGAGTCAAAAGTCATCTCAGAAGGTTAGAAAGTCATACGAGTTTTTGTCAAATGTCATTTCAGTACTGCCCAACTATCGTATAGTAACTAACCCAGTGTCGTACGAGTTTTCATGCTAGAAAATTTCAAGAGTCAAAATCCTACTTGCAATTGTCATACAATTTTTTCAACTGTCGTTTCATTGCATACCCACTGTCGTCTGAGTTTGCAGAAAGTCATTTAGGAAAATTTTGAAAAGTTGTCAGAAAATTGTCAGAATTGCCAGATACTTAGCTTTTTTCAGCCTAATTCCAGAATCTATCAAACAAATCACTATGTCAAGAACAAAGCAGTAGCTATTGAGAATCAGTACACATGTCTCAAAGAATCAGTACACATGAGGAAGAAACTTTGATGAGAGCCATGATGAAATAGATGCATGCTATGCAAGTCAAGATTAAAAAACTTGAGAAAGAAAAAGAACCTAAAGAGTTCTCCATGGAATCTCTATGCCCTTTTCCATTTGATAAAGACTTGTACATGTCACCATGCCTCCAGATAGAATTTGAGCAATGTGATAACCCTTATGATACCCCTTCCATGGAGAGTGACACATCTAGCTTTGGAGACTATGATGACTATGATGATAGACAATGTAATGATACCTATGACACCTCTGTTCCTAAGAGTCCTCCTCCTCGTATGTTCCTACTTACTACAAATGGGCTGTCACATTGGATAGATCGTGATGGTGATCCATATGATTCTGATTTTGAAAGAGACTTTGATGGCTTTTGTGGACAATATCTAGATGATACATCTACTTCTATTGAGGAATATAAAATGTATCGTGCTGATTTGAAATGTCAATACTATAAGGATCTCTCCTCTAAGAACTCTCAGGCTAAAAATGATTGCACTCTCAAGCAAGATCATGTTAATGTTGAACCTTTTTCTAGCGATGGTTCCCTTCCATCCCCTACTTCCTCCAATACCCATACATTTCCTAAAGCTTCCGAGTCTTTCAAATCTTTCACAGAACCTTCATCTAACACAAGCCCTGATACTTTTCATGCGGTTCCCTATAGTTATCCTCTAGGGCTACCTCTTAAAGAAACTCAAGCTAACCTTCACTTGGCTGCAAATACTTTCAATAATGATAAAACTAAAGAGCCTAAGCCTTTATATGCTATAATCCCTACTTCAACTAGTCCTCCACCATCTCTTCCAAAGTCATCCATTCAATCCCAACATGCTTCCTTGTCCTTAGAAGTGGCTCCATGTCAAGAGGACTCTAAAAATGATGAAGAAAAGAACATAAAGAAAGATCAAGATCAAGAACCCTCCATGTCATCCACTCCTTTTCCTGATATCTCTTATCCGCTTCATGGTTCTTTTGATCCTGTACACCCTTTTTCATGCATTCCGCCATGTCTTAAGTCTTCTCCTAAGCAAGATCAAGCTACTACTTACACTGTTGAGCTTATTGACAATCAAAATAACCTTACCCCACTTCTAATTTCCAAAGATGATACTTCCATTAAGGTTGGTAAAAATGGTGTTTCTACTTCCAATGTTAAGCCTATTGAAAATCAAGAAAAAAATTATGAGCTTATACTATCCAAAGATCCTTGTCAAGATCAAAGTCTTCCATCTTTTTATTCTACCGCTCCATGTTCATTTCCACTTTCTACTCTTCCTAAGTCTTCGCAAGCTTTGAAAAATCTTATCAAAGAAGGTGCTCATATTCAAGATGTACTTGATTCTATTGAAAATTCTAATGCTCACTCTAAAGATCCTAATATCCTTGGTTGTCATATAGATGTTGATGAACTTATTGATTATCCTTTTGCGTCTTCCACTTCCATCCTTGGACCTCTTCCACCACTACTAAGGGCTTCACGCCTTCCTTCCATCTTGGGTCCTTATGTCCCTTCACTTTCCCCTCCTAACATTCTTAATTCACCATCCATCTTGGGTCCTTACATACCTCCATCTCCTATCTTTCCTCAAGATCAACATAGATGCATACCCTTGAATCTTTTTCATCCACCCACCCATCTAAACTAGTCATATCCTCCTTTTTCTTCCACAAGTCCCAAGTCTTTTGGAAGTAACTTGAATGTTCAATACAAGAAAAAGAAGCAATACAAAAATCCATCAAAAAAAGATCACCATGTCTCCTCTAATAGACATGGAAACATAAAGTCAAAATAAATATCTAAGAAAAAAATTACAAAATAAGTATGGGTTCCAAAATCCATCATTAAAGATATTCTCTCTAGATCATCAAAAAGAAATGAAAAGCCTACGACTATATGGATTCCAAAGTCTCTCTTGAAAGAGTCTGGTGTTGAGCAACAAGTGAAGTTGACATTCAAGCTTCCAAAGACTTCCACTTCATCTTGTTCCAAAAACATTCTTCCATTCCATGTGCCTAAACCACAACCTCTGCTATCCATTCACCATATTCCTTCACGTATTCTTTCATTCATGTTTCCTCCACCCTCTTGCCACTCTTCAAGGTGTGTGTTGATGTTGATCTTTCCTTCCTTTCCATTTACCCTTTCACAATCCTTCCATTCATTATCCTTCTACCTTATATCATTTTTCCTCATTTGCCTATTCCTCCTATCTTCCAACCTCACTCGCTTTACATAAAACCTTATCCTCCATTTTTCTCTTCCATCTTCCTTTCCTTATCAGCATCTTTGAGTGTATCATTTTGAATCCTTGGCATATCATGGTTTATCCTTTCAAGGAGTATTATCTAAAAAGCTTGCCTTCTAAAATTTTATAAAAAAAAAAATTTTTAAAAAAAAAGTGCCTTGGTGAAAACCTGGAAACAGGCACCTTGGTAGCAAAAATAGAATCTCTACCAAGATGGTGAAAACCCGGAAAACGAGTGCCACTTGTTTCAAAATACTCCATCTATCAGCGCAATGTTGGTCTTTCCTAGCTTTCAATCTTGCTTTAGTTTGTATATATCTCCCGGTTTGTTTTCGCATTCTTGTTTTCAATAAGTCGATCTATACACCAATCAGCTCAAGCATCTGTATCCTATCAATTCTTAACACTTGGGGGCAATCAATGTCATACCCTATGGTCTCCCTTGTATCTGAGATGTGTCATATCTAATCACAGTCCTTTTGAAGCTTCATGTGAGTCAGTCAGTCAGTCTTGTCTCCAGAAAGGATTTTCCATCTACAACAACGCAATCAACATCAAACTGAAAACTGAAAATAATCTATGCCTTTTACTTGCTTTTATCTCTTTGTATGCTTATTGATTCACATTGAGATTTTTGCATATTGTGTCCCTTTGAGCTCTTCGATGATGTCCTTTATAGGATTTAGAGAGTGATGACTGGGGGCATAATCTTTTCTTTATTTTCTTCTTATATGTGAAAATATAACAACTTTGGAAATTTTGGATTGAAATGGTGCCCGACTGTAAGAGCCTCTATCTCAAATTAGATGGCCATGCGTACCTTGACCATTGATACCCAAAAAATTCAAGGAAGTTTGATCTAACTATTGTCTTTTTGAGTGAGTTCTCTCTCCTACTGTGAAATGCGATCTTACCTAAGGATGTGAATGATAAAAGGTCACTACGAGTAATTCACATTGGATTTAGAATGATCTCTTGACTGCTTGATGTGTTTTCCATGCAAGGCATATTCAGGTCATCATGGTGTTTATGTTTTGATTCTTATACAAATTTCTATATCAAAATGGACATGATATTCAGGTCATCTTGGTGTTTGTGCTTTGGTGCTTATATCTAATCCGACATTCTAAAAATAAAATCAATATTCATATTTCCATGGTTGCCTAGCCAGTGGGTGTTGTATTGATTCTTGTGCATACAAATTGATATTCATATGTCTATGGTTTCATAGCTAGTGGGCATTGTATTGATTTATCCAATTACCTAAAAGTTCAATGATGATAACAAATCAACACATGATCAGTGACTAGGTCCTAGGTCTTAGGTTGCATTTCATATTGCATGTCTCTTTGCATTTTGCATGTTGCATGATCTCACAATGGCTAAATGAACTTCAATGCTTAAATGATTATTCAAATCTCATCTTTAAATCTAACAAGAGCTAAATCTCACACGAAGGTTCCTCCAACGAAACAACAAGTAGAAATTTTTTTTTTTCGAGATCAAAATCAAAATCTGAGATTATTCATATTGTCAACTACTTGCATATTTGACCTTCGATAATCACAGGAATCTAGTATTCAACTTAATTGATTATCTTACATCAAACTATCAAAATTTCAACTTGGTCAACCATGGTCAACTCATGGTCACACCTAGTCAAACTTGGTCTCCAGGACCTCTAAATGATGTAGAATGCATTCTCAAACGTGTATAACCACTTCTCAAATCAATTAGCATGCTTCTAAACTATATCACGCTAACTTTTCTTGTCAGATTTTAATTTTAATCCCAAAGGGGGCATGGTATTGCACATCATTCAAAGTCTGTAATTGATGAAGGGTGCTCCCCTTAATACCACAAACGCATAACAAAAATAGAGAAACAACAACAATATGCAAGAATAGAAAATTGGCTTCTTATTATCTCCACAAATGTGGAATTACAAACTTTCAGAATTACAATATGCAAAGCCCCATGGGCATTCACTTACAATATTCTGTAGGACAAAGCCTTGAATTATTGCCCAGATCTACTACCCAGAACTATTCTGAACTGCCTAAGACAATAATACAGCCTTCCTTATATAGGCAATTTTTCCACCGCCTGGGAAGGTTCCAGAATTTTAGCCAATAAAGCCGACCAAACTTAGAATTATTTTATTTTACATTTTATTACATCATAGTCGGCTCAAGATAACCTTTGAAACCCGAACATAAATTTTGAAGAAAATTATTTTCCGCCATTTCAGGTGACCCAACTTCCGAAGACCATAAGTCATCACCAGTTGACCCGATCGGCTATTATAACCCCATTTTGGAAACACCACGAAGCGCTCTATAGGCTTGACTTGTGCAAGCGCCCATCACCCAAATTTTTGACCTCATCCGGGGCCTCTAAAGCCTTCAAAAATTGAGTTCAAAGTTTCTGTACCTTGCTGCCAATACCGAAAATCTTCAATATCTTCCAATGTACACTTGACCTGGCAATGAAACTTTACTGGCAGACTTATATGACCAAAATGAACCTCCAAGAAAGAAATCAGATCATTCTGAGCACATACAAAAATTACCAAAAATAGTAACTTTCCACAAATAGCAGCTCTGCACAAGATAGCCCTTATTGAATTCAAAAATAGAAATATTTTTGGGTGATGCAAGATTGCTCTTACACCCAGGATGCTCCTGCATCAGACACCCAGGGTAATTTGAGAAGTGACCCTGTCACGACTCAGGTGTGCAGAGGAAAACCAAGATGGTTAACCTCCTCCTTTGTTAGCCATGATGAATCTTCAATAGGTCGTCCTTTCTATTTGACCAAATACTCTTCATACGTCCTGTTCCTTGTGCTTCTGCCAACACGACTGTCCAATATGCCTTCAATCTCCTCAATATCTGAACTGGTTGTTGGAATACTCCACTGTGCTGCTACAACCTCATCTTCAACACCTCCTTCATGATACTCTGTCAAATCTGAAATGTTAAACACTGGTGAAATATTCAGCTCAGTAGGCAATTCTACCTCATATGCATTTCCCGAATCATGTTTCTTCAGTATCTTACATGGCCCAAACTTCTTCATTTGCAGCTTGTTATATGTACCAACCGAAAATTGCTCCTTCCGCAAATGAACCATGACTTCATCACCAACCTGAAATTCCTTATACCTCCTTTTCTCATCTGCCTTAGCCTTATACTGTGCGTTCATCTTGGTAATATGCTTCCTCACCTCCCCATGGATGTTCTTCAAGTGTTCTGCAAAATCCTCAGCTTCAGCACTACTTATTTCTCCTTTATCTATCTTCCTCAATTCAGATGCATTTCTTGGACTACTTCCATATACAATCTGGAATGGTGATTTACCAGTGCTCCTATTGACAGAATTATTGTATGAAAATTCTACCTGTGGTAAAATCAAATCCCATCCTATTGGCTTATCTCCAACCAAACATCTCAGCAAATTTTCCAAACTCCTATTCACCACCTCTGTCTGTCCATCAGTCTGTGGATGATGTGATGAACTGAACTTCAAATCTATCTTTAACTTCTTCCACAATGTACGCCAAAAATATCCAACAAACTTAGTGTCCCGATCTGAAACTATGGTCTTTGGCAAACCATGAAGTCTCACTACTTCTCTGAAAAACAATTCTGCTATATGAACAACATCATTAGTCTTCTTGCAGGGAATGAAATGTGCCATCTTCAAGAATCTGTCAACTACCACAAAAATTGAATCGTGTCCCCGCTGAGTCCTTGATAAACCAAGAACAAAGTCCATACTGATATCCTCCCAAGGCTTCTCTAGTATAGGTAATGGCTGATACAACCCTGTATTCTGCTTCACTCCTTTCACCATCTGACATACTCTGCAACTCTGTACAAACCTCTTCACATCTTGCTGCAATTGTGGCTAATAATAATTCTCACTAACCAAACCAAGGGTTTTATCATGACCAAAATGTCCAGCCAATCCTCTGCTATGCTTCTCCTTGATGAGATTCTCCCTCATAGAACTTCGTGGAATGCACAACTGACTCTCTCTGAATAGCATATCATCTTGGATGATAAAATCCAGCCATTTCGTCCTGTCTAGAGTAACAGGTTCTGTACAAGCTTTCCAAGCTTCACCAAAATCAGGATCCTCTGGATACAAATTCTTGAGTTCCTTGAACCCAATCACTTCAATCTACATTTTTGTCAGCAATAGTTGCCTTCTGCTAAGAGCATCTGCAACCCTATTAGACTTTCCACTCTTGTGTTTCAAAACAAATGTATAACTCTGCAAAAACTCAACCCATTTCAAATGCCTTTGATTCAATTTTCCTTGACTATTCAAATATTGCAAAGCTTGATGATCAGTATACAAAACAAACTCCTTAGGAAGCAGATAGTGCCTCCACTTTTTCAATGCCTGAACTATAGCATAAAATTCTTGATTATAAACAGAATATTTTCTCTTGGCATCATTTAATTTCTCACTAAAATAAGCAACAGGTTTACCTTCTTGGCTCATAACAGCTCCTATTGCAGTACCACTAGCATCACAATCTACTTGAAACACCTTATTAAAATTTGGAAGTGCTAAAACTGGTTGTTCTGTAACTTTTTGTTTCAACAATTGAAAACTCTTTTTTACCCCATTAGTCCACTTAAACTCTTTTCTATCCCCTCTCATTGTTTCAGTCAAGGGTCCACAAATACTGCTAAAATTTCTGATAAACTTTCTGTAAAAGCTAGCTAGACCATGAAAAGATCTTATCTCAGTAGCACTCCTTGGAGTAGGCCATTCAAGGATAGCCTGTACCTTCTCTGGGTCCATTTTTAGACCTTCTGCTGAAACTACAAATCCCAAATACACTAACTCTTTCTTCACAAAACTGCACTTCTTCAAATTAATCAACAATTTCTCTTCTCTCAGCTTCTCAAATACCATACGAATATGCATCATATGCTCATCCAATGTCTTACTAAAGATCAAAATATCATCTAGGTAAACAATGACAAACTTACCCATAAATTCTTTCAGAACCTCGTTCATGAGCTGCATGAAAGTGCTCGGTGCATTGGTTAGCCCAAAAGGCATGACTAACCACTCATATAGTCCTTCCTTTGTCTTGAAGGCAGTCTTCCATTAATCTCCTTCTCTGATCTGAATCTGATGATATCCACTTTTCAGATCTATCTTTGAAAAATACACAGCTCCACTCAAACAGTCCATAATATCATCCATTCGTGGCAATGAAAACCTATACTTGATTGTGATCTTGTTTATTGCTCTGGAATCTATACACATCCTCCATTCTCCATTCTTCTTTGGTGCTAATACCACTGGTACAGCACAGGGACTCAGACTCTCACGGATCAATCCTTTCTATAACAGTTCATGTACTTGTCTGTTCAACTCCTCACTTTCTGCAGGTGTCATTCTGTGTGCTGTCTTATTCGGAAAACTCGCTCCTGGGATCAAGTCCATCTGATGACTGATCTTCCTAACCGGTGGTAATCCATCAGGCACGTTATCGGATACAATATCTTGAAACTCATTCAACAAATCTGCAACTTCTACAGGAACATCTTCTACTTTCTCTTTACTAACTTTTGGAATTAAAGCAAAACATACATGCTCATGCCTCATACCATCTAGGAAATTTCTTCCATCAACAAAAGTTATCCTTGCATTACCACATACCTTTTCTTCAGTCTCCTTCAATGGTTTTAGCTTATGCCGCACTCCATCCTTTGTCGGGGAATAGGTATTCACACGACCATCATGTACAGCACATCTGTCAAACTGCCATGGTCTACCCAAAAACATATGACATGCATCCATAGATATGATATCACACAATACCTCATCTTGGTATCTGCCAATCTTGAGCTTCACCAGGCATTGTTCATTGACCATGACCTTGTGGTCATCCTGTACCCAAGCAATCCGATATGGATGTGGGTGTTTCTGTCTCTTGAGCTTCAACTTTGTCACCATCTCTTCTGACACCAAATTGTCAATGATTCCACTATCAATAATCACATCACAACATTTACCTTCACACTTGCACCTGGTGCGAAACAGGCTCCTCCTTTGTTCAGGTTCATTCTCACCAGTCAGCAAGACTCTTCTGTTAATTAGCGTTTCTCCTCTTTCAGCATCTTTAGAATTTGACGATCTAGCATCTTCATCTGCATGTGCAACTCTAGCCTGGCATTCATTTCTCCTGTCTATTCTGCCTTGGTGCTGAAGACATTCAAATGCCCTATGACCTTCTTCTCCACAGTGAAAACATGTTCCACGGAAGCCACCTCTTCCAGATCCTTGTCCTCTTCCTCTTCCTCTCTGATCTCTATTATTTTGAGCTTGGAAGCGATTGGAATTATTTCCTCGCTGATTTTGACTGCTACTGGCCTCATCCTTCTTTTTCGGATCTTCATTTTGGCCACCATATGACCATCCACCAGACCGTCCACCGCGACCTCTTCCATTTTGTCTGCTCTCAAACTTCTTGTTCAAATTTTCCTCTACTTTTAGGGCAAACTGGTATGCCTCTTCAATACTGTTCATTCGAACCAGATTCAGCTCCTCCTGAATGCTTGGCCTTAACCCATTAAGGTATCGGGAAACTTTCTCCTTATCAGCTTCTGCATGGCCTGTTCTGATGAGAAGTCGATAGAACTCCTCTGTATACTCCTGAACAGATCTTCCCGCTTGCTTCAAACTCTGCATTTTCTTCAATAGGTCAAGCTCATAATCAACAAGAATGAACTGTCGCTTCAATTTATCCACCATCCGGTCCAATCTCGTGATTTTTTCCTTTCCCCTTCTATTTCGCTCCAACTGAATCTCTTGCCACCATATCTTCGCATGACCTTTCAGTCTGGCCTTCGCAAATTTGACCCTATCAGGATCCTCAACATCTTCGTACTCAAAATATTCCTCACATTCATTGATCCAGTCGATCAATTCCTCTGGGTTAAGATTTCTAGAAAATGTGGGAACCTCAATCTTAGGTCTTTTCCCAATCTTGGAAATCGCCCGAAAAAATCTTTCTTCCTCCTGGTTCACAATTTCAGCTTCTCCTTCTTGATATTCTTCTTCAGCTTCATCCTCACTTTCGTCTCTGACATTAAGATTCATTCCTCTGTGAATCTCTTCTTGCAATGCTCGCACTTGTCTCTGCAGCTCTCTAACCTCAGGTGTCACAGCACCAGGTCTTCCGCCACGTTCTCTTCGTGGAGGCATTTTCGCGATGCGCGCTGAAACCCTAACCACGGTCCTGGTGCAAACTACCTCACAGTTGGTGATCTGTTTACACACTCAAGAACCCCTACTCTAATACCACTTGATGAAGGGTGCTCCCCTTAATACCACAAATGCATAACAGAAATAGAGAAACAACAACAATATGCAAGAACAGAAAATTGGCTTCTTATTATCTCCAAAAATGTGAAATTACAAACTTTCAGAATTACAATATGCAAAGCCCCATGGGCATTCCCTTACAATATTCTGTAGGAAAAAGCCTCAAATTATTGCCCAGATCTACTACCCAGAACTATTCTGAACTGCCTAAGACAATAATACAGCCTTCCTTATATAGGCAATTTTTCCACCGCCTGGGAAGGTTCCAGAATTTTAGCCAATAAAGCCGACCAAACTTAGAATTATTTTATTTTACATTTTATTACATCATAGTTGGCTCAAGATAACCTTTGAAACCTGAACAGAAATTTTGAAGAAAATTATTTTCCGCCATTTCAGGTGACCCAACTTCCGAAGACCATAAGTCATCACCAGTTGACCCGATTGGCTATTATAACCCCATTTCAGAAATGTCACGAAGTGCTCTACAGGCTTGACCTGCGCAAGCACCTGTCACCCAAATTTTTGACCTCATCTGGGGCCTCTAAAGCCTTCAAAAACTAAGTTCAAAGTTTCTGTACCCTGCTTCCAATACCGAAAATCTTCAATATCTTCCAATGTACACTTGACCTGGCAATGAAACTTTACTGGCAGACTTATATGACCAAAATGAACCTCCAAGAAAGAAATCAGATCATTCTAAGCACATACAAAAATTACCAAAAATAGTAACTTTCCACAAATAGCAGCTCTGCACAAGATAGCCCTTATTGAATTCAAAAATAAAAATATTTTTGTGTGATGCAAGATTGCTCTTACATCCAGGATGCTCCTGCATCAGTAATGTAATTTGAAATCATATCTTTGCTGAAATCATATTTTTCCTCAGTAATCAAGACAACAACCATGTCTAGTTGTTGATACATCAAAAGTCCTCATCACTCAGGGAAAATCTATCATCACTTGGGGCATATCAGATTCATTAAGATCCATATCAATCTAGTATTCTCCTAATCTTGTAAATTGTATCATTTTTTACAACCATCGGATCATAGTGTTCTCTCCTTGGTTCTTCGGCAAATGAAGGGTTCAAATGTGATACTCGCTAGTTCTGCTAAGACAATCGAGTCTAGAATCAGTCAATCACTTCTTTGCAATCCTAAGGTTCAGAATAAGGCATTTTGACACTCTTTCGCAATCCTCGATTCATCGTTGCTATAGTGAACATTATCTTTGGTCATTCAGGACATGTTATCTTCATATAAAATCTTTCAATCAGTTTCTATCTCATATCAATATCAATATCAAACATCAGTTTCATATCTCTATCAAACACAGACTATCTTTGAACCACTGTGCTTCACACAACAATTTAAAGAGGGGCAAAATGTAATACTCCAAAAATGGGCTATAAGTTCATTAATCTTCTATATCAATACATCAAATGAAATCGACATGAAAGTCCTAACCTATGGCACATCTGAATATCATCAAATTCTAATTGATTATCTTAAATTCTACATCGGGGAATATTCCTAGTAATATTCCTAATCATCTTAATTATCTTTAATTTTATAATTATTTGGCGATAAATCATATTTATCATAAAGTTTGATTAATTAAATATTCTGAATATTTAATTAATTAGATTTAATTTGGCCACTTAATTATTTAATTGAATTTAATTTCATTATTTCTAATTATGATATTTAATTTTGACAATAAATCCAAAATCCTATGAATAATTGATTAAATATTTTATTTAATTAATTAAATCATTTTGTCAATTTTTAATATTGTAATTTTGAATAAAAGTTTGAAAAATGATTGATTAACCCATAAATCAATTATTTTATTTTTAAAAATTAGTTAAGTTAGAAATAAATCACTTTATTATTAAATTAATTCATAAATAAAACATGCACAATCATAAAAGCAAACAACTATCAATTATCAATTAAAGCTAAACTCTATTTTGAGTTAAAACTTAGCTTTTGCATGTTTTTGTGAGCTAACTATCTTTTATTTAAAAATAACTCAAAAATCAACCTGAGTTATTTGAGTGATTTATGGCTTTTTTTCTCATGCACTTCCAAAGCCATGGATTTCTATAAATTAAGGCTTTAGCTCTTCACAAATCATCTCTCAAATCCATAGAATCTCATAATTTTGCAAGCTTACTTTGCCAAAGTCATCTATGAATTGCACAACTATTTTGAAGAATTGGAATTTGGAGAGTCAAAGCTTATTGCGAATCAAGGCTATTGTGAGATCAATTTGTTTTTTTTACATTCATTTAGATTCTTTTTCATATCATTGTTAGATCATTTTAGCATATCAATTTCCATATTAGCATAGATTCCATATCAAGTTTTCATATCATTGCATAGAAAATATCAAAAATATAGATTAATTGCTTTCATATTTCATATCAGTTTTGCATTCAAATCCTTCATTTAGGTGTCGTCTAGGTCACTTATCTCAATAGCAATCTGAGAACATCAATCTCGCACCTATTAGAAGGTAGTAGATCACTTGGTTAGATTAGATTTCAATTTTGCATGATTTTTGCTAACCTCTAATGTTTTACTGAAGTGTTGTGTCTATAGATCAGGTACAATTTTCACACACACAGGAGGTAGTTCAACCAAATCTTTCATGATAAGAATTCACAAGACTTCTTCCTCTGCTAGGTTTACATCAATAAATAAATTCTTTCAACTTGACTCTATGATTGACATGGTTTTCTTTCTCTGTGCAATGTGCATTGTTGATGTGATAGACTTGTAAAAATTTCTTATTCCCAAGTTGTAAGAAAGGATTACCTGAGTCCTATTTAAGATTAGGTTTCCTAAATAACTGTTAATCATGAGCAGCTTTATGAGTAAATTTTCTTAAAACTCTTGGCAACCACCATAATATAGGAAGATAATGATCAGCTTCTTCAAACATCTTTTAAAGTAGGAATCATAGAAATTTTTATTTCCTTTGATCAAGTCAAAGCTCCTAGACTAATGGCTACAAGTTTCTACAAGACCATCTAGGATCCTACCAAAGAATAGGCAATTTTAGTAGTTCTAAAGTCTTTGAGAAATCAACAGATGTTGATACAGAAGAATGCTTCAAATTTGGTGTTCATCTCCAAAATAGTTAAGTCCTCAAAGTTGGAATATTATAGGCCTATTTCACTATACAATATGATCAATAATATCAACTCCAAACATCACCTTCAAACCTAGGTTACTGAATTGCCAACAAAACAGGTCAATTCTAGGTTAACATTAATGGGGAGATTGGGATAGACTAGCTAGTCTATGTTCCCTGATCCTTTTCTTGGATCCCAATGTGCTCTGTACACACCTTATGGTCTATAGGACTCCTATTCACTCTAGGATCCCATAACCTAACCCAATCTATCCACCAAGCATAACTCTCCTTCTTCCTAGCTTGCTTGCACTCCTAGCTCCATTCCCTTACATAGACCAATAAGGGGTTTTAAGGATTAATCAACTCCATAGGTTTTGATAGGAGAAATTTTGACTTCCAAGGTGTTTTATCATCAAATGAAGTTTCCCCAAGGTGTTTGTGAAGATGGGTTGATACCTGATTTCATAGTTTCTTCATAAAATAGGGCTACTAGAAAGAGCCCCTATTAGGCATCCTCTCCAGGTTTTAAGGGCTTTTGACCCACTTCTTCCATAGAACCAAGGCTAGAGTTCCAAAAGAACCCCTATTCAATTTCTCAACCCTCAAATATTTTTGGGGTTTTGGGGCTTCAACTATCTGTACAGTGCCTCCACTAGAAATGAGGGTTTCTAGGGCTTTTTAGGCTTCTCTATGTCACAAGGCTTGTCTATCTACATAAACACCTTTAATGAATTGGTAGAACTCTCTCCTTTACATAAGTGAGCCTTCACTCATGCCTCTTAACTCCCTCAAAAGTTATTTTCATGAAACTCTCTCCCTTGTCCTCTAGAGCTTTTTCTCTGCTGACCACACCTAGTCGGGTACTGCTTAGTCTCACCTAGGGTTGGGCTATAAAATAGCTTGCGCATCTGTTCTAGGGCCCTAATTTAATATGAGTATAGTTTAGGGTCTATAATACCATATCCCAAAGACCCATGGTGTTTCCACAATGGGGATAGGAGTTACAAGCCCTACATTACAAACCCCTTCAAACTATACAAGGGACTGGCAGATTCAAAACAAAAGCTTATATACAAACAAAAGAACAAAAAAATTACTCTAAGCACTCAAAAATGAAAGTAAACACAACTAAAAAAATGTAAAATTCCCAAGATACTATGTGTAATCCATTAACATAATCAAATCATGCCATTAAGCTTGACTGTCACACATTTTACAGTCACAGTCAAGTTTTTCCAACTCCATGCCATACACAATGAAATGCCAACCCTTGAATTAGGGTTTCACAAGTCATAAATAGTCTCCTCCTCAGGATTAGAGTTGGGTTAGGGCTTAGAGCTGCTTTAATAAGGTTTAGATCTTCTTTGAGAAAAGTTGCTAGCAACTTTTTAAGCAACTTTTTCTTGCTCAAGCAACTTTTGTTGTCACTATCTCCTAAGACCATTCTTAGGTCTATTACAAGGCACACTTGTGCTAAAACTTCCCAAACTCCTATTTGAAGACTTTGACCAATCTAAACAAGTAGTAATCTTAGGATGACATCATGCCCTGAGTCATTGCACTAGTAGAATTGGAAGACCAACCTAAAACTCTAGGACCTAAGCTAGGCCTACACACACCAAGTGAGCTTCTAGCTCTTATTCTAGTTACAAACCTTCATAAAGAATTTCTTTCACAACAAAATTGGTGATGGTGGGAGCCCTTAGAAGGGTGATCTTGTACCATACTCCCCCTTAGCACAAACTAAGGCACTTTGGGGTCAAGAAGAGCTAGGTCTATGCCTAACATCTTGAACTGACTTTCCTCAATCCAAGTGGCTTCAGACTCAGGTTGACCGGCTAGCCCATTTGACTAAGTGTTCCATATACACTTGATGCTTGGTAGCTACCTTCACCTGGGATTCCAAAACCTACTCTACTATGGGCTAGTTCTTCTTTGGCATGGCATTGGTGTCTATGTCCTGTAGCACCCTTGACTGATCTTCACCTTGATGTGGTGGATCACCTTTGAAGAAGACTAGGTCTGCAATGTTGAACACTGGTGAGATAGCCAAATATGATGGCAAGTCCACCTTATATGCATTTTCACCATACTTGGCCAGAATTTTACAAGGCCCTACTCTTCTCATATACAACTTGGTGTGCATACCTTTTTGTATCCTTGCTTTTCTTAGATGGACCATCACATAGTCCCCTACCTTGAATTGGACTTCTTTTCTCCTTTCATCTACTTTGGCTTTGAGCTTTTGAGTGGACTCCATGATGTATTTCTTCACCTACTCTTGGACCTCCTTGATAGTTTGAGTGAAGTCCTTTGCTTGTCCACTCTTCATATCCATTGAACCTAAGTCTCTGAGTTCACATACACCTCTAGGGTATCTCCCATACACAACCTCAAAAGGAGTTCTCCCTATGGTCCTATTCACACTATCATTGTAGGCATATTCTTCATGAGGAATGACAAGATCCCAAGTCTACCCATATTCCTTGGTCAAACACCTTAGCAAGTTTCCCAACACTCTATTTATAACTTTAGTTTGACCATCAGTTTGAGGATGGTATGCTAAACTGAATGAGAGATTAGTTCCTAACCTTTTCCATAAGGTTTTCCAAAAGTGGCCCATGAACTTGCTTTCCCTATCTGACATAATTCTCAATGGGAGTCCATGAATCCTTACTATCTCTTTGAAGAAGAGATGTGCTACATAGCTTGCATCATGAGTAGTTCTACATGGAATAAAATGACTCATTTTAGAGAACCTATCTACTACAACATAGATGCTATCCATACCTATTTTTTTTTAGGGAGTCCAACCACAAAGTCCATGCTCACACACTCCCAAGGCCTATTTGGAACTGGAGAAGGTTGATAGAGCCCTGCATTGCTTAAACCTTCTTTAGCTCTTTGGCACACACCACATTGTTCCACATATCTTCCCACATCCCTTGCTATCTTAGGTCAAAAATAGTACCCTTTTACTAGATCCATGGTTTTTTTAATGCCAAAATGTCCACTTAGGCTACCATTGTGCTTCTCTTGAATCATATTTTCCCTCATGGATCCCCTAGGAACACATAGTTGATTTCCTTTGAACAAGAGTCTATTTTTTAGGGTGTAATCTACATACTCACCATGGAAATGGTTCTCAAACTCTTGGCACACTTTGTAGGCTTTTGAGAAGTCTTCATCCTCCTCATAAAGATCCTTGAAACCTACTATTCCAATGCTCTACAATTGAACTTCTTGGATAGTCAAGAGCTTCTTACTTAAAGCATCTACTACCTTATTGAGTTGCCCCTTCTTGTGCTTGATATTGAAGGTAAAGGATTGGAGATACTCCATCCACTTCAAATGCCTATTACTAAGCTTCTCTTGAGTATTAATATAGCTCAAGGCCTGATTATCTATGAATACCACAAGTTCTTTGGGTAGGAGGTAATGCCTCCACTTCTTGAGGGATTGCACTAATGCATATAGTTCTAGGTCATAGACTGAATACCTCCTCTTTGCTTCATTGAGTTTCTCACTGAAAAATGCCACAAGCCTTCCCTCTTGGCTCAATACACCCCCTACTGCAACACCACTTACATCACATTCAATGGTGAACAACTTATCAAAAGTAGGTAAGAGTAAGATAGGTTTGGTAGCTACCTCTTGCTTATATTTTTGGAATGCCTTCTCAGCTACCTCAGTCCATTTGAGCTTAGTTTTAAGTCTACCCTTGATGGTGTCAAGCACTAGAGCACATATACCATTAAAATTTCTCATAAATTTCCTATAGAATTGGGCCAGCCCATGGAAACTTCTAACTTCAATCCCTGTTGTAGGGGTAGGCCAATTCAAGATTGCCTCCACCTTGCTTGGGTCCATTTTCAAAGTGCCCTTGGACACCACAAATCCCAATTAAATTAGTTCTTGCTGCATGAACTCACATTTCTCAAGGTTAATCACCAATTGTTCTTCATGTAGCCTCTTCAAGACTAACCTTAAGTGCTCAAGGTGCGTTGCTTTAGTTTTTCTATAGATGAGTATGTCATCTAGATACACCACCACAAATCTAGCAGTGAAGTCCTTCAAGACCTCATTCATTAACCTCATGAAGGTGCTTAGGGCATTGGTAAGCCCAAATGGCATCACAAGCCATTCATATAACCCATATGTGGTTTTAAAAGTGGTCTTCCACACATCACCCTCCTTAATTCTTATTTGGTGATAACCACTTTTGAGATCTAGCTTAGAAAAGTACATAGCCCCTCCTAAGCAATCCATCAAATCCTCTATCCTAGGAATTGGGAATCTATACCTGATATTAATCCTATTAATGGCCCTTGAATCATTGCAAAGTCTCCATTTGCCTCCCTTTTTGGATGCCAAGACCATTGGGACTAGACATGGACTAATACTTTTCTTAATCAAACCTTGATCCAATAACTCTTGCACTTTCCTTGCTACTTCTTTGTTTTGATTAGGGGTAAGCTTGTAGGCTGCTTTGTTAGGTAGAGATGCATCGGGTACAAAGTTTATTTGATGAATTATAGCCCTTCTTGGAGGAAGTGTTGCAGGTGCTCCATCACTCACAATGTCCTTGAACTCTTTTAACATTTTCTTCACCTCTATAGGTGTCTCTACTTGCAACTTATGTTCATCCTCTTTTGGTTTCACCATAATGGCACATCCCTCTACTTCAATATCATTCATAAAGTGTAGGAATTCCTTTCCTCTGCTAAGCAACACACTAGGTTTCCTTGAGGCTCCTTCATCATTCTCTATCAAAGACTGAATCTTGAATGTCTTACCATCCTTCTTAAATGAAATGGAGTTCTCTTCTCCATCATAGAGAACTTTCCTATCAAATTGCCAGGGTCTCCCCAATAGGAGATGGCAAGCATCCATGAAAAGGACATCACAAATAATCTTTTCCCTATAGCCTCCAATGGAAAAATCCACCCATGCCTGCTCATTCACCAATGCACTCTACTCCTAGTTCAACCAAGTCACCTTGTAAGGATTTTCATGGGGAATCCTGTTAAGTTTTAACTTCTTTGTAGCTTCTTCTGATATGATGTTGTCAATTGATCCTTAATCAACTATCACCTTACACACCTTGCCTTGGATTTTGCACCTCACTCTAAATAGAGCTCTTCTTTTCTTGGGTTCTCCTTGATTAGGTTTCCTTATTAACACCCTCCTAAACATCAAGTTCTCCCCCATTTCTGATTCTAGCTTTCTGACTTCACTAGTACATGAACTATTGCCATCTTCTTGGGTATAGGCTACCCTCTTTTCACTACTAAAACTTGTAGGTTTGTCAAGACACCTATAGGTAGGGTGTCCAAGCTTTCCACATTGATAACACTTCATTATGGAAAAGTAGGAGCTACTTATTCCTCTGCAACCCTAAGATCCTCTTCCTCTACCAAGTGTTCCTCTTGAACTAATCTCTACAACCTGCTCTAGGAGTCTTATCTCTCCTTAGCTTCTAGAGTCACCTCCTCTGCCACTAGAACCTCCTCTTTGACCCCCTCTAGAGTCTCTACCTCTTCATCTATTTTTGGAGTTAGGTTCCTGCTTCTTTCTTTATTTATCTTCTAGCTTTTGTGCCATATGCTAACATCCAAGTATTGTGGTAGGAGTAAATAAGCTCATCTCCTCTACTATACTCCATCTCAATCCACTTAAGTACATTTCCACCTTGATGCTCTCCTCCTCCTTGATTTTGGATCTTAGGCTCAATTTATGAAACTCTTTGGTATAGGTGGCCACATCCATCTCCTTGTGTTTGAGGTTCAATATTTTTCTATGCTATTGAATCTCATAGTCTGTAGGTAGGTACACTTCCCTTACCTTATTCACCATAGCTTTCCAATTGGAGATAGGATTATTTCCCTCCTTCTCCCTTTCTTCTTGCAGGTAGTTCCACCAAGTTAAGGCTTGACCCCTCAACCTAGACTTGGCTACTTTGACCTTTTGTGCTTTAGAGATCTCTTCACATTCAAGTGATTCTCCATACCCTCAATCCATTGCATGACAAGCTCTGTGTCTAGTCTACCCATAAGTAATGGGAAACCCTCAAGTTCTTTGCCAGTGATGGCCTTCAAAGCTTTCAATAATTTCTCATCTTGGGTTGGAGGATTAGGTGTGGGCACATCATCATCAATGGTCTTCCCTTTCTCCTTAGCATCATGCTCCTCCATTATAACATTGGCTTTATCTGCCTTTTCTTGGACATCATGCAAGAGTTGTTCCATCTAAAATAATCTTTCCTACAGGAGTCTATTGGCTTCCTCCTGAACTTCCACCTTCTTAGCAAGCTCTACATTAGTCACCATCTACTTCTTGTGAGATGATCCAACTGATTCCTCTGGAGGTTGAAACATTCACTCTCCAACTATCCACTTCCCAAGCCTTAATAGGCTCTGATACCAATTTGATGGGGAGATTGGGATAGACTAGCTAGTCTATGCTCCCTAATCCTTGTCTTGGATCCCGATGTTCTCTATACACACCTTATGGTCTATATGACTCCTATTCACTCTAGGATCCCCTGGCTTAACCCATTCTATCCACCAAGTATAACTCTCCTTATTCCTAGATTGCTTGCACTCCTCCTAGCTCCATTCCCTTACATACAAGAATAAGGGGTTTTAAGGCTTAATCAACTCCACAAGCTCTAACAAGAGAAATTTTGACTTCCAAGGTGTTTTAGCATCAAATAAAGTGTCTCCAAGGTGTTGGTGAAGATGGGTTGATACCCAATTTCATAGTTTCTTCACAAAATAGGGCTACTAGAAAGAGCCCCTATTAGGCCTCCTCTTCGGGTTTTAAGGGCTTTTGACCCACTTCTTCCATAGAACCAAGGCTAGAGTTCCAAAAGAGCCCCTATTCAATTTCCCAACCCTCAAGGATTTTTGGGGTTTTGGGGCTTCAACTGTCTGTACAGTGCCTCCACTAGAAATGAGGGTTTCTAGGGCTTTTTAGGCTTCTCTGTGTCATAGGGCTTGTCTTTCTGCATAAACATGATGAAGGGTACTCCCCTTAATACCACAAACATATAAAAAAAATAGAGAAACAACAGCAAATTGCAAGAACACAAAATGGGCTTCTTATTATCTCCACAAATGTGGAATTACAAATTTTTAGAATTACAATGTGCAAAGCCACATGGAAATTTTCCTTACAATATTCTAAGGGACAAAGCCTTGAATTATTACCTAGACTACTCTAAACTGCTCCCAACTACCTAAGACAACACTACAACCTTCCTTATATAGGCAATTTTCCACCGTCTGGGAAGGTTCCAGAATTTTAGCCAATAAGGCCAACCAAATTTAGAATTATTTTAGTTTACAATTTATTACATCAAAGTCAGCTCAAAATAACTTTTGAAACTCCAACAAATTTTTTGAAGGAAAATCATTTTCCACCATTTCAGGTGACCTGACTTCCGGAGACCATAAGTCATCACCTGTTGACCTAATTGACTATTATAACCCCATTTTGGAAAGGGCATGAAGCGCTCTACAATGCCTCAATGAAGCAAGCTTCATTTAGCCAAAGTTTCAACCTCATTCGGGGCCTCTAAAGCCTTCAAAACTGAGTTTGAAGTTTTTGTACCCTACTGTCAATACTGAAAATCTTCAATATCTACAAAACTAGACTTGATCTGTCAATGAAACTTTATTGGCAGGCTAATATGACCAAAATGAACCTCCAAGGAAGACTTACTAAAAGTAGTAAGTTTCCATAAATAGAAGCTCTGCACAAGATAGCCCTTATTGAAAACAAAACCAAAAATATTTTTGGGTGATGCAAGATTTCTCTTACACCCAAGATGCTCCTGCATCAGACACCCAGGGTAATTTGAGAAGTGACCCTATCATGACTCAGGTGTGAAGAGGAAAATCAAGATGGTTAACCTCCTCCTTTGTCAGCCATGATGAATCTTCAATAGGTCATCCTTTCCATTTGACCAAATATTCTTCATATGTCCTATTCCTTGTGCTTCTACCAACACGACTATCCAGTATGTCCTCAATCTCTTTGGCATCTAAACTACTTGCTGGAATACTCCACTGTGCTGCAGTGATCTCCTCTTCAACACCTCCTTCATGATACTTTGTCAAATCTGAAATGTTAAACACTGGTGAAATATTCAGCTCACTAGGCAATTCTACCTCATATGCATTTCCTGAATCATGCTTCATTAGTATCTTGCATGGCCCAAACTTTTTCATTTTCAACTTGTTATATGTACCAACTAGAAATCGCTCCTTTCACAAATGAACCATGACTTCATCTCCAACCTAAAATTCCTTATGCCTCATTTTCTCATCTACCTTAGCCTTATACTATGCATTCATCTTGGTAATATGCTTCCTCACCTCCTCATGGGTGTTCTTCAAATGTTCTCTAAAATCTTCAACTTCAGCACTACTTATTTATCCTTTATCTATCTTTCTCAATTCTAATGCATTTCTGGGACTACTCCCATATACAATCTGGAATGGTGATTTACTAGTGCTCCTATTGACAGAATTATTGTATGCAAATTCTGCCTGTGGTAAAATAAAATCCCATCCTATTGGCTTATCTCCAACCAAACATCTCAGCAAATTTCCCAAACTCCTATTCACAACCTTTGTTTATCCATTAGTCTGTGGATGATGTTGATGAATTGAACTTCAAATCTATCTTCAACTTCTTCCACAGTGTATGCTAGAAATATCCAACAAACTTAGTGTCCCGATCTAAAACTATGCTCTTCAGCAAACCATGTAGTCTCACCACTTCTCTGAAAAACAATTCTTCTATGTGAACAACATCATTAGTCTTCTTGTAGGGAATAAAATGTGCCATCTTTAAAAATCTGTCAACTACCACAAAAATTTAATCATGTCCCCGTTGTGTCCTTAGTAAACCAAGAACAAAATCCATACTGATATCCTCCCAAGGTTTCTCTAGTACAGGTAATGGATGATACAACTCTATATTCTACTTCACTCCTTTTTCCATCTGACATACTCTGCAACTCTGTACAAACTTCTTGACATCTTGCTACAACTGTGGCCAATAATAGTTCTCACTAATAATAGCAATGGTTTTATCATGACCAAAATGTCTAGCCAATCCTCCGCTATGCTTCTCCTTGATGAGATTCTCCCTCATAGAACTTCATGGAATACACAATTGAATCCCTCTGAATAGCATATCATCTTATATGATGACATCCAACCACTTCATTCTATCTAGAGTAACAGGTTCTATACAAGCTATCCAAGCTTCACCAAAATCAGGATCCGCTGGATACAAATGCTTGAGTTCCTTGAACCCAACCACCTCAATCTACATCTCTATCAGCAAAATTTTCCTTCTGCTAAGAGCATTTGCAACTCTATTAGACTTTCCACTCCTGTGTTTCAAAACAAATGTATAACTCTACAAAAACTCAACCCATTTCAAATGTCTTTGATTCAACTTCCCTTGACTATTCAAATATTGCAAAGCTTGATGATCAGTATACAAAACAAACTCCTTAGGAAGCCAAAAGTGCCTCCACTTCTTTAATGCCTGAACTATAGCATAAAATTTCTAGTCATAAACATAATATTTTATCTTGGCATCATTCAACTTCTCACTGAAATAAGCAACAGGTTTACCTTCTTGGCTCATAATAGCTCCTATTGCAGTACCACTGGCATCAGAGTCTACTTGAAACACCTTATTAAAATCTAGAAGTGCTAAAATAGATTGTTCTATAACTTTCTATTTCAAAAATTGAAAACTCTTTTCTGCCCCATTAGTCCACTTAAACTCTTTCCTATCTCCTCTCATTGTTTCAGTCAAGGGTGCACAAATACTGCTAAAATTTTTGATAAACTTTTTGTAAAAGCTTGCCAATCCATGAAAAGATCTTACCTCAGTAGCACTCCTTGGAGTAGGCCATTCAAGGATAGCCTGCACTTTCTCTGGGTCCATTTTTAGACCTTCTGCTAAAACTACAAATCCCAAATACACTAACTCCTTCTTCACAAAACTACACTTTTTCAAGTTAATCAACAATTTCTCTTCTCTTAGCTTCTCAAACACCCTATGAATGTGCATCATATGCTCCTCCAATGTCTTACTGAAGATCAAAATATCATCTAGGTAAACAATGACAAACTTACCCATAAATTCTTTCAAAACCTCATTCATGAGCCGCATAAAAGTGCTTGGTGCATTGGTTAGCCCAAAAGGCATGACTAACCACTCATACAGTCCTTCCTTTGTCTTGAAGTCAGTCTTCCATTCATCTCCTTCTTTGATTCGAATCTAGTGATATCCACTCTTGAGATCTATCTTTGAGAAGTACACAACTCCACTCAAATAATCCATAATATCATCCATCCACGACAATGGAAATTTGTACTTGATTATGATCTTGTTGATAGCTCTAGAATTTATACACATTCTCCATTCTCCATTCTTCTTTGGTGCTAATACTACTAGTACAACACAGGGACTCAGACTCTCATGAATCAATCCTTTTTGCAACAACTCTTGCACTTGTCTATTCAACTCTTCACTTTCTGTAGGTGTCATTTTATGTGCTGCCTTATTTGGAAAATTAGCTCTTGAAATCAAGTCCATCTAATGACTGATCTTCCTGATAGGTGGTAATCTAGCAGGCACATTATTAGATACAATATCCTAAAACTCATCCAACAAATCTACAACTTCTATAGGAACATCTTCTACTTCCTCTTTACCAGATTTTGAAATTAAAGCAAAACATGCATGCTCATGCCTCATACCCTCTAGGAACTTTCTTCTATCAACAAAAGTTATTCTTGCATTACCACATACCTTTTCTTTTGTGTCCTTCAATAGCTTTAGCTTATGTCTCTCTCCTTCCTTTTTCAGGGAATAGGTATTTGCATGACCTTCATGTACAGCATGCCTGTCAAACTACCATGTTCTTCCCAACAACATATGACATGCATCCATAGGTATGATATCACATAGTACCTCATCATGGTACCTACCAATCTTGAACTTCACTAAGCACTATTCATTAACCATGACCTTGTGGTCATCCTACACCCAGGCAATCCGATATGGATGTGGGTGTTTCTCTCTCTTAAGCTTCAACTTTGTCACCATCTCCTCTAACACCAAATTGTTAGTGTTTTTGCTATCAATAATCACATCACAACATTTACCTTCACACTTCCACCTGGTGCGAAACAGGCTCCTCCTTTTCTCAGGTTCATTTTCTCCACTCAATAGGACTCTTCTATTAAATAGCATTTCTCCTCCTTCAACATCTTTAGAATGTGATGATCTGGCATCTTCATCCACATGTTCAACTCTAGCCTGAACTTCATTTCTCCTATCTATCCTTCCTTGGCATTGAGGATATTCAAATGCCTTACGAACTTCTTCCCCACAGTGAAAACATGTTCCACGGAAGCCTCCTCTTCCAGATCCTCATCCTCTTCCTGTTCCTCTTTGATCTCTATTATTCTGATCTTGGAAATGATTGAAATAATCTCCTCTCTGATTCTGACTGTTATTGGCCTCATCTTGATTTTTTAGATCTTCATTTCGATCCCTATATGACCGCCCACCAGATCTTCCATCATGACCTCTTCCACTTTGTCTACTCTCAAAATTCTTGTTCAACTTTTCCTCTACTTTTAGGACAAACTGGTATGCCTCTTCAATACTATTCATTCGAACTAGATTCAATTCTTCCTTAATGCTCAGCCTCATCCCATTAAGGTAATAGGAAACTTTCTCCTTATCAACTTCCGCATGGCCTGTTCTGATGAGGATTCGATAGAAATCCTTTGTATACTCCTGAACAGATCTTCTTGTTTGCTTCAAACTTTGCATCTTCTTTAGTAGGTCAAGCTCATAATCAATAGGAATGAACTGTCACTTCAATTTATCCACCATTATCCCATCTTGTGATTTTATCCTTTCCTCTTCCATTTCACTCCAATTGAATCTCTTGCCACCAGATCTTCACATGACCTTTCAGTCTAGCCTTCACAAATTTGACCCTATCAAGATCCTCAGTATCTTCATACTCAAAATATTCTTCACATTCATTGATCCAGTTGATCAATTCCTCTAGGTTAATATTCCCTAAAAATGTAGGAACCTCGATCTTAGGTCTTTTCTCGATCTTGGAAATGGCTTGGAAAAGCATTTCTTCCTCTTGATTCAAAACTTTGACTTCTGCTTCTTGATCATCATTTCCTTCTTCGGCTTCATCCTCACTTTCATCTTTGACATTAAGATTCATTCCTCTATGAATCTCTTCTTGCAATGCTTGCACTTGTCTCTGGAGCTCTCTAACCTTAGGTGTCATGACACCAGCTCTTTTGCCACATTCCCTTTGTGGAGGCATTTTTACGTGTATCATTGAAACCCTAACCATGGTCCTAGTGCAAAATACCTCATAGTTAGTGATCTATTTACACATAAACCCTAACCCACAGTCGTAGTGCAAACTGCCTCATAGCTGATGATCTATTTACACACTCAAGAACTCCCACTTTGATACCACTTGATGAAGGGTACTCCATTTAATACCACAAACACATAACAAAAATAGAGAAACAACAACAAATTGCAAGAATAGAAAATGGGCTTCTTATTATCTCCACAAATGTGGAATTACAAATTTTTAGAATTACAATGTGCAAAGCCACATGGGAATTTTCCTTACAATATTTTGAGGGACAAAGCCTCGAATTATTACCTAGACTACTCTGAACTGCTCCCAACTGCCTAAGACAACACTACAACCTTCCTTATATAGGCAATTTTCCACCATCTGGGAAGGTTCACGAATTTTAGCCAATAAGGCCGACCAAACTTAGAATTATTTTAGTTTACAATTTATTACATCAAAGTCGGCTCAAAATAACTTTTGAAACCCCAACAAAAATTTTGAAGGAAATCATTTTCTACCATTTCAGGTGACCTGACTTCCGAAGACCATAAGTCATCACCTGTTGACCCGATTGACTATTATAACCCCATTTCAGAAAAGGCACAAGCGCTCTACAATGCATAAATGAAGCAAGCTTCATTTAGCCAAAGTTTCAACCTCATCCAGGGCCTCTAAAGCCTTCAAAACTGAGTTTAAAGTTTTTGTACCCTGCTGCCAATACCGAAAGTCTTCAATATCTGCAAAGCTAGACTTGATCTGTCAATGAAACTTTACTGGTAGGCTGATATGAGAAAAATGAACCTCCAGGGAAGAAAATAGAACATTCTAAGATTGTATGACCAACTTACTAAAAATAGTAAGTTTCCATAAATAGCAGCTCTGCACAAGATATCCCTTATTGAAAACAAAACCAAAAATATTTTTGGGTGATGCAAGATTGCTCTTACACCCAGGATGCTCCTGCATCAAAAAACCTCTAATGAATTGGTAGAACTTTCTCCTTCACATCACTGAACCTTCACTCATGCCTCTTGACTCCCTCAAAAGGGCTTGTCATGAAACTCTTTCCCTTGTACTCTAGAGCTTCTTCTCTGTTGACCACACCTAGCTAGGTACTGCTTAGTCTCACCTAGGGATGGGTCATTAAATATCTTGCACATGCATTCCAGGGCCCTGCTTGCATATGACTATAGGTTAGGGTCTGTACTACCATTTCCCAAAGACCCATGGTGTTTCCACGATGGGGATAGGAGTTACAGGCCCTACATTACAAACCCCTTCAAACTAGACAAGGGACTGGCAGATTCAAAACAAAAGCTTATATACAAACAAAAGAATAAAGAAATTACTCTAAGCACTCAAAAATGAAAGTAAACACAACTAAACAAATGTACAATTCCCAAGATACTATGTGTAATCTATTAACACAATCAAATCATGCCATTAAGCTTGACTATCACACGTTTTATAGTCACAGTCAGGTTTTTCCAACTCCAGGTCATACACAATGAAATGCCAACCCTTGAATTAGGGTTTTACAAGTCATAAATAGTCTCCTCCTTGGGATTAGAGCTAGGTTAGGGCTTAGAGCCACTTTAGTAAGGTTTAGACCTTCTTTGAGAAAAGTTGCTAGCAACTTTTTGAGAAACTTTTTCTTGCTCAAGCAACTTTTGTTGTCACTATCTCGTAAGACCATTCTTAGGTCTATTACAAGGCACACTTGTGTTAAAACTTCCCAAACTCCTATTTGAAGACTTTGAACAATCTAAACAAGTAGTGATCTCAAGATGACATCATGCCTTGAGTCATTGCACTAGCAGAATTAGAAGACCAACCTAAAACTCTAGGACCTAAGCTAGGCCTACACACACCAAGTGAGCTTCTACCTCTTATTCTAGTTACAAACCTTCATAAGGAAGTTCTTTCAAAAAAAAATTGGTGATGGTGGGAGCCCCTAGAAGGGTACTCCTACACCAAACATTCATCCCAGAATTGTGATTCCAAATATAATTTCTTGTAGACTGGGGTAGGGTTTTTTTTTTCTCTTTTTTGCATTAGAATGTTTTGTAATCGGTAAGGAATGAAATTGGACAGTTCAGGTCATACATGGGATTTGAAGGTAAATTCGTCATGATGTTAGAAGTAAGTGAAGATTAAAAATGTATATTTTTTACTTCCTAACTTGGTTCATGACTTTGACTAGATGTATAAATAAGGAACGATCCATGAATGCTAAAGGAATAGCAACGAATAGTGAACAAATACTACCCTCTGTTGCTCAAATGTCTTAGAACAAAACCCTGCCTTTCTTGATCAGTCCATAGAGAAATACATTTCAGCTTTTTTATTGCTCAAAATAGCATCACCAAATTGTCATAGGGCAGCTCTTTATCCTTTGATGCTACTCGATTTTACTGTACTCAACCCAATCTCCAAAGCCCCCTGAAAAAAGATAGATTAGTATACATTGTTGAAAAATGTCAGTTTAAATTCAAATACATATTGGATAATAATAAATTTTTAATTTTTAATATTATACACTAACATTTAAATAATCTAATCTCCTTGCATCATTTGTACTCGATGATGGTGTTTGTCTTGATATTGATCTGAACTCGCTAAACTCTAGATGATTGTTATTAAGGACCCATGAATTGTAGTAGCAGAAAATAGGTCTCGGTGCAGAGACCATAAAATTTAATTTTACTGTTGGATTTCCTTAAATTTTAGATATGTTGTCACAAGCCTAGTCCTCTAAATCCTTAATGGAGAAATCATTAAAATATTATCTGGAATGTAGGTTAAAGATGTCTGAGTCAGGGTCTATAAAACTATTAATGACAGTCATAATAATGAAGGAGAACCATTATTTGTTGAGTTTTCTTAATAACTTTTGATCAGATGAATGGTTGGTGTTAGGAATATTCCCAAGAGATAACTGAGAGGGGGGGGTGGGGGGGGTGAATCAGTTATCTACAAGTTTCAATTATTTATCCAATTAAGTATACTTAAACATAAATCATAAACATAATGAAATAACACTTGAACACAATACCAATATTTTGGTTACGGGGAAACCCATATAGGTAAAAACTCGGTGGGAATTGAAATCCACTAATATTTTGCACTAGTGTATTGTGATCCTTGTTAGAAGATCCTTAACCCTATTAGGAGTTGTTTTACAATGTATTTAGTACAGTAGACCTGGTCAAGGGTCAGACCCTATTAGGATTCTTTTACAATTAACCCTATTAGGGGTGAGGACACACTGTCCGAGAGCACACTACTCAAAGGGGTGAAGGTTTTAACCTTCTGAATAATAAATACACACTATATCTAGATCTTGGTGAGCTACGCTTTGACCTTCTATCTGCATCAGTTCCAATGTATAGTACAAATTCTTTACTTGGTCACATAGACCTTCTGCTAATGGCTCAACACTTCATACACTCTGCTCTACTCTTCACAATCAACTCTAAACCATACTTTAGCAATCACAAATGAATACCTATAAATATCTTTCCTCTAAATGAAATAATCAAGTCAACCTATTAGAACCACCTTGAAATCATATTAGAGAAATCATAACATACTCCAATAATAATTATGTTGGCTCTACTAAGCACGCATCACAAACTGGGACCTATCTAAATAAATAAGAGTAGATGCATGCTACACACTGTCGACTCCACTAAACTAACTAAAACTTTCTCCTCAAGATGAATTACATCATGTGATCTTAATCAAATATTTTTAACTCTTCTTTTATCACTAATCCAAGGGCACATACCAAAATGATAGGCGCAACTCTTATACTAATAAAATCTCTGTCGGCTCTTCTAGATAAACATAGGATACTGCAACAGGTGAGTAATGAATGCATAGCTTCACTTCTACTAATCATCAGACTCTATGTCCATGAATGTAACATCACTAATATTTCTCCATCATATATCCAAATGCGCAAGGCTCCATGATGACTATATAGACAATCACTCACAGAACACTGCCTGTAACTCTGTCAGGAACACTACTGACATAAGCTGCCACATAACTATCTGTACTTCATATCAACCTCTATGTCCATGATATGATGCTAATAACATGTCCATGCTACATATACTGAAATCTTACTACATGAGTCTATCACACATGATGCTTACCATATGTTGTCATCAATGACAAACATATAGTCAGCATTGTCTTGCTGGAAAATCTCCAACAATCTCCCCCTTTGGCATTGATGGAAACATATGAAATGAAAAACACCATCAACCCAAATGAACAATTATTTTTATAACACTCTCCATTTCCTCATCAAAACTCCCCCAAGGAAGAATCCTCCATCTGCTGCAATATTCTTCAATATTATCCATTTCCTCAATTGAACTATTTCCATGACTGAATGTTACTCCCCCTTGGTATATTACTTCTTTTTTACTTCTATTTTTCATGAATATATATTACTCCCCCTTTGACATCAATGGAAAAGGGTGCTAATCAATTTAAGCACTGGTACTACTCCTAAAGTAGAGTAGTCAACCATCCATCAATCCCTAAGGACTGATGCTCTCTCTTCTTTCTTCTAAGCAGAATCAGGGAAGGGAATTACTCCTAGCTTCTCCCTGAGATACTCAAAAGTATCCTTTGGCAAGGGCTTTGTGAATATGTCTACCAATTGATCTTTAGTACTCACATATTCCAACTTGACTTCTTTCTCTACAACTTTCTCTCTTAGGAAGTGATACTTGATCTCAATGTGTTTTGTCTTTGCATGTGTCATAGGGTTCTTTGACATGTTAATAGTGCTAGTGTTATCACAATGAATAACAATAGGATAATCAATCCAAATGCCAAAATCCTTTATCATTTTCTTGATCCAAACAATTATAGAACAATTCAGGGCTATTGCAATGTACTCTACTTTTTTTGTTGACTAAGAAATACAATTTTGTTTCTTGCTTGTCCAAGTGACAAGTCTGTCACCAAGAAACACTGCTCCACTTGATGTACTTTTTATATCATCAATGCATCATGCCCACTCATCATCTGTATAAACATGAAGTTCAACATTCTTTGAATTAGGATACCATAGACCATAATCTATAGTACCTTGCAAATATCTAAATATTGTTTTTACTGCCATAAGGTGACTTTTTTTAGGCTCTGTTGTAAATCATCCAACAATTCCAACTACATTGGAAATATCTGGTCTAGTTTGGGTAAGATATATGAGTTTACCAATCATAGACTTATACAATGTTGTATCTACTACTAGGGAATCATCTTCTTTTATAATCTTACATCTTGTTATCATAGGTGTACCCACTGGATAGCAATCATCCATCTTGAATTTCTTCAATATTTCTTTCACATACTTAGACTGATTTATGAAAATACCTTTCTCTATCTGCTACACATTTAACCCCAAAAAGTATTTGATAGGTCCAATCATGCTCATCTCAAACTCACTCTACATCTCTTTATAAAATTCTTCACTAAGCTTTTCATTACCTCCAAAGATAATGTCATCAAAAAATATATCTACAAGTAGTAAACCTTCATAGGTCTCTCTTATGAATAGATTACAATCTACTACTCCTTTCTTGAATCCAATCTTTGTCAAGTATCCATCAAGTCTTTCATACCAAGCTCTAGGGGCTTGCTTAAGTCCATAGAGGGATTTATTCAGTTTGCATACCATATCAAACCTATCTGATAAGGTGAATCCTTTTGGTTGTTCAATGTAAAATTCTTCCTTTAGTTCTCCAGTCAGGAATGCTGACTTAACATCCATTTGATAAACCTTGATTTTTTTTAATGTTGCATAAGATAGAAACAACTTAATAGCTTCTAATCTACTCACTGGTGCAAATATGTCTAAATAATCAATACCCTCTCTTTGGGCATATCCTTTACATACTAACCTTTCTTTATTCCTTACTACTATACCATCTTCATTCATCTTGTTTCTGAATATCCACTTTGTTCCAATCACATTCTTATCACTAGGTCTTGGGACTAGTTCCCAAGTATCATTCTTGATAATCTGATCTAGTTTTAAATCATAGGATCATGTCAATCTAAATCATTACATGCATCTTCAACACTTAAAGGTTCAATCTAAGATAGTAAACATACCACCTCATTGCTTGCTGAACTCTTTGCTTTTGATCTTGTTGTGACTTTGCCACTCTGATCTCTAATGATGTCATCCTTAGAATGATATCTAGAAGTAAACTTTGGAACTTTAGGTGATGTGTCTCATCAACCTTCTGATTTTCTTCTTCACTTGTTTCAGGGTCATTAAACAATACATCAATACTATCAAACGTTTCTTCAACTATTGTCTCACTAGTGGAAGGTATGGGTTCTTCTTCAATCATAGGTGAATAATCATGATATCTTTCTTGAACCTTAAACTTTTCATCAATCTTAACATGAGCACACTTTCAATGTCTTTCTTTAATCTTAAATTGAAACATCTATAATCTTTTCTTTTAGTTGAGTAACCAAGGAAAATACCTTCATCACTTCTTGCATCAAACTTGCCTACCGATTCATCCCTCTTGATGTAGCACTTGATTCCAAAGATTCTAAAGTATTTCACTATGGGAACATTACCAAACCATAGCTCATAAGGTTTCTTGTTTGTGCCAGGCCTCAATTGAATTCTATTGATGGTAAATATTGTAGTATTGACTGCATCTCTCCAATAGGTGTGTGCAACTTTTCCTTCAATCATGATGGTGTGCATTGTATCAAGGATGATCCTAATACTTCTTTCTACAATCCCATTATGCTGAGGGGTTCTAAGTGCACTCAATTGTCTCTTTATGCCATGTTCTTGACATTATTCATAGAATTTATCAGAGGTGAATTCTCCTCCTCTATCTGATCTTAGACATTTTATCTTTAGTCCAGATTCATTCTCAACCTTAGCTTTAAATATTTTGAACTTCTCAAATGCTTTTGACTTATCTTTCAAGAAATTAACCCACATCATTATAGTATAATCATCTACAAACAAAATGAAATACCTTTCACCATAGTATGATCTTGTTTAAGTTGGTCCACATAGGTCTATATGAATCAGATCCAACTTATTTTCTATTGAATTATGCTTGCTCCTAAATGAATTCCTCACATGCTTTCCCATTACACATTCCCTCCACATAGGGTCAACTAGATTTTCTATGCTAGGTAGGTCTCTAACTACCTTCACATTACTTATCTTTACTATGTTATCAAAATTGATATGACATATCTTTTTATACCATAGACAATTGTCATCAACTTTAGCAACAAAACAACTTTCCTTTGAATTAAGTTGAAATACATTACCTTTAGTCTTTGAACTTGATGCAATCATAACACCATCCTTGTTGTTAATGATGCATTTTTATCTTTGAACTCTAGTTGATAGCCTTTTTCAAGTAATTTCCCAACACTAAGAAGGTTGGGTTTCAAACCATCTACATAGAGAACATTATTAGTGTTGTTCTTTCCATCCAATGTGATAGCTCCTCTACCAATGATAGGTTTAGGAGTATTATCTCCAAATCTAACCTTGCCATCATTGTATTTGTCTAGATGAACAAACATGTCTTTATCACCTATCATGTGATTTGAACAACCACTATCTATGATCCAATTAGTTCTTATGTCTTCTTGTGAAATCAATGCTAACTATTCTTCCTTTTTCTCATCTTCATGAACCATTTCCTTATTCATTTTTTCTATAATAGCAATGAATCCAATTTCATCTTTAGCTGAATCATCATCTGATACTCCATCTCTAGCAAAGTAATATTCCTTTGAATACTTAGGCTTGTAGTCATTTTTGAACTTTTTAGCTCTTGTAGGACACTTAGATGCAAAGTGACCAATCTTATTACATGAGAAACATTTAAATGGCAATTAACCTTCATATTTCCCTTTTCCTTTCTTTTTTATTTTAGAAATCATAGAAATGAAATCATCTAGTGCTTTTTCTTCATCATCATCATCAAAACTACTAGAAGTGTTTGTAGATTTCTCACCATGGACTGATGCTTTGAAGGCTATTTCACTTAGGTTATGTCTTCAATCTTGAAATCTCAAACGCTAAAATTTTGTTGATCAAGGTTTCTCTCTTGAAATTTGATGTAAGCTGCATGGTCTCATCAAGGATGTTGATCTTGTTTTCATACTCTATTGTGAGAGTAGTCATTAACTTGTCCATAATGTCTTCTTCCGAGATCTCTCCACCATTGTTATTGATTCCTACAACTGCTTCATTAATCCTTTGGTTGTAAGCTCTCATGTTTCCTTCAAGTAGCATCTCTAATGCATTGTATCTTTTCTTCCATGTTTTTCTACACACATCCTTTTCTTGTTTGTCTCCTTCAAACATGTCTTCTAGGTGCTTCCTTATCTTTTGGGCTATGTCTACTTTCTTTATCTCTGAGAACTCACTATCAGACAAGGCATTGATAAGGGCTTCTTGTAGGATTTGACAAACATGCAAATCCACAGACCCCGAATACACCTGCATGCAAGAACCTGATACAAAGTAGAAGCAAAAAGATGAAAAAGAAGAATTTAGATGTTCACTCAAAATGTGAGAGCAAAATTATCAACTGAATTAAAAAAACAATTACAAAGTTCAACCTTAAAAAGGTGAATGAAACCCTAAAAGGGAAATAATAGGTTGCACATTATTAATTAAGAATTAATTAATAATGCACCTAAGAGATGCTTAAGCAACTAGAGTAAAAAGAAATAATACTCTAACACCCCCCCTTAAGCTGAACGCAGGGAGAAAGTAGACCTAGCAAGACTAAGAAAGAAAGAAATGGGTCCCGGCAACAAGGCCTGATCAGGTACCCAGTACAAGGAAATCTCTGTAAACCGGAGACAAAGGAGAAAACCCAGTGGGAAAAACCCCTCTCCAAAAAGAGATATAAAAGCAAGCAAAGACAAAAGGCATGACTTCAAGAGACTCTCTCAAAGCCAGTAGTACAATGCGTGCTGCTAACCCCCCCCGAGAGAGAGGGTCGATGCTCCAAAGCCCCCCAGAATGAAAGAACCCCTGGAGCAATGAGCAAACCACTGTGACTCCAATGCAGAGGAGTGAAGGTCAGTGGGTGCTGAAGATGTGACCTCGAAGGATGAGGTGTCACTGGAAGGCCGAGCTGATGCTCAAATGTGAAGACACGAGGATCCTGAAAGGGAATCCCCAATGCAAGTGGTATGACAGGTGTGCTGACACTGTCATGAGAGAGGAGATGAGTGTCCTCTGAAGAATCCTCAACAACTACACCTGGTGGCTCGATGAATGGAGCTGGAGGATCAAGCAGTGCTGAAGAAGAATCCGGCTGAAGAGAAAAGTACTCCTCAGGATGTGGTGTAGCAGTCACAACACGGGTCTCAGGAACAACACAGAGGTTCAAGCTACCTGACTGCACCACATGATGCTCTCGTGAAAGAGGAGAGCTGAGCTCCGACAATGGAGATGGTGGACCAAAATGAGAAAAGATGTAGAGACGGGAGGAATGATCAACTGTCCCTGTAGCAATAATGCCTCCTGTCACACTATCCCTGATGAAGGCTGAATCGGTCGTGAACTCAACTGTCTTCCCTGACCCACTGCGAGTAATCTGATAAATGGAGAGAAGGTTTGCAGAGAGAGATGGAACATACAATACATCATTGAATGTGCCATCCTGAATGCTGACTCAACCTGTCCCACAGACTGTCTGTACAGTGTTATTCCCCATGAGAATATGAGGAATAGGAGAAGTCTCAAAAGAAGAAAACAACTCCTGAGAAGATGCCATATGGTGAGAAGCACCGGAATCCAATATCCAAGGGACCTGTAAAGGGGATGTAACAGATGCCTGTAATGCATGACCCTGTCCAAAATCCTGTCCAGATGTCGAAGAAGATGCAGAAGACTGAAAAGCAGACCCCTGTGAGGTGGAAGAGGATGGAGAGGAAATAGTGCTCTTTTGAAGGAGAGCTTGCAAATCTGCAATCTGTTTCTCATAACCATCACATCTCTTCTGAAAACACTGTGACTCATCATGGTTCCTCTTCTGACAATAGGAACATGTGGGGATCTGAGTCTTCTGATTCTCCTTCTTAGAAGAAGATGGTGTGTCAGTAGAGTGCTGAGAGGAGGAGTCAGATATCTGCTTCGGCTTCGGCTTTTGTGTGTCCTGAGATGACTTGGCAAGCAATGCCTGTGACTGTGAACCTGCAAGTGAATCCATCTGAGTGATCTTGGACTGCTCACGAGTCAACCTGTCACAGAAATTATCAAAAGAGGGCATAACATGTCTGGTACCCAAAGCATCCATGGTGGAGTAGAAAGTGGAAGAAAAGATCTGGTACTGTCCTCGCAACTTTGAGAGTATCAAATAGATACACTCATCATCTATCTTGATTTTTCCACATCCCTGCAAAACTGTACGCAAAGATTTGAACTTCATCAAGAAGTCCTCTATAGTGGGGAAATCAGAAGGAGTCAAAGAGGTCAACTCTGCATCAATCTGAAGCTTCCGAAATTTGTTGACTGTACCAAACAAGGTTGAAAACTTGCTCCAAATAGCCCTAGGAGTGGTCAAACCTTCCAGGTGAAATAAGAGACTGTCAGAGATGTTCAGTGCAATCAAACCCATGGCTTCATCCATTTTGTTCCTGTGCTGAAGAACCTCAAAGGGACGCTGCAGGACAGGTTGGTGTTCATCCAGACATGACCATAAGCCACGTGACATGAGCAGCCTGGTCATGTGTGCTTTCCATGTGTGGTAATTGTGCGGTGTTAGCCGGGCCACAGAGGGATCCGACATTGAGAGAAGAAGAAGACAGAAGTAGAAGGGTCTTTTCTGAAGTAAATTACAGAAAGGAAAAACACCCCCCCACAATGTATAAATCAAACCCCCGTACAACAAATAACTGAAAGCACAAAAAATGAGGAGAAAACCTGGATTCCAGATGCAGAGAAAGAGGAAATGAGAAGCCTTGACTTTGACGCTAAAAAAGAGAACTCAAATGGCTGAATCAGCAAACCAAACCAGCATCATTGCGTCCGTCTCGGAAAGACCTTTTCGGCGATATATCATATGTTGATTTTTGATTCCGTATGAGCCCTGTAGGAGCAAAAAAGCCCAAGTACCCCCAAAATGCAAGCTCTCTGGAAAAAACCAGGGACGGCAAAAAAGTTGACGGCCGTATGACCGTCACGGGCCTGTCGCTGACGTCAGCATGATGTCATCCTGGAAAAGTTTAAAGCTGCCGAAAAATTTTGAAAAGTTGCCGAAAAAAAAATCCGGCAGATGACGTCAGATGACGTCACCTGCGTCTGCCGCGGGTGGCGGGCCGGTGGCCGGAAAGCGGCTCCACCGGCTGCAGTGGCGCCCGGGCGGAGCGGGGGTGGGGCCTGGGCGGAGCGCGGGTGGCGGCCGGGCGGTGGCTGGCCGCGGTGGCGCGGCGGGGGCGCTTTGGCGGTGCGCTACCCGGCAGCCGCTGCAGGAGGCGCGCTGGCGGTGCGCTGGTGGCGCGCCGTTTTTTAAAGAAAAAAACCTTTTTTTGCATTTTTCGAGAATTTTTCTCGATTTTTGAGCCGTACGGCCCTGGTAGGGCAAAAAAATTTTCCTGTGGTCACGGGGGCCAAACTGAGTCAAGTTTTATATGATTTCGACTCTCCCGGACCTTCTGAACGCAATGGCGGAGTCCGTTTCTGCTCAATCTACTCCAGAAGATCGTGCCTCCTTCAAAGTGACAGAAAACCCCAGAAACAAGCTGTGGCTGTCATTTTCAAATCGTGGCTTCAAAAAACTTTCATCAGGCAGCAACAGGGTGGCTCTGATACCATGTAGCATTTGACAAACATGCAAATCCACAGACCCCGAATACACCTGCATGCAAGAACCTGATACAAAGTAGAAGCACAAAGACGAAAAAGCAGAATTCAAATGTTCACTCAAAATGTGAGAGCAAAATTATCAACTGAATTAAAAAAACAATTACAAAGTTCAACCTTAAAAAGGTGAATGAAACCCTAAAAGGGAAATACTAGGTTGCACATTATTAATTAAGAATTAATTAATAATGCACCTAAGAGACGCTTAAGCAACTAGAGTAAAAGGAAATAATACTCTAACACTTCTTTGGCTATTGCATTCTGATGGAACAAATCCTTATGTGTGCTGGTAGCATCTTCTTTTGCAAGATTTGCAAGGGAGGGGATCTTAACTTCTTTGATAGTTACTTCAAAAACTTCAAAAGCAATGCATTGCAAATGAGTCACCATTTTGTTCTTCCAATCAAGATAGGTCTCTCCATCAAACTTAGGATTGTCTTTTCTAAAGAATTTCATCTGATCAACCTCAAGCTATTAAACTTTCTCTCTGAGGTACTTGACTCTGATACCAATTGTTAGGAATAGTCCCAAGAGATAATTGAGAGGGGGGGTGGGGGGGGCGGGGGGGGGGGGGGTGAATCAGTTATCTACAAGTTTCAATTATTTATCCAATTAAGTATACTTAAACATAAAGCATAAACACAATGAAAGAACACTTGAACACAACACCAATATTTTGGTTACGAGGAAACCCAAATAGGTAAAAACCCTGGTGGGAATTGACACCAACTAATATTATGCACTAGTGTATTATGATCCTTGTTAGAAGATCCTTAACCATGTTAAGATTTTCTTTACAATGTATTTAGTACAGTAGACCTGGTCAAGGGTCGGACCCTATTAGGAGTCTTTTACAATTAACCCTGTTAGGGGTGAGGATGCACTGTTTGAGAGCACACTACTCAAAGGGGTGAAGGCTACAACCTTTTGAATAAAAGATACACACTATATCTGGATCTTGGTGAACTACACTTTGACCTGCTATCTAGATTAGTTCCAATGTATAGCAAAAATCCTTTACTTGGTCACATAGACCTTCTGTTGATGGCTCAATACTTCACACACTCTTCTCTACTCTTCGCAATCAGCTCTAAACCATACTCTAGCAATCACAAATGACTGTGTATAAATATCTTTCCTCTAAATGAAATAATCAAGTCAGCCTGTTAGAACCACCTTGAAATCACATTAGAGAAATCATAACATACTCCAATAATAATTTTTTCAGCTCTACTAAGAATGCATCACAAACTGGAACCTGTCTAAATCAATAAGTGTAGACGCATGCTACACACTGTCGGCTCCACCAAACTAACTAAAAATTTCTTCTCAAGATGAATTAAATCATGCGCTCTTAACTAAACATTGTTAACTCTTCTTTTATCACTAATCCAAGGGTGCATACCAAAATGATAGGCATAACTCCTATACTAATAAAATCTCTATCAACTCTTCTAGATAAACATAGGATACTACAACTGGTGAGTAATGACTACATAGCTTCACTTTTGTTGATCATTAGACTCTAGGTCCATGAATGTAACATCACTAATATGTCTCCATCATATATCCAAACGTGCAAGGCTCCATGATGACTATCTAGAAAATCACTCACAGAACACTACCTATAACTTTGTCAGGAAAATTGTTGACACAAGTTGCCACATAACTATATGTACTCAATATCAACCTCTATTTCCATGATATCATGCTGATAACATGTCCATGCTACATATACTAAAAGCTTACTACATGAGTCTATCACATATTCTGCTTACCATATGTTGTCATCAATGACAAACATATAGTTAGCACTGGCTTGCTGGCAAATCTCCAACAGTTGGTTCATTTAATTTCATTATCTTCATGAATAAAAGTTCCTATAAGAAGTGGTTTGGAATAGTATTACGAGAACATCACTATATCATCACCATTAAGTAGTTTACATGTTGGAAAAGGTAATGCATCTTCCCCTGTACCATCTAGTATGATATTCTAGATCTTTTTATTGCTTTGCCTTTGACCACCAAATATCACTATTATAGCCTTTTTGAAAATTATGCTTTGTCTTCTTATTTATAATTGATCCTCCCTTTGATTTGGCACTACTTTTGAGAATCCTTCATTGCTAATTGTAATACCTTTCATTGAATAATATTATCACTATTTCACAACATATCATTATTGTTCATGGCTTTATCTTTGCATTCTTTTTTGTATTGCTTGACCAGACCTATCATTGTTTTGTGTTCATCATCATCTTTTGATGGCATAATAAATTATTATCTTTTGACCCATTTGACCAATGTTATTAGAAAAACTTGGCACTGTGGTTTATATAAAAAAAAAAGATGCAATTTTAGTTCACATCTCCCTATTGGTTTCTGTTTAAAACTCATTTTGTGATGCAATCAATCTTTTTCATGTCCCCTTCTTATTGACATTAAAAATATTTCTTGTATCCATAACCCATAACCCATATTCATGTTTATTATTTTATCATTAAACATGCCTATAATGATAATAAAAAAAATATGTATGAAACTATGACCAAAGCCTTGAATAACCAGTTGTACCTTAATCTTATGCACCCAAGGAAGCCTGAGATTCATAATATTAAAATATGATATTGAAAATAGAGTCCCATTGTTAGAATGTCATCCCTTTGCAACATGAACAAATGAAAAAGGAAGATATCTAAAATGAAAGTAGGGTTCTATTTGACTTAAACCCCTACCTCCGATTGTGGATCTTCTTATCAAAATTGGCATTCTTTATGAAGACAACTTAAAATCCATTAGTTCTTGGAAATATTTATAACCCACACATTAAACATGCTGCTCCTTTCATCTTGTTGGAATTTTTCCAAATAAATCATTGTAGCTTTTGTTGAAAATGCTAGCTCAACATGATTGTGTTGTTGTTTGTTAATGAAACCATATGAAGTTTTCCGCTAGATTAGGAAGCTATTCCTTATCACTTTCTAAACCAAATTAACTATTGTTTGATCACTTAGTTAAGACAACATGCACCCAACAAAATATACTAAATTTTCCTGGACAAAAAGCCAGATAATCTCAAATGCCTACAATGTAATAAATACCAAAGTTTAAATAGGGTATGCTATCATGTAGAAGTCTTGTTTATTTTTTCCTTTTTTGTACTCCTCAGCCAATGTCTCTAGTCAACAAAAATAATTTTGTGATGTTTGAACTTTTTAATCGATTCATTAAATTCTATCATTCATATTTTCTAGTCATTTGAAATCTTGACACTTGATCTTGGAGGCTCAAATTCTAAAAGTGAACTGGTCTTGATGTCTAAAATTACATTCTATTTTCATGTCTATTTTTACAAACTCATTTTATGCTTATATTTAATTTAATTTCTTTCACATGCACAAGGTGATGAGGTGGATTACATGGGTGTTCTACATCGAGATGGTTCCATTTTAATGTCTGCAGCTCTTGATTAGTTGAAGGTAAAAATTTGGATATAATTTCTACATTCTGATTACTTATTAGCTAAAATTCTTTGTGTGTAAATTTATGTCATTTTTTCATGCATCATATATGTTTAAATTGAGCTTCTTATCTCTTACAATTTACTTCAAAAAAAATTTTGGGTTTGGATAGAAGCAATAACCAAAGAAAAATTCTAACCATTTTCCACTTTACAGTCAACTATAAATACTAATGGTAGGTGATTTTTTGATGTGACAAATACTACCTTTTCAAGGAGAAAAAAGAATCCAAATTTTTTTTCCTAGTACACATTTCAAATGAAGACAAGAAAGAGAGCTAGGTTGATAATCATTTTATATTTATTATCTTAGATGATTATTTCTCATGTTAACAAATTTCTAATTTTTTTAACTTGCGTTTCTTACGATATTTTTTAATATGTTTAATGGTGTGTCCAACATATAGCCTACTTGAAGATTCTTGCTATATAAAAATAGTATCATTATACTTCTTTATTAAAATAATTGGTAATAATTTATAAGTTTTTATTCTCCTAACTGGAATTCTAGCTTTTCATTTGGTTGATTTTATTTACATGTTTTTCTGGTTTTAACAATCATTCAGAGTCATTCTAGTTTCCTTGTTTTTCTAGTTTTGGTGTGTTTTTCTTTGGAGACCAAACTAATGTTTCTGAAGGGAAAATTTTGAAACATTTGATCCTCGAACAAGGAATTCAAGGCTAGTAAGGAAGATGTTGATGTGGTTGTAAAAGCCTCTTGGAATACATTCAATCATGCCCCCTAGCCTCACATCTCTAGCTATGTAATTCTATTCTCATTCCTTTCATTCATTGAATGATTTCTATATATGAATTGGAAATTTATTTATCCTAAAGTTTGTTGACATTCAGGTAACTTATACTATTGATATTTGTGTAGGGGAAACACTCAATAGGAGAGAAACTTTTAGGAACCGCTAAATACATTAAAGGTTTATAGGAAAAAGTTAAAGAGGATACACAAGTGAGAGATGAGACTAGCCACAAAAAAAATTTGTGAGGATCTTTCAATTTATGTCTCATCGCAAACTTTCCCTACTATTAAAATAGATTCCATTATCTCATGTATTCAAGTATGCACAATCAATTTCTAAATCATTTTCTGATCTTCCACTTGTGAATTCAATTGTAAATTTTCCAATGATTCATATGATAGCTAATTGAAATAATTTCAGCAACTTTATCATTGAAATTCAGATCTAGATTCCAACATGGTACATGCCTATGATCATCATTAATCTCTAAAAATATTTTTTGATGATCTCTTACATACTTATTCATTAATGAAGCAGCTCAACCATGCTTATGTTGCACTATGGTAGTCATATGAAATTCATCTAGGTCACATTCGGTGATGATAGAAGTTTGAACACTAGAAATAATGTTATTCATACATGCAATCTTCATTCATGATAGTAATCCTCACTTTATGGTGATCCAACAAGATCTATCTATGAGCCCACATTCTTATCCAAGTGTTTCAATGGTCAATACAAATTTGCAAGATCACCTCAAGAAAATCCTAAATTTTTTTTAGAGATACACTCTTATTTTATGATTATACATGGTATGATTATTTTTTACAGGGCACTAGCTCAATGGAAGGGTACTACATATTTTCAAGAACATCCTTGATTTTCATCATCAATAGGCTTCTAAATTTTTTATCAACAATTTCATCATCTATGATTTTTGGATATTGGAAGCAACTACTTTGTTCTTGTTATCAGTAAGAATTCCATAATAGTGGTTGTATAAAATCAATAGAAAGGTAAGTACCCAATTAGATACTATTTTATATGTTCTATTGTTACCTTGACAACATTTCAATAAGTGGGAGAAATCTTCTAGATCAACTCAAATTGTGATATTTCTATCATAATTCAATTGTGTAGGTTGTGGTGATTATTCTTTAAAGGGTGCTAGCTCAATGGAAGAGCACTTTCTTTACAAGAAAGAGGATGGTGGTTTGATTCCATCATGTCCTAATTTGACTAAATAAATGACTAATTAAAAAACTAATTAAACAACTAAATAAATAACTAATTAAATGACTACATAATAATAATCAATGACTAAATTAATGACTGAATATATGAATAAATAAATGACTAAATTAATTACTAAATAAATGAATAAATAAATGACTAAAATAATGACCAAATCAATGACTAAATTAATGACCAAATCAATGACTAAAATACTTTAGTCATGAATTTTGTCACGAGAGAAATGACTGGCAATAAACTACTAATGGTCACGTGACCAAAATTAGTCATTTATCTACATTTTTAGTAGTTTATTTAGTCATATATTATTGTTTTCGTACTAGTGCTCCAAACATAGACATCTCAAATTATTTTTGCATCTCATTTGCAAATGTTTTTCACAATGCAGCTTGTCCTCCAAATATGATATCATCAACGAATATTTCAGCTAACTGATCTAGCACACAATTCTCAAAACTCAATTACAAGACAAGTAAACATAGATTTTTGAACCTTCAATATTTTCTATTCATCCTTCACTACTTCTACAATTCTCTGCAAACTCTTAAGTAACCAAAAAAACCCAAAAAATAGAAAACCGAAAATTACCCTTTTTGACAGTTTTTCACAAAACTATTTTTTTGCCATTTTTGGTAATTTTTGAAGCAACACCTAAAAACCCATTTTTTGCCTAAACATGCCCTTGACTAAGTTAGAAAGATTTTCCAACTAATATCTGAGATTAGAAACATAATTTTGGATTTATTACAAAATAGAACTTTCTAAAAAACTAGAGAAAAATACTAAAAGCTGATTTCAGAGCCCTAAATGAAACTTTCAGCTCTTGGAAATGTGCTAAAATGGACCCTGATTGATCAAAGATCATTAGCAAAACATATGCCACCACCTAATGGATGCGCCCAAAAAAATTGAGCAAAAAACCAGATTCGAGTCAAAAGTTATGACCTCTGGAAGTTTCTGCATCACTAACAATATCCCTTTTCCTCTTTCAATCTTTAAGTATAGATTATTTTTATCATTTGTCCTTGCTAAACCAATTTTTACCAAGTAATTATGCAATATTTCATACCATTCTCTAGGGGCTTGTTTCAATCCATACAATGCTTTGTGTAGATTACATACCATGTTCCTCTTGTTTGGATCAACAAATCCTTTAGGTTGTTTAATGTATACTTCTTCTTCCAGTATTCCATTTAGAAATGTAGATTTGACATCTATCTGATACACTTTGAATCCTTTGTAAGAAGCATATGCAAGTAGAGTTCTAACTCCTTCCAATCTAGAAACTAGAGAAAATGTCTCTCCATAGTCAATGCCTTCTTCTTATGCATATCCTTTGCATACCAATCTAGCATTGTTTCTTGTGACTTGTCCCTGCTCATTTAGCTTGTTTCTGAATGCCCACTTGGTTCCAATAATATTCTTGTCCTTTGGTCTAGGTACTAGTGTCCAAGTTTTATTCTTCTCTATTTGCTCAATTTCTTCATTCATTTATTCAATCTAATCTTCATTATCCAAAGCTTCTTTCACTGATTTGGGTTCAAACTCACCTAATAAGCATGTTTGGTTTTTCAACTTGTTTCTTCTCATGATTCTTGAATCTTTTGTTCCAATGATTTGATCTGGTTTATGATGTCTTTGTTAGAAAGTAAAGTCCACCAAGATAACTGAGAGGGGAGGGGGGGTGAATTAGTTATCAGATAACTACAAATTTTATCAACTTCAATAGATTTCAACCATGTAAGCAATGTAATCAACAACCATAGAAAGATATACATACACAATGACACAATAACACAAGATATGTTGATGGAAACAAAGATGAAAAACATCCAAGTTCCATGATTACCAACACTGTTGCACACATTGATACACTACTGCTCAGAAATAATTTCATATCCTCTTCATCAATCAAATCTTGCTTCATTTTCCCATTCAATTCTCTCCAACATATGGTTTTTCATGTATACTTCTCCCCCATTAACATCAATGACAAATGTTTCATCACTATGTCAATAACAACTGCAATGTCAAAAGACACTATTCAAAAAATACATTCACTAGAGTCCTCATGACTCAGCTCAGATACACACACTCCCCCATAGAGGAAGTACCACCATCCTTTCTAGAAGAAAGATAAGGCTCATATACCACTAGACAGATGCAACAATCTGCATCACTTCTCAAAAGTAGGCTGGGGCATAACCCCATGCATACCTCTCAGATACCCAAAAGTATCTTTCAGAAAAGGCTTTGTAAATATATCTGATATTTTCTCTTTTGTGTTTATATACTCAACTCTGACTTCTTTCTCTACCACTTTCTCTCTCACTACATGATACTTTATCTCTATATGCTTTGTCTTAGAATGTAACACAGAGTTCTTATACATACTGACTGTGCTGGTGTTATCACAATGTATAACATTAGGCTCAAAAAATTTGATTCCAATATCCTTCAACATTTTCTTCATCCAAATTATCTGATTACAATTATTTATTGCTACCACATATTTTGTTGTGCTCTATGAAATACAGTTTTGCTTCTTGCTTAACAAGGAAATCAATCTTCCTCCAAGGAAAAATTCTCCACCACTGGTGCTCTTTTTGTCATCAACACTACCTCCCTAATTAGCATTTGTATATGCACATAGGGTAAAATCATCAAATTTTTCATACCATAATCCATACTCAATTGTGCCTCTTAAGTACCTCAGTATCCTCTTTACTGCTACATAATGTGATTCTCTGGGTTCAGCTTGAAATCTTGCTACAATTACAACTGCATGTGATATATCAGGTTGTGTATGAGTTAAATACTGCAATCCTCCAATCATAGATCTATACTTTTTATGTTCCACTGTAGGGGTCTCATCTATGCTAGATAACTTATGTCTAGTTACCATAGGTGTTCCAACTAGTTTACATTTCTCCATTCCAAATCTCTTCAACAAGTCATTCAAGTACTTTGTTTGACTTAAAAAGATACCATCACTGTTTAGTGTTATCTGCAATCCTAAAAAGTATTTCATTTCACCAATCATACTCATTTCAAATTTAGTCTTCATTTCATTTGCAAATTTATCACTAGCTTCATCTTCTCCTCCAAAGATAATATCATCAACAAAAATAACAACCAACAAACCATTTTCAATTTCTTTTGTGTACAATTTGTTGTCTTCATTTCATTTGCACTTTCAACAATAGTATTAGTTCTTTTATTATAACATCTATAATCTTTTCTCTTCAATGAATATCCAAGAAATATACCTTCATCACTTCTCGACAAAAACTTTCCTATGTTGTCATATCTTTTAATATAACATTTGCTTCCAAAAATTCAAAAATGCTTAACTGATGGTGCATGTCCAAACCATAGTCCATAAGGTGTCTTGTCTGTGTATGCTCTGAATTGTACTCTATTCATTGTATACACTATTGCATACACTACTTCTCTCCATCGCTAAGTCATTCTCAAATAACATAGCTCTTGCTGGTTCAGTCACTGACCTATTTCTCCTTTCTGCAATACCATTTTGTTCAAGTGTCCTAGGGGCTGAAAACTATCCCTTAATACCATTCACTTCACAAAAAATGTTAAATTCTTTTGAAGTAAATTCTCCACCTCTATCTGATCTCAAACATTTAATCTGCATTCTAAATTTATTCTCAACTTTATTCTTAATGATCTTAAATTTATCAAATGCTTCATACTTCTCTTTAAGAAATGCAATCCACATCATTTTTGTAAAATAATAAACAAGAATCATAAAATACCTTTCTCCATAGAATCCTCTAGTCCTTGTGGGACCGCTCAAATTTGTATGAACAATTTCCAACTTCTCTATTTTTGTAAACTTCTTGCTGGGAAATGAGCTTCTCTTCTACTTATCCATCTCACATTCCTTACAAATCATGTTAGTAGGCTTCATAATTTTAGGAAAATCTCTTACTGCAAATGTAGTACTTACTTTCACATTATTATCAAATTTTATATGACAAAATCTTCTATGCCACAACCAACTGTCATCAATCTTAGTAATCAAGCATGTCATCTCCATAGGATTCAACTGAAATACATTACCTTTGGTTCTAGATCCAGTACCAATCAAATTTCCATCCTTGTCTTTGATTACAAAAGTTTTCTTAGTAAACTAAACTTGATAGTCCTTATCAACTATCTATCCAACACTCAAAAGATTATGTTTCAAACCATCCACAAAGTAAACATCATCAGTATTAGTCTTTCCATCAAGAGTAATAGATCCTATACCTTTATTCAAACAAGGTGCATTGTTTCTAACTCTAAAAAATCCTCCATCATAATTGTTAAACTTTATAAATTTCTTCATATCTCCAGTCATATGATGTGAACAACCACTATCTATAATCCAATCAGCTTTATTTTCTACTTGAGAAACTAAAGCCTTTTCTTCCTTAACTTCTATTTGAAGATTTCTTCTTTAATTTCTACAAATCCTATATCATCATTCTCATAATCACTTTCACTCAAATATTTCTCCAAACTAGCTTCAAGTTCTTCATCATTTGCATAGTAACATTCTTTAGATCTCCTAGGTTTAAAGTTCTTCCTATACTTCTTAACTCTCTTAGGACATTTAGATGCAAAATGACCAAATTCTTGACAAGCCTAACATTTAAAAATTTTCTTACCGTCTAGTTTTCTTTTCACAAGAAAGGCAATACCTTCTTCAATCTTCATGTCTTCTTTATTTCTAGATCTGTTGCTACTAGCATAATCTCTACTTACACTGACGCTTCTTGAAAAAGTAGGGCAAATACTAAGTGCACTAAATGTTGTCTCTATTCTAGGTAAGTCTTTTGATAGCCTCAAGTTCATTTATGTTGCTTCTAATCTTCCAAGAAGGGTTTCTCTGGTGAAGTTCTCAGTACAAGGTATAACTTGTTCAATCATCTATGTTGTCTGCTTAAATGTAGGATTCAATATCCTTAGAATTTTCCATATCAATTCATTCTCTATCTTGGTTCCTCCACAAGATTTTATACTTGCAACAATCTCTGACATTCTACCAATATAGCTTCTAAAAGATTCATCTCCCATCATTCTTATATCTTCAAATGCACATATCCAATTATGTAATCTAACTTTCTTTGCATGTTCATCATCTTCAAAAGTAGATTGTAAAGCTAGCCAAATTTCATGAGATGTTTTTAGATATTTTACTAGACTGTACTCATTTTCCAAAAGGGCTGACAAAAGGGCTTCTCTAGAAAGTATGTTACACATGAACAAATCTCCTTCCTCATTAGTACATTCTTCAAGCTTGTCTTCATCAATGATAGTCTTCTGATTCTTTTTGATCAACCAATAACCTAGTCCTAAACAAAGTAAATGTGTCTTCATCTTTTCTTTCCAACTGTCAAAATTTACCCCATCAGACTTAGGGCTTTCTTTCCTGAAATGACTCACCATGGATCTCCTTAAGTTGTTAAACTTTTCCTTCAAGTACCTGCCACTATGATACCAATGGTTAGAAAGTAAATTCCACCAAGACAACTGAGAGGGGGGTGAATTAGTTATCAAATAACTAAAAATTTTATCAACTTCAATATATTTCAACCATGTAAGCAATGTAATTAGCAACCATTGAAAGATATACATACATAGTGACACAATAACACAAGATATGTTGACTAGGGAACCTCTTGATCAAAGAGTAAACCCCGATGGGAATGATGCCCAAAAAAGATGCACTAATATGAATATTCCTTGTGAAAGGATGGAATTTGTTAGGAGTCTTATGAAATACATTCAGTACATATGAATATATATTAGGATATTTTGAATGCCTACTAAAATATTCTAACTCTATTAGGAGTTGTAGAAGATAGAAGGACCCACTGCCCAAACAGCTTCAAGTGAAAGATCACTGAACACATTGTCCATCTGATCTTTGTATTAATCAATAGAATAATACCAAAATATTACTAATCAACAATTCAATACTCTTCCTCTGACTATTCCAAACTGCACCAACTGCTTCATCAGATCTCAATACCAGATCTTTGTACTTCGCATATCCTCTTTCAACAAGTATTGCACAATTCCATAATTCACTTTCACAATACCATACACAATTACATATTACAACAAGGAGAACATTCCTTCCTTTATACCACACTCAAATAATTACAAATGAGTTAGCATACATATTAAAAAATAAAAGTTTCCACATGTTACATTAAAATTCCCTAATTACACAAAACTGTCGGCTTCCAAATAAGATAATTGTTCACTTGTGTGACCTCAAATCTTGCACTCATATCCACATAAATATCAACATGTCTTCAACTTCTCTCCAACTGTGCATGATCAAATTCAATCCCGATTAGGAGATATCATCCGATTTCCACAAACTGCTACTCAAGAACACTGCCTAAATACTACTTCCACTGATTTCCTCATAACTTCCATGAATAAATGAATTTCTATCTGCACTCTTAACCAAGATCTTATATAACATCATAGAGTAAGTCCTCAACTTTTCATAGCTTCATCTTCAATATCCCATGTGCACTAACTCAAACACTGTCTGCTTCTCTGCTAATCTTCAGCAGATCACTGTGTTGACATCAATGACAATCATAGTCATGAATGCAACAACAACTTCTACAGAATGGCTACAAATACTCCCTCATAGGATATATTCACCATTCATTCCTAATAGTCTTCTCACATATTTTTCTAATGTAGGATCTGGTCTCTTTTTTTCTTCATGTTTTTCTTTAGGTTCATCTAGAAAATTCACTTTGGGTTCATTTTGTATCTTTGCTTCCTCTTGTGATTGTTCAAAAATTATCTCCTGATGCTTGGTATCTCATTGTTGTATCTTGAAAATTTCTTGTTGTTTCTCAATAGTTGTGTTTTCTTGTTCAGGTAAATTGCAAGGCTCTCCTTCATTCATGTATGCAAATTTTTTGTAATCTTCAAGTTCTTTCTTGAATTCAACTTCATTCTTTTCTCCATATTCATCAACTCTCACATTTTCACTTTCCAAAACTTTGTTAGTGTTAGAATTTAAACACTTATAAGCTTTTCTCTTTGTGGAATAACCTAGGAATATGTCTTCATCACTTTTAGCATCAAGTTTTCCATTCCTATTTTGGACTTCAATATATAACATTTTCTTCCAAAGACTTTAAAGTATTTCACATTAGGTGCATAACCATACCATAACTCAAAAGGTGTAGTATTTTTACCTTTATTGACTTGTACTCAGTTCAAGGTATATATAGTTGTACTTATAGCTTCTCTCCAATACTTTTGTGCAAAAATTTTCTCCATCATCAATGTTCAAGCATAATCCATGATTGATCTATTCCTTCTTTTAGCCATACCATTCTATGGAGGAGTCCTTGGTGTAGACATTTGTCTCTTGATTCCTCTATCATTTTAGAATGTGTTGAGATCATTAGTTATGAACTCACTTCCTTTGTCAAATCTTAGACATTTCAAACTCTTACATGTTTCTTTTTCAACGCTTGCCAAATACCACTTAAACAATTGAAAGGCATCATATTTTTATTTAAGAAACATCACAATCATCATTCTATAATAATCATCAACAAATAGAATAAAATATTTGTCACCATAGTAGCTTTTCTCTCCAATAAGTCCATAAAGTTTAGTATGAACCAATTCAAAAATATCATCAAAAGTACAGGTTTTTCTCTTGAAACTAGACTTTGTCATTTTGCTCAATTGACATAGTTTACAATGACATTATCAGGTTTCTTCAATCTTGGTAACCCTCTTACTCTTTTTATCTTACTAATGTTTGTCAAATTATCAAAGTTCACATGACACAACTTCTTATGCCACAACCATGTATCATCAAATTGTGAAAACAAACATGTCTCATTAGATAGGCCTAGATAGAATAAGTTATCTCTTGTATGTTCTCCACTTCCAATTAGTTCACCAGTAGCATCAAAGATCTTATCCTTTTTGTAATAGAGTTCAACTTGGTATCCAGAACTATTCAACTATGAAACTATTGGAATGGAAAGATAAGGGACTGAGAGGGGAGGGGTGAATCAGTACCCTCAAAAAATTTTTATGAATACTCAATCTACAAATAGTATTAATTAATCTATCCAACTGAATCCATTTTTTTCAAATTCAATAAAATGAATTGTAAATGTAAAGTGCATGAAAAACAAACAATAATTCAATCACATAACATAGATATTTTGGTTATGCAAAAACCCTTGTGAGAAAGTAAAAACTGCGGTGGGGATGACACTCATAAATTCTTCACTACTATAGATAACAAAGTATGTTGATTAAGGCTACAAGTTGTGATCACTTCTAGTGATCTTACCCTCTTAGGAGTAATAATCAAATCAACTAGATCTACCTTGTTAAAGGATTTAAATAATACTACTTGAGTGTGTACTTGGTTAAGAGATTTACAAACAAACTATTAAGTCTACTCTGTTCAGAGATTTTGCTAACTCTGTTATAATGATTAGAGAATAACATAAAGTATTTGTAATTGAAAAATATACTTGTCTAAATCAGATCTATGATATACTAAATAAACATCACCTCAATGTGTAATAGTCTATCCTTTGTTTTGCTTAGTGGCATTGATTGATTCTAAATAAACTTAATTTATATCTCTGAATACTGCTCAAATTATGTCTAAATTCTGATGTCTTGAAGGTGCCTACTACTTCAAGATCTTCTTCTTTATTCGCTTGATCCTTCTTCACACTTGTATCATCCTCATGTAAAAATGACATGAATTACAATTATATAGAAAACTATTATAACTACCATGACCTAATTAGGTTTACATCTTCTTAGGAAAAAAACCTAAGATCTACAATATACAAAATTAACCTAGATCTAACTATTACATAGGGTGTTAGAAATAGGGAATAATGAGAGGGGGGGTGAATCAGTATTCTAAAAGCTTTTACTTTTACCCAATTATGGATATAATAGATTATCTTAATGCATGCATAACATAGTAAATTGAACGACATTCATAGCAATAAAACAAATGAACTCATAACACATTATTTGTTCTCAAGGAAACCCTGGCCAAGGGAAAACCCCGATGGGGATGGTACCCACAAAGATCCACTAATCAAAAGTATCGTGTTAAGGATGTTGACCCTGTTAGGAGCCTATTACATGCATATAGTGTCTCAGTCCTGATTAAGGGACTATAGGCCTTGTTAGAAGCCTCAACCCTGTTAGGAGTTGGTAGTAAAACATATGATTACTAGATGAGCCCACTTCCCAAACAAGTAATATAAAATATTTAATGATTAAAAAATTAGGTCAAGGTACATAACCTTATACTACTTTGTTACTTCACATCAATGTCTCTTCACTTGCTTTTTCACTATCGCTATTACATTCATGTATCTCTTCCATCTTTTTCATATATTACATTTATACAAGTTATTAAGACTAATAACTCTTACAGTCAGCTTACATTATACAAAATATCTTTACCCAAGGGTTAACATCTAGGATGTCATCCCTTTATATTGTTAAGTCATTATTTTGATAAACAAAATAATCCCTTAACTCTTTACCAATTATGTCTTCATATGTTGTCCTATCAACTTAACACTGTCTTCAGTAAAACTATCATAATTTCTTCCGTACATGTTGTACTAACTTGTGCTCTTATGTGAGTCTTCTATAGTCACTATAATATTTGTGTTCAAGTGTGCAAGAACTAAACTTACTCCAAACAATATCACTAATCAAAACTATCTTTGGGTACATTGGCAAAAACACTGTCTCATACTTAGATAATTTTGCTTTGCACTCTGACATACTTTCTCTCTAACCTATGTGCTCTTCATGTAGATCATATGTTTCCATAATGAAAACATCTATATATCCAACTCAGCCAAATTTCCAACAATCTCTCCCTTTTTCATTGGTGGCAACATATGAGAAAATTGGCTAAGTCTTAGACTTCAAAATTTCAAAATTGTGGCCATAATACAAAATATGTATATACTATCCTTATGACTCCATAAATCTTATAAACATGCTATAATCCCCCTAAGAGTATACATACTTATCAATTTTATGTTGTATATCTCTCCCCCTTTGACAAAAATGACAAAAAAAGATGAGGGTGAATAAACTGAGTTCAGACAAAAGTTATACCTTGATTCAATATTGCAAAGCCGATAGGCTTGCAACACAATCTACAAAGTTAATCTTCATGCTCTCTAACTCTTTCTCCCATGCCTTCTTAATCAAATTTCCAACACTGGGTAGTGTGCACAATCCATAAGATGCAATTTCACATGCTTGGAGATTAGCAAAATTGAACTTCTAAAAAGATGTCTTAGATGAAAGACATTCTTCTAGTTGTCCTTCAACAATGCTTAATTTGATAGAAACATGCTCTCTTAAAAGAGAGAATCTTTTCAGCTTTGTGTCCTTGTCATCTTGTAAAATTCTTATTGTTGGACTACAACTGATTGATAACTTTATTGGAGAGATTATTGGACTACAACAGACTGATAGTGATAGTTGATCACTTATCGAGCACTAAAATGTTATGTAAGATAATAGAATCAGTTTTAATGTTGTCATTGATGTCAACTAGCTTTGATTAGTGTCAACTAACTTGACAGTACTTATCTTGTAAGTTACTATACTGAGACATCTGAAGAAAAGGTGAATGAGATGAAGAACAAAAATATCTACATGAGGAAGATGTACATGTCAGATGAGGATAAGGAATTAACTATGTAACTTGTTCATGAGTCTATGACTTCATTATGTTGACTTTATTATGTTACAGTGATCTATTATGAAGAAAGGAGTAAGCTGTTGTAAAGTAGTGTGGTCGGTTAATAAAGCAATCTTAGTATACACCGATGAAGCTCAGTGTACATTGACGAAGATAGTGTTAACCAATGCTTGTATTCACTAATGCATTTCTTTGTTAACCAAGGAGAATAGACTGTACTAAATGATTAGTTTAGCCAATAATATTGATGAGCTGGCAAGTGTATAAATTCAAGGTTACAGATAAAGTTTGTTACATAGATCAACGACTGACAAAATTCAGGGAAGATATAAAGGATGAGAATCAAATGTGTTATAGACACAAGTACCAAGGTATGTTTAAGAGGAAAAATCAATGAAGATAATTAAGCGGAAAAATCTGATGGACAAGAAGAAAATGGTTTATATGTCTATATAAGAGACTAGGGTTTCATTGTGAAAAGGATGTCGGAAGAAGGAGATATTGCAGGATTATCATGTGAACAAGCTTTCATGCATTCTGATCATACTGGTTAGTAAGAACCAAGCTATAGAACAATTACTGAGCTATAGAGATTTATTACCAATGGATAGTAGGTTGATACAACATTGAATTTGAAGTGAAATATTAATCAGAAAGATTTCTAAGAGCTAAATATTGGTTTGTAATCTACAAATTGAAGTTGTATTAAGGAAAATCATTTACTATTGCATATTTAACCATTGTAAACAATCAAAATATCTTAATCGAGTAGACTCTGAAAGTCTCATGATGTATTATTCATAGAGTGAACATTGTTATCCTGTCAACCCCAGAGTGACTACTAGTTGGAAGATAACTTCTAGTCTAAAATCCTCTAGCAAGGTCACACCTAATAGTGTGTTTGTAAAATTTTAATAGGGTTGGGTCTTCACTGACCTCACTTTAGAAGAGTGAACAATTTTGGGTTGTCAGTCCCAGGTGGTTTTTCCCTTTACAAGGTTTCCACATTAAAATCTCTTGTGTTATGTGTTGTTTGTGTTACTTGGTTGTTATCATACTTTGCATAATACATATTAGATTTAATCAGTAATAGTTATAAGTATTAGACTAGTAATCGGTAAAAGCATAGACAAAGAAAGTAATTCATGTTCACCGAGTAGTAGAAGTTGAATATTTTGATTTGAATTATACATTTTGTTTAGGGATAGTGGATAACTGATTCACCCCCCTCTCAGTTATTCTAACAATTGGTATCAGAGCATTGGTTTCTTGGTACAAAGTTTTAAGTACTTAAGCACAAAGGTCTCAAGATGTATAAGAGGGAAGTACCAAAATTGAACAAAGAGAACTTCGTAGTATGGAAAAGTTAGATGAAGTTGCACATATTTGGAATTGAGAACTCTACACTAGAATTGATGGAGAATGGCTACATTACACCACCCACTGGTCCCCTGACCCTTGATCAACTAAGAGACAGGCATGAACACAATATTAATATGATGAAACTTGTTGCTGCCTGTACCAACACTGAATTTGAAGACATTAAGGGATGCACTACTACCAAAGAAATGTGGGATAAGTTAAATTTGATATACAGTGGAGATGTGAATGTCAAAAGATCCTGAGCTGAAAGCCTAAGAGGCAGATTTGATGATATGAGGATGAAAGAAGGAGAGAACATTGTGCAATACTCAAATAGACTGAAAGAGGTATTACATGCTATAAGAGCATTAGATGGAACTATAGATGATGAAATAGTGATAAGCAAGATTCTCAAAACTTTGCTGCCAGTTTATGCAATCAAGATCTCTGTAATTCATGAAACAAGAGCTACATCAAACCTTACTCTTGACACACTGATCAGTAAAATCACAACCTTTGAATTGAATAATTTTGATAACAATTTTGTTACTGTATACACCTAAAAATGGTCATCTAGAATATTAGCCCCTTGCTAGCATTATTTGCTAAAATCATCAATTGCTTATTCTTGATCAAATCCTAGTTCTATCATTTATTAGATTATTTTCTATGGGCTAACCATCTTATCCTAAGTCTTTATTTAATTAAAAGGATTTTCCTCCTCTTTTATTAAATAAAAAGCCCCCCACTTTTCCTCTTATCCTAAGTTGCACAAGTAAAGCATTATTCCTATTTTATAAAAAGGGAAAAAGCACTTTTTATCTCATATGGACACAAAAGTCAACTCTTATTTTCTCATTGGAGGATACTTGTGCACATGGATTGCCCCTCTTTGATGCTCCACCATTGATTAAATCTTTTGCCTTTTAATCTCCATGGTCCATTCTTTCTCATTTCCTATAAAAGGAGAGCTCTCTTCTTCATTCTAGACCCCCCAACTTTTTATTTTAATGTTATGTTGCAAGTTTTCTAGGTCACTTTGGAGCTTTTTGAAGATTTGGAGCATTCTTGGCTTTTGCATCTACATGTTATCATAGTTTCATTTCTTGCATTATCATGACATTCATAGCTTCATACTTAGCTTAGTTTCCTTTATGCTTTAGATTACTTCATCTAGCTTAATTAGAAGGCTTTGTAATACTTGTTCTTTCATTTCCATAGTTTAGCTTGCATATTCATCTTAATCTAGTTTGCATTGCATTTCATTTGATTCTTGAGGATATTGGCATTCTTTCTCTTGTCTTCATTTGAATCTCCCATTGCATGGTTTACTAGCAAGGTTATTGGCTTAATAGCTCTAGCTGAGAGCATTCTTAAACACCCTTACACTCCATGCCTAGGGAGCTATGGATCAATTTTTGAGACCTAATTCTTGAGTGTTCTTGATTGTAATGATTCATAGAAGTGCACTATTTTGTGTGTGCATTTTTGGCACCCACCGTGGGGCCTTGAGCCTCATTCTTTGCATTTTTATCAAGTTTTGTATATTTCCAGTGTCACTTTTTCATCAATTTTGTGCAAATAGGAGAAATGCCACTTACAACAAATCTGTTCATGTCTGTGAGCATTTTGTTCATGCTTGTGAATATTCTATTCACATGTAGGAGCATTATGTTCACACCTATGAGCATTCTATTGTCACTTGTGCACATTTTGTTGTCACTTGTACACATTTTATTTGCGCCTATGTGTATTCTATTATCACTAGTGCACATTTTGTTGTTGCCTGTGCACATTCTGCTTGTGCTTGTGCATATTATGTTGTCACTTGTGCACATTTTGTTGTCACTTGTGCACATTTTTCTTGTGCCTGTGCACATTCTGTTGTCGCCTATGCACATTTTGTTGTTGCATGTGCACATTCTACTATCTCCTATGCTTGAAAGTGGTTGTTTTGAGCTCTTTTTGGTTTTTTTTGAAAATTTTAGCATTTTCAGTATACGTGCCACCCTGGAAAACTAGCACCCATTTTTGAGAAATTTTCACAAATGGTATCAAAAATTTAAGTTTGATATATCATTGGAAAGGTCTTTCCAAGCTTGATCTAACCATGTTGGTTTCATTTTCAAATTTTTTCATTTGATCGGCTATTTTACTTGTAGATTATCTAAATTTTGATATGCTAACCTTTGTGGGGCTAACAATTTGTGCTTGTAGGTGCTCTCATTGCTTGGAATTTTCCAAAAGAACACATGTTAAAGAGGGCTACTAATGGTTTTTGCAAGGCTTCCCTAAGCATAAAAACTAAATCAAGTGCTTGTTTAATTGCTTTCTTTATTGAGTGCAGCATATACTAGTTGTTTCTTTTAGTAGGCACATAATATCTTGTGGAAGAAATTTTGAGGTGGTAGGAGAAGTATGCTCTTCACCCTTGTGGTGAACCATAAAATATTGACCCGTCTTAGGATTTTGGAAACAAAAGGGTAATTGAACTCTTTGCTTGGTGTGTTTGGGAGAAAATTTTGAGATAGGGGAGTATGCTCTTCACCCTTGTGGTGAAACAAAAACCTTGAATCTTATAAGTTAATCCATCTGTTTGTTTAGATCTTTAGAATCCTTTAGCGGGCCTGCTCTGGAGCAATCAAGAGGAATGACCCAAGTGGGGACAAGCTAATACCGAGCTATTGCAACCCACTATAATCTCAAGGCTATCGAGGACACAAAACCTTGGTAGACCTAGTGATTTTCTTCACTTGATGTGAGTACTTGTGGGATTGTGACCATGAGGAAAGTATTGAGCAAGAATGCTTAAGGTACTCTTGAGGCCGTGAGGTCCCAGTCCTTTTTGAGGAGCAAGAGGGGTACTAGGAACAGAAGCCCTTACTAAGAACCATAGATAGAAGCCACCCTATTTTTTCTACTTAGCTTCTTGGTGCAAGGATTGATCCAAGTGGAATAACCTGGATCACCCCAAGATTACTCACCATCTGTGTTCCTTTGGTTGTGCCATTGGCACTTCCATGACAACACCAATATCTATTGTGGGCAACCAGTTTATGTGAGGCAATGGAACATCAAGTGTGGGCCAAGTTGCTAAGTATTGAGCCTTTGTCCTTCTAAGTAGTAAGTGCTTGAACTGTTCTTGTTGTTATGTACCTATGCAAATGTTCTTGAACATACAAACATCACGATAGTGCTCATAGAATTTTTCATTTTGATATCCCAACTGCTTGTCTTGGCAAGGTTGCTTTCACCCTTGTGCAAGTGTTCTATGACATGTTTGATCACCTACTATTTGCAAACTTGTCCATTATCTGTTGTTACTATATTTTAAACTATGAAATCGACCTTACCAGACTGAAACATTGATCAATTGCTTTCCAAACTAATTTTTTTGCGTTCACTAATCAAGATTCGCATTGCTTGCCTAGAAACTATCACACATACTTATTTTTTTGTCTCACATTTGTTTACAATCTGAAGCTGATTCTTTCCATTCCCAGTCTTCCTTGGTCAGTCTAGGTTGGATCTTAGGTGCCATGACATGTTTCTCAACATCCAAATGAACTCAAATGGTATCAAATTGCACAAAATGACTCTTGGTCTTCTTTCTTCCACTTCTTCCATGTCTTCCTAGTCTTCCATTTTCATCCTTTCTCTTCTTCCTTCATGTCTTCTTGATTCTTTTCCTCTTATTTTCTAGTCTAACTTGTTCTATTTCATCTCTTCTATTCATTTCTTCCATGCTTGATTCCTCCTCTTTTGGAACCATGAATTTCAATTATCTTTTTATGGAACCTCTCTTGAGAATGGATGATCTTGAACTCGTTGCTCAATTCGAAGAGTATCTTTATTCCTTCAAAAATTGCATGGATGATAAACTTATGGAAAAAGAAAAAAAAAATTGATTGAATCAGACACCTTTGCTAGAATCCTACGCATGATCCTAGTACGCCATCCTGCTTCCAAACATTCTTCATCTTCTAATTCTTCTCATGCTTCCTCATCTTCCAAGTCTCACCATAGCTCTTCTAGACATTATTCACATCCTTCATTATCCAAGTCTTATTCTTCTAGGTCCTCACCTTCTTCTTCTTTACAATCTCATTCATCTTCTACTTCTCCCAAGAGTCTTACTCCTCACTATGAGCAATATGGTAGCCCTTGTGATGCCTATGACACCTCTATTCCTAAGAGTCCTCCTAGTTTTAGGCTTGTGCTTATTGGAAATGGATCACCACATTGGATAGATCATGATGGTGATCCATATGATTTGGATTTTGAAAGAGAGTTTGATGAATTCTATAAACAATACCTTGATTATGACCCATGTACCACTACTGAGAACTATAAAATGCATCACACTGATATGAAATGTCAATATTCTAAGAATTCATCTTTTGAGGACTCTCATGGTGAAAATAAAGATGACACTCTCAAGCAAGATCATGTTGATGATGTACCTTTGTCTTGTGATGGTTCCCTTCCATCCCCTACTTCCTCCAATACCCATACATTTCATAAAGCTTCTGAGTCTTCCAAATATTTCACAAATCCTTCATCCAACAAAGATCCTTATGCTTTTCATGCAGTTCCCTATAGTTATCCTCAAGGGCTATCTCTTAAAGAAACTCAAGCTAACCTTCACTTGGCTGCAAATACTTCCAATAATGCTACACCTAGCGAGCCTAAGCCTTTATGCACTATAAGGCCTACTTCAGCTAGTCCTTCACCATCTATTCCAAAATCTTCCATGCAATTCCAACATGCTTCCTTGTCCTTAGAAGTGGCTCCATGTCAAGAGGACTTTAAAAATGATAAAGAAAATAATATAAAAAAAGATCAAGATCAAGAACCCTCCATGTCATCCAATCCTTTTCATGACATCTCTGATCCACTTCATGGTTCTTTTGATCCTCTATGCTCTTCTGCATTCATTCTACCATCTCCTAAGCAAGATCAAGCTACTACTCACACCATTGAGCTTATTGACAATCAAAATAACCTTACTACACTTGCACTTTCAAAAGATGATACTTCCATTGAGGTTATTGAAAATAGTGTTGTTACTTCCAATGATGAGCCTATTGAAAATCAAGAGAAAAATGATATGCTTATGCTATCCAAAGAAACTTGTCAAAATCAAACCCTTCCATCTTCTTGTTCTACCACTCCATGTTCACCTCCACTTTCTACTCTTCATAAGTCTTTGCAAGCTTTGAAAATTCCTATCAAAGAAGTTTCTCCTATTCAAGATGTTCATGATCCTATTAAAAATCCTAATACTCACTCTAAAGATGCTGATGTCCTTGGCTGTCATATAAATGTTGATGAATTGGTTGATTATCCTTTTGCATCTTCCACATCCATCCTTGGACTTCCTCCACCAATACCAAAGGCTTCATGTCTTCCTTCCATCTTGGGCCCTTATGTCCTTTCACTTTCCTCTCCTAACTCTCCTAATTCTTCATCCCTCTTGGGTCCTTACATCCCTCCATCTCCTATCTTTCCTCAAGATCAACATAGATGCATACCCTTGAATCCTTTTCACCCACCCATTCATCTAAACCAATCATATTCTCCTTCTTCTTCCACAAGTCCCAAGTCTTTTGGAAGTAACTTGAATGTTCAAAACAAGAAAAAGAAGCAATACAAGAATCCATCAAAAAAATAATATCACCATGTCTCCTCTAATTGACATGCAAGCATAAAGTCAAAAGAGATATCTAAGAAGAAAACTACAAGACAAGTATGGGTTCCAAAATCCATCATTGAAGATATTCTCTCTAAATCATCAAAAGGAAATGAAAAGCCTAAGGCTATATGGATTCCAAAGTCTCTCTTAAGAGAGTCTTATGTTGAACAACAAGTGAAGTTGACATTCAAGCTTCCAAAGGCTTCTACTTCATCTTCTTCCAAAAACATTCTTCCATTCCATGTGCCTGAACCGCAACCTCTGCTAAACATTAACCATATTCCTTCTCGTATTCCTTCATTCACATTTCCTCCATCCTCTCACCACCCTTCAAGGTGTGTCTTGATGTTGATCTTTCCTTCCTTTCCATCTATCCTTTCATGATCTTTCCATTCATTATCCTTCTACCTTCTATCCTTTTTCCTCATTTGCCTATTCCTCCTATCTTCCAACCTCACTCGCTTTACATAAAACCTTATCCTCCATTTTTATCTTCCATCTTCCTTTCCGTATCAGCATCTTTGAGCATATCATTTTGAATCCTTGGCATATAATGGTTTATCCTTTCAAGGAGAATTATTTAAAAATCTTGCCTTCTTCCAAAAAATAAAATTAAAAAAAATAGAAAAATGAAAAAAAGAAAATGAAAAAATGAAAAAATTGAAAATGTGCCTTGGTGGAAACCTAGAAATAGGTGCCTTGGTAGAAAAAGCAAAGAGAAATAAATTCATCCTATGGTGAAAACCACTCCCTTGTGGTGCCTTGGATAATTCATGATGAAAACCTAGCAATCAGGCATCATGCGTAGTTCTTCTACATATTTCATCCATTCCATCTTCTCTCTTTGATCTTGGCAATATTGACTTATACATAGACATTTGGCTATCTTTTGAGCTATCTTACGATGATCTTTCTTTCATTCCATTCATGGTTAGCCTTCATATTTATTTTTCTCCATTCATTCTAGTCTTTCGCTATCCTTTTCCCCTTGGTCTTGATTTAATAAAAAAGAGTAAAACACGATGCTATGACGCCTCTTGACATGTCTACTCATTTGGACTGCATCCTTTCCTTCTCTTGCATTATGCTTTTGTGACTTGTCCTATGTTAGCCTTTCATTGCTTGTCCAAATGTGCTTTACCTAACAATTTTTCCCTAGCTTGGGTACCCTTGAGGAGTCTAATCTTGAGGATTTCTTCCCTTCATTCTCCGTCATTCTCTTGTCTTCCATCTCCTCCACTAGCTTGCTATTCCCTCTTGTCCTCCACCTTCCTAGACATTTGGACTACATGATGTGATCTTGCTTGAGAGTTTGATGCATGTTCTGTCTAGGGGCATCCTTTGTATATCTTATTGATCTTGAAAAAATTTCAAAAAAATTCATATATGATGCTGAAAAAATCCTAAAAAGCATAAAATGTCCTGAAAAAAATGAGCATCCTAGTAAAAACCTATCAAATAGGCACTTTGATGTCTCACCAAAAAAAATCAAAAAATTCAAAAATTCAAAAAAATAGAATAAGTGCCATGGTGAAAACCTGGAAATAGGTGCCTTGGTAGAAAAAATACAAAAAAATTGAAAAAAGTCCTTAAAAAATCTATCAAGTGGTGAAAACCTAGAAATGGGCACTGCTTGAGACCCTTGCACCTACATCTATCAACCTTGCATGGCACTCTTTCACTCCACTTCTCACTTTGCCTCTCCTAGCCTGGAATTGACTCTTGTCTTAGTCTTGGGGGCATACGTTGTTCTAGCTTATCTTGGGTCTCTTTGTGCGTCAGGGTTTCTTGGGCCTCTTAGTTCCAACAATATTTTTCAACACCACCCTAATACGGTGTTTTTCAACACTTCCCTAGTGTCAAGTGTTTCTTAACACTTATCAAATATCCTACCCGCAGTCTAGAATGATGCAATATTTCTCACTGGTAGATGTGATACTCAAAGATTGACTCTATGACCTACACACATGCACTTAAACACTTGACTCACTGAGACTTGCTTGACTTTATTTCTTTGTGTGATGTCTATGATGATTTCTTTTTTGAGTGTTCTCTCCCTAATAGTTTTTGATGATGCCGACCTAGAAGACTAGGGCATGAAAACATGTTTTATTTGCTTTCTTCTTGTGGGTATATTTTTGTTGGTCCTCACTGTCATTAGCATTTATGCTTGTTCCACTTGACATTGGGAACTAAAAGGTATTATCTGTTGGAAATTTGGCTAATGTGGATGCATAGATGTTGTCATTTTGGCAACATATGATCTCTATTAAGAGCGCAAAATCTGGAATGCAAGTATGGCAAGTTGAAGGAAGAAATTGTCTAAGTATTGATATAGTGATCCTGACAGAGCACCCGATGAAGATTTAGTTGGTGACATCCACTAGAGCAATATTTTTGTTTATGAAATTAACTAAAGCTTCTATAGAGTATCAGGATACCCCATCTCATTGCGCATAAAGTTTGGATCAGTATGGACAAAGTTATTCAAAGTTTACCGAAGATAGTTTTTGTAGACAGAACAGTTTTGGAGACAGTATTAGCGAAAGAGCTAAGGGATTATTTTTGCTTGTCAAACTAATGACTTAACATTATGAAGGGATGACATCCTAGATGTTTACTCTTGGATAAAGATTTTGGAAGCTGACCATGTAAAGTTATTAGCTCTAATAACTCATATATTAGGCATACTTGAAATGTAATGAAAATATATGTGATATGTAAAAAGAAAGAAAAGATAACTTGCAATAGTTGTATATTGTGATAGCAGCAAAGGCTATTGATGCGAAGTTGTAAGCAGTGCCATATTACAGTCAGAATTTTTTTGTATTACCTATTTGGGCAGTGAGCTCAACTGGTGATCAGGTTTTGTAATCTAACTCCTAACAGGGTTAAGGCTTCTAAAAAGGCCTAAAGTCCTTTAACCAGGACAGATCTACTATATATTGTAAATTGACTCCTAACAGGGTCCAATATCCCTAACAGGATACTTTTGATTAGTGATCTTTGTGGGTACCATCCCCATCGGGGTTTTCCCTTGGCCAGGGTTTCCTCGAGAACATATCATGTGTTATGAGTTCTTTCTATTTACTGCTATGTTTGTTAATCAGCTTGATAATCTTTGTATGCACTAAAGTAATCTGTTATATCCATAAGTGGGCAAAAGAAAAAGTTTGTGAAATACTGATTCACCCCCCCCTCTCAATATTTCCTATTTCTAACAATTGGTATCAGAGCACAGTTACTTGGAGAAGGAACATTCAAGGAAAGCTTAGCAGCTTGAGTAAGATCTCTATGGATATGGATCAACTTCAGAAGAATCTTGAAGAAGCTCTTGAACAGATTGATATGCTTACTGATGAAAGAAACTCCTTAAGAAGAAAATATGAAGATGCAAAGAATGCTATAGACAAATTAAAAGGTAAGATTGAAGATCTGAAATCTAAAAACAAATTTGATATGCTTGTTGAAAATTGTGATGAATTAGAAAAAGAAAATGAGATCCTTAAGCATGAGTTGAAGATAGTAAATCTGAAGTTTAGTATGAAAGATGGAAATTTGAGATCTGATAATGAAAAATTGAAAATTGAGAATGAAGATCTAAGATCAAGACTTGAAAAGGAAACATCCGAATCTAAAAAAGTAAAAGTGCAGTATGTGGAACTTGAGAAGTATAATAAAATTGTGAAAAGTGAATTAACTCAATCTAAACAACAACTTGAAAGGCTATATTCAAATAGTGATAAGACTGGAAAACAAATTTCTTTTGAAGAACCATTTTTTGATAGGACTGAATTTGGATTTAGTATGTTTAGAACAATCCATGAAAGTAAGAAGCCAGATCTGAAGACATCTGAAAGTGTGGAGGAAATAAAGCTAGATGAGAACACATTGGAAGATCCACCTAGAGAGAAAGAAGAATCAAAGCAAGAAGAATCAAAATAGGAAGAATCATCTAAAGGTATGCAAAGAGAATTCAAAGGTAGATGTTTTGCTTGTAATACTATTGGGCACATGAAGAGAGATTGCACAGGTAAGCAATTTAAACCTCTTAATGGACATTGTTATAATTGTCATAGTTTTGGACACAGAGCTAACAAATGTAGAAGACCTAAAGTAATTTTGAATAATTATGATAGAATGATTGGGAATACTAACAATGTAGATAAGAAATCTATTGAAGAAATGAATCAAAGAAAAGTGGTAGTATGTTTTAGATGCAACAAAGTAGGACATATTGCTAGAAATTGTAGGTCACAAATTAACCAGCAAGGAAAGAGATTTGGAAACAATGGAATCATTTGTCAAATATGCAACAAGTTTGGACACTCAGCAAGATTTTGCAGAATGAATAATGGAGGTTATCATCATAACCCTAACCCTAGGAACAATGCAAGAAGGAATGAAATGCAGGAAACAAAGAGAAAGGTTGTTGTTGCAATAAAGATGAAGTAAAATTTGATAAAGGCACAGATCAAGGAGGTATAGTCAGCACTGAAAGCAGTCAGGAAGGTAATGTAACTAATGGTAAGGATGAATCTTTACCTGACCCTTCTTTAAGTACTTAAATTATGTAAGTTTCTGTAGTTTAGGACTTAGGATTAGTGTAGATTAGGAATTTGAATGAGTTAAGTTTTGCACAGTTAGATATAGGTTTATTATGTTGTACTAATGCTATGGTTAAGTGCACAAAAGAAAATATTGTGTTTTACGAGGTCGCAGAAAGTTTTATGGTTGCAGGTTTGTAGAATCAGCTTTTTGAGGTTTTAGTGGCAAAATGAATGAATGCGATGTCAGATCAAGTTAATGTGAAGTGTTATAAGGTTGAAATCAAAGTTATCATGATTACAAAGTGATTGAAAAGAGATTTGAAAGAAGAAAAAGCGATTTGAGGATGATCTGAAGAAGTTTGGAAGCAATTTGCAGCGACGATCATACCGACACCCTAGATTTGCAAAGTTGGCGTATTTTTTGATCTTTAATCAGTTGATAAGATGGATATTTCTATGGTTCATAATGTTAAGGATAAGAATAGACCTAAGATTAAGAAAGAACCAGTAGAACCAACTAAAATTGATAATAGTCTAGCACTATCATCCGTACCCGACGGAGTATTGCACATTGAGAATGTTAAAGGATATTTAGGTTGCAAGTTTAAAACTTTGGGAGATGCAAATTTTAGTGATGATTACAAGAAATTGTACAATCAAGACATGTTAGTTAAACCAGCTTATGAGCACCTAGAGAATAATGAAATTATCAAATATTCCATGAAGTATGAATTTAATGATGAGGAATGTACCAAGATCATTTTAAGTAGAATCCACAATGGGAAATTCTGGATGGAGGATAGAGTTATTGATATAACTACTGACCTAATTCATGATGTTACTGGATTATCAAAAGTTGGAGGGATTCAATGAAAAGAACATGAGAAAGATTGTTTTAGACAACACTGGATCTAGTTATAATGGTAGAGGAATTGTGATAAGTAAGATTAAGCAAGATGATGTTAGGTACCTTTGCAAGATCCTAACAACTAAATTTTGTGGTAGTTCAAGGGAAGATGACATGGCTATAGGAATGGTTCATGTAGCTTATCTTATGTGTATTGAGAAGAAACAAGTAGACCTATGTGAAATTTTGAAAATTCAGTTATTTGAGAACTTAGAAAAGATTAAGAAGGCTAAGTACACACAATTTAGGTTTTCATCTCTGATAACCTATATGATTTTCCATATTTTGAGAAAATTTCCTTACATAGTTGATTGGAGTGAAAATGTGAACACAATGGAAAGAATAAACTCAGTCTACATGAAGCACCTTTTTGATAAAGTTAATGACAGTGTGAAGCTTGTATTGAAGACTTTTCAGTATATTGTTAAGAACAAATCAAAGATTCCTCAATCTTTAGTTGAAAAGCATAAAGATGACATTTTTTTTATGGTAGACACTAATTTCACCTACATTGAGGTAGTTGAGCCTAGAATGGAATTCATAGACCCTCTTGGCTATGAAATATCTGAAGCAGAAATAGTAGGATATGTGAATAGATTGTTAAAGTGTGAGTTGGATGGTCATGCAAATAGGTTTGGAACCTATGAAGAGAATTTCAACTCTGCAATAAGTTTGAGAGAAAAGAAGCAATCTAGTAAGAGAGTTGAATCTACTATGAAGAAAATATTGAAAGAATCAGGTATGTCAAGTCATGAGTTTGACATAGCTAAGAAGACTGCAGAAGCCTTGAAGCAAAGTGAAAATCTTGTAATTTGACCTGAGGCATCTAGTGCAGATCCTATTGATCCTATTGTAGTAAAGGTAAAAGTTGAAGTACCTGAAAAAGATGAAGGAGATAAATCTTTTTCTCCTATTCCTAGCAAAAGAGTAAAAGTGAGTGCAACAGGACCCGACAAGAGACAAAAAGTGATTGTACCACCTATACCTAGAAAGGTAGCAGTAATTAAAGATGATGATGTAGTTTCAATCAAGAAGAAAACTTGGAAACCAAGAATTGAAAGAGTTAATGAAGATATATTGAAGCATGGAGACTTCACTAAGTTGAATAAATTCTATGATCTATATGGATCATTTGACAGATTGAATTTTGAAAATGCAATGATTACACATATGATTGTGATAGATAAGAAACTTAGCACTATTCATGGTAAGATCCTAGAAGATTTGTATAATAGACTTTTGAATAGAAAACAAAGAGCACAAGAAGAGGACATAAAGATGAGAGAACATGTAATCAGACAGTTCTATGAAGTTGAGGATGAAGATCATTTGAAGAGATTCTTGAAGTCTCTTGGAACTTTATTGAGAACTAAGAGAAGAACAATCCTTATAATGGGAGGCAAAAAGGAGGAAGTACAGAAAGAGACAGAGCAAGTAGTAATGCAAGTTCTTGTAGATATAGTTGTAGAAAAGAATGTTGAATCAGACCCTTAGCAGAAGCAATTAGAGGAACCGCATGTAGAGGTAGTTGGTATTGAAGAAGTTCCATCTTCTTCACATATCAATATTGGCAAAGAATCAATGGACATTGAAGGAACCAAAGTGACACTAGAGTCAGATGATGCAATATTTCATCATCTAGGAAACATTGTTGAAAATTTGGCTTTAGAAGAGCAAGAGAAGATTACTGAATCAGAATAGGATACAGAGGTAGTGGAAACACCAGCAGTATCAGAATCAGTTCCAATAGAATAGACAATTAAAGGTAAACAAATTTTTACAGAGGTCACTACCCCTAGTGCACCTGACAGTAAGAAGAGACAAATTGATTCAATTTTTGAAGACCTTGGAAAAGAAGTTGAAGATGATGATCAGCTTGAGTTCATCACATCTCTTAATAAAATTATTGGAAAGAATAAGAAGGTGAAGGACCTTGAAGGAAAAGTTAGAGTTTTGATAGAGAAACTTGAGAGTGTGATCAACACTAAGGTATCTGAATCAGATCCACTTGAGAAAGCTAAAATAGTAATAAACTCTTTTGACTCTGAATTTTCTAACTTAAAGGATATTGCTAGAATAAAAGTTTAGGAAGACTTTGAAGTAGAAATGCAACAAAATTTAAGTGTAAATATTCGAAATGATATTGGTAATTTGGATGTATGCATAAATAATTTGAGGAAACATTTTGAGACTGGAAAGAGTTTGTATATACAATGCACAAAATCAGAAATCCTAACAGCTGAAGAAGATAAGAAGATCAGAGAGAAGATTGATGCAATTACAGCTGAAACAAACACCTTGACAAGCCCAAATGTAAAGATAAGTTCTATAGAGAAGAACATAAGGAAGTTAAGTGATGAAATCAGAATGTTAGCAGAGGAGAAGAATAGAAAGATGCTCAGGATTAACATCTTGAGAGAGCACATCTCAATCAAGACCTCAATTGTTGAAGACCAAATTGAGCAGTGTCTTTCAGCAAAGACATCTTTTCAGAAGTTTAGCTTCAATTCCCTGCAAGCTTGTCAGACAGCAGCATACGGATTGAGTACTCTACTCAATGTTGCTGAATCCATCAGGAAGATATGGGAGAAAGATTTTGAATCATGGAAGTCAGAGTTTGGTGACTGTGTTGCAAGCCTACCGGCTTTGCAATAGCTGATAACAAGGTATAAAGGTTTTTTTGAAATTTTTGTACACCCTATCTTTGTCATTGTTGTCAAAGGGGGAGAGATAGCAGAAAATTGAATATATGTTGAGGAAGGATACTCATAGGGGAACCTATTCTATGGATTACAATATTGTATATGTGTTGTATAACTTTTGGCCATAATTTTGTGTAAATACTTTGAAGTTTTGTTTGCACACTTAGCCAATTTTCCCATATGTTGCCACCAATGACAAAGGGGGAGATTATTGGCAATTTGGCTAATGTGGATGCATAGATGTTGTCATTTTGGAAACATATGATCTCTATTGAGAGCGCAGAATCTGGAATGCAAGTATGGCAAGTTGAAGGAAGAAATTGTCTAAGTATGGATACAGTGATCCTGACAGAGCACCCGATGAAGATTTAGTTGGCGACGTCCATTGGAGAAATATTTTTGTCTACATAGTTAACTAAAGCTTCTACAGAGTATGATGATACCCCATCTTAGTGCACATAAAGTTTGGAGTAGTACGGACAAAGTTATTCAAAGTTTACTGAAGATAGTTTTTGTAGATAGAACAGTTTTGGAGACAGTATTAGCGAAAGAGTTAAGGGATTATTTTTGCTTGTCAAAATAATGACTTAACATTATGAAGGGATGATATCCTAGATGTTTAATCTTGGATAAATATTTTGAAATCCGACCATGTAAAGTTATTAGGTCTAATAACTCATATATTAGGCATACTTGAAATGTAATGAAAATATATGTGATATGTAAAAAGAAAGAAAAGATAACTTGTGATAGTTGTATATTATGATAGCAGAAAAGGCTATTGATGCAAAGTTGTAAGTAGTACCATATTACAGTCAGAAACTTTTTGTATTACCTATTTGGGCAGTGAGCTCAGCTGGTGATCAGGTTTTGTAATCTAACTCCTAACAGGGTTAAGGCTTATAACAAGGCCTAAAGTCCTTTAACCAAGACAGATCTACTATATATTGTAAATTGACTCCTAACAAGGTCCAATATCCCTAACAAGATACTTTTGATTAGTGATCTTTGTGGGTACCATCCCCACCAGGGTTTTCCCTTGGCCAGGGTTTCCTCGAGAACATATCATGTGTTATGAGCTCTTTCTATTTACTGCTATGTTTGTTAATCAGCTTGATAATATTTGTATGCACTAAAGTAATCTTTTATATCCATAAGTGAGAAAAAGAAAAAGTTTGTGAAATATTGATTCACCCCCCCCTCTCAGTATTTCCTATTTCTAACATTATCCTTGACTATTTTCTGCAAGTGCATGCTTATAGTCATCTTGACTTTCCTTGTGTCTTGATGCAAGCATAATCTTGCTATATCAAACTTAGGGAATCTCACTACACTAGTCATCTTGACTTATATGTCTTTGGTGCCTAGGTGGGATTTCCACATTCCTATCTGATATAGATCATAATCAAATCCACATAGTTATGCTAGTGTGTGTTGTATGATCTTGCGATGCTACCAATAATGTTCGATGATGATTATTAGATGTCTATTGGCTTTGTGACCTTGCAAGTAAACCACTTTTCATGTAGCTTGCATTTTTAGGTTCATGTTAGTTAGTTTTGCATCTTGCATATGGAGAGAGCTCTCCTTTCATCTTTCATAGACTTGTCGGTCAAACTGCGCTCACCTTTCACTTCTTCCCAATCATGTCTTTCACTTCTTGTCTTTCATATCACATCATTTTCTCTTCATTTCAAGATTGAAACCAAAATCTGCATTCACCTTGATCATCAAAATTACATTTCTCCTTCTTCTATGCATTTGGCTGACCTTTTGAGGCCTGATCCTTCAATTTTCACTGGGACATCCTTTCCTTCTTCATCTTTGTCTCTCTCAACCTTCTAGTCTTTCATTCATCTCCTTCATTTTCATCTCTCTAAAGTCTTGACTGGGGCATATCTTCACTACTTGATGGTTATTCTATCATTCTTTCATCTTTGATTATGATTTCTAGTGATTTGATCATGTTGCTCTTGCTTCTGCATTCCCTCTACCTAATTTCACTTTCAATCCTGAGGAGGTAGACACATCATATTCTATTAGCTATTCTCCAGAGCATATGCTTGACCATTCCATTTTCTCTGATCAATCTATGTTTGCGCTTGACATGTTAGTTCTCATCTCAAGTTCTGATACTGTCCATATCTTTCCTAAGTGTTCAGTACTGTCGCTACCAGATTGACCATGCAGGATTTGCTATCTCTCTACACTTCATTCTTTGGAGTCAGATCTCTATCTATTACCTTCTTGGCTGATCTATTCTTTGAGGTAATGTGTTCCTAGATCGTTCACACATTAGTCAAAGAGGGGCAAATGTATACACCTAAAAATGGTCATCTAGACTATTAGCCCCTTGCTAGCATTATTTGCTAAAATTATCAATTGCTTATTCTTGATCAAACCCTAGTTCTATCATTTATTCGATTATTTTCTATGGGCTAACCATATTATTCTAAAGTCTTTATTTATTAAAAGGAATTCCCTCCCCTTTTAATAAATAAAAATCCTCCACTTTTCCTCTCATCCTAAGTTGCACAAATAAAACATTATTCTTATTTTATAAAAAGGGAAAAAGCACTTTTTGTCTCATATGGACACAAAAGTCAACTCTTATTTTCTCATTGGAGGATACTTGTGCACATGGATTGCTCCTCTTTGATGCTCCACCATTGATTAAATCTTTTTCCTCTTAATCTCCATGGTCCATTCTTTCTCATTTCCTATAAAAGGAGATCTCTCTTCTTCATTTCAGACCCCCCAATTTTTTATGCTAATGTTATGCTGCAGGTTTTCTAGGTCACTTTGGAGCTTTTTGAAGATTTGGAGCATTCTTGGCTTTTACATCTACATGTTATCATAGTTTCATTTCTTGCATTATCATGGCATTCATAGCTTCATACTTAGCTTAGTTTCCTTTATGCTTTAGATTACTTCATCTAGCTTAATTAGAAGGCTTTGTAATACTTGTTCTTTCATTTCCATAGTTTAGCTTGCATATTCATCTTAATCTAGCTTACATTGCATTTTATTTGATTCTTGAGGATATTGGCGTTCTTTCCCTTGTCTTTATTTTAATCTCCCATTGCATGGTTTACTGGCAAGGTTATTGGCTTAATAGCTCTAGCTGAGAGCATTCTTAAACACCCTTGCACTCCATGCCTAGGGAGCTATGGATCAATTTTTGAGACCTCATTCTTGAGTGTTCTTGATTGTAATGATTCATAGAAGTGCACTATTTTGTGTGTACAGTTACTCCTATTGAATCCACTTTTACGTCCTCTCTAAATATTGGTAAGTCTAGTAGGAATGATAGGAATAATGATAGTGATGGTAATATGGATGATGAACTTGATGAGCTAGAATCTCTTATGGCCAGAAGATTGCCCAAAGGAAAAGGAAGGTGTAGAGGTAAGCTACCTTTGGCATGCTTTAATTGTAAAGAAGTTGGTCACATTTCTGCTAGATGTCCATAGATGAAAGATGATGATAGATCCAAAGACTGATCTGAAGGAAGCTATGGAAGAAGAGTAAATAGAGGCTACCAACACAACAATAGGGACAACTGAGATGATAAAGGCAAAAAGGTATGTTACATAGCCAAAGATGTAGAAACTAAATCTGATTTTGATGATGATGTAGAAGTTGTATTTGTGGCTATGAAAGATGATTCAGAAGAAGAAGAGAAATATGAAGAAACAACATTGATCTCTAAAGTAAGAGAAATGATACATGGATCATAGATAGTGGTTGTACACACCATATGACTGGTGATGTAGAAAAGTTTGATAAGCTTATAGAATACAATGGAGGATCTGTGAGAATGGGAAATGATGCACCTTGTATGGTAAGAGGTAAAGGCTCACTCATGATCAATACTAGAATAAAATGTGATAATTCATATTGGGTAGATGGATTGAACTATAATTTTCTAAGTGTGGCATAGCTGAACAATTCAAGCCATCGACTAGCTTTTGAGAGAAAAAAGGTGAAGATTTATGATGGAGGAAGACTTGTCAGAACTGGTACACAAACCAGAGGTAATCTATTCTATCTTGATATGGATCAGTCTTCTTGTTTGTTAATAAAGGATGAAGATGCTTGGTGGCACAAAAGGTTATGCCATGTGAACTTTGACAACATGATCAAGATTAGCAAAAAGAAAAGAGTTAGAGGACTACCTAACTTGTCAAAACCTGATCATGTCGTGTGCCATGAATGTTAGAAAGGTAAGATGATTAAGTCTAGTTTCAAAAGCAAAGACTACTCAACAAAGAAGATACTTGAGTTGGTTCATACCAACCTATGTGGTCCTATGAGAACTCAGAGTTATTATGGTGATAGATATTTTATTCTTTTTGTTGATGATTATACCAGACTAATGACCGTTATGTTTTTGAAGGAGAAATCTTAAGATTTTAAGATGTTTAAATGGTATAAAGCTAAGGTAGAGAAAGAGATTGGAAAAGAAATAAAATGTTTAAGATCTAATAGAGGAGGTGAATTTGTCTCTGATGAATTTACAAACTTCTGTAATGAGCATGGTATTAAAAGACAGGTCTCTGCACCGAAGACACCTCAACAAAATGGGATTGCTGAAAGGAGGAATAGGTCAATAATTGACTGTGCTAGAACATTGATGATACAGAAGAATGTTCCTCAGACATATTGGAGGGAAGCTATCAGTATAGCTATATATGTTCTTAACCAAGTACAACTAAAGAAGGATATCAATCGGACACCCTATGAGCTATGGTTTGGACACAAACCTACTGTAAGTTATTTAAAAATGTTTGGAAGTAAATGCTTTATTTTGAAAGATGAAAGAAAAGGTAAATTTGACTTAAAAGGAGATGAAGGGATATTTCTATGTTATTCCTCTACAAGTAAAGCATATAAATGTCTGAATAAGGTTACAAATAAGATAATTGAAAGTACTAATGTTCATGTAGATGAGTTTGATGATAAAAACATAGAGGAAAGTAAAAAGGAACCAAAAGACTATCCAAAGTATTTACCGACGCCACAGTCTGTATTAACCGGTTAGTAGGAAAATAATGCAGAAAATCAGGAAGGACAAACCAACGAACAAGATGAAGCTGCCGAGAAAAGAAATGAACCTAAACAGGATGAACAAGAAAGAAGAAACCATGTTTTGGCTAGTTTTGTCAGAAGACATCATCCCAAGACATAAATTATTGGAGACAGACATGTTGGAATGCAAACTAGGAGCAAAACAAGACAAGGTACATGTCTAATCTATGAATTTGAACCGAAAACTATGAAAATTGCATTAGAAAATGAAGAATGGGTTAATGCAATGAAGGAAGAAATAGAACAAATAGAGAAGAACAAAACTTGGTCCTTAGTACCCCGACCAAAAGACAAAAAATTTATCGGTACAAAGTGGATATTCAGGAAAAAACTAAATGAAAATGGTGAAGTCATAAGAAATAAAGCTAGACTGGTATGCAAGGGATATGCACAGGAAGATGTCATTGACTATGGTGAAACATTTGCACCTATTACTAGATTAGAAGGAGTCAGAATGATACTTGCATATGCTGCACACAAGAAATTCAAGGTCTATCAAATGGATGTGAAGTCAGCTTTTCTAAATGGAATACTTGAAGAAGAGGTCTACATTGAACAACTTGAAGGATTTGTTGATCCAGACAACAAAGATATGGTATGTAGATTACATAAAGAATTTTATGGCTTGAAGCAAGCACCAAGAGCTTGGTATGAAAGAATGCATACTTATTTGTTAAGTATTGGATTTGTTAGAACAAGTGAAAACAACAATCTGTATATGAAAGGTGATACTGATGATACTATTATTATTGCTGAAATATTTGTAGATGACATTATTTTTGGAGGTTCAAATCATGTGTAAATCATTTGCTAATGAAATGAACAAGGAATTTGAAATGTCTATGTTTGGAGAAATCAAATTCTTTCTAGGACTACAAGTGATTCAACAGAGTGCTGGCATATTCATCAAACAGTCTAAATATAGAAAGGAAGTACTGAAGACATTTGGCATGGAAGATGCTAAACCTATGGGAACACTGATGGCTACTAGATGCAAATTGACAAAGGAGGTTGAAACTATTGAGGTAAATCAAACACTTTACCGATCCATGATTGGTAAGCTAATGTATGTAGTTCACAATAGACCAGATATAACACATGTTGTGGGAATTGTTGCTAGATTCTCTACTAATCCTAGAGAATCACACATGAGTGCTACCAAAAGAATCTTAAGATACCTAAAGAAAATAGAGAATTATGGGTTATGGTATCCTAAGGAAGGAGAGTTTGAACTGAAGGTATACACCAATGTTGATTGGGCTAGAAATGTGGATGATAGAAAAAGTACCACTGGAGGAGCATTTTTCTTTGGTGAAAGACTTGTAACCTGGACAAGTAAGAAGTAGGCTTGTATTTCTCAGTCTATAGCTAAAGCAGAGTATGTTTCTGCTACTATTAACTTTTCAAACATTGCCTACATCAAACAAGTGTTGGAAGGGATGAATGAGGTAATCACTAACCCAGTGATTATATACTGTGATAACACTAGTGCCATAAATATTTTAAAGAATCTTGTAATGCACTCGAAGACAAAGCATATATCTATTAAGTATCATTACTTAAGAGAACAAGTGTAAGAAAAGCAAGTAAAATTGGAATTTGTCACATCTAAAGAACAACTTGCAGATATTTTTACAAAGCCTCTACCAAAGGATACATTTGAGTACTTGAGGGCTAGACTTGGGGTCCGTCCCCTATCTATCGGTCACTAAGGTGATCTAGATGTTGCATCAACCTACTATTATCAGATGATCACACATGTTGATGCAGCATAATTCATACTTTGAATCATGTTCAAGGTTATGATTAAATTTGGAACATAAGAACCAAATGGGATATCAGTATACAAAGATACAGAGGAAGATAGGATAGTTCATTTACTTGTCTCTTTGGCATTGTTGTCAAAGGGAGAGGTAAACAATATGAAACAAAGGGAGAGATGAGATACAGAACAAAGGGAGAGACAATATAAATGAAAAAGAGTAGTGAAGATCAGTTACAAAGAATAGAAATAGGAACCTGAGAGCTGAACAGATCACAACTATAGAATGGTAAAGTTGTATTATCTAATGTTGTTTAGCAACGTAGTGATTAAACATATCAAGTCTATTTGACTTATAGTATTTTTTCATAGAGTTTTAGAATACATGTTTGGTATGTGTATGGTATATTTCATATTACTTGAGTTGCCATCAATGCCAAAGGGAGAGATTGTTGGACTACAACTAATTGATAACTTGATTGGAGAGATTGTTGGACTACAATAGACTGATAGTGATAGTTGATCACTTATCAAGCACTAAAATTTTATGTAAGATAATAGAATCATTTTTAATGTTGTCATTGATGTCAACTAGCTTTGATTAGTGTCAACTAACTTGACAGTACTTATCTTGTAAGTTACTATACTGAGACATCTGAAGAAAAGGTGAATGAGATGAAGAATAGAAATATCTACATGAGGGAGATGTACATGTCAGATGAGGATAAGGAATTCACTGTGTAACTTTTTGATGATTCTATGACTTCATTATGTTGACTTTATTATGTTACAGTGATCTATTATGAAGAAAGGAGTAAGTTGTTGCAAAGCAGTGTGGTCAATTAATAAAGCAATCTTAGTATACGCCGACGAAGCCTAGTGTACACCGACGAAGATAGTGTTAACTGATGCTTGTATTCATCGATGCATTTCTTTGTTAACTGAAGAGAACAAAATGTACTAAATGATTAGTTTAGCCAATAATATTGATGAGCTAGCAAGTGTATAAATTTGAGTTTATAGATAAAGTTTGTTACACGGATTGACGACTGACAAAATTTAGGAAAGATCTAAAGGATGAGAATCAAATATGTTATAGACACAAGTGTCGAGGTATGTTTAAGAGGCAAAATCAATGAAGATGATTAAGTGGCAAAATCTGATGGACAAGAAGAAAATGGTTTATATGTCTATATAAGAGACTAGGGTTTCATTGTGAAAAGGATGCCGAAAGAAGGAGATACTGCAAGATTATCATGTGAACAAGCTTTCATGCATTTTGATCATACTGGTTAGTAAGAACCAAGCTGCAGAAAAATTACTGAGCTATAGAGAGTTATTACCGATGGATAGTAAGTTGATACAACATTGAATCTGAAGTGAAATATTGATTAGAAAGATTTGTAAGAGCTAAATATTGGTCTATAATCTGCAAATTGAAGTTGTATTAAGGTAGATCATTTACTGTTGCATATTTAACCATTGTAAATAGTCAAAATCTCTTAACTGAGTAGACTTTGAAAGTCTTATGATGTATCATTCATAGAGTGAACATTGTTATCCTGTCAACCCTAGAGTGACTACTGGTTGGAAGATAATTTCTAGTATAAAATCCTCTAACAAGGTCACACCTGATAGTGTGTTTGTAAACCTTTAATAGGGTTGGGTCTTCACCAACCTAACTTCAGAAGAGTGACCAATTTTGGGTTGCCGGTCCCAGGGGGTTTTTCCCTTTACAGGGTTTCCACATTAAAATCTCTTGTGTTATGTGTTGTTTTTGTTACTTGGTTGTTATCATACTTTGCATAATACATGTTAGATTTAATCGGTAACAGTTATAAGTATTCGACTGGTAATCAATAAAAGCACAAATAGAGAAAGTAATTCATGTTCACCGAGCAGCAAAAGCTGAATATTTTGATTTGAATTATACATTTTTTTTAGGGATAATGGATAACTGATTCACCCCCCTCTCAGTTATTCTAACACTTATGTCATCATAAAGCTTGCATATTTTCTTCTCAACATAAAATACCTTCACATTAGGGTTTGAAAGAAGGTTTATCTCAGTTTGAATTTCTGCTTACTTGATCTTAATCTTCTGCACTTCCTCTACTATTAGGTTTTTTGATTTTGTACACTGAATGTACAAAGATTTTCCTCTGTCTAAATTCCTTCTTAAGTCTTTTATGCATGTAACAAGACTATTGATATCATTCTTGATGTTCTAACTTATGTCCAAAAGTATTTTGGCCTCATAGGCTTCTTGTTCCTTCACCTTAGCTACATTAGATAAGTTGGTAAACTCATCATCAAATGTATTCATCACTTTCTTTTCCTTTTCCAGTGGGTCAGCCTCTGTAACTTGTGTGGTTACAGTGCCTTGTAACTTCTTAGTTAGCTCCTTTAGGCATCCTTCAAGGCCCTTCACTTTCTTATTCTTCCCAATAATTTTATTCAAAGATGTGATCAATTCCATCTGATCATCATCATCTACTTCTTTTCCAAAATTCTCAAATATAGAACCAGTCTGAGTTTTCTTACTATTCTCATGTGTAAGATTGATTTCTTCTTGGTTGGGAATAGATACTTGTTTCTCTATCTCTTTAGATTCTTTAGTTCTATTTTTTGTCTTCTCTTCTCCTTTGGCACTATCCTACTCTTCAAAAGTTGAATTGTCAACAATTTTTTCAATGTTTCTAAATAGATTATCATCACTATCCAAAGTGATCTTTGTTCCTTCAACATTCATAGTTTCATCTTCTATGTTAATGGTGGGTGGAGAGGGAATGTCCTGTTGTTCTACTTCTTCTACTTGCTCTTCAGGTTTTGTTGTAACTGATGGTTTTCTAGCATTCTCTATCATTACCTTAACAATTGCTTGTTTTGTTTCCTTGTTGATTTCTTCATAATTGCCTCCCATGATCTGTATTGTCATTTTCTTTGTCCTAAGATGGGTGTTCAGATCTTTCATAATTTGTTTGAAATATTCTTCATTCTTAACAATACATAACTTTCTTACAAGATTTTCTCTTATTGTTATATCTTCCTCTAATGCTCTTTTCTTCCTATTTACAAGCTTCTTATACAAGTCATCAAGTATCTTACCCTAAATTGTATCAAACTTTTTGTCAGCCAATATCATGTGCTTTACCACTGCATTTTCTAGGTTTAATCTCTCTGCATAATCATAGAGGTCATATTATTTGTTCATCTTTGTGACAGGGGTCTAGGTTTCCAAGTTTTCTTCTTAACAGGGGTCTCTTCATCATCTTTAATTTTTGCAATCTTTCTTTGAACTAGTGGCACTAAAGTCTTCTACCTCTTTCCCAGTCTAGTTTCAATCTCTTTTACTCTTTTACCAGGTGTGGAGGAGGTCGATCTAGTGGATTTTATTTCCTCTTGATCTTTCTATGTTTCTTTCATTTTCACCTTGACTTGTGTCTCTTCTTGTTGTACTGCAACAGATGATAGAGGAGGAATAAACAAAACTTCTTTTTGTTCAATTTCTCTAACTATTGTTGTTGTCTACTTTTCTATTAAGAACTCATGTTCAGTCATCCCCATGTCTTTTAGTATCTTCTTGATTGTACTTTCAACTCTTTTCTTAGATTATTTCTCTTAAAGGATAGTCTTTGTGGAGTTGAAGTTCTCCTCAAAGGTTCCAAACCTATTGCTATGAATTTTCAAATTGCTCTTAAGTAGTCTACTCACATATTCTTTTGTCTCAATCTCAGTAATCTCATAGCTAAGAGAGTCTATGAACTCTACTCTAGGTTCTAACGCTTCAATGTATGTAAAGTTAGTATCAACCATAAAGCATATCTCATTCTTATACTTTTCTACTAGGGACTGTGGAATCCTTGTTCTACTTGACATCAAATTCTCAAATTTTTTGATTACCAACATTGCACTCTCATTGACTTTTTCAATCAGATGCCTCATATACACTTTGTTAATCCTTTCCATTGTAGTTTAACCATCATTCCAATCATTACTAATGGTGTAAGGAAATCTTCTTAACAAATGGAAAAACATATAAGTTATTAATGATGAGAATCTAAACTAACAGTACTTAGTATTCTTTATCTTTTCCAAATTCTCAAACAACTAAATTCTCAAAATATCACACATGTCAACTTGTACTTTATCAACATGTTAGAAAGGAGAGACCACCAAAATAATTGAGAGGGGCAGGGGGGGGTGAATCAGTTATCTGATAATTAAACCATTTATCATCATTAACTTCAATATCAACTTCAATAGCTTTAAAACATATAATTAATGTAGTAACCAACCATAGAAAGATAACCATACACAATGACACAATAACATAAGATATGTTAACTAGGGAACCTCTTGATTAAAGAGTAAACCCCAGTGGGAATGATGCCCACAAAATGATGCACTAATATGAAAGTTCCTTTATAGAGGATGGACCTTGTTAGGAGTCTTATGAAATACATTCAATACATATGAATGTCTATTAGGAGATTTTGAATCCCTGTTAAAAGATTCTAACCTTGTTAGGAGTTATGGAAGACAGAAGGACCCACTGCCCAAACAGCTTCAAGGCAAGATCTCTGAACTTACTGTCCAACAGATCTTAGGATTATTTAATAGAATAATATGAAATATGTTACCTCCTTCAACCTATGCCAAAACCACACTCTTTGCTACACAAAATCACAAATTCAGATCTTTGTACTTCGCAAGTCTTCCTTCATGACTGAATTAGCTCTTTCCTTCACTTCATGCATACATTCGCATCACAACTTTCATAATTCATATCATAACTCTTACAATCCTCATACATAATAAGGAAAACATTCCTTCCTTTATACCACACTCAAATAATTACAAATGAGTCAGCATGCAAATACAAAATAATAATTTCAAAATGCTACATCAAAATTACATAAAACTGTCAGCTTCCAAATACAATAACTGTCCAATAGTGTGACCTCAAAGTTTGCACTATGAACCACATCACCACCAATTAGTCTCAAACTTCCCTTTAACTACATAGAATCAGATTCCATCCTGATTACGAGATATTCTCTGATTACTAAAAACCGCTACATAGGAAAACTGCCAAAATACTACTTCCACCAAAATGCTTATAACTTTCATGAATAAATAAATTTCTCTTTGCGCTCTTAACCATAGGCTAATAACACACCAAAGAAAATACCATCAACTTCATGTAATTTAATTTGCAATATAACATGTGTGCAAAACAAAACTATACTTGCTTCTCTACTAAAACTCCAGAATAACACTGTGTTGACATCAATGACAATCATAGTCATGAATGCAACAACCACTACTACAGAATGACTGCCAAAGGATTTAGCATTCATTCCTAACAATCTACCCCATTGGCATTGATGGAAACATAGATGAAAAACATCCAATGTTCCAAAAATCCAATCACTACTTCTCAATTGCACTGCTACTCATCGTCAATCAAATCTTGCTTTGTTATCCTATTCAATCTCTCAAAAAATGTAGTTCGTCAATGTTTCCTCAATTTTTTTCATGATTCTCTCCCCCATTGACATCAATGATAGAAATTCTATCACTATGTCAAACAATAGCTCAATGTCAAAAGACACTATTCAGAAAATACATTCACAAGAGTCCTCAATGACTTAGCTCAGATACACATACTGCCCCATAGAGGAAGTACCAACATCCAATCTAGAAAATAGATAGGGCCATAAACCACTGGATAGATGCAACCAATTGCATCATTACTCAAAAGTAGGTTGGGGCATAACCCCAAGCATACCTCTCAGATACTCAAATGTATCCTTAGGAAAGGGCTTAGTAAATATATCTACTATCTACTCCTTTGTGCTTATGTACTCTAGTCTGACTTCTTTTTGTGCAACTTTCTCTCTTACAACATGATACTTGATCTCTATATGCTTTTTTTTAGAATGTAAAATTGAATTCTTAGACATACTAAGTGTACTTGTATTGTCACAATATATGACAATAGGCTCATCAAACTTAATTCTAATGTCCATCAACATTTGCTTCATCCAAATTATTTGATTATAATTGTTTGTTGCTGCAACATATTATGCTTCTATTGTACTTTGTGAGATACAATTCCGCTTTATGCTCAACCAAGAAACTAATCTTCCTCCAAGAAAAAAGCCTCCACCACTGGTACTTTTCTTGTCATCAATGCTACCTCCCCAATCAGCATCAGTATATGCACATAGGGTAAAATCATTAGAATTTTCATACCACAGTCCATAGTCCATTGTTCCTCTAAGATATCTCAATATCCTTTTTACTACTGCATAATGTGACTCTATAGGTTTGGCTTGAAATCTTGCTACCATCCCAACTAAATTTTGTATATCTGGTCTAGTGTGTGTCAACTACTGCAATCCACCAATCATAGATCTGTATTTCTTTTGCTCAACTTCTCATGTTTCATCTTTACTAGATAGTTTATGTCCTATAACCATAGGTGTTCCAACTAATTTGCAATTCTCCATACCAAATCTTTTCAACAAATCATTCAAGTACTTAGTCTGATTTATAAAGATACCATCTTTGTTTTGTGTTATTTGCAATCCCAAAAAGTATTTCATTTCTCTAATCATACTCATTTCAAATTTTGTCTTCATTTCATCAGCAAAATTGTCACTAGCTTCATCTTCTCCTCCAAAAATAATGTCATCAACAAAATAAATCAAAATTAACAATCCATTCTCAATTTCTTTTGTGTATAAGTTGCTATCAGCTATTCCTTTTGTAAATCCCAATTTTAACAAATACTTATCTAATCTAGCATACCAAGTTCTAGGTACTTGCTTTAGTCCATACAATGCTTTCTTTAGTTTACATACCATGTCTCCTTCTTGAGTCAAAGGAAAACTTTCAGGATACTCAATGTAGACTTCTTCTAATTCACCATTTAGAAACACTGACTTCACATCCATCTGATACACTTTGAATTTCTTAAATGCTGCATAAGCCAAAAATATTATTACCGCTTCAAGTCTTTCCACAGGGGAAAAAGTCTCTTCATAGTCAATTCCTTCTTGCTATGAGTATCCCTTACATATTAATCTTTCTTTGTTTCTAATTACTTCTCCTTGTTCATTCATCTTGTTCCTTTATACCCATTTAGTTCCAATCACATTTTTGTCTTTAGGTCTAGGGACCAATTCCCATGTCTTGTTCTTTTCAATCTGATCCAGTTCTTCTTTCATAGCTTTAATCCAATGTTCATCTTCACAAGCTTCATTAGTAGGTTTAGGTTCAATTTGAGAAATCAAACATAAATGTACCTTCTTTCTAGTCATAACTCCTCTGTCCAAACTTCCAATGACTTTCTCAATAGGATGATGTCTTGATATATACTTGTTAGGTGTCATAGTCACTGATCTTTCTTCAACTGTAGATTCTTCTCTATTTTCTTCAGCATGACTTTCATTCAACAATTCACTGTCAGTCTCATAAAATTGTTCAGTAGTTTCATTCTTAGGCTATGGATTAGTTCCTTCATCAAATTCATAATCAAGCATTCTTTCCTAAATTTTAAACTTCTCATCAACTTTTACATTTTCACTTTCAACAATAGTTTTAGTTCTCTTATTGTAACATCTATATGCTTTGCTTTTCAAAGAATATCCAAGAAAAATTCCTTCATCACTTCTAGGATCAAACTTTCCTATATCATCATCTCTCTTAATATAACATTTGCTTCCAAAAATTCTAAAATACTTAACTGAGGGTGCATGTCCAAACCATAATTCATAAGGTGTCTTGTCTGTGTCTACTCTGATTTGTACTCTATTCATTTTATATACTATTGTACTCATTGCTTCTCTCCAAAATGTCTTTGCCAAGTCACCTTCAAATAACATAGCTCTAGCTACTTTAGTCACTGATCTATTTCTTCTTTCTGCAATACCATTTTGTTCAAGTGTTCTAGGGGCTGGTAACCGTCTCTTAATACCATTTGCTTCACAAAAAGTGTTAAACTCTTTAGATTTAAATTCTCCATCTCTATCAGATCTCAAACATTTAATCCTCATTCCTGATTCATTCTCTAATTTATTCTTCATGACCTTAAACTTATCAAATGCTTTAGATTTTTCTTTCAAAAATGCAATCCACATCATTCTTGTAAAATCATCAACAAGAATCATAAAATACCTTTCTCCATAGAATCCTCTAGTCCTAGTAGGACCGATCAAGTCTATATGAACAATCTCTAACTTCTCTATAGATGTGAACTTCTTGCTAGGAAATGAACTCCTTCTCTACTTAGCCATCACACATTCCTTGCAAATCATGTTAGTAGGCTTCATGATCTTAGGTAATTCTCTTACTGCAAGTGTAGAACTCACTTTCACAATATTATCAAATTTTATATGACAAAACCTTCTATGCCATAACCAACTATCATCAATCTTAGTCATCAAGCATGTCATCTCAATAGGGTTGAGCTGAAATACATTACCTCTGGTTCTAGATCTAGTTCCAATTAGATTTCCATCTTTATCCTTAATCACACAAGTTTTCTCAATAAACCAAAATTGATATCCTTTATCCACTAATTGTCCAACACTTAAAAGATTATGTTTCAATCCATCAACAAAGTAAACATCATCAGTATTAGTCTTTCCATCAAGTGTAATAGATCCTATACCTTTAATCAAACAAGGTGCATTATTACCAACTCTAACAACTCCTCCATCATAATTGTTAAACCTTATGAACTTTCCTTTATCACCAGTCATATGATGTGAACAACCACTATCTATCATCCAATCAGCTTTCTTTTCAACTTGGGAAACTAAGGCTTTTTCTTCTTTAATATCAGATTCAAAATTTTCTTCCTTAATTGCTACAAATCCTATGTCATCAAAGTTATCATTATCACTGTCACTCAAATGTCTTTCAATTCCTGCTTCAATTTCTTCATCATTTGCATAATAACATTCTTTAGATCTTCTAGGCTTAAAATTGTTTCTATACTTCTTAACTCTCTTAGGACACTTAGATGCAAAATGACCATATTCTTGACATGTCCAACATTTAAAGATTTTCTTACCATCTGGTTCTCTTTTCACAAGAAAGGCAATACCTTCTTCAATCTTCTTGTCTTCATCATATTTGCATCTGCTACTACTGGCATAATCTCCATTCACACTTGTACTTCTAGACAAAGTAGGTCTGATGCTAAGAGCACTGAATGTTGTCTCCACTCTAGGTAGTTCTCCTAATAATCTCAAATTCATCTCTGCTACTTCCAATCTTCCAAGAAGAGTCTCTCTTGAAAATTTTGGTGTACAAGGTATCACTTGTTCAATCATTTGTGCAGTTTGCTTGAATACCGGTGTCAATTTTCTCAAAATCTTCCATATTACATCATTCTCTGTCTTTTCACCTCCACAAGACTTTATTCCTACAAAAATTTCTAACATCCTACCAATATAGCTTCTAACAGATTCATCTTCCATCATTCTTATGTCTTCAAATGCACAAATCCAATTATGTAACCTAGCTTTCTTTGCATGTTCATCACCTTCAAAAGTAGAATGTAAAGCTTTCCAAATATCATGAGATTTAGTTAAACCTTTTACTTGACTGTATTCATTCTCTAGAAGTGCTGATAAAAGTGCTTCTCTTGCAAGTATGTTACACATAAATAAATCTACCTCATCTTTAGAACTTGTCTCAAGATTGTCTTCTTCAATTATAGTCCTTTCATTCTTTGTGATCAACCAATAACCTGGTCCTAAACACAAGAGATGTGTCTTCATCTTTTCTTTCCAGCTGTCAAAATTTACTCCATCAAACTTAGGGTTTTCTTTCCTAAAATTCACCATAGATCTCCTTAAGTTGTTAAACTTCTCTTTTAAGGACCTACGGCTCTGATACCAATTGTTAGAAAGGAAAGACCACCAAGATAACTGAGAAGGGGGGGGGGTGAATCAGTTATCTGATAATTAAACCATTTATCATCATTAACTTCAATATCAACTTCAACAACTTTAAACCATATAATTAATGTAGTAACCAACCATAGAAAGATAACCATACACAATGACACAATAACACAAGATATGTTAACTAGGGAACCTCTTGATCAAAGAGTAAACCCTAGTGGGAATGATGCCCACAAAATGATGCACTAATATGAAAGTTCCTTGTTAGAGGATGGACCCTGTTAGGAGTCTTATGAAATACATTCAGTACATATGAATCTTTGTTAGGAGATTTTGAATCCATGTTAAAAGATTCTAACCCTATTAGGAGTTATGGAAGACAGAAGGACCCACTGCCCAAATAGCTTCAAGGCAAGATCTCTGAACTCACTGTCCAACAGATCTTAGGATTATTCAACAAAATAATATGAAATATGTTACCTCCTTCACACTATGCCAAAACCACACTCTCTTCTACACAAGATCATAAATTCAAATCTCTGTACTTCGCAAGTCTTTCTTCATCACTGAATTACCTCTTTTCTTCACTTCATGCATACATTCGCATCACAACTTTCATAATTCATATCATAACTCTTACAATCCTCATACATAACAAGGAAAACATTCCTTCTTTTATACCACACTCAAATAACTACAAATGAGTTGGCATGCAAATGCAAAATAATAATTTCAACATGCTACATCAAAATTACATAAAATTGTCAACTTCCAGATACAATAACTTTCCAATAGTGTGACCTCAAAGTTTACAATATGAACCACGTCACCACCAATTAGTCTCAAAATTCTCTTTAACTATGTAGAATCAGATTCCATCCCAATTAGGAGATATCCTCCAATTACCAAAAATCACTACACAGGAAAACTGCCAGAATACTACTTCCACCAAAATGCTTATAACTTTCATGAATAAATGAATTTATCTTTTCACTCTTAACCATAGGCTAATAACACACCAAAGAAAATACCATCAACTATGCATAACTCAATCTACAATATAACATGTGCGCAAAACAAAACTATGCCTACTTCTCTGCTAAAACTCCAGAATAACATTGTGTTGACATCAATGACAATCATAGTCATGAATGCAGCAACCACTACTATAGAATGACTACCAAAGGCTTTAGCATTCATTCCTAACACAACAGACATTAAATATGCTACATGTATCATTCCTACTACCATGTCATCTTCTCTATAGTTAGCACAAAATTTAGTTGTAAGGATCTTACACAAATATTTGACATCATCTTGTTGTATCTTGCTAATTACTATTCCCCTTCCATTGTAAGATGAATTTGTGTTGTCTATAACTATTTTCTTCATGCTCTTCTCATTCAAAGGAATGGCTCCAATTTTAGATAGTCTAGTTACCTCATGAATTAGGTCAGCTGTGATATCTATCACTCTATCATCTAACCAAAACTTTCCATTGTGAATTCTACTTAAAATTATCATGGTACAATCTTCATTGTCAAACTCATATTGTAGAGAATACTTAATAATCTCATTTTCTTTCAAATGGTCAAACCCTAATTTCAATGACATATCCTAATTTTAGATCTTCTAATATTCCTCTATGAAATCACTATCACTGATAGTCTCTAGCTTACATCCCAAATAACTTCTAATATTTTCTAGATGTAAAACTTCATCTGGTACGGATGATAAAGCTAAGTTAGGATCTTCTTCCAAGGGTTCTACTAGTTCCCATTTCATTTTAGGTCTATTCTTATCTCTAACATTGTGAATCAATGAAACATCCATGACTACTACTAATTCTTTAATTGATTTAGAGATCTGCCAAGTAAAATACCTCAATTTCATGATTTAGGGCTTGCGTAGATTTGGCACAAAAAATATTCACCAAATCCTTGCAAAATAGTTTCAATCACTTCTCTTCGATCCCCTTAGCACTTATATTCACTTTGATGATCAAATAATATTGATCATAACCTTTTATCATTTCAATCTTACATAGATCTAACATCGCATTCAATTCCTTTGCCACTTCTTTTCCAAAAAGCTGATTATGCTAACCTACAAAACTTAAAACTTCTTGCGATCTCACAAAACATAATATTTTTCTATGCACTCTTAACCATAGCATCAATACATCATATATTACCTTGCATTAACTACACAAGACCTAATTCATCATATTTCTACTCCTACACTATTCTAAGTTCCTATTCTACTGTAATTTTCATGAATTAAGTACTTTTAGATGGGTTAGGTAGAGATTCATTCTTACCACCTGATACTTCACCTTTCTAGTTAACTTTAGTGCTGAATGTGTCTCCTTGATCTATGCTTTTAACAAACTTCACTTCTTCTGAATTACTAGAGCATCCTTTCTGACTGTTACTTGCATCTTCATTTCTTCTTGCATGACTTCTATGGTTAGGATTAGGATGAGAAATTCTATTGTTCATTCTACAAAACCTTTTTGTATGTCCAATCTTGTTAAATATCTGACAAACTATTCCATTGTTTCCATATCTTGGTCCAGACTGATTGATCTATGATCTATAGTTTCTAGCAATGTGTCCAACCTTGTTGCATCTATAACATGCTACTCCATTTCTCCTGTTCATATCTTCAATAGGTCTCTTATCTGAATGGTTAGTATTCCTAAACATTCTACTACTATTATTATTCTCAACAAATTTAGGTTTTCTACATTCAATAGCTCTATGTCCAAAGCCATGACAATTATAACAATAAACATTAAGAGGTTCAAATTTCTTACCTATGCAATCTTTCTTCATATGACCAAAAGTATTACAAGTAAATCATCTACCTTTAAATTCTCTTTGCATACCTTTAGGTGACTCCTATTTCTTAGGTGGTTCTTCTTCTTTAGGTGTATCTTTAGATTTGTCAAATTCATCAAAAAAAATTTCATCTATGCTTTCAGACATTTTCAAATCTGGTTCCTTTCTTTCTTCATTTTCTTTAGATGTGTTGAATCCAAGACTAGTTTTATCATAGAATTGTTTTTGATAGGACATTTGTTCATCAATCTTCTCACTAGTTGAATATAGTCTTTCAAGTTGCTGCTTAGATTGAGTCAGTTCACCTTTCACAATTGTGTTGTATTTTTCAAGTTTGGCATATTGCAAATTGATTTTCTCAAGTTCAGATGTTACTTTACCAAGTTTATATTTTAGCCCTTCATTTTCAAGCTTTAGATTTTCATTCTTAGATTTCAAATTTGCCTCGTTCTTGCCATTTCCATATTTCAGACTTAGCTTCAGATTTTCTATCTTCAATTCATGTTTAAGAATCTCATTTTCTTTTTCTAATTTGTCATCACAATCTTCAATTTGAATTTTGGATTCCTTTTCTGATTTCAGATCTTCTAACTTGTTTTTTAGTTTCTCAATGAGGTTCTTTGTATCATCATATTTTCCTTTCAAAGTGTCTCTTTCTTCAATAAGCATATCAATCTATTCAAGAGCTTCTTCAAGATTCTTTTGTAGCTGATCCATATCCAGAGAGATCTTACTCAAGCTTCTAGGCTTTCCTTGAATGATTCTTTTATGAGTAAATAGGCTTTGATACCAATTGTTAGAAATAGGGAATACTGAGAGGGGGGGTGAATCAGTATTCTAAAAGCTTTTACTTTTGCCCAATTATAGATATCAAAAATTATCTTAATGCATGTATAACATAGTAAATTGAACAAAATGCATAGCAATAAAACAAATGAACTCATAACACATTATTTGTTCTCAAGGAAACCTTGGCCAAGGGAAAACCCCAATGGGGATGGTACCCACAAAGATCCTCTAATCAAAAGTATCTTATTAAGCATGTTGACCTTGTTAGGAGCCTATTACATGCATATAGTGTCTCAATCCTGATTAAGGGACTATAGGCCTTGTTAGAAGCCTCAACCCTTTTAGGAGTTGGTAGTACAACATATGATTACTAGATGAGCCCACTTCCCAAAAAAGTAATATAAAATATTTAATGATTAAAAAATTAGGTCAAGGTACATAACCTTATACTACTTTGTTACTTCACATCAATGTCTCTTCACTTGCTTTTTCACTATCGCTATTACATTCATGTATCTCTTCCATCTTTTTCATATATTACATTTATACAAGTTATTAAGACTAATAACTCTTACAGTCAGCTTAAATTATACAAAATATCTTTACCCAAGGGTTAACATCTAGGATGTCATCCCTTTATATTGTTAATTCATTATTTTGATAAACAAAATAATCACTTAACTCTTTACCAATTTTGTCTTCATATTCTGTCCTATCGGCTTAACATCATCTTCAGTAAAACTATCATAACTTCTTCTGTACATGTCATACTGACTTTCTCTCTTAGATGAGTCTTCTATAGTCACCATATTATCTGTCTTCAAGTGTGCAAGCAATGAACTTACTCCAAACAACATCGCTAATCAAAACTATCTTTGGGTACACTAGCAAAAACATTGTCTCATACTTAGACAATTTTGCTTTGTGCTCTGACATACTTGCTCTCTGACCTGTGCGATCTTCATGTAGATCATATGTTTCCATAATGACAACATCTATATATCCAACTCAGCCAAATTTCTAATATAGGGATCATCATTATATATATTTAATGATTACATCTACAATAAATAATCCTTGATCTTGGTAAAATGTTTAATGAATCTATTGTAACCGCTTACATAGATAAATGTGCCATAACAGATTACTATGTCATTTTCTAGATTACTTGGTACACATAGCCAATACTACTTGGTGAATGTACTAGTGCTTGGTGTCTAGTTTTCTTGGTGTTTACTGACACTCAGTGCTCGGTATACTCTAATGCTTGGTAAAACTACTCTTGTGCCTAGTTAAGCCTATTTCCATTTAGTTCTTGGTACTACCTTATGAATTCTTAGTATGAAGGCTTGTGTGATTAACTAAATAGCATAGTGTAGCTTGTAGTTCTTTATTTTATCGACTAATCAACATAGATAATTGACTGATCCACTTTGATACTAATGACAACATCTAATTCTCAAATAGAGAAAACAATCTCCCCCTTTGGAATTAGTATCAAAACTTGTAATGTCTATCCTTACTTCATATATACATGAAAAAATTTATTCAAAAAAATTGCATAAATCCCCATCGGTGCATGCTCCCAGTATGTATGTAGTACACTTAGCATATAATTATATAATTTGACATATACATTATATTTCCCCCTATTTCAGATTAATGTCAAACTCAAAAATATGTACTTGCATCTTGTCAAAAATGTGCTAATGGGTTTTCTTCAGAGAATCTAAGAGTTTTCCCATTCCTCTTTCAAGTTGGTGAGGGAAATATGCTCAAGACCGACTTTTGCATGCATGTCAAATATGTTCTCCAACACTAAAATTTCTGGTGTTGTAACTAAAGCTTGCACTTTGACAATATGTCACTCAATGATTTTCAGGTGGGGAAGCAGCTCTACTTGTATCTTGATGACTTGGTCACTTATTTTATCCTCCTTCTTCCTCAAATCTTCTCTTAACCATCTGAGTTCTTGAACTTTAAGTATATTCTTATGAAAAGCATCTGGCTCAGTTAAGGAGGCATTTGCACTAGCTTGGATTTTGGTATCCATCTTTTTAATATTTTCACTGATCTCAGCAATGAAACACTCCACAGTGAAAAGCTTAACTAACATTTGAACTATGCTCTAAGTAATATATTGAACATCAGTAATTACCTTAGAAAGCTTTACCTTGTTTATTTCTACTTCCTGGCTAATCTTTTCTACCAATTTGTCATGTATCTTAGATTCTTCCCTTTCTTCAAGTCTCTTTTATGCATCAATGTTCGAGGCATTTATTTCTTATACAAGAGTGGAAATTTGTTCCATTATCAGTGCATCTTCATTTATCTATACCTTGGGTACAAACTATTGCAAGATGTCTCTCACATCCTCAAGAATTTTTTTCTCTTGCACTCTTTCCTCAGCTTCTCCTAAGTTGCCTTCCTTGTGCATAGTTCCCCATATTTTCTCAACTCTTCGGGGTCCAAATTCCTTGGGTGATAGTTAGGTATTACAATTACTTCATCTAGTGTGAACAACCCTTTACCATGCCTTTTCTTCTTCTTTTTAGGCTCTTGTGGCATATTCTTAACAAAAGGAATAATATCTTTTACCTCAACACTCAGTGCTTCTTTCCTGGTAGACACATTATCTTCCTTCTTCTACTCCTCGGTAACTTGTGTGTTGGTTGATATGGAGAGAGCTTCAGATGTAGTGTCTAGTGGTGTGGTCTTAGTAGTCTTAGGGAATTCTTGGCCCTGTGTCTCTACCTCTTTTTTATTAGGCTCTTTTATCTTTGCAGGTGTGATTGTCCCTTGTTCTCCCAATGTCTCCTTTGATTTCTCATGGATTGAGCCTTTGGGTTCCTCAGAAATTATTTCAACTATTTCCATCGGGATAGCAAGATCGCCTAGTATAGAGCTTATTGCTAGCTTGGTAGTGGTTCTTGTTGGAAAGTTGACTATACTGATGTGTATGACTTGATATAGTGTTGTCATTATGGAAACAAAGTCATATAGTAGTTTGGAGTCAGCGCACTTGAAGTAAAGATCAAAAATCAGTTAAGTGTTGAAGACTGGATAGTGTACAGAGTTCCTATAGCTCAGAGCATTAGTGCACATGCGTACAGATGAATTATGGTATGCACCCTAGAATTTAAGTTCATTAGAATATATTCTTTCTTAGTCTAAGAGCACAAAAGAAGACATGCAAGGATGTGAAAGTAACAATCAGTTGAAGTTGCACAGCTAGTGTGTGCCAGTAAAGAATAGAGCATGGAGCCGACAGTCAGTATTTTGGTTTGTGGTTATAATGTAATGTTGTAAAGGCTATGCACCCATTATATTTAGGTTGCTGACATATATACTTGTTTTTCTGTAAGTACACTTAAGCCAATTCATTTGGAAGCATTATATGTAATAGGTCTAAGGGCCAACCTAGTTGTTTATTTTGTATGAGCATATAAATATAAGGTGCATCCATTGTATTTAGTATGGAAGTTGATATAGAGTTGTAATAAGAAAAGAAGAGGTATGTGAAGATATCATAAGATGTATTAGATCTTTTCTAGAGGTCAAAGCATCAGTGCATCAAAGGAATTGATCTAACAAGCAGTGTCACAGTGACAGTTCACCTGGCAAATATAGTGTGTATCTGAGATCAAAAGGTTGTAGCCTTCACCATTTGAGCAGTGAGCTCTAGGATAGTGAGTCCACTCCCCTAATAGGGATCATTGTAAAAGACTCCTAATAGGGTCTGACCCTTAACAAGGTCTACTGTACTTAAAGCATTGTAAAGCTACTCCTAACAGGGTAAAGGATCTTCTAACAAAGATCACAAAACACTAGTGCAGAATATTAGTGGGTGTTAATTCCCACCGAGGTTTTTACCTATTTGGGTTTCCCCATAATCATATTGGTGTCAAGTGTTGATTTCATGTTTCATGTTTATGTGAATGTTTAATTTAGTACTCAAGCATTTAAGTTCAGTATAAAGATTAAAGTGAAAAATTAAAATACAGTGAACACCGATTCACCCCCCCTCTCAGTGTTCCCATTCCTAATAGTTCCCTCATCTTGTGTTTTAGCTCCAACAATTGTGACATCATCTCATCTTTTATGTCATTAGGATCACCATTTGTGATGTCCTCAATGAGTACATCAAGTGCATTATTATTAATCCCTTAGATTTCAACTCGATCTGGTGCATCCTGAGTTAAAATCATTTCCTCGGTGACATCTATTGTATTAGGTACCTCAGTATCTGATATGTCAATACTCTATTTTTGTGTCATATCTGCATCATCAATATGAATTCCCTTACCTTTTCTCTTCAATTTCTTCTCTGGAATAATGGCTAAGGCCATCTTTTCTAACTCTTCTTGGGCTTGTACAATTGAAGTCCAGAAGAGTTGACTATTCTCATCTATGTCTACTAGATTTCATCAAGTATTTTTAGTACTTAGTTCTTTACTCAAAATCTCTTTGAATACTTACTCATTAATTCCTCAACTTCAGGAACTGTCAATGTAGGAATTTCCAAAACTAGGGATTGTTCCCTCATTCTTTTCTCAATATTCAAGGCATAGGACCACTTCTATGAAATTATTTCTTCTAATGCCTTGGGTAAGTATTTGGAAAACTCTATCATTACTCTCTTGAATCTAATCATCATATGTATGATTGCCTCTTCAATTTTCTTTTGATCCTTAGTTTACAAGTGCTCAAACTAACTAATTTCAGGATCACTTAATCCTCCATTCTCAATTATCTCTTCAGCTACCTCATCTATTGACCAACTCTTATTTACAATAATTTTAAATTGATCATTGTAATCCTCATCATCATCTAAATCATCTTTTCCTCTAATTAACTTTCTTTTCTTTCTAGGGGCCTCAATAGTAGATTTATTACCTCTCTTTTTATATGTCTTCATCAGTGTAGCTACAGTTGGCCTTGAAATTTTCACAACTCCTTTCTTTGGTGCAGGTGAACCTGCAATTGTTGACCATGTACATGCCCTTGATTGCACTTCTAACTGCTTCTTCTTTGGAGTGGGAGAAGGAGAAACCAGTGTAGATTCTACATCATTGTCTAACTCAGTTTCCTCATTGTCATGTAGTTTTTCAAAAAGAAGTAACTAACCTTCGGTTGCTACATCAATTGGTGTACTCTCAGATGATCCAGCATCATCACCAAATTTATTTACTAGGTTTTTCATCATTTTCTTTGACTTCTTTGTTATTTTACCGATAAATAGGCCTATTTTAATTCTTGTCTTGGCCTCTTCATAGGTTCCAAACCTTTTTGCATTAACATCCTTAGGTGCAACTAATAAAGATTTTATTGATTTGGAAGAAAAATCAATGTGCATTACATATCCCATAGGGGTTAACCATTTTGTCCTAGGCTCCACAACCTTCATCAATGTGTGATCGGTGTCAACTAGAAAACATATATCCTACTCATAATCTTCAACTAGTTGCCTTGGAATTCTACTCTTAAAATTCATTCTTCCTTTGAATTGCTCAAAATAACTATCTAAAATATTGTTAAGATTGTTTCCTAAACTCTTAATCAAATATGTAATTTTCACTATGACAAGCTTATCAATTGACCACTCTATATTACTGACCGATGGTAAAAATCATTGCACATAAAATAATATGCAAACTAGAAGGGATCCAAACTTACATGTGTTAGACTTTTTTAACTGGATTCTCTTCATGTTCTCTTCAATCTACTTTAAAAGAAGCTCAGTGAGGTCCAACTGAAAACCTTTCTTAATCATTTTAAATGATATGTCAATGGCTCAACATGGTACACTATTCAGTCTACTTGACTAATAAATCTTATAACCAATGACATAAGCTGCAAATTTTACCTTTGGGTCCTTGATTGTGTTAATCTTCATTTCTTGGCCATCCCACTCGGCTCCCACGTTCTTCTCAAATTTTTCCCTGGACCCACTATGAAATGCCTTTTCCTTATTAGTGGTAGGATACTCGGTGATAGTATGAATCATTTTCTTAGTTATTTTAACATGCTCATCCAACCAAATCTTTCCATTGAGAAACCAAATGAGAACAACCCTATTACATTCACTCTTGAAATCTTTCAAAAAATTTAGGGCATTCACCAAACCTAGTACTTCCAATTGCTTGTAATCGGATTTTATTTTTCCATCTTCTCCACATAGCTTTTGATAAGATGCATACATTTCAAAATCTCCAATCTCCCCTACCTTGTAGTGAGTGTATGATTGCACGTCCTTGACTAGTAAAACCCTAGCCGGTATGCTTGAGAAAGCTCCCATTTGATCAATTTTTTATGCAACTTCAGGATGAAGTTTGTATCGAGGTTCATTACATGTTGCAAAAACAATAAGGTTGACTTCTTCCTCTACAAACTTAGACTTTCTCACATTTGGTGCAGATTCCATGATTTCTTAATTTAGGGTTTCGGTAAGTACGAGTATGAACAGCTTAGTAATAATAGAAATTACACAAAAATATCGACAAAATCACTCAGAAGACTTTGAAATTGCACTCAAATATTCTAAAAATCCTTTGCACGAAATCACTCTAGAAACTCTTCACTCTTTGTAAATGTTGGTGAAAGAATGAACTAAGTTCATCATATATTTATAACTTTTTCAAATTCCCATTCATTACTTTTGTAATAAATGCTCGACCTACTCACATCTCGATGATAATTGTCAAAATTGGTGAGTACCACAAAATACCAATAGTTCGGTCAACATATAACTTTTCACTCGGTTAATACTGATAGTTTGTTAACCTTGCATAATATTCACCAATAGGTAACTTCTTACTTGGTCTAGCCTATACTGACTATAAACTCTTTAAAGTCCAAAACTTATAAAACTGCAATGCATCTCAATTCATGTGGATTCGATATGTGCACATCAAATATAAGGAACTGTATGTAAAATATGATCAACTTGAAATTTCAGTTCCATACATACCTTTTTCAGCTTAGGTGGAGGTGCCAATGTCACCCAATCCAATGGACAAGGTTTCACTAACTGCATTTCTTGACTTAGTATTATCATTTGATGCCTTTCTCCATATAGTGTTTCTTATCCTCATGATATATGCAATTGTATTTTCATTCTCATGAACTTGTTCTTCTAGTGCTCAGTCTCTGCAATCTTTACTTAGGTGACTAACTTTGTGACAGTGTAAACATGCCATACTATTTCTTGTCCAGCTTCAATATTTTCTAGCCCATCTCTTACTCATGAAATTAGCTACAATATGTCCATACCTTGCACATACTGTGTAGTTAACCCATGTGTTATTGGTGCAGGAGTACCTAGGTTCTTGGCCAACCTAGCTCCTAGTTTTGGCTTGTAGTGACCTTAGCCAAGTCAATGTCCAATAAGGACTTAGTGAGTCCCTAGTGTGGTGTGTGTGTGTGTTGAGATCCAAATGAAATGTTTTAGGTGTCATGCTACTGACTTTTCTCAATCCATGCAAGAGGTCCATGAACAAGTAAGGAGGACATTGGTAGAAGCCAATCAAAAAGTGAAAACTAGAGTTGATGAAAGGAGGAAGGGTTTACAATTTGAAGTGGGAGATTGGGTGATGGTACATCTTAACAAGGCAAGGCTTCAGAAGGGCATACCCAAAAATATTCAAATGAGGAGAGTTGGACCATGTAAGGTTCTCGCCAAGTATGGCTCAAATGCATATAAAATAGACCTGCCTAGTGACCTATCTATCTCTCTGGTTTTCAATGTCCAAGACTTGGTTAGATAAAAAGGACTAATGTGAAGGAATAATAACACATTATAGATGTCCATGTTGATGCCAAAGACCTCAAATACTAGTTTAAGTGAAGCCTCAAGAAGAGAAGATACTAGACTCAAGGGTAAAGAAACAAACTAGGCATGGGGTCTACATGGAACACCTTGTGAAGTGGAAGTCTCTACATGAATCAGAGGCTCAAGGGATTAAAGAGAATAGTTTCAATAAGCTAGGAATTGATGTGGCACTCTTTTCTCCTAATGGAACTTAGCTTCTTTTTGGAGGGGGAGTATCGTGCAGGAGCACCTAGGTTCTTGGCCAACCTAGCTCCTAGTTTTGGCTTGTAGTGACCTTAGCCAAGTCATTGTCCAATAAGGACTTAGTGAGTCCCTAGTGTGGTGTGTGTGTGTGTGTCTTGAGATCAAAATAAAATGTTTTAGGTAGGTTACTAAGTGTCTTAATGAAAGCTTTACTAGGTATGAGACCTAAGGAGTATGGCTTATAAGCCATATTATTATGCTAGTCAGTCAAAGCATAGATTTGACTATGAAAAAAGAGGAAATGAGTGAAGTAGGGGTCCTAGAAGTCTTAACTTATCCTTAGAGGTCTTTTTAGACCTATTGACACAACCTGGGAAAAGTTTTCATGCAAGATGTAAAAGTTGTCAATGACAACAAATTGTTAAAGAGGTTGTCCGAGGGCCAAAAGTAGTTAGAGGGTCTAACCGACCTAGCTCAGTTTTCTAAACCTATAAATGTCTTTTTCCAACCAAGACATAAGTTTGGATCTCATATTATAGTTTTTTTTTTCATTTTGTAAAGGACTAGTGTGATTGTGCCAGCATAATAGTGAATAGAAAGTTGGACTATCCTTCATCATGGATTAGACTAGAGCACATCTTTGCATGTAGTTGTTCTTCATGTTTGTATAAGTTGTTTTTTGTTTTGTTTTCAATAGATAGGTTTCTTTTTGGATTTTCAAAATAAATCATCCTTTGTGACCATTTCGGTCATGTGTTTAGAGTAGAGGTTGAATAAATGTCTCTAACATGAGTTTCCATGGAAGAATTTGTACGACCTTCTAAAATGGTTTAGGGAATTGTATATACTTTTTAAATATGTGTTTATATGGTCAAGTTTGTAGAGGAAAGAGTTTTTAGGAAGAAATTAGTTTATGACCTCCTACTATTGTCCACAAGTGCTTCCAATTAGCACTTAAGGTAGAAGAAAAGAACAAGAAGAAGCAAGACTCTAACCCAAGAGGTAGAGGTAGAGGGAGAGACTCTATAGGAAATGGAGATAGCTATGGTGGTAGGAGAAATAAACCTAGAAGTCAAGGAGACTCCAAGCTAGTTGAACAAACCAGTGAGCCAAGTGGAAGAGGAAATTATGGTAGAGGTAGAGGATTCCAAAGTGGTAGAGGTAGATCAAGTGGTTTTAGTAGAGGGTCGCACTTTGCAAGCATGAAGTGTTACAATTGTGGACAACTAGGCCATCTTTCCTATAGGTTTCCTAATAAAGCTACTAGTTCCAAAGGAGAGAAGAAGATATCTTATGCCCAAGAGGAAGAAAGTAGTGTGAAGTCACTAGAGGTGAATTTGGATTCAGAACATGGTGAGAACCTTATGTTTAGGAGAGTTCTACTTAAGGAACTAGTCAAGGAAGTGTTAAGAATGGGAACACTGAGAGGGGGGGTGAATTAGTGTTCACTATATTTTAACTTTTCACTTTAATCTGAATACTGAATTATAAATGCTTAAGTACTAAATTAAACATTCACATAAACATGAAACATGAAATCAAAATATGACACCAATATGGTTACGGGAAAACCCAAATAGGTAAAAACCCTGGTGGGACTTGATACCCACTAATATTCTGCACTAGTGTTTTGTGATCCTTGTTAGAAGATCCTTTAGCCTATTAGGAGTAGCTTTACAATGTAGTAAGTATAGTAGACCTAGTTAAGGGTTGGACCCTATTAGGAGTCTTTTACAATTATCCCTGTTAGGGGAGTGGACACACTATCCTAGAGCTCACTACTCAAATGAATGAAGGCTACAACCTTCTGAGATCAAATACATACTATATCTGCTGGGTGAACTATCACTGTGACACTACTTTTCAGATTAGTTCCTTTGATGCACTAATGTCTTAACCTCTAGCCAACCTCTATTTCATATCAATTCCTTTAATGGGTGCATGGCCTCTATAACTTTAGATTACAATCACAAACCAAAATGATGACTATCGGCTCCATGCTCTGTTCTATACTGGTACACACTGGCTGTGCAACTTCAACTAACTATAACTTTTACACCACTCCATATCTTCTTATGCACTCTTAGAATAAACATGAGTATAGTCTAACAACCTTAACTCCTAGGGAACATACCATAATTCATCCATACACATGGGCGCAGATGCTCTAATCTGTCAGAACTCTATATACTATCCAGTCTTTAACACTTAGCCGAGTTTTGATCTTTACACTTAGTGCACTCATTCCAAACTACTATATGATTTTGTTTCCATAATGAAAACACTATATATAGTCATATACTTTAGTATAGACAACTTTCCAAAAATCTCCCCCTTTGTCATTGATGGAAACAAAGGAATATGGCCAAGTTGCTAACTGTCCCCTAACACAAAAAACTTTTGTTTACTTAAGTCTTTTATACATAAACTTATATCTCCCTATACATCTTATATACTCCATGTTATATCTCCCATATTCTATACAACTCCCCCTTTGACATTAATGAAATAGGTGCATCAAAAAATTATATCTACATACCCTTACTGAGGGAACACATCCAGATAAGCTATCTTTAGGTTTTGGATCTCCTTCTACCAAAAGTTTATCAGAGAATTGACTATCTGTAGATGGTCGCATAGTGCATACTAAAGCTTCTCCATCTTCTCCAATTCTATGCTCAGACCTTGATCATAGGTCACCATGGTCACATCAATCTCTTTTATATTTTGACTAAGAATGTCTAAGGAGGGTGCAAGAGCATTCCTTAATTGTGTCTGCCTAGACTTTATCTTCTCCATTTCCTTCTCTGCTTTCTCAATTATGTCTAACTAACCTTGATAGACATTGCTACACATGTTTACATTAGTAGATGAGTCTAGCATTGAGTTCTTTACCTGCTCAATCTTTGCCTCTACATCTTTGATCTTCTTGAGATGGGCATTAGTGAACTTGTCCTGATCCATGGATTCTATGATGGCTTTCCTTCCTTGATCTGCAAACTTCTTCAATGATGCTTGACTAGACTTAAGAGAGTTTAATTTTAGTTCAAAGTTACTCATTAGTTCATTGAGTCTCTTTTTTAGATATTTCTTCTCTACTACTAAGGCCCTAGACTCTTCTAGGCTTGAAAAATTTGCTTTGAACTGTGAGATGATTGTGCTCACATCATCAACTGATTGTACATTTACCATCTTTTTATCCTCTAGTAGAAAATTGTTCAAAATATGTACTGACTCTACTAGGAGATAATTTTTCAAGACTTGCATCTCCTTTGCCTTCTCCATAGCTAGGATGTTGAATTTTATCAAGTCTTCTTCTTTCCAAGAATCCAAACTACTTGTGTCTAGAGTGAAACTTGACAACAATGTTGAGGAGGGAGTGATGGGAGTGTTGTCCACCAATCAAGTAACTTCATCTTTCTTTTCTTCCTTTTCTTCTTCCTTCTTATCAAAAACATCTTGTTTGAGTACTTCTTCTTGCTGAGTAGGAGGAGTATTTTTGCATAGGATTTATGCCTCTTGTGTACTCACAAAGGCTTCCTCAAACTTGTCCAAATCTATGTTAGTGGCTGCCATGGCTATCTCCACATCATCAATGATGAATGTGTTGTTCTTGAGTGATCTTGATATGAGCATAGACTTTCCTACCTCAGATTATGCTTCTACTATGGGTGCTAAGTCCTGAGGACCTGTCATTGGTGCATTAGTGGTCTTTTCCACTTTATCTTATTTAATGGGTGCATGAGTGATGGGCGTAGTAGGTGGTTTGATCTGTTGTTCTAACAACACCTTCTCAAATGCTTTTTCTCTTTCATTTTTTATCAACTCATAGTCCTTGTTCACTATATGCAAAGTTCTCATCTTTGTTCTTAGGTGTGGCTTCACCAAATTCAATATCAATGCTTCTTCTTCTTTGGAACAAACTAGTAGAGTATCTTGTAACACTTTTTCTCTTATCCTAATATCCTCTTCATTTTCTTATTTCTTCAGGTGTTCCAAAATATTCCAAACTTTATCAGGTATAGAGGACTATATTTCAAGAACTATTTTCTTGAACTTGATCATATGTTTGATAATCATATTATGAATTTCAGATTTATCAATCTCACTATATGAATCATAATGTTTCCCTAATTGATCAATTCTTCCTTCCTCAATAATTCTAGAGCTCAAAACTTTAAGGCTAGGTCTGAATCCTACCTCAGGAGGTGCTTGTATATTTCTTTTGCTACTTGTAGATCATGAGGATGGATGACTAGTGCTTGCTCCTTTCTCCCTCTTTGCAATAGGTATATACTCTGGAGGAGTATCTTTGGGCACAAAAGGAGTATTTTCTTCATTATCCTTATGACTATCATCTTTTTCAATTTTAATCTTCTTCATTTTGGGATCTTCTTTTTCTTCTGTTGTGCTCTTCAATTCTAGGGCAATCTTCTCATCCCTCGCTTTATCAAGTTCTACTTGTGATACACCATGAATCCTTAAGATCTTTGATGTGACCTTAGCAAATTTTCTCTTAGTTGCAGTATTGTTTAGCTTAGCATCAACTTCTCTTGTCTTCTCTTCATATGTTCCCCACCTAGGTTCATTGTCATCCTTGGGGGCTGATAGTAGTACCTATGCATAAGCTTCAAGAAATTGTTCTTCAACCTCATACCCAAGTGGATGAATCCACTTAGTTCTAGGTTCCACAACCTCCATACATGTAGTATCAATCTCCACCATGAAGCATATTGTATCCTGATACTTCTCTACAATTTTCTCAGGAATTATGTACCTTGTCTACATCCTTTCTGTGAAGGTCTTTAATTCCAATGTTAAATAGTCTCTTAAGGTGCTTTCAGTGCATGCCTTGTTTGATATATGTGGCATGGTTGGGATGGACTTGTCTAGATATAAATATGATACTTTACCAACTATATGAAGGTACATATAGATGATAAGGGACCCAAACCTTAAAATATTTGTCTTATCATGCTTGATAGCCCTGATGTTGTTTATCAACTATGCGTGCAAGATCTCACCCAAGTTGAACTCTCCATTTTCTTGCACAAGTTGGATGGATGCCAAAATAGTGTCTGCAAATACACTATTGACCCTGCTAGTGTGATGAAATCTATAGCCTAGTATCATTGTCATCAATTTGATGTCTAGTTTCTCTATAGGCTCAATGGTCATGCCGCGCTTATCACTCCTTGATTTACACACTTTCTCCACCATCTTCTTGACATCCTTACAAACTGGAAGTAGGGAATTAGTCCTAGAAAGGCCTGTCATTTCATGAATTAAGTCTCTTGTAATTCTCATTGGTATATCTCCAATCCAAAACAAATCATCATGGATTCTTCTCAATAGGATCTTTATCCATTCTTCCTCATAGAACTCATATGTCATGGCATATTCAATAATGGGATGGTCATTCCATTTTGTGTATTCATTCATGAATTTTTTGTCTAGTTTCATCATTGTGTCCATGTGTACCCTTAACCTATCTATTCCAATAGGTTCCTTCTTACAATAAATGTAAGCCCTTATGTCTTCTACATGCATGACACCCATCGGCATACGAGAGAAAGCTCCTTCTAAATCATCTAGGGTTGACTTGAATGGGTGCCTCTTGAAAACATATCACTTCTTCTCAGCAACATCAAAAACAATAGGAGTGTCCATGACTTGATATTTTCTTTCCAAAAGATCTCTGAGATGTTTAGACAACTTGTAGATTGGTGCAACGAGCTAGGGATTTTGCAACTGAACAAAAGCACTGCAATCACTGATAATTTAATCTTCAAATCTTCATAAGAACTTCCAAGGCTCAATCTGCTCTCTAATCACTTTGAGTATGAATGCAATGAGTGAACAAACAAATTATGTGTACTTAAAGTAAGAAATTTTCCATTAATGCAACTCATGTAAACCAGGTTGTCACTTCAATTTTCTAAAATTGATTTCTGCCAGCATTCAGCATGTGCATTCTTGCATGAAGGTGTTGGTGATCTTTTCTTTATACTTTCAAGTTTATACTATGATTGACAAATATATGTCACTGACTCTATCACCACTCCAAAGTCTGCAAGGAAAAGGGCCAATTAACAAGGATCAAATAGATCCTCCTACACTTTGAGCTTAGATGCTCAGGTGGGTGTACCTTTGATTCACTTCTTGAAATGAATCACTAAATTCTAAGCAATTATATCATTTTCAAATTGGTTTAAAGATTTTATCATTTATATGTATGGTGGATGATGATGAACTCCTTCCAGAGAATGGATCAGTGCCTTAACCTAGGGCATAGAGTCACCTAATAACATATATCAACTGAAAATCCTAAATTAAATACTCCTAAACTCAGAATAAGTGTTTTTCCTATTATCCCTCTCACTTCCAAACCTGATCATCAAATTCCTACCCAACCATGAACTCACTAAAATCACCTTAAAGATTTTAATCCTAACTTTGTTAGGAACTCAAAGATAACTCCACAATACTCTATGTTTACCATATGCTAACTAACTTTGTGAATTTAACATATATGAGCCCAAGATCAAAATAAGAAGACAAACATAAATCTAATATTGGAATCCAAGTGTATTATCATTAAAATTTGCAAAATCAAAACATTACCAAGACAACAATATGCTAGGAAACAAGCCCAAAATCCGGGCTCTCCTTGTTCAGTCTTTTACATTGATTTTCAATATAACATCAACCACCATAAAAAATAAAAACCTCTACCATATATACCACTAGTCATCTTGGAATCCCAAAGATCAAGATGCAACAAGCTACAGATGACTAGGGTAAAAGTTTTCAACCACCAAACCAGCTAGATTCAAACAAAATTTAATTCATTGGAGGGAAAACCAAGAAACCTAGAGAAAATAGATCCAAAATAATCTCCATTTATGATAACTCCTCTGACTTATGTACTATAGACCATGAATTTACCAAGCTTATCAATCTATTTGTCCACCTACAACATGCCTCAAGCAACTCCATCATGGTACAAACTCACCCTACAATCAATTATCAAACCCCTGGACCACTTTGCAACAGTCGATGAAATCAAATCAGCTAGATCCAGCTACCCAAGCATTAAAATCAGTCATTCAGTTGCTAGGAAACCCTTTTAAAAAATTTAATATCAATTAACAATGGTTAACTAGCTAGTTTTAAAACATGACAGTCGATCTTACTTCTTCCCGGCAAATTAGGCAGTTCTCATTAATCTCTGTAATAGTCATAAGGTCATTTGAAAAGTCTCTTCCACATCACTAGTCTCTCATCCAATGAAAATTGAGCACCTCAGCACCGCGTAGCATATTGGACCCACAACATACAAGCCCCTTCAATTGGACGATCAGTGTATGATCGCATAGCATGGAAAGATTCCATGCGATCATACGACCACTGTAGATTTACCTGCACTACTGAAAACCCTATAGGCTCCTTTGACACCAGCTCCACTGGCACATCCTCATCACCATCTGGCTCAACTAATTAGGACATCACAACTTGGCACACTTGGAAAATGGTCCCACTCTGTATAGCCTTTAATCGGATGGCCGACACATGATCTCATGGGCTCAGAAGATTCCATGAGATCATAAGACCACCATCAATTTTAAAGAATTTGAGAACTATCGGACCCCATTGACAACACTCCATGTCATCAATACCTCTGTCCAATCAGAGAAGGCCACGTTACAATATCTAGCAAGTAGACATACAACTTTTTTATCACACATAGGTCACTTTGACAACCTCCACCTCATACTCAAGCTCAACCAATAAGAAACAAATAGGGTGGCATGACCTGGCACTGGACCCACTGAGGAACATCATACCACCTGGAAGATCAGGTGGCTGTCGCATGATCTCATGGGCTAGAAAGATTCCATGAGATCATGCACCCGCCATTGATTTTGAATCTATTGCTGATTCCATCAAAGCTTGACCCCACACTACTGTATAAGCCATTTCATCAAATCAAATATTGCCACATTGCATAGAGCGGGCCCATTCCTGAACTCATTGCATAATGGCCGCAACACACTGAAGGATCAGGCGGTTGTCACATGATCTCAAGGGGGAAGAATATTCTATGAGATCATGCACCCACCATTGATTAAAAGGGGACTAAGATGCTGGGCCCACTAGGATAGATGTCATATCATCGCTAAAGTACATGTTAGAAACTCTGACAACAAGGAATATGAGATATAATGACAGCCACAAGTTTTACAAGGGTTGACACTTAGGAAAAATTATCTTGGGAGACTTAGGCTTAGACATAAAATATTAAAGGGGGCCCCGACATTAAAACCTAACCACATAACATGTGAAGTGGTCATCACAATTTAGCACATGGGTATTTTAGGATTTTAATGACCAGAAAAAGTAACACTTAATTAGAATAGGGTCAAGATGGTCTAGCATTTCTTTCACCAACAGCTAGATATTTGAAAATTGAACCATGGTTTGAGGGCTAGGGTAGAGAAAACCATTGCAGAGGCTAGAGAAAATATAGACAACCATGAAAAATATTGTAGGTGCTAACAGTGGCTCTGTCTGGGGATGTATGCCTCTTGCTGGCATAGCAAGGATCTAGAATCTCAGGGTGAAGTAGACCACCTACTGGATTGACCATGAACAACAAAGAGCAATAGGACAAAACCCTACAAACTGAGATGAAAAGAATAGGAAGGAAACACACCACTATACAGAATGTAAAACATATACAAACCTAACTACTATTCATGGAGATACAAATACCTTCAATTGAAGTATTTCTTCAAGAACTATCCATGAACTGGCAATTCCTGAATATCATCATTTAGTTCTTTGACAATATAAGAATCCTGGCCCTATTTTTCATGAATTAGATATGGCCCTAGCCAGATTGGATCAAATTTTCCATGTTTCCCTTGTCCTCTAATCTAGCATTTTAGATTAATACCAAGTCACCAGGCTCAAACTTCCTGTCAATAGTCCTTTTGTCATACAGATTCTTAACTTGTAATTGCAACCTAGCATTTATTGAGGCTAATTCTCTTCTAGTTTCATCCAACTTGATGAGATCTTCAATTCTTAACTGCATTTCATCATCTATATCATCATCATAAAATTGAACAAACTTATACATTTCCAATAAGTTGTTATGAGGCATCCTTGCATGTATCCCATACACTAAGTCAAATGGTGCACAACCAATTGCCTTCTTCATAGTTATCCTATCAGCCCATACAGCTAATGGAAATTTTGAAATCCATGCTCTTTTATTCTTATCAAGGATCCTCTTGAGGATTTTTATCAGGCTCTTATTTGTTGATTCTACCTGTCCATTTCCTTGTGGATGATAGGGTGAAGAGTATGACATCTGAATTCCTAGACCCTTGAAGAAATCTTTGTATTTAGCAGACCTGAAACACATTGCATTATCACTGACAAACCTCTCAGGACAACCAAACCTAGTAACAATATTATTCAACAAGAAATCAATCACCACCTTACTAGTTGAATTCCTTGTGGGCATAGCCTTGTTGGGTCATTTTCTAGTCATAGCAAAAAAAATTTGAAAATGACCTCTTCCCTACAAGTTTTGTAAAAGTTGTCCCGCCCTACTGCAAACCAGTTTTAATGTGCAAAGAAAATCCATAATGTTTCATGGTTTGTGCTCTTAGCCCCATGCTCTTTAATGTATCACCTTGCTCTAGTTTAGATCGCATCTCCTAATTCACAAAATCCAAGGAGATATCCAAGTTTTAAGGTCTGTAGCAAATGTTTTCAAAATCTGCCTAAGTGTTGAAAACCCACAATGTCTTTGAAAACCCATGATGTTTTTGATCTTCTATCAAAAACCCTGGATGTGTTTGACCTTGCATTTCTTCCCTTTTTTCGACACTCCTTGTTCATTGGTCCTAAGTGCGCAAGTGTGATCGGATGGTGGGCCTGGGTCTTCAAGGGCTTTAAAATGATTAGTTGTCACATGATCGCATGTTAGAAATTTTTGACATGTGACTAATTACTTCTTATCCTGGGCCCATTTGCAGAATGGCAGTGGTCCCACTAGTGGTTAAGTGGTAGCTTGTGGTTGCCTGTCACATGATCGCATATTAGATTTTTCTGACATGCGATCATGCGACCGATTGACAACTATTCTTGGGCCAATTGGTGGTGGAAATATTGTGGTCCCATTGTCAAACTAGGAGGATGAGGTGGTAGTCTCATGGCCTTGTTGCATGATGACAAGGGCCATCTTTTGGCCATGTGATCATGCAACAAGGGTGCCATGTTCTGCTGGGGCCTAGTGGCAAGAGGTGATGTGGCATCTTCTGGTTGGTCCGAGGTGGTGACGTAGTTTTTCAGTGGGCCCATTGTCTTTTGTTGCGGAGGTGCACATTTTTCATTGGTGGGAAGTAGTGACATGGTGCTAACGTGGTGGCCTGTCGCATGTTTGCATAGCCCTTTTCCTAGCTATGTGATCATGTGACAACTGTTGTGGATGTTGCGGTTGAAGAGCTATGAATTAAGTCTTGCCGGCGTGCTCGGTTTTGATTGGTCACTGACTGGTGGTGGGGCTGAGGACTTCTCAAGATGGTTTTTGATCGACATTGTGTGGTTAAGAAGCCATGGTCGCATGATTGCAAAGGTTAATATGGTGCCTTGCAATCATGTGACCAAGCACAAATGTAACTGATTCCTATTGCGGTTAATCTTGTTGATGCCTAGGAAAATGAAGATCTGATGGCGAGGATATAAAGTTGATCTGAGTTCAAATGATGGCTGTCAATTGTGTTTGGTGCCATGTCATTAGCCATTTCTCTACAGATTTGAATATCAAAATTATTTTTCAACCAGAAGTATCAGAATTGATGGCTTTAGCAGTAGTTTTCAACTGGTTTGGTGGCGGTAGGTGTTGCAATCTGGCTCAAGGGTCCTACTGATCAGTGGCATGACATTTTTGTACTTGGTGATGAGTGTTGGGGGTGTGTCACATGTTCGCATAGCCCTTTTCCTAGCTATGTGATCATGTGACAACCATTGGTTTGCACAATTTTCAAGCAGTGGTGATTGCGGTAATGATGTGGAAGATTTGGGTGGCCGTCCTATCAAATTTTCTTGCCTAGGGTGTCATGCTGATTTAAATGCAAAGACCTGTTATTCTTTGTAGGTGGCTAGGGTTTTGATTGATTTTAAAGATCTCCATGCTTTGTACATGCAAAGTCTTTAGGCTTGCTCTGGCGTTGATGTTTGTTCTTCCTACAACAAGAAATTACTTCTATTTGCATCATAGTTAGCCTATGGTTATGAAACCAATGCATTGTACATCAGATTTGATCTAATTTTCCTAGGTTTCTAGGCTTCTCTATAATCTTTCATTTCTTTTTGTACTGGGTGGTTGCAGACTTAATTTTTGTGTTCTAAGTGATCCTTTGCTTGTTGCAATCCTTGTTCCTATAAAAGGATTTTCAGGATCATTAGGAAGGGTTCAAATTTTGATCAGTTCCAAGTGTTCTAGTTTCTATTGGTTCCAAGGAAGGATCCTTTTCCTATAGATATTTCCTTTTCTCTACATATAGAGTGTTCTTCTTTTCCCTTGCTGGTTCTGAGAATAGAATATAGATTGTATTAGCTTGTTTTATGTATGAGATTCAATACATTTTTACTATTATTAGATTGTCTCCATTTGGGTTTCAGATTTATTGATTATGGCATCAAGGGTGTTATGGTCTTTCTACTTGCATTTCCAGTGAGTGTCTACAATAGAGTTGTTTTCGCAGAAGCAACTAAGTCTAGGACTAGTTTTCATATGTGTATGAGCTGAGGTATCAAAGGTATTTCATGCTTGTCTTCCAATGGATGCTGGTTATGTATTTCATGTTTATAGGTCTCTTCTAATGGGAGGGTTAAAATCCTTTAAATGAGTGATAACACATTTGGGTACACAGGTGGATAGTTGAAGTATGGTCTGATTGATGGTGTATGTTTGATGTAAGGCATCAAAATATTTCAATATATTATCTTCTTATTTCATAGCTCTTTATTATAGTGAGGTATTTGAATCTGTTGCCCATTGGATAAGGCACTAGTCTATGAGAGACTTAGGGTGTCTTAGGAATCCTTTCAACCCAACATTAAATCATTCAAGTCAATACCTTTCCCTTTCATGTTGGTAGTAGTAGTAGGAGTTTCTCTCTAGTCTTTAGACTCATTCTATGCAAGTAGGGATGTTGCATAAGGATTGGCTTCATTGGGGTATGAGTTACCTAAAGGGGTTTGAAGACTATTCCACACTAATATGTCTGCGGGCCTTTTATTCACCAAAAGGATGTCATGAGTGTGCAGATAAGGCAATACTCACCTGAGTGAATGTGGATCTCAAAGAAGAAGGAGGATGTTCTCCATCCTTATCAATTGGACTATTTTCTTATCAAACTTGAGTACCTAACTTGTGATTCAAGCCCACCTACTTGATTCAAGTTTGGTCCTACAAGGAAAAGATCCAACAAAATGGCAACTCTACTGGGGAGAGTCTAGAAAAGAGTTAGATATAAAAACAAAGCATTTGCTAATATTTTCTCACTACGTGTTGAGTGGTGGCTCTAATTTCTCTGTTTCATTAGTGCATCTTCTGATAAATAGTGCATGTTTACTTAGTGGAGCTTTGGTTGGCTGGAAGAAGACAAAAACAAGTACAAAAATTTTCCTCTTCAAGGAGGTGGTGACTCTACAAAGAAATGAACCTGATGGAGCTGCATGGTGAGCTCTAGATCTACTTAGCCTTCCAGTCAACAAGGTTTCTCCTACAAAACTTCCAAGTAGTCTCTTATTGAAAATGTATCCCTATCAAGTGTCCAGCACTATTCTAAAGGGATGAGTTGTAGTGGGTAGTTTCTCATGGAGGAATATAGGCCCTTTTGTTTTGATGGCATTGAAGGTGCCCCTAATGAGTTCCCTATTGAGGTTGAGGAATGCTTGCCTAGATTCATAGCTGATGGATCTATTTCTGCAAGCCAGCATGTTGAAGATGTCATGGATCTTTTTGGAGATATGGATATTGAACATGAAGATGTCACTATGAGGCTATTTGTGTTGACATTTTCTGATGATGTTAAGGATTGGTTTGTATCCTTGCCTTCATGTTCAATCCCTTCTTGGGATGTATTGAGAGCAACATTCATTGAATACTTTGATGAAGGAGCAGGCATGGATGGGTATGAAGAAAGAAATGAAGATCAAATACAAGACACTAGTGTCTCTGTTGATCCTACCATCCATGATACTAGATATGAGGACTTGCTTATTGAAATTGCTACTCTCAAGATGAAGATTGCAAAGAGAAAGGCTAAGAACTCACAGTTAATGGAGGATAGGAGGTTGAGGGCATTGGCTTTTCTTCATGTTGATCATGAGGAGACCAATATTTTTGATGTTGAATCTCATTGTGTAGAAGGTGTTGACTATGAAGCTGATGTTGAGATCAACACATGTGAGAGTGATGAAGATGAATCTGAGGTTGACAATATTTCCAATTTGTCTGCAAATTTTTCTTCTTTTCAATTCCAGAATTCTTGCTTCTTGTCTCAGTTTGATGATGTTTTGTATGAAAGGGAAAACATTGAATACAGCAGATGATGATTCCTGCATAGATCTTTTTGCACATAGTGATTTGATGCCAGAGTTTTCAGCCCTTTTTTTTAACAAGGAGGATGTTTGCAATAGGGGTGAAGCTGAAGAAGATGAAGACAAAGCCATAAGTCCATTAAGCAGTAAAATGATTTTAGCACTCTTGGCTGAAGAATTTTAGAGGTATGCTCCTACTTTGGATTTTGATTTGTAGCTCCCCTGTGACATGCACTTTGACATTGATACTGAGGTCAGTGTTCAAAGTGATTATGATGTTCCATTTTTACCAGAGATCCCCTCATGTAATGACTCTACAAAAGGAGAGGTAGAATGACATGATAGTGTGTTTTCCTATCATCAAGATTACAGTAATGAACAAGTTTCTTGTTCATATGCTTTTCCTTCTTTTGCCAAGTATGATACTGATTGTGACAGTGTTGAAGATTTTTCTTTCAGCAGTTGGGACATAATTTATTTTGATAAAAATGATAATACAGATCAGTTCTTCCCATGTCACCAAAATTTTGATGAAGATCTTCACTTGGTTCATGATCCAATTCATGAAAATATCATTAAGGAACCAAGTTGCTTAGTGGCTGAGGCAATGCAAGAAGGCAAATAAGAGGATCCAATTCATTTTCAGTTAGGTAATTTTATGGTAATGCATGACAGTCAATATGTTCCATTTTCTGATGCATTACTAGATCAAAGTTTCATTTCCAGCCATCAAAAAGAAGTAGATGATGTTCCCTACTTTTTGGAATTTGAATTTAGATCTAATAGTTGTGACTGGAAGAACATGGGTAGTGACCAGCACAGTTTCAATTTTCAGCCCAAGAATATTCACATATGTTTGCAGCAGGATGATCAAGAAAATTTCAGACTTTGGGTCACTTATGTGGATGAAAATCAGACCTTTGATTTAGGAGGGTCTATGATTTTCTTTTGGTGGCCTGGGGCCATCAAGTAAAAAAAAAATTTAAAAAAAATTATACATTCTGTAAATATTTCCCTTTATGTTGTGTGTTCCCTATGTTTTTTGAGGTCTTTGTGCCATTTTTTCAGTAGATGGTCTACTTTTCCCAGAGATCTGGATTCTTGCCATGCCTACAAGAGGCATGCATCCTCAAATAGAGCCACTATTGGGTCATTTTCCAGTCATAGAAAAAATCTTTTGAAAATGACCTCTTCCCTGCAAGTTTTGTAAAAGTTGTCCCACCCTGCTGCAAACCAATTTTAATGTGCGAAGAAAATCCATAATGTTTCATGGTTTATGCTCTTAGCCCCATGCTCTTTAATGTATCACCTTGCTCCAGTTCAGATCACATCTCCTAGTTCACAAAATCTAGGGAGATGTCCAAGTTTTAAGGTCTGCAAGAAATGTTTTCAGAATTTGCCTAAGTGTCGAAAACCCACAATGTCTTTGAAAACCCATGATGTTTTCGATCTTCTATCGAAAACCATGGATGTTTTTTACCTCGCATTTCTTCCCTTTTTCCAAAACTCCTTGTTCATCAATCCTAAGTGTGCAAGTGTGATTGGATGGTGGGCCCGGGTCTTCAAGGGCTTTAAAATGATTGGTTGTCGCATGATCGTGTGTCAGAAATTTCTGACATGTGACCATGTGACCGGTTACTTCTTATGCTAGGCCCATTTGTGGAATGGAAATGGTCCCACTGGTGGTTAAGTAGTGGCCTCTGGTTGGCTATCGCATGATCGCATGTCAGAGTTTTCTGACATGTGATCATGCGACCGATTGACACCTATTCCTAGGCCCGTTGGTGGTGGAAGTATTGTGGTCCTGCTGTCAGATTGGGATGATGAGGTGGCAGTCTCATGGCCTTGTTGCATGATTGCAAGGGCCATCTTTTGGCTATGAAATTATGCAACAAGGGTGCCACATTATGCTGGGGCCCGGTGGTAGGAGGTGATGTGGCATCTTCCGCTTGGTCTGAGGTGGTGATGTGGCTTGTCAATGGGCCCATTGTCTTTTATTGTGGAGGTGCAAATTTTTCATTAGTGGGAAGTGGTGACATGGTGCTAATGTGGTGGCCTGTCACATGTTCACATAGCCCTTTTCCTAGCTATGCGATCATGTGACAACTATTGTGGACGTTGCAGTTGTAGAGCTATGAATTAAGTCTTGTCGGCATGCTTAGTTTTGATTGGTCGCTGACTGGTGGTGGGGCCGAGGACTTCTCAAGATGGTTTTTGATCAGCATTGCATGGTTAAGAAGCCACAGTCACATGATCACAAAGGTTAATATGGTGCTTTGTGATCATGTGACCAAGCACAAATGTAACTGATTCCTGTTGCGTTAATCTTGTCAATGCCTGGGAAAATGAAGATTTGACGACGGGGATATAAAGTTGATTTGAGTTCAAATGACAGTCGTCGATTGTGTCTGGTGCCATGTCATTAGCCATTTCTCTATAGATTTGAATATCAAAATGATTTTTCAACTAGAAGTACCAGAATTGATGGCCTTAGCAGTGGTTTTCAACTAGTTTGGTGGTGGTAGGTGTTGCAATCTGGCCCGAGGGCACTGCTGATCAGTGGCATGATGTTTTTGTACCCGATGATGAGTGTTGGGGGTGTGTCACATGTTCACATAGCCCTTTTCTTAGCTATGTGATCATGCGACAACCATTGTTTTGCACGGTTTTCAAGTAGTGGTAATTGGGGTAATGATGTGGAAGATCTGGGTGGCCATCCTATTAGATTTTCTTACCTAGGGTGCCATGCCAATTTAAATGTGAAGGCCTATTATTCTTTGCAGGTGGCTAGGGTTTTGATTGATGTCAGAGATCTCCATGCTTTGTACATGTGAAGTCTTCAGGCTTGCTCTGGCATCGATGTTTGTTCTTCCTACAACAAGAAATTACTTCTATTTGAATCATAGTTAGCCTGTGGTTATAAAACCAATGCATTGTACATCAAATTTGATCTGATTTTCCTAGGTTTATAAGCTTCTCTATAATCTTTCATTTCTTGTTGTACTGGGTGGTTGCAGACTTAATTTTTTTGTTCTAAGTGATCCTTTGCTTGTTGCAATCCTTGTTTCTATAAAAGGATTTTCAGGATCATTAGGAAGGGTTCAAATTTTGATCAGTTCCAAGTGTTCTAGTTTCTATTGGTTCCAAGGATCCTTTTTCTGTAGATATTTCCTTTTCTCTACATATAGAGTGTTCTTCTTTTCCCTTGCCGGTTCTGAGAATAGAATATAGATTGTATTAGCTTGTTTTATGTATGAGATTCAATACATTTTTACTATTATCAGATTGTCTCCATTTGGGTTTTAGATTTATTGATTATGGCATCAAGGGTGTTATGGTCTTTCTACTTGCATTTCTAGTGAGTTTTTGCAATAGAGTTGTTTTCGTAGAAGCAACTAAGTCTAGGACTGGTTTTCATATGTGTATGAGTTGAGGTATCAAGGGTATTTCATGCTTGTCTTCTAGTGGATGATGGTTATGTATTGCCTATTTATAGGTCTCTTCTAAGGGGAGGGTTAAAATCCTTTAAATGAGTGATAACACATTTGGGTACACAGGTGGATAGTTGAAGTATGGTCTAATTGATGGTGTATGTTTGGTGTAAGGAATCAAAATATTTCAATGTATTGTCTTCTTTTTTCATAGCTCTCTATTACAGTGAGGTATTTGACTCTGTTGCCCATTGGATAAGGCATTGGTCTATGAGAGACTTAGGGTGTCTCAGGAATCTTTTCAACCCAACATTAAATCATTCAAGTCAATACCTTTCCCTTTCATGTTGGTAGTAGTAGTAGGAGTTTCTCTCTAGTCTTTAGACTCATTCTATGCAAGTAGGGCTGTTGCATAAGGATTGGCTTCATTGGGGTATGAGTTATCTGAAGGGGTTTGAAGACTATTCCACACTAATCTGTTTGTTGGCCTTTTATTCACCAAAAGGATGTCATGAGTGTGTAGATAAGGCAATACCCACCTGAGTGAATGTGGAGCTCAAAGAAGAAGGAGGATATTCTCCATCCTCATCAATTGGACTATTTTCTTGTCAAACTTGAGTACCTAACCTATGATTCAAGCCCACCTATTTTATTCAAGTTTGGTCCTACAAGGAAAAGATCCAACAAGCCTCTACCCACTTAGTGAAATAATCAGTAGAAACTAATATCCAAGAATTTCCTCCACTAGACTTGTTTGGTATTTCTCCTATGAAATTGATTCTCCATTGTTGGAAAGGAGCTTGCACTTCAACTAGCCTCAAAGGTACATTACCTAAAAATTTAAGTTTACCAGAGAACCTTTGACAAGCATCACACCTCCTTACCAATAATGTTGCATCCTTGAAGATTGTAGGCCACCAGAATCCTGCTCTCAAGATTTTTTGAGCAGTAGTTTTACCCATGTAATGTCCCCTACAATCTCCCTCATGCATTTCTTTCAACAACTTGTCAGCCTGATTTTCATCAACACATTTCAAAAGTATGCAATCTAAATTTTTTTTGTACAACTTGCATTTTATAATCACATACTTGATGGATTGTAGCTTTAAAGTCTTCATATTATCATCCATTCATACTGGACATTTCATAGTTCTCAGGTAGAAGATAATATCTTGATACCAAATGCAATCATCCATATCACAAGTATAATCAATCTCAGTCTGGTTTATCTGGTTTGCATCAAGATTGGATTGAGCCATCAATTTTTCCAATCCTTGTCCTCTGACCAATTTGGTAATTTGGATATCAACATTAAATTCTTGAATTCTATTTATCCATCTACATCTCCTTCCAGACACCTCCTACTGTGAAAAAATATCTTTGACTTCAGCACTAGGTACAAAAGCAATCACAATTGCTCCCATCAGATAACATCTAAAAGCCTTGGCAGCCTTTACCATTGCATAAGCTTATTTTTCATTGATATCATACTTTAGTTCAGTAGCCTACAAAGATTTAATAAAAAATGCAATAGGCTGCTCATAACCTTCATTATTTTTCTGCAACAAAACTGCAGCAATAGTATGAAAAGATGCAAAGGAAAAGATATGCATTGGGATGTTGTAATCAGGTGCCTTAAGTATAGGTGCATCTTTGATATCCTACTTGATATTATTGAAAGCTTCATCAAGCTCACCTTCCCATTTGATCTCAGATCCCTTCTTCAATATCTTGGATATTGGCCTAGTAGCTTCATCAAAATTTGTAACAAATCTTCTAAAGAAATTCACCTGACCAAAGAAAGACTGAATTCCTTTAACATTTTTTGGTCTATGGATTTTATCAATGGTTGCCACCCTTTTAGGATCAACCCTAACTCCTTGCTTTCCAACTAAGTGGCCAACCAACTTACCCCCAGTGACACTGAATGCACATTTCCTTGGATTTAATGAAATTCCATATTTCAAAGCCCTCACAAATATTTTTTCTAGATGAGTATAATGGTCTTCTTCCTTCTTGGAATAAGCAGTTAAGTCATCTTGATAAACAACAAGGAAATCATTTATAAAATCTAAAAAGGCAACATCCATTTCCCTCTAAAAAGTTTCACCAGCATTTGTGAGACCAAAAGGCATTCTCACATAAACATATGTTCCCCAAGGTGTAGTAAAAGTTGTATTAAATTATTTTGATTCTTTCACAATTACTTGATTATAACCAGAGAAACCATCCATCATAGACATTAATTAAGATCTAGTCACTCTTTGTAGCATAGCCTCCATATTAGGCAAACAATAGTTATCCTTCAATGAGCTGATGTTCAAATTTCTGAAATCCACACAAAGTCTAATGTCACCATTCTTCTTCCTGACAGGAACCAAATTTGAAACCCAAGAAGAATGCCTAATGGGCTTGATAATTCCAGCATCTCTTAACTTCATTAATTCTTCTTGCATCTTAGGTGCCAAAGTAGGATTTATAGGCCTCTGTTTTTGCCTAAAGGGTTTGGCATTTTCTTTCAAAGGAATAACATGTTGGAATAAGTCTTCTCTATAAACCTTTAGGTCATCATATGACCATGCAAAAACATGCCTAAATTTTCTTAGTAATTCAATCAATGACTTCCTCATTTTATGAGACATATCCTTACCAATGTAGACCTTCTTAGGTGCCTCTTGTGTTCCAAGATTTATTTCTTCCAAATTTATATGGTCTTCCTTTTTGGTACCTATCTGAACTCTATCCTGATTATCAAACACAGTTTCTAGAACAAGTCCCTTAGGAACCTTGTTAGTTTTAAGTTGAATGACCTCATTACCAAGGAAAACCTCCTTTCCTTCTGCAACCTCAACCAAGGCTGAACAATCTAACTCCTGACCATGATACTGATCTTCATAATTCATAAATCTCAAGATATCCTGGTCATCTTCAAAAACTTGCCAATTCTCAACATTGTCTGGTATACTGGGCCTAGTCTGAATTTAAACTTTAGAGAGGCCAGCAAAAGTAATATCACTGGGATTGATTGCAATATTGGCTAACAAATCAGCCATCTTATTATTACTCCTGTCCTTCCACACAACATTGAAAGCATCAAAACATTCAATCAAATCCCACACAACATTTTTGTACTATTTTTGTGTGTGTGAAAATTGTACCTGATCTGTAGACACAACACTCAGTAAAACATTAGAGGTTAGTGATAATCAAAATCGTGCAAAATTGAAAACTATCTAACCAAGCGATTTACTGCCTTCTAATAGGTGCGAGATTAATGTTCTCAGATTGTAATTGAGATCAGTGACCTAGACGACACCTAAATGAAGGATTTGAATGCAATTGATCTAGATATGAGATTGAATGCAATTAGGCTATTTTTTTTCTTTTTTGGTATTTCTATGCAATAATAATGATAAACTGATATGAAACTAATCTATATGAAAAAAACTTGATATGAAACTATGCTAGATGAAATTGATATGCTATGAATGCTATTGAAAATTGATATGCAATGCTAATCTAACAATGATATGCAATATGAATGCTAAAATAAGATTGATCTTACAAAGATGTCGATTCACAAGAGCTTTGATTCTTCAATTCCAATTCTCCAGCATGATTGTGCAAAAACATGAGATGCTTGGATGCAAATTTGAGAGATGATTGAGAGATGAATTATGAAGAGATGAGCCTTGTTTTTATAGAAATCCAAGGCTTTGGAGGTGCATGAAAAAAAGCCATAAATCACTCAAATAACTCAGGTTGATTTTTGAGTTATTTTTAAATAAAGGATAATTTAATTCACAAAAACATGCAAAAGCTAAGTTTTAACTCAAAATAGAGTTTAGCTTTAATTGATAATTGATAGTTGTCTGCTTTTATGATTGTGCATGTTTTATTTATGAATTAATTTAATAATAAAGTGATTTATTTCCAACTTAACTATTTTTAAAAATAAAACAATTGATTTATGGGTTAATCAATTATTTAATCAAACTTTTATTAAAAACTATATTATTAAATAATGACAACTTGCTTTAATTAATTAAATAAGAATTTAATTAATTATTCATAGGATATTGGATTTATTGTCAAAATTAAATAATATAATTAATAATAGATAGAATTAAATTTAATTACACAATTAAGTGGCAAATATTAAATCTAATTAATTAAATATGAAAATATTCAATTAATCAAACTTTAGGATAAATGTGATTTATTGCCAAAGAATTATAAAATTAAAGATAATTATGATGATTAGGAATATTACTAGGAATATTCCCCGATGCAGAATTTAAGATAATCAATTATGATTCGATGATGTTTAGATGTGCCTTAGATTAGGACTTTGATGTTGATTTCGTTCGATATGTCGATGTAGGAGATTAATGAACTTATAGCCCATTTTTGAGGTATTACAATTTTAACCTTTTGTTCTTGGAAGCATATACTGACCTTATTTGGGACACCACTAATTCAAAATCCCCAATAACCTTTAGACATTTAATTCCATGCTTGTGTGCCAATCTCAATCCCAGCGACAATGCTTCATACTCTGCTATATTATTGGTACAAGAGAAATTCAATGTGAAAGAGAACTTTTAGGTGCTCCCCCTAGGAGATATGAGTAAAATACCTACTCCTGCTCCATCTTTGTAGCTAGCACCATCAAATTACATCACCCACAAATCACCCTTCATAGACCTAAAACCTGCCTCTTTAGCAATACATGGTAATATAGGCTCCTTTTCAAGTATAGTGACCTCAACTCTAAAAGCACTAACATCAATATCTACAAAGAAGGTAACCTCATTATCAATATCCTTTTCAATCATATAAGTTACCCTTAGTTCTCTTTCAATCCTAATAAACTGATCATCAATCTTGAAAGTTGCAGAAGAGAGATCACATTGAAAACATCCACCCATGGAAGCACTCCATTTCCTAGATAATAGCATACCATAATGGGGTGGAATGTCTACCACCAAGACACTCATGGTTAATTATTTCTCTGGATAGGCTTCTAATCTATACGGCATTGCATTTATAGTCCCAATGACTAGTACTTCCCTCTGATCCATTGCACAACATCTGCCTTGATCTGTATCAACTTTGAGGCCTAACTTTTCCATAATCTTAAAAGGCATAATAGTATTGGAAGCACCTAAATCAATCATACAATTTCTTAACTTCATTCCATTCACAAGGATACTCAAGAAGAATGGATCTATATTTTCAAGGCTAGCATTGACAAAATTATCCAAGTATATAGGTGGTATGTGAGAGACCAATCCTTGAACCTCCATTTCCTTCAAAACTTTATCTTGAGGTTCATTGCATGCAACATCATTATTATGAACATTATCTACCCATGCAATAGCCCTATCTTTATGTTTAGGGATCTTCAACAATTCTGACGATGGAACCTTAACAATTATATGAGATAGTACAGCCAACATATCAATAGGAACAGAGGGAGGAATCTCAATCTGCATTTCTTTATTGTCTTTTTGTTTATCTGATATGTTAGTTGTAGCTGTGATCTTTACCTTTTCAACTTTAGCCACTTCGCCAACTGGCTTTTCCACTTCACTCCAATGATTCTTTATTTGAACAGTAGGAATCTTCTTAGCTCCAACTCCCCTAGGTTTCTTCTTCTTACCTCTCATATTTTTGAACCTTACTAAATGATCATCCTTTGATCTATTTCCACAAAATTCCCCAGAGTTGGTGTTCTTCATAAACATTCCTGCAGCTTTCCCATTTTTATCCCTTGCCACCATGCCTCTAGTTTGCACTTGGGCTATCATTTATGTAGTAATTCTATCCATTTCTTCCTTTGAAGGTCTTCTCAAATTTACTATTTCTGAGGAAGAATTCATGTTACATGTCTTTTCATCAATGTCATCATTATCAGAAAAGACCTCCTGATGGAAAAGTGCCCTATTGTGTCTTTTCAGACACACATCTATTTCTTCATCAATATCACAATCATCTTCATATCCTAAATATGAAGTTTCCATGTTGCATCCAATGTCATCATGATTTTCCTCTTGATCTAACCCCTCATTGGTATCTTCTTGATATGCTGACATGGATTGTGCAACCACATAATTCTCTATAGAGTGAGGGGACTAGCATGCTATGCACCATGGTGTATCCTCTATGTCATTTATAGAGGATCTTTGTAAAGGATCAGGAACAACTTTATCATTATTTCCTCTTGTAGCAGGGACAATAGGCTTGTCATCCTTCCATTGGGTGTTGTAGGGATAATTCTGCAATTTGTTCTGCCTACTAAAATTATTGTTGAATTGAGGCTTTTCATTGGCAAGAGCACTATTAATTCTATTAGTAGGTTCTTTTAAATCCTTCAATGCATTCAAAACCTTATCCAATTTATCTTCTTCTTGTTTCTTATTTCCAACATTTCTTTCATTATCCCATCTATACTTCTTGTCTCCAAACAACTTTGGATCATCTCTTTTTCCACCCAATTTTCCTGATATTTTCATATTGTTTTCAATACTGACAGCAATCCTAAAAGCATCTCTAAGAGTTCTTGGTTCTTTTTCCCTCAATAAATATCCCATCTTTCCATCAAAGGCATTGAAGTATGTGGTCAAACAAACATTGTCATCTAACCTCATAACTTGAAACAACTTATGCATACCCTTCTGAAATCTCATATTGAATTCAGCTGCAGACTCATTATAATTTTTCCTTATGGTGTTGAACTCATTCAACATGAAACTAGCATTAGGCCTATCACCATACTATTCTTTGAAACATCTCTCAAAAGAATCCCATGTATCAATACATCTATCAAGGAGTCTTTTGAACCAATCTCTAGCATCCTCCACCAAGGATTGAACAAATAGTTTCATGACTACATCCTCATACTCTACCTCATAATCATTTAATACATCAACAAATAACCTAAGGTGTTCTTCACAACTAATAGCATTATTACCAGAAAATTTAGGTATCTTATCTCTTATATCAATTGGAAAAGCATTCGAGTAGCCAGGAATTCCATCAAAACTAATTTTCCTATAGCCTTCTAATTGCATAGGTCTTCTTTGAAAACTTGAACTAGTGTTAACCCTAGGATCAACATTTACATTTACATTCCCATCTACTTATGCATTTGACTGTTGCCCAGGATCAATATTTATCTTAGTAGATGAAGAAGGAATTGAACTAGTAGTAGCATTACTAAGAGGAACAATAGTAGTTATAGATGGCATACCTAATTCATCAATAGTGGATGGTACAAAAGTACTTGCAGATGAAGCCTTCAAGAACTGGATCTTTCTTCTTTTTTTTGCAATGGAAGCTTCAATTTCAGCCTTCTCTAATTCTCTTTCTAGGTCTTCATCTTCTTTCCTTTTTCTTTCTATCTCTATATTCTTATTTGAAATGGGTGTTGGGACCCCTAGTATTTTCAATGATTTTCTTGTTTGGTGTCCCACCATCTTTTGCTTTCCTTTTTCACCAACAGCAATAGTAGGCCTAGTGATCTCATGCCCATCTTTATCTTTGGGGAGGGAAGTATAGCTTTGAACTTGCCTAATCATAGGGCCCTCTTTATCAAACTCATGGTCTTGTAGTAAGTGCTCCTGCTCACTTCTCAAAGCATCAAGATCACCAAAGACATCATGCTGCAAAGTCTTAGGAGTAGAGGCAAGCATCTTGTTTCTCTCCTACAACTCATTAATTTTCCTAAGTAGAGATTCTCTTTCTATCAGAGCATTCACCTTTTCAGCATCTCTCTCCTTTTGTAACCTCTTATGTATGGCATCCTGCTCTGCCAACTATAACCTTAGTGCACTTAAATCATCTGGGTTTATCATAATATTATTAGAGCTTGATGACACATCCATATCAATGAGGCTTTGATATGGGAAATGGACCTATCTTGGTCTCATGGGTTGCCTCTTGAACATATCCTCATCAGGATCTAAATTTGGTCTAAAACCCCTTTCTCTAGCTTGTTCATCCTTCCCTGTAGGTAATGAACCCTTGTCTTGAAATACTGCCTCTGGGGTATCATAAAATTTATCTTCAAAGTGACCACTATCTGATCTAGAACCCTTGTATTGTGAATCTTCCTCATTAGAGGATTCAAGTGGTGCTCTATTTCTAGTATTTCTTTGTTCTCTCATGGGAGCACTAGTAGACTCACCATTTCTTCTGATCCAACTCTTCATTTCCTGTCTAGGTAACTATTCCAGAGTAACCTCTAGATTTTTCTTGACAAAGGACCTAGTATTCCTTCTTTTCTCCATGATTTGCAGTCTATAGCACTAGTTCTAATCCTTTTGAGTCGCAACCCACCAAAGTGGGAAATCTTTTAATTGAATACAACAGGAAAAAAAAGAGTCCACTTAATAACTCTTATCTCTAGACTCTCCCCAGCAGAGTCACCATTTTGTTGGTGATCTTTTCTTCATACTTGTAGGTTTACACTATGATTGACAAATTTATGTCACTAACTCTATCACCACTCCAAAGTCTGCAAGGAAAAGGGCCAATTAACAAGGATCAAATAGATCCTCCTACACTTTGAGCTTAGATGCTCAGGTGGGTGTACCTTTGATTCACTTCTTGAAAGGAATCACTAAATTCTAAGCAATTATATCATTTTCAAATTGGTTTAAAGATTTTATTATTTATATGTATGGTGGATGATGATGAACTGCTTCCAGAGAATGGATCAATGCCTTAACCTAGGGCATAGAGTCACCTAATAACATATATCAACTAAAAATCCTAAATCAAATACTCTTGAACTTAGAATAAGTGCTTTGCCTATTATCCCTCTCACTTCCAAACCTGATCATCAAATTCCTACCCAGCCATGAACTCACTGAAATCACCTTAAAGACTTTAATCCTAACTTTGTTAGGAACTCAAAGATAACTCTACAATAATCTTTGTTTACCATATGCTAACTCACTTTGTGACTTTAACATATATGAGCCCAAGATCAAAATAAGAAGACAAATATAAATCTGAGATTGGAATCCAAGTGTATTCTCATTAAAATTTGCAGAATCAAAACATTACCAAGACAACAATATGTTAGGAAACAAGCCCAAAATCTAGGCTCTCCTTGTTCAGTCTTTTACATTGATTTTCAATATAACATCAACCACCACAAAAAATAAAAACCTCTTCCATATATACTACTAGTCATCTTGGAATCCCAAAGATCGGGATGCAACAAGCTACAGATGACTAGGGTAAAAGTTTTCAACCACCAAACTAGCTGGATTCAAATAGAATTTAATTCATTGGAGGGAAAACCAAGAAACCTGGAGCAAACAGATCCAAAATGATCTCCATTAATGAGAACTCCTCTGACTTATGTACTGTAGACCATGAATTTACCAAACTTATCAATCTGTTTGTCCACCTACAACATGCCTCAAGAAACTCCATCATCGTACAAACCCACCCTGCAATCAATTATCAAACCCCTGGACCACTCCACAACAGTCGATGAAATCAAATCAGCTAGATCTAGCCACCCAAGCATTAAAATCAGTCCTTCAGTTGCTAGGAAACCCTTTTAAAAATTTGAATATCGGGTAACAATGATTAACCAGCCAGTTTTAAAACATGGTTGTCGATCTTACTTCTTCCCGGTAGATCAGGCAGTTCTCATTAATCTCTGCAATAGTCATAAGGTCATTTGAAAAGTCTCCACCACATCACCAATCTCTCAACCAATGAAAATCAAGCACCTCAGCACCATGTAGAATATCAAACCCATAGCATACAAGCCCTTTCAATTAGATAGTCAGTGCATGATCTCATGGGCTCAGAAGATTCCATGAGATCATAAGACCACCATCAATTTTGAAGAATCTGAGAACTGTCGGGCCCCTCTGACAACACTCCATGTCATCAATACCTCTATCCAAATAGAGAAGGCCACATCACAATATCTAGCAAGTGGACATAATTTTTTTATCACACACATGTCACTCTGACAACCTCCACCTCATACTCAAGCTCAACCAATAAGAAATGAACACGGTGGCATGACTTGGCACTAGACCCACCAAGGAACATCATACTGCCTAGAAGATTAGGTAGTTGTTGCATGATCTCATGAGCTGGAAAGATTCCATGAGATCATGCACCCACCGTTGATTTTGAATCTATTATCGATACCATCAAAGCTTGACCCCACCCTACTATATAAGCCATTTCATTGAATCAAAGATTTCCACGTTGCACAGAGCGGGCCCATTCCTGAAATCATCGCATACTAGTGGAAACATGCTAGAGGATTGGGCGGTCGTCACATGATCTCAAGGGGGAAGAATATTCCATGAGATCATGTGCCCACCATTGATTAAAAGGGGATTGAGATGCTAGGCCCGCTAGGACAAATGTCATATCATCACTAAAGCACATGTCAAAAACTCTGACAATAGGGAATATGAGATATAACAACAGCCACAAGTTTTACAAGGGTTGACACTTAGGAAGAATTATCTCGGGAGACTTAGGCTTAGACATAAAATATTAAAGGGGGCCCCAACATTAAAACCTAACCACATAACATGCGAAGTGGTCATCACAATTTAGCACATGGGTAGTTTAGGATTTTAATGACCAGAAAAAGTAACACTTAATTAGAATAGGGTGAAGATGGTCTAGGGTTTCTTTCACCAATGGCTAGATATTTGAAAATTGAACCAAGGTTTGAGGGCCAGGGAAGAGAAAACCATTACAGAGGTCAGAGAAAATATAGACAACCATGAAAAATATTGTAGGTGCTAGTAGAAGGTTCCTATATACTCCAATAGCTTAAGTCCAAAGGTGCATACTCTGAAAGTAAGTATGCCAGCCACGTAGGGGTTTAGAGCTAAAACAGCTCCCCCTATGACCCTAAGGGCCATTCATCCAAATGTAGAGGGTGCACCCACTGCGGATGCATCCAATACATCCATATCAACATTATCCTTCTTTTCCTCTAACCAAATCATGCTCGCATCTTTTGAGGCCTTGACAAAATTGATTTCTCCTTCTGGATCCAGAACTAGTTCTTCAACCTTTTTAAGGCTTTCCTGACCTTGCATCCTTGATCTAAAAAACTTTGAGATATGTCTAGCCTTGTTACAGGTGTGACAAATCATTGGAGGTCTATTATTCCTCAGTGCATTGACATGAGTCACCATTCTACATTATTTTGTTGTATGACCTTTATAGTTACATATCTGACATGTAACATTCTAAGAATTTCTTGCATTGGTCTGATTCTGATTTCTTTGATCATGCTGAATCATGTTCTTCTTATTAGTCTTGCAATTTATTTCTCTATGACCAAATCTATTACATGTATAATAGTAGCCATTAAAAGGCTTTACCTCTATACAGTTCCTTGTAATGTGTCCATGCTTGTTACATACAAAATAGGTTTGTTCTACAGGCTTGTACTCATTCTTAGGAGGACCACCATTGTCTTTGGTTTGATCTTTAGTCTTTTTAGTATCAGTAGATTCTTTATGTATCTCCTTTCTTGCTCACATCTTATCAATCTGATTTTGTGATTCATTGTATCCAATACAACTAGTGTCTCCTTTGACTCTTCTTGCATACAACTGAGATTCTATCAAATCAAAACTAGTGTGCAATTTGTCAATGTGGTTTTTTGCATCTTTCAATTCAGATTCCAATCTTTCTTTGCAATTCTTCAGATCCAAGATTTCCAAATTTTCTTCCCTTAACTCTTCATTGAGTTGAAGGTTCTCCTTTACTTGTTCATTGTAGACATCTTAATTATTCATTAGTTTGTCATCAAGTTCTTCAAGATGACTCAATAAGGATGAAATTTCTTCATTCAACTTCTTGACTTTTTCTTCAAGATCATTGTTAGAGTGTCCTTTCAAATCTTTTCTTAGTCTCTTGATAACTAATTGAGCATCATTGAGTTTTTCTTTTAGTTGTTCAATTTCTCTTTCTGAATTGTCTAGGTATTCAAGAGCTGCTTCAAGATTCTTCAAATGTTTCATATCTTCTTTGTCCATGATCTCCTCAAGTGGTTAAACTTCTTTGCTAAGGACTAGAGCTCTGATACCAATTGTTAAGAATGGGAACACTGAGAGGGGGGGGGTGAATCAGTGTTCATTGTATTTTAACTTTTCACTTTAATTTGAATAATGAATTATAAATGCTTAAGTACTAAATTAAACATTCACATAAACATAAAACATGAAATCAACATATGACACCAATATTTTTATGGGGAAACCCAAATAGGTAAAATCCCCGGTGGGACTTGATACCCACTAATATTCTACACTAGTGTTTTGTGATCCTTGTTAGAAGATCCTTTACCTTGTTAGGAGTAGCTTTACAATGTAGTAAGTACAATAGACCTAGTTAAGGGTCAGAACCTGTTAGGAGTCTTTTACAATGATCCATGTTAGGGGAGTGGACACACTATCCTAGAGCTCACTGCTTAAATGAATGAAGGGTACAACCTTCTAAGATCAGATACATACTATATCTGCTGGGTGAACTGTCACTATGACACTGCTTGTCAGATCAGTTCCTTTGATGCACTGATGTCTTGACCTCTAGCCAAGCTCTATATCATTTTGTATTCATACCTCTTCTCTACTTCTTATAACTCTTCCTTCACTCTCTTCCAAAATACAATGGGCGCACCTTACATTTATATTCTCATACCAAATAAATAGCTAGGTCAACTCTTAGACCTATTACAAATAATGCTTCCAATTGAATTGTCTTAAGTGCTCTTACAATTAAACATATACATATGTCGGAAACCTAAATATAATGGGCACATGCCTCTATAACTTTACATTACAATCACAAACAAAAATGATGACTGTTAGCTCCATGCTTTGTTCTCTGCTGGTACACACTGGCTGTGCAACTTCAACTGACTATAACTTTCACACCACTGCATATCTTCTTATGCACTCTTAGAATAAACATTAGTATAGTCTAACAACCTTAACTCCTAGGGCACATACCATAATTCATTTGTACGCATGGGCGTAGATGCTCTGATCTGCCGAAACTTTGTATACTGTCCAATCTTTAACACTTAGCTGAGTTATGATCTTTACACTTAGTGTGCTCATTCCAAACTACTATATGACTTTGTTGCCATAATGACAACACTATACATAGTCATATACTTTAGTATAGACAAATTTCCAATAGGAAGAACCTAAGCATAGGAGGGATATTTTTAGGATCAATTGCAAGATCCTTGGAAAATTTTGTAAGGTTATCATTGATTCAAGTTCAACTGATAATATAATATCAAAGGAAGTAGTCCAAAATCTAAAGCTTGAAAGGATACCTCATACACATCCTTACAAGGTGACTTGGTTAAATAAGGGGAAGAATTTTCTAGTGATTGAACAAGTGTGGGTGGACTTCATGATAGGTAATTATCAAGACAAGATGTTATGTTACATCCTACCAATGGATGCTTGTCATTTGGTGCTAGGAAGGCCATGGAAATATGACTGGGATGCAATCTCCCATGGATGGAAGAATGTGTATAACTTAAAGAAAGATGGAGTGACTTATAAAATACAATCACTTGTGGAGGAAGGAGTTGCAAGTTCAAGTGATTCTAATGTACTCTTGATGAGTGGCAAGGCGTTCTTGCATGAAATCAAAGAAGAGGAAGGAGTAGGACTAGCCATAGTCTTAAAACCCAAGGAGGAGACTGAGGTCCTACACCCTACATTGCCAAAATAAGTGTAGCATCTATTGGACTAGTTTAAAGACATAATAATTAATGGGATGCCAGCTACTCTTCCTCATCAAAGAGCAATCAATCATCAAATTGACTTTGTACCTGGAGCATCTTTCCTAACAAAGCAGCATATAAAGTGACTTCAGACTAGAACAAATAAATTGCAAGATAGATTCAAGAACTTCTTGATCAAGGGTTGATAAGAAAGAGTATTATCCCATGTGTTGTCCCAGTGGTTTTGGCACCAAAGAAGGGAGTTAATTGGAGGTTATGTATTGATTATAGGTTAATTAATAGGATTACCATTAGATATAAGTTTTCTATTCCTAGAATAGAAGACCTTATGGATTGTCTTGGGGGGTCTCAATATTTCACCAAAATTATGATGAAAGAAGGGGATGAGTGGAAGTCAGTCTTCAAAACTAATGAGCATCTTTGTGAATGGTTAGTCATGCCCTTTGGGCTTACAAATGCATACATTCACGAGGTCCTAAAATATTACATTGGTAGTTTTTTTGTGGTGTACCTAGATGACATCCTCATCTTTAGCAAGACCAAGGAGGAACACATGTAGCACCTAGAGGTTTTCCTAAGAAGGTTACATGAGGAGAAACTAGCCATCAATCTAGAGAAGAGTGAATTCCTTAAACAAGAACTAGTGTATATAGGCTTTGTGGTGTCTCAAGGTGACCTTAAGATAGATCCAAGTAAAGTGGAAGCCATACTAAGTTGGCCCACTCCTAAAATAGGGATAGAAGTGAGGAGCTTCCATAGATTAGATCAGTCCTATAGGAAGTTCATAAGAGGATTTAGTGAAATATGTGCACCCATGCTCAATACTATAAAAGGTGGAGCTAAAACTAATTTTGTGTGGACTGAAAGAGCTCAAGAAGGGTTTTAAAGATTGAAGCAAAGAGTAGAAACTCATCCTATCTTAGTACTACCAAGCTTTGAGAAGCTCTTTATAGTTGAATGTGATGCAATCAACATAGAAATGGGAGAAAACTTAAACCAAGAAGGAAGACTAGTTGCATTCTTCAGTGAGAGATTGAATGAGGCTAAGTCAAGGTATTCCTCATATGATTTTGAGCTCTATGCATTGATCCAAGAACTTAGAAAGTGGAGGCACTACCTATTTCCTAAAGATTTTGTAGTCTATACAAACAATCAAGCATTAAGCTACATTAACACTCAACACAAGCTAAGACATAGGCACATCAAGTGGATAGAGTTCCTCCAAACCTATACTTTTACCATCAAACATAAGAAGGGTCTTAAAAATATGGTAGCTGATGCATTAAGCCAAAGGTTTTTGATTGTCCAAGAAATACAGCCTCAAAGCATTAGTGTGGAGGGATTTAAGGAACTCTACAAGGAGGATGAGGACTTCTCCAAGGCATATAAGGTATGTGAATACTTTGAGAATCACTTTCATGGTGATTTTTCTAACTAAACATTGCATAATGATTTTTTATTCAAGGGTAACTAGTTATGTGTACCCAAAGGTTCAATGAGGGAGAACCTTATACAAGAAAAACACAATGAGAGACTTACTGGACACTTTTGCTTGAATAAGACATTGGACCGAGTGCAAAGGTTCTACTATTGGCCCAAGATGCCAAGAGATGTTACGAAATATGTAGAGAAATGTATTTTTTTCCAAAAAGATAAAGGCACATCTACTAATGTAGGGTTATATCAGCCTTTACCAATCCCTAAGAGGCCATTGGAGTGTCTAAGTATGGACTTTATAGTAGGTTTTCCTAAGACAACTATTGGTTTTGATAGTGTCTATGTGGTGGTAGATAGGTTTAGAAAAATGAGCCATTTCATACCATGTAAGACCACACATGATACCAAATATATAGCACATATATTCTTCAAGGAAGTGGTAAGGATTCATGGCCTACCAATCGGCATAGTGTCAAATAGGGATATCAAATTCATGGGGCATTTTTGGAAGAATTTGTGGAAGAGACTAGGAACCAACCTTGCATTTAGGTCAGCCTATCATTCTCAAACAAATGGCCAAATAGAGGTGATAAATAGAGTGTTGGGAAATCTCTTAAGATGTCTTACAAAGGAGTATGGGAAAGTGTAGGACTAGGTATTACCATAAGATCAATTTTCTTATAATGATATCATAAATAGGTCTACTAGCAAGAACCCATTTGAAGTGGTGTATGCAATGCACCCAAGAGGTGTGTGTGAGCTTAGAGAAATGGTAATAAAGGGGGAGTGAGTGGTCATGCTGATGAATTTTCTCAATCCATGCAAGAGGTCCATGAATAGGTAAGGAGCACATTGGCAGAAGCCAATCAAAAAGTAAAATCTAGAGTTGATGAAAGGAGGAAGGATTTATAGTTTGAGGTGGGAGATTGGGTGATGGAACATCTTAACAAAGCAAGGCTTTAGAAGGGAATACCCAAAAATCTTAAAATTATGAGAATTGGACCATGTAAGGTTCTCGCCAAGTATGGCTCAAATACATATAAAATAGACCTCCCTAGTGACCTTTTTATCTCTCTAGTTTTCAATGTCCAAGACTTGGTTAGATACAAAGGACCTTATGTGAAGGAAGAGGAACATAGTCCAGATGTCCATGCTGATGAAAAAGACCTCAAAATACCAATTCAAGTGAATCCTCAAGATGAGAGGATACTAGACTCAAGGAAGAAGAAACAAACTAGGCATGGGGTCTACATGGAACACCTTGTGAAGTCGAAGTCTCTACCTGAATCAGAGGCTCAATGGATTGAAGAGAATAGTTTCAATAATCTAGGCATTGATGTGGCACTCTTGTCTCCTAATGGTACTTATCTTCTTTTTGTAGGGGGAGTATGGTGCAGGAGCACCTATGTTCTTGGCCAACCTAGCTCCTAGTTTTGTCTTCTAGTGACCTTAGCCAAGTCACTATCCAATAAGGACTTACTAAGTCCCTAGTGTGGTGTGTGTGTGTGTGTGTGTTGTGATCCAAATGAAATGTTTTAGGTATGTTACTAAGTGTCTTAGTGAAAGATTTACTAGGTATGAGACCTAAGGAGTATGGCTTGTAAGCCATTTGATTATTCTAGTCAGTCAAAGCACTGGTTTGACTATGAAAAATGTAGACACAGAAAATGGAACAAAGGCAATTCAAATCAAAGGAAAATTCAATTAAATGATTAAATGATTAAATAAAGCTTGAAAAGGGGAAAAACACTAAGAAATTGATTAAATTCAATTAATGACATAGCTGTTGAAATGAAAAATCAAAATGAACATCTTACCCTTCATGGCTAAATTTAATTACTTTAATTAATTAATAAATCATGAAATTCTCTCAACAAAGCAAAAGAGGAGACAAAATGGACACAAATCACTCACTTTTCTTGAAATGGTCCAGCCTTTTGAAACCATTTAAATGTTTGTCCCCCAATTTTGGGACAAAGCAAAGCCAATTGACCTTACCCAAGCATAACCATGGTTATCTCACTCTACCCCCTACCCTTGGGAAAATCTTATAAATAGAAGGCATTTTGAGGCATTAATCATCCACTCCATATCTTTGAATTGCAGCAAAGCTCTTGCAATTTGCATCCACATCACTCACTTAGCATTTTCATTGATAATTAGCTTCAATTGTTGATCATTTTGTAGATTTCTTACCAAATAGAGCTAGAATTTGATAATTAGATCTAGTTTGCACATCATTCTTAGTTCAATTCTCATAATTAGAGTGTCACTAGTGAGGATTTGCAGCTGAGAGCCTCACTTACTACTTCAATTTAGAGAACCATGAGATATTTAGATTAATTTGTGCATTATTTAGATTAGTTTTCTTTGAATAGTGTAAATTCTCTTTAAATCTTGTTATTTCATGAAGGTGTAAATCACTCACACACAAATGGCACCCACCGTGGGGCCCTAGGCCTCAAATTTATCATAATTTCCATGTTATTTGCAAAATTTAGGCTAGAATTGCATGAATTTGCTCACTGTTTGCAGGTTACAGAAAAGAAATCATGCCTGCCGGTAAAGAAGTCACACCTAAAGAAAATAGATGTCGCACGCAGAAATTAAAATGTCGCCTGGAGTTTGAATGATCACGCTTTTTAGCCTGTAGAATCATGCTTCTGGAAAAATAAATCACACCTGCAGAAATTAAACTCTCGCGTCATGGACAAGCAGTTGATGCCTTTGGTCATTTAGATGTCACCTCGACAGAATTAAAAGCCACGGTTGAGGAGTCATTTTACACCTGGTGTAAAGGGAGTTTCCTGCCTTGTTCATTTAATTTCTCACTTTGATTATTTTAAATGTCGCTTTGGATTGATGAAATGTCACTTTTCTGGAATTAATTTGTCGCATCTAGTAAAGAGTTCACGCGTTATTATAATTTGATATCGCACTTGATTATTTTAATCTCACTTGAGCCCCTTATGGTGATGCTCGTGGTTAAAGTAATTACGTCTTTATTAAATTAGATCTCGCATTTAGCATAGACAATGTCGCCTAATTGAGCATTTATATTGTATCAGAGTAATTACTGTTGTCACGTGTATTAAAGATTTCACGCTTTGCTAAAATTTGATATCGCACTTGCCTATTTTAATCTCGCTTGAGCCCCTTTTGGTGATGCTCATGGTTAAAGTAGTCACGTCTTTGTTAAATTTTATCTCGCCTGTAGTCTGGATGATGTCGCCTGGCTGTATTTTCTCTATTTTGTCAAAAATGTTAAAATGATGACTGTATTCTAACTTCACAGTCATTTTTTTTTTGTCTCAGGAGCATGGTCTGTCATAAGAAAGTGCAAAAACCAGAGAGAAGGCATAACTTAGAGGAGAAATTGATCTCTAAAAGGATAAGGAAAGAAAATCGGGTACATTCTACCTTTGTTCTCAACAATGATTTAGAGAAAGAAGTAGAATTATATGCTAAATACATTGCTGTTGTAGATGCTTACAAACGAAAATATGTCTCATTAAATTGGGAGTTTAGTCCTTAAGTTTGTAAGAATTTTGCAAATATTTTGGTAAAAAGAATCAAAAGCATAATCAATTATATCATTTTAAGCTTTGATTTTGGTTTCCCCTCACTTTGTTTGTATTGTGCTGACTAACTTGTTGGTGGAGGGAACATTTTGCTAAGGTAAGAGAAGGATTTGGAGAGAAATGAAAAATCTACTACTTAAAAATGTGCCTAGCCTTTGCTAGCATCGTTTGAGGTATTTCTCTCATCAAGCTTGCACATTCCCTTAGCTTGTGGCATTTCAAAGTTCAAAACATAGTTTAATCATAAAAGGAAAAAAATAAACACTTCAATTCTAAGAACCCCTTTGTCACGGGGTTGAAAAAGAACCAAATTGATTGTGAGTGTTTGGGATAAGGGAAAAGCAATAGGGATATGCTCTTCACTTTTTGAGTGAATCAAATTCCCAAACTTGCTCTACCAAATCCACTTTTCATGCTTTCAAATGAACATGTTTAAAACTTAGTGGGCTCACCTCCCGAGATTGCCTTAAAAGGGCCGGTGAGAGGGACAGCCCAAAGTGGGATACACTTGCTTTTGCCGTGAGAATCTGACCCACTATAAAATGAAATGTGGGTATCCTTAATGGGGTACACGACAAAAAGGATTTTAGCTCTTTCAAACTTCCTCTAGTAGTCCTAACGGATTGCGCAAAATTGTGCTTTTGTGCTTGTGGGAAGCCCCTTAACATATTTGGGGGATGAAAAGCTAAGATCTATTTTGAACAGAAAACTTACTACATAACGGTAAAATAGAAAAACTACCTATTAGAGCCATGTTTACGAACCAATTATGTGCTAGGTAGATTGTGTGGAAGCTATTCTTGTGTTTAAACCTATGAAAACGTTCAAAAATATACACATTAGAGCATTCTAGGGATATGGTACCCAATTGATGTGTGTGTTGAGATTGTTTTTATTTTCAAACAAGATATTCCAAAGTTATTGATCAAAACACCATTAAAATTTTAAACCATTTAAAATTGATCAAAAACTTTTACCTTATTCCAAAAAAAATAGCTTATCAAGAGAAGAAAGTCAACATACCCTTAAAGTTTGTTCATGCCTGTTATTACAAGGTCACTCTCTATAAGGAAAGCATTACAAATAGATGGGACCTACAACGGAGAAGAGCTCTCATTTCCAAAGAACACTTTCATTACTTCACGAGTGACTGAAAAACCCGCTAAGGCAAAAGACATTAACAAGATGTTTAGCGGTACCCTAGGAAATACCGATCCCAACAACCAAGGGAACAACATGAATGGGGGTATAGATCCTAACAACAATCAAGGGAACAACATGAATGGGGGTATGGATCTTAACAACAATCAAGGAAATTCTAATAATGGAGGAAAAGATCCTAATTCTCAAGAGGCAAATTCACAAGGCAACAACTTATTTCCTCCTCATAATACAAACTTACCCCCAACTGCGGAAGAAGCCACGGTTGAAAGAGTGTTAGAGGCAAGAAAATGTCTTTATTTCATAGAACTAATGAAAAAGACCATGCTTATGGATAAAGAAAAACACTTCATGGACTTAATACAAATGGGGGTAAAGCTACCTAAAGATTTTGACATAGAGCAATTAAAGCCCAAGGAAATAGAAGACCCTATGGAAGCAATAAGGGAACAATTCAAGGCACTACAAATGGAAATTGACAGTTTGAAACAAAATGGGGCTCCTAAGCCTTTCTCTATTGAAACATTATGTCCTTTTCCATTCGATAAGAGTTTGGTCATGGTGCCTTTTCCCATTAATGTAACATTTCCTAAATATGAGAGGTATGAAGGAACATCTGACCCACATGATCATCTTCGTAGGTTTTGTGCATTGATTCTTGAATTCATGCATGAATCAACCTATTTAATGAGACTATTCCCAAGAAGCTTGGGAGGAACGGCCATGGATTGGTTTTCAAAACTAACATCCGGCATAAAATCCTTTGAAGAGTTAGCTTCTAAATTTGTGACTCATTACTCTTATAACATCAAACATGAGGTCACAATTATAATGTTATGTAACATGAAGCAACAAGATGGAGAAGCCTTTCTCACATTCTTGCAAAGATGGAGGACTGCATTTGCTAGATATCCAAGAAGTGTACCGGAGAAAGAAAAAATGGATATCTTTATTAACGATTTAAGAAGCGAACTGAATTATAGACTAAGGATGCAATCTCCTAAAACCTTCCAAGATTTGATTGATAATGGAATTACAATGGAAGAAGTGTTGATTAAGAGTGGAGAGTTGAAATTGTACAAGGAAAATAAGAATAACTCTAACTCCAACAATAACAACAATCCAAATAAAAGTTGGTACAACAACAATAGCCATTATGCTGCAAAGAATAACAACAAAGGCATTGTTAATGATGGTGTAGTGGAATCCAGAAACTTGAAGGTGATTCCATTTGCCCTTACAAAGACACCAAATCAAGTGAATAATACTAATCAAGCATATAATGCACCTTCCAACAACAACAACAATGCCAACAAGAATAATCAAGGAAACAAGGATCAAAATAGCAAGTATGATAAGTATTTGAAGCCCACTCCTGCAAGACACTTTACACCCTTGGGAGAATCACTTGAAACTAAATTAAAGGCTCTCATAGCTAACAATGTTATTACATTACCCGCTATTAAGCCTTATGAACCAGAACACAAGCCGGGCTGGTGGGATGCTAAGCATCATTGTGAATATCATAGGATTCGGGGGCACACTAAAAATGAATGTCTACAATTAAAGAATGTGGTGCAAGACTTGATAGATAATAACATAATCACTGTTGATGGACCCCAAAATAATGAAGATCATATGGCCTTCAAACAACCTTTTTACAAACATGATAAAGGTGAGTCATCAAATGGCAAGAAACAAAGTGCCAATAATCTCAACTTTGCACCATCATATGATCATATTGTTAATGCTATCATCATTAATGAACAGCCTCAAAAGGAAGCAACAACTGTCATTACAAGAGGGCAGAATTCTAGAATGACTTTACAAGGGATAGTCCCTCAAAACACCAATATCCCACCATCCAACATTGTGGTCAAACAACCTCCTACAGCAACAAGGCCTTATACTTTGGTGGACCAATTGCAACGTACTCCAGCACAAATCTCAATCTTAGAGTTATTGAAGTTGTCACCAAATCATAAAGAGATTTTGGAAAAAGCTTTGGAAGAGACACATGTTTCTACTACTTTAGGGGAAGAAAAATTTTTAAATATGGTAGGACATCTTGTGGCTCCTCATTGTCTTTCATTTTTCGATCAAGATGACATGTCTATAACTCATCCTCAAAATTTGCCATTACATATAGAGGTTTTGATCGAAAGGCATAGAGTCAAAAGAGCCCTTATTGATGGAGGGGCTGGCCTTAACATATGCACATTGAGTCTTGTAAAATCCTTAGGTCTATTTGAGTCTTGCATTGACCCTACAAAGAAAATCACCATAAAAGCTTATGACAAAGCTGAAAGAGCTTCTAAAGGCATGATTATGTTGCCCATCCAAGTGGGACCAGTCAAGAAGGAAACCAAATGTCAAGTGTTGGACATGAAATTAACCTATAACATCTTATTGGGAAGACCATGGATTCATGAGATGCAAGCTGTCCCATCCACATACCACCAATGCATCAAGTTCCCATACATGGGTGAAGAAATCACAGTTGGAGGAGACTCAAATCCATTTCAATATTGTAATGCACTCAAACCCTTGCATGAATTATACATTCCACATAATCATGAAGGAGTTGTTCCAAGAATCACCAATGAAGATGCACAAAATCCTCTTCAAGCTAGCTCAACTACATCAACTAAGGGCAAGGAAAAAGTGAGCTACGAGGGTCCAAATGTGATGGAAAGTCCATATGTGGCACCTAAATTGGAGACAGTGATCTACAAACCTACTAAAGAGGAAAAAGAACAAGCTAAAGCAGCTCATTATCAATACATGAGTGAGATGATGAACAAATTTGACAAACAATGCAAGATTAGTTCAAAAGGGGTAGGAGAATATTCAGTTTCTCTATTTGACATGCCCATGTCTCCTAAGTCACATGGTAAACCCTCAAAAGAACATCTTCCACATAAGTATAATTCTTATTTTGTGAGGGAAGATAGCAAAGCAACATGGGATAAGGAAGAGGATGATGTCCTTCAATGGCTTTATCATGATGAGGATGGTACCTTAGACACTCCCATGGAAAGAATTCAACATGTCAATATACAAACAGAACAATATGGGAAAGGATTTGATATTATGCAAAAGATGGGATACAAAGGAAGAGGACCCCTAGGCCAAAGAAATAGAGGATTATTAGAACCTATTGAACCTATTTGGAGGGCAAGTCATGAAAAATCCAGAGTAGGTTTCCAATATAAGGGAGAAAGTTCAAGTCCAATGCATGATTTTCATCCTCAAATAAATGCATTAGAATCCGAAGGAGATAGTGATGACTCTAGGGATTATGAATGGGATACTTTATCAGATGAGTCATGTCAAGATAAAGAAGTCATTGCTACACATACTTATGCAAAAATCCCAAAACAAGATGCTCCAATTAATGAAGAATCTCCTATTCAAAGGCCTAATATAGAACAAGCATCTAGTAGTGGAGCATGGATAGAAACATTTTGGACACCTTCAGAGGAGGGAAATTCAAATGTTAGTTTTAACCGGCTTGTGGCTTTTCCCACATTGTTTCCCATAAAGGTCGACGAGGATTCAAGCGAAGGGGACTTTGACCCTGCTTCCATGGATCATCTTGAGGAAGCGCATATCATAGATCTAAATGATACAATGTATGAACCCTCAAATGAAGTCATGTCCATAAATCCTATTGATGATACCTTACTCAATAACTCCTTAATTTTGATACATCCAGACCTCATTGATTGGGATCAAACTAAACCACATGACTTACTTTACTTCCCAAATGACCAAGCAACAAACCAATACCTCAATGCGGTTGAACCCTCTTTCACCAACAAACTCAATACGGACATGATGACAACAGCAAGGGTCCAATCTCTTAGTCAAAAAAAGAAAAAAATGAAAAAAAATAAAAACATGAGAAGTTCTATTGGTGAAAACCCAACTGTGGCACCATTAGAACAAAAAACAATGAAAATAAAAGATGTTTCTTTTGGTGAAAACCCAACTGTGGCACCATTAGAAGAGAGATTGGACACTTTTCCTGAACATGAAGAAGAACGGTCATCCATTCTTATAGAACCAACAGAAAAAGTTAACATTGGTACAGAACTAGAGCCAAAGGTTGTACACTTGGTTGCATCACTTACATCTCTTGAAAGAGAGGACTTTATCAAATTCTTCCAAGAACAACAAGTAAATTTTGCATGGTCATATGCTGATATGCCTGGACTAGATCCTGATTTCATAATGCATCATCTGAATGTTAAACCTGGAGTTAAACCTATGAAGCAAAAACTAAGGAAAATGCACCCACATGTGGCTCTCCTAGTCAAGGCAGAATTGGAAAAATTGTTAAAGGTGGGATTCATAAGAACAATAGCATATGTTGATTGGATCTCTAACATTGTGCTGGTTACTAAGCATGATAAATCTATCCATGTGTGTACGGATTTCAGAGATTTAAACCTTGCATGTCCCAAAGATGACTTCCTATTGCCAAGCATTGATACCATAGTGGATTTGATAGCAGGTCACGCAATGTACTCATTAATGGATGGATTTAGTGGCTACAACCAAATCAAGATTGCTCCTGAAGACCAAGAAAAGATAGCATTTACTTGCCCTTGGGGTACTTTTTGTTGGAATGTCATGCCTTTCGGTTTAAAAAATGCTGGAGCTACATATCAAAGGGCCATGACAACTATTTTCCATGACATGATGCACACTTTCTTAGAAGATTATGTGGACGACATTCTAGCAAAATCCCACAATAGAGAAGAGCATTTACAAATCCTAAGAAAAATATTCATTCGGTTAGAACAATTCAAAGTTAGATTAAACCCAAAGAAGTGTTCCTTTGGTGTCCAATCCGGCAAGTTATTGGGTTATATAGTGTCAACAAAAGGCATTGAAGTTGATCCTGAAAAAGTACAAGCCATTCTAGAAATGGAGATTCCAAGAAATATTAGCCAAATGAGGTCACTACAAGGAAAGATTCAATCAATAAGGAGATTTATCTCTCAATTAGCAGAAAAGTGTCACTCCTTCACCAGATTGTTACACAAGGACACTACATTTATGTGGGATGAAGAATGTGATAAGGCCTTCGCTACTTTGAAGACTTATTTGATAAACCCACCTATTCTTATGTCACCTATCAAGGGTAAAGAACTGTTGTTATACATATCAGCCACAGAAAGGTCTCTAGGCATATTGTTGGCACAAGAAGATGAGCAAGGAAAAGAAAGGGTAATCTACTATCTTAGTAGAACCTTAATAAAATATGAACTCAATTATTCATTCATGGAAAGAGCATGTCTAGCAGTGGTTTTTTCATCTCAAAAACTAAGACATTATATGTTGATGCATAAGATCAAATTAATTGCCAAGATTGATCCTCTCAAATACTTGCTAAGTAAAACTGCCTTAATAGGTAGAATAGAAAAATGGGTCATGATCCTAAGTGAATTTGACATTGAATATGTTGATAGAAGAGCAATTAAAGGACAAGTGATAGCAGATCACTTAGCAGATAACCCAATGGAGTCTACACAAACCATGCAAATTGAATTTCCAGATGCAGAAATTGTCAACATAGAAGCAAAGACATGGAAATTATATTTTGATGGATCTTACACACAAGGAGGTTCTGGAGTAGGTATATTATTGGTTACCCCTCAAGGGTACACCATTCCAAAGTCCTATAAACTCTTATTTCCATGCACCAATAACATAGCGAAATATGAGGCATTAGTCATTGGCATCAAAATGGCTTTGGAATGGAATATTGCAGAATTACAAGTGTATGGAGATTCCCAACTCATAATCAATCAGGTTACTAATGAATACAATACCAAAGATATAACATTGATGAAATATAAAACCTTGATTGATGGATGGAAGAAGTACTTTGCTTTGATCACATTTGAATAGATTCCAAGAGAAAAGAATAGAGCAGCAGATGCCATGGCTACCTTGGCTTCATTGTTACAAAAACCAGATCAAAATGAGAAGTATGAGTTCTTGGTGGAAGAGTTGGTAAAACCGGCATTCAACCTTCCTGACACCCAAATTGTTGCTCTTTTACATGGACATGACTCTCCTTGGTATGGACCCATCTATACTTACCTTAAAGACCAAGTACTCCCCATAGACCAAACTCGTGCCCAAAAATGTAACTTCATACGCCAAGCCGCCCGTTACCTAATCCTTTCAGACACATTGTATTGTAAGGGTCTTGATGGGATGTTACTTAGATGTCTAGAGGAAGAAGAGTCTAAGTTAGCTTTACGTGAGGTCCATGAAGGCATTTGCGGGTCACACTCAAGTGGTCTTAATCTAGCTAAGAAAATCCTTCATTTAGGTTACTTTTGGACAACATTAGAAAAGGATGCTTGTCAATTTGTGAAGACATGCAGCAAATGTCAATATCATGGTAATATGATACATGCACCGGCTCAAGAATTACACCCATTCATTACACCATGGCCTTTTTATCAATGGGGTTTTGACTTGATTGGAATCATACATCCTCCATCTTCAAACGGACACAAGTATATCATCACAGCAACAGAATACTTCACCAAATAGGTGGAAGCAGTTCCATTAACAACAGCAACTGGCAAACAAATTTCAATGTTCATTTTGAACCACATAATTTGTCGCTATGGTATTCCACATGCCATTATCATGGATAATGGGAAACAATTCAAAAATCAGGATATTGATGAACTTTGCATGACATTTCAAATTACACATCATTCATCATCCATTTATTATCCACAAGGCAATGGACAAGCTGAAGCAACGAACAAAAATATCCTCAAAATATTAAAAAGATCAGTTAACAAATCAGGAAGAGATTGGCACGTGCAAATAAATCCCGCACTATGGGCTTACAGAACTAGTATCAGAACACCTACAGGAGCCATCCCATTCTCTTTAGTCTATGGAACCAAAGTAGTTCTACCATTAGAAGTTGAAATTCCATCTGTACGGGTTTCATTAAGAGGATTGATCACTGATGAGGATTATAGGATTGCCAGACTACAACAATTGGAATTGTTAGAGGAACACCAGACTCAAGCTAATGAGCATTTAAGAGTTTATCAAAATAGGATTGCACGCAATTACAAAAAACACATCAAACCAAGAACTTTTCAAGTAGGAGACTTGGTACTAAGAGAAAATCCCAAAAATCAAGCTGAAAGGGAAAAGAAAGGAAAGTGGGAGGCTAATTGGATAGGCCCATTTGTGATAGTGTCATCCTTTGGAACTGGAACATATAAGTTATCAGATTGTAATGGTGAAGAATTACAAGAACCCATAAATAGCATTCATTTGAAGAGATTCTACAACTAAAGCAGATGAAAGAGTATAAAGAGTATCAGATGAGAGAGCATCATAATTATTGTACATGGTTGAAAAGGGATCTTGAAAATACCAAAAACAAGAGAAAATGGAAAATCCAAAAACATTGGAAAAGAAGAAAGATAAAAAATAGTGGAAAATTGAGCATGAAGAAAGCAAAAACATTTGAAAAACTATCTCTTGGTGAAAACCTAGCAAATAGGCGCCAAGGTGATAAAGAAAAATACAAAAAAAAAGCAAAAATACAAAAATACAAAAAAATGAAAAATACAAAAAAATGAAAAAGAGAAAAAGTGCCTTGGTGAAAACCTAGCAAATAGGCACCTCGGTAGCAAAAAAAAAAGAGAGCACCCAAAGGTGAAAACTTGGCAATAAGCACTTTTGGTTCCCTTAAGTCATTTCTTTCCTAGCCACATGTGTACATAATGCATCTCATCATCCCATTTGTCTAAACCTTCATTGCATCCATCATTTGTACATAGTCATAATAACATTTTGTAGCATCATCCTTTGCATTTCCCAAAGTTGTAAAAACTGATACATCAAATACTTGGGGGCAGCATAAACGGATTGGAAAGTGGGCACCTCAAAAAGGGTTCAAATGAGCAACATTCAGTCACAAGCAGAAAGGGATCAACATTTTCAGAAGAGAGATCAGATTTTTGTAAACCTTTGATTGATATCATTGTTTACTAACCAAGAAGTTGACTACCACAACAAAATCCTTGAGCCTAAATTGACTTATTATTTAGGATTAAAAATCAAACATCATTCCATGATCAAAACACTTGGAAATATTTTTTTGAAGATCAGAAAACAATGCAAAACACTTAGATAGATTCTTTTGAAAAGTTGGTTAAAAATCTGTTTACTTACATTAATTCAATTTGTATCAAGTCATTTTAGCTAATCAATGATGTTTCGACTAGATTGGTAATGATGGAGACATGATATTTTTCTTGACTATGAAGTGACTGTTTGGAGGAAGATTCATTGCCTTATGAGAATTCATCTAAAGACATGGTCATCAAAGAACCATCGAGGATTATCTTATAAAACAATGAGTTAACCTTTGTTTTTTTATGCAATCGGATACCTTGGATATTTAGATTCTTCATATCTAAATGACAAAATCCACTTGCAACATAGAATCCAACAAAATCAGTATTCGTACTCTCATGATTGTGGGTAATCAGTGATAGTCGTATCGATGAGACCGATGGGAAAGCAAAACGGAGGTTACCATATGAGCAGTAAAAAAAAGCGATATTCATATCATCATGTCAGTGGGCAGTGGTGATTGTATTGACTTTCCGGTCCCAAGTGCTTAATGATGAAAATATATCCTCAAGGCATTTATTTGCTAAAAGCTAGTGACACTTAGCTGCATTCATAAAAGGTTAAATGCATTCTCATGTTAGATTAATTGCACATGCATTTTTTTCCCAAGGGTTTCATTTTGCATCAAAAAGGGGGTACATAACATCATCAACAGGGTTAAATCAGCAAGGACAACATCACTTCAATATCATCTTTTCTACAATAGAAACCTGAGATTATACTTTTTGCATTCATTCCATATCATTAATCATTACATAGATATATTATCAAGGAAAAGAAGGAAATAATCATTTACATGTGCATACATACAGATTGCATACATGAGAAATAACATATCAAAACTACATCCATACATGAAAAAGAAATGCATCCATCTATCTATATCATACATAAGATATGTTGCATCCATAGACACATCCATCCAAAACAAATGCATTAGATAAACACATATAGCAGCATCTAAAGGAAATCTCATATATCATCAAGTAAAAGCAGGAAAGATCATAAATGTCCTCATATCACACATCTACTCACAACTCAATGCATCAAGTATAACAATGATATCATAAATCAACTGTATAATCACCCATCAACAAGGGCATCAATGTCAAATAAGTATCAAAGTACAACTGGAAAGGTGACACCAAAGTCACAAGACTATGGTACAACATCAAGTATCTCAGCATCAGTACACAAATGATCAATAAGAGCACTCATAGCTCAACTCTCATCACCACTGGGAGGAGGTCCTGGAGGAGGCTGTGGAGGAGGCTGTGATGGAGGCTGCTGAGGCGGCTGAGGAGGTGTCTGACCAACCATAGCAACAAGGAGAGGAACCAATGGAGCCAAACCTAATACTAACTACTGAATCATAGAAGACATCTATGATACCTTTGTCTGTAATGCTCCCACATCTACTCGTAGCTGGGTAGTACTAGAACTCTCCCCAACCTCATAGGTACTCTGAGGATCACCTGTATCTATAGGAGCTTTTCCCCGATCATGGGAAAAAGCTACTGGCATCTGCTATGCACCTATATCCTGACCATCCATGGTAGCCTGCTGTAATCTTGCTCCCGTATCCTGTCCTGCAACTGGATCCTTCCTAGCAGCCCTCACAGGATCCTAATGATCTATCCTCTATCTCTATGCTACTGCAGGATGAGAAGGAGGAGGAGGTGGTGCCTGTATCTATACATCTCTCGCTCATCCTCTGAGTCTAATCATCACCCTACCTCATGGTCTACCTCTGTGTCTCCTCCCACCACCGAAATCATCACCATCATCATCTCACCCAAGCACTGGCTCTGCAGGGTCTATAAATCAAGGCATAGGATGCTCCATCAACCAAGCTAGATACTCCTGAGTAACTCTAGCATCTCTAATGTGTAACCTCATATCCCAATCCATATAACCCAGCAGTGATATTTTCTCAATAGCGTCATTGTATGAAGGCATGTGACCCCAAGTAGTCCGCTCTACACTAGAACAAGCATATACTGCAGATCCCTGAGGCATAGGCTGAATCTGCCCAAACTGTCATAGCACTCTACCTACCAAGAATCTCTCAAGAACAGAGTCGATCCTGCCGATCATTCATCGAGGAGCAAACATATATGGTAACTCCAAGCTATCCTCTCTCCAATCCTTGACCTCGACATATGGTCTCCAATAGACCTCATCCATGTCATCAGTCTGACGCTGCCAATATTCCAAATGACCCAAGTGATGCTGTGTCACCATACCAGTATACTACCATGCAAAAGGATATCCTAAAGGTCGATCTCGATCTGATATAGGATGACTGACTGGTAAGTGCTCCCATATCCACAGCTGAAAAATATGAATCCCAGTAGATAACGAAGCTGATCTCCTATAAACCACCTCATGAAGATCGTGATAAAGCTGTGCCAGCACACAAGATCCCTAGTCAAAGCATCAAGGCTGATGTAGCAAATCCTCGATAATCCTGCCCCATCCCACTGAAAATCTGCGACCTCGCTGATCAGGTAATAATACACCACCAATGATAGCACCTAATAATGCTGGTAAAATAGGAAATGAGGCAAATTGAGGCCATAAGATACAATCATCACCTATAGATAGATCTCTGAATACTCATCGACAATACGTCCCATCATAGACTGCATCATAATATGCTATCTCTCCATGAGTGGGGATCCGTAGCAATCTATAAACATCCTCAGGAGTAATCATCATCTCGCCTTGTGGTAGCCAAAACGTGTTTGCCTCAGAGTGCCAATGCTCTGCGACAGCGGTAATCAAACCTCAGTTCATCTGGAACCGAGGAAGCTCTAATACACATAGTAAACCACAGCACCTAATCACTCACCTCTCAGCGTCAGTCAACTTCTCCCTAAGCTCCATCACCCAGTGTGGTACAATCCAGAGGTACAGAATAGGGACATCCTCCTGTTTAATCAAAACAATGGAATCACATGAGTAACTTACTATCAAGAAATCAAACAATCAATCATAGTCATCAATTTAAATATACCTATCAGACCTATCAATCCTAACTCTAAGCATTGAGGAAGGATGATCCTAGTTTTATGTCTCTAAGCATTTGAGCATAAAATGAATGGATGATTAGATCCATCACCTATCATTCGTGATGAAGATTGATTTACCTTATTCCTCGATATTATAGTTACCTATGTCCTAATTCATTGTTGAAATCAAACAAGGGGAACACCCTAACTGAACATTCGATTGAATTCATTGACGTGATCGATATCAATCAAGTTGATGCAATCGAGCAATCAGACGTCCTAGAAAAGTCTTAAATAACATTAAAAAAAAGATTTTTACTTACGCGACTTTTCTTTCCAACGTCATTTCTTTTACCAAAGGCCACATCTATTTCTCCAAACGCGTGATTTTAATCATCTGCGTGACTTAATTTCATGGAAGCGGTATAAGATTTTCTGCAAGTGACATTTTATTATTCAAGATTGTCACGCGATACACAATTAAAATGCTTAAAACCCTAAGCGATGTTAAATTATCCGTAGGTGATAAAGGATTTTCTAAATGCGTGAGCAAACCTAAGGAAGGCAATATCAAATTTACCAAAGGCAACATTTTAAATTTTCAGGCAAAATTAAAAAGCACGGAGGCGACATTTCTTTTCACAAACGCAGAATCAAAATTTTAAAATGCATTAAATGAGGTCATAAATGCAACTTTCGAAACATGAGAAAAATTTGAATGACATACCGGAGGACCATCGGTCACTTTCCGACTGAACCGGCGTGCTCTCTCAAATTGATGCTCGCGATGTGGGACCACCATCGTGTAAAAAAGGCTAAAACCAGAGCTCAAATCTCAAGAGGGAACAGTGCAAATGAATAGTAAAATGAGGGGTTTTACCCTATTTAAGGTGAAATTGGTCCTAATAAACACTTAAAAAATGCACTTTGGACCTATTATATGACATTTTCATTAACCAGGGCATGAATAAAATTTGATTGTTTCTTTCGAACGGTATCAGAAATCAAAACATATTCCAACTACTCAAAATCATTCAAATCAAGGGATTAATATGTTTTATTTATGAGGGGGCATATCATATCAAGTATCAGTATCATATCAGTATCAATATCATATCATTATCATATCAGGAGGCAAATCAATTTCATATCGGTTTCATATCAAATCTGCTATCATATCAAATCTATCAATGTATCAGCAATCAATTAACCTAGGACCTTTATCAATCAACCCAGGACCTTTATCAATCAATCCAGGACCTTTATCAGTGAACCCAGGACCTATCATTAAACCAAGACCCATATCATATCAGAGGCATCAGAATCATCAGGAAGTACATCAATCAGAACTATCAGAGGCATATCAGAACTAGGACCTGAATCAGATCATCATACCAACGAAATCTTTGAATCGGTGTTCTTCGCACATCGACTCAAAGAGGGGCATTTGTAGACACAAAAAATGGAACAAAAGCAATTCAAATCAAAGGAAAATTCAATTAAATGATTAAATGATTAAATAAAGCTTGAAAAGGGGAAAAACACTAAGAAATTGATTAAATTCAATTAATGACATAGTTGTTGAAATGAAAAATCAAAATGAACATCTTACCCTTCATGGCTAAATTTAATTTCTTTAATTAATTAATAAATCATGAAATTCTCTCAACAAAGCAAAAGAGGAGACAAAATGGACACAAATCACTCACTTTTGTTGAAATGGTCCAGCCTTTTGAAACCATTTAAATGTTTGTCCCCCAATTTTGGGACAAAGCAAAGCCAATTGACCTTACCCAAGCATAACCATGGTTATCTCACTCTACCCCCTACCCTTGGGAAAATCTTATAAATAGAAGGCATTTTGAGGCATTAATCATCCACTCCATATCTTTGAATTGCAGCAAAGCTCTTGCAATTTGCATCCACATCACTCACTTAGCATTTTCATTGATAATTAGCTTCAATTGTTGATCATTTTGTAGATTTCTTATCAAATAGAGCTAGAATTTGATAATTAGATCTAGTTTGCATATCATTCTTAGTTCAATTCTCGTAATTAGAGTGTCACTAGTGAGGATTTGCAGCTGAGAGCCTCACTTACTACTTCAATTTAGAGAACCATGAGATATTTAGATTAATTTGTGCATTATTTAGATTAGTTTGCTTTGAATAGTGTAAATTCTCTTTAAATCTTGTTATTTCAAGAAGGTGTAAATCACTCACACACAAAAAAATAGGAAATGAGTGAAGTATGGGTCCTAGATGTCTTAAGTTAGCCTTAGAGGTCTTTTTAGACCTATTGACACAACCTAGGAAAAGTTTTCATCCAAGATGTAAAATTTGTCATGACAAAAAATTGTCAAAGAGGCTGTTTGAGGGCCAAAAGTAGTTAGAGGGTTCTAACTGACCTCATAGTTTAGTTTCATTTTCATTTTGTAAAGGACTAGTGTGACTGTGCCAGCGTAATAGTGAATATAAAGCTTGACTATCCTTCATCATGGATTAGACCAAAGCACATTTTTGCATGTAGTTTTTCTTCATGTTTGTATAATTTTTTTTGTTTTTTGTTTTGAATAGATAGGTTTCTTTTCGGCTTTGCAAAATAAATCCTCCTCTGTGACTAGTTTGCTAGTGTGTTCAGAATAGAGGTTGAATAAATGGCTCTAACATGAGTTTCCATGGAAGGATTTGTATGTCCTTTTGGAATGTTTTAGGGAATTGTATATACTTTGTAAATATTTTTTTATATGGTTAGGTTTGTAGAGGAAAGAGTTTTATGGTCAAGCCCAAGGTGAGCCAAAGTATGCTAGGTTTGTGTTCTTGACTTTGATCCAGAAAATGGGAGAGGGCTCAAGGATTGAAGGAGTCACTCTAGTTGTAGAGAAAGTGATTATTGGTGATCAAAGACTCAATCCTAAGAAGGAAAGCCTTTGACCAATTTGGCAGGTGGTGTGATCATCAAAGCTTCACTGAAAACCAATGAGGCCTAATTAGGCCTAAAAACTAGGCTTGAATTTAGGAAGGAATTGTATGGAGGGTTTGAGGACCTAAGAAGTTGAGAACCCTTGATAACATCAAAAAGAGTGTCTACATATGTGATTTTTTTGACTTGTTTGGGAAGTTGTGAATTTATGCCCTAAAAGGTGTGTTGGAAGACCTACAAGGACCTAGTAGACTTTTGGTCTAGATTTTGGATATCGTCTTGTGGGAGAAGGAAGATGAATGATGAAACACCTCAAATGTGATCAAAATAATAAAAAATCAGCCTTCTATCATACTTTCCACATAGTATCAAGTATTTGAGTGAGAGGATTAATTCCATAGTTGAATTCATATGAAGGGAATTGAGAAAAAGATTGAGTTGTACTTCTTGGTAGTGAGATCTTGAGGAGAGGAGGAGATTGTCAAGAATCCCTTAGTGAATAGGGTCTAAGAGAACCCTATGATAGGTTAAGGATAGGCCTAGAGTAAGTTCTAAAAGGAATAGGACTAGTTGGTAGAAGATCTCTGTATCAAATATAATCCCAAGTGTAAGCATTACCTTGTCTCCTCGATTGATAGGATTTATTTTGTCCTTTCAGTGTCTAGACTTGCTTCATCTTTGTTATTTCCATGCATGTTGCAAGTGTGATAGTGTTTCTCCATGTAGGGTTTTTTAGGAGTCCTATTCAACTTAGATCTACATTCATATGCTTGATGTCAAAACTTGTTACAATTATAACAATGACCATTAAACTTAGGAGTTGTTTTAGGTTTACCTTGTGCTTTACTCCTACAAACATTTGAAGTGTGGCCCAGTTTACCATAGTGATAGCATTTTAATGACTTAGGTCTCTAATTCTCATTGATATTCATTTGTTTAGCTTTCTTAGATGATTCTCCTTGCTCGGTGTAGCCTGATCCAGTAGTACTTCCAAGTCCTCTTTGACTAATCAAAAATCATCAATTTTCTTAGAACTATCTTCAACCTTTTTCATCATCTCATTATGTTTTTGTTGCATCTTCACTTCATTTCAAAGTTTTTCATTTTCTTCCCTGAGTTCTCCAATGTCTCCAAGTTTCCTTGATAACTCATTATTCACTCAGTTGATCTCTTGGCTTACAACAATCAGCTGATTGGATATTTCAAAGTGATGCTTGGTAAGTCTTAGTATCTTAGTTTCCTTCACTTGTAGTTTTTCAATCATTTGTCTTATGTCTTCAACAGCCAAATTTCTCTCTTGTTCATCTTGTCTAACATTTTTCATCATAGATCAATCATTCTTACCATTTCTATTTCTTGACTGATCTGCAAGGCTTTCACTTGTTTAGTCAAATGATAATTTTTCTTAGATAAATAAAAAATTGCACTTTCAAAACCATCATAAATAGTGCCTAAACTAGATCAAATATTCTCAAATAGATCATCAATATCTTCTTCATGATAATTAGTCTCACTTTCTAGAATAGTCATTTTCTTTCTCTAAACCAATAACTTTTTCAATGAATCCTTAGTTGTTTGTATTGCTCAACAAGAATCTACATTTGAATATTTTGATTCTCTATAGTTTTGTCCAACTTATATCTCTCCATGTTTAGATATTTCCTCTTCAGTGATTAAACCTTCCAATAAGAGATCTATGCTCTGATACCAATTGTTGGAATGGAAAGATAAGGGAGTGAGAGAGGAGGGGTGAATCAGTACCCTCAAAAACTTTTTCTGAATACTCAATCTACAAATAGTATTAACTAATCTATCCAACTAAATGCATTGTTTTTAACATTCAATCAAATGACTTGTAAATGTAAATTTCATGAAAAACAAACAATAATTCAATTACATTACACAGATAATTTGGTTACGTAGAAACCCTTGTGAGAAGGTAAAAACTATGGTGGGGATGACACCCACAAATTCTTCAGTATTGTAGATAATAAAGTATGCTAATTAAGGCTATAGGTTTTGATCACTTCTAGTAATCTTACCCTATTAGGATTAAAAATCAAATCGACTAGATCTACCTTGTTAAAGGATTTAAACAACACTACTTGAGTGTGTACTCGATTAAGAGATTTACAAATAGACTGTTAAGTCTACTCTGTTAAGAGATTTTGCTAACTCTATTAAAATGATTAGAGAATAACAAAAAGTATTTGTAATTGACAATTATACTTGTTTGAATCAGATCTATGATATACTAAATAAATATCACCTCAATGTGTAGTATTTTTTCCTCTATTCTGCTCGGTGTCCTTGACTGGTTCTGAATAAACTTAATTTGTATCTCTGAATACTACTCAAATTATGTCTAAATTCTAATGTCTTGAAGGTGGCTACTACTTCAAGATCTTCTTCTTTATTCACTTGATTCTTCTTCATATTTGTATCATTTGGCTCATGTCAAAATGACATGAATTACAATTATATAGAAAACTACAATAACTACCATGACCTAATTAGGTTTACATCTTCTTAGGGAAAAACCTAAGATCTATGGTATAGAGAATTAACCTAGATCTGAATATTACATAGGGATCATCATTATATTTAATGATTACATCTATAATAAATTAACCTTGATCTTGGTAAAATGTTTAATGAATCTATTGTAACCGCTTACATAGATAAATGTGCCATAACAGATTACTATGTTTTTCTTGGATCACTCAGTGAACATAGCCAATACTGCTCAGTGAATATACTAGTGCTCGGTGTCCAGTGTGCTCAGTGTTTACTAATGCTTAGTGCTCGGTATACTCTGATGCTCGTTAAAACTTCTCTAGTTCCCGGTTAAGCCCGTTTCCATTTAGTTCTTAATATTTCCTTATGAATGCTCAGTATGAAGGCTTGTGTGATTAACTAACTAGCATAGTGTATCTTTTAGCTCTTTCTTTTATCGATTGGTCAACATAGATAACTGACTAATCCACTTTGATACTAATGACAACATCCAATGCTCAAATAGAGCTAACAGAAACACTCAACAAGTTATAGTTAAGTCCTTCAACCCAACAAGAATTTCACATCTGATCTTATCAATCAATCTTATTGATCATTTACCTTTCAAAAGATATTTTTCATCATTACCAAACTTAACATAGCTTCCTTTGTAATTTTCTAAGGTTTCAAACTTACCTTTATCACTAGTCATATGATGTGAGAAACCACTATCAATTATCCATCTATCACCTTTACTCATATATGAAATAAGTGTAGTTTTCTCATCTTCATCAAAATCATCTTTCATGGAAACATAAACAACTTCTTCATCATGATCATCAAATTCATTATCAGTTTCTTCTTTAGCAATATAACAATATTTCTTACCTTTGTCCTTGTAGCTCTTGTACCTTATTTAGTCATTGTCATCCCTTTTTTCTTTGTACTCACTTTCTCTCCTTTCATCCTTGTCATTTTTGTCAGGACATCTTGCAGCAATATGGTCAACTTTCTTACATGAAAAACAAATTATAGGAAGTTTACCTTTGAATTTTCCTTTTCCTCTAGGTAGTCTTCTAGCCATTAGTTCCTCAAGATTATCAAGGTCATCATTAGAGGTGTCACTACCACTATTCACACACCTTTATTTTTCTTTCTTAGACTTATGAATAACCAATTGAGATTTGAATGTAAATTCAATAGTAGGAAAGGTGAAATTATCAAAATTTGATAATTCAAAAGTAGTAAGTCTACCAACCAGACCTTCCAAAGTTAAGTTGTTACCAAGAGTACATCTCAGTTCTTGTATTTTAGACACTCTATTATCATAAATAGTAAGTAGGGTTCTCAATACCTTGCTAATAACAGTTGTATCATCAATCTTTCCATTAGCTCCTCTAATAGCATTCCCAACCTCTTTAACTCGGCCATAATATTGTGCAATAGTCTCACCTTCTAACATTCTCATTTCATAAAAATTTCCTCTCAAGATTTCATATTTGTCTCTTAGTACATTTTTATCTCCACCATATATAACTGTTAGTGTGTCCCACATTTTCTTAGTAGTGGTACAGTCCTTTATGTCTTCAAATTTAGGACAATTTAGGGCTGATCCAATCTCCAACATTGCTTGATTGTGTTCTTGTTTTTTATTCATCTTTTGGGTTGTCAAAGGTGTAGGTGTTTCTATGTATTCATTTTCCCCAAAGTATTTTACTGCATCTCTAATTCCAGCTAGGTGTAGCTTCATCAAACTTTTCCATGCAGGTTAGTTCTCCTTGTTCAGCCTTGGTACCTCCTTTTTGTACATCTTGATCTTTAGCTCCAATTACCTTCAAACTTTTCCTTGCAAGAACTACAGAGTCTAACACCAATTGTTAGAATAATTTTATAATAACTAAGGGAGGTTGAATCAATTATCCTCAGGTCCAAATGTACCAATTCAACTTTTAAACACTTCAAATAGCTTAGATCTACACAACAGTCCACTCAATCTCTATAGCATATAACCACTAACACAAACTTGCAGTCCATTGTCCAAAAGTAATCAGCTTGTAGAATATGAAACACTTAAAAATAAATTAATTAACACATCAAATAACATTTCACACAAGTATGACATTGGGATTTGACGTGGAAACCCAATTTGGGAAAAACCACCAGTAACATGCTACCAATTTTCACTCTTCTAAAGTGAGCTCTGTGAGGATCCAACCCTATTAAAGGTTACAATACACATTGTTAGGTATGACCCTATTAAAGGATTTAATCACCCTATTAGTAGTGGCCTTGTTAGAGAACTTAAGAATATTCCATTAGAATGTTACCTTGATTAAAAGATTTACAAATGATTGTTAGGTCAACCTTGATTAAAGGATTCCAACTAATACAATGGTTAGAAAGTAATAGCAGGTTTGATCTGATAAATACAACTCACTTTAAAAATATAGATCCAATGTATCTCATATGATGATCCTCTAAATAGCCTTCATTATCATCTCCATCTCTGATCTTCTTGGAAACCCTTCAAGCAATCACCTCTTTACAACTCTTCTCAGCCTTCTGCTCAAGTTTGACAATCAATTGGATCAACAAATTTCATAACCCCCAATTAGGTTATCCTAATACCTCCTTAACTAGGTAGCTTTATCTTTTTCCACTTAAACATCATCGTAGATCTTAGGTTTTGGTTAGATTCATTGAATCTTTCCAACATTTCATTCACCTTCTAGTTACTTCTCAAAAATTCTCCTTGAATCCATGCATAGAAATGTGCAAATATAATTTATTATGCATTAAATGTTGCATTTCATTCATCCTTATCTTTAACATGCTTTACATATTCCAAGAATTTAACAGTGTCGGCTAGGAATCTCAATCCCTTCACAAACTGTAAAATGATGACACTCAGTCATCGTTGTGTTCTTCTGCTCGGTCTTCAATGGATAACTCAATCATTGCTAATTGTTCTTCTCGGCACTCATTGTCTTTGCTCAATCCAACTTATAATACTTGGTCATTTTTTATGCTTGGTCGATACTATATTTTCTCAGATTATACTGGCACTCAGTCAACACTAGTATCACTCATCTTATACTTTAATTTCCTTAATCTTCTTCTCTTTTACTCGGTCAAGCCTATTCTTTCATTCTTTCTTTCCTGATCTCTTCTATGCTTCAATTCAACTATATTATTCATTTATTATTATAGATAATCAACACATTATCTTACCAATGTGACAACTAATCAAGTGCCCATTGTAGTTTCTCATGACTCAACCTTTTTACTAGGTCTTCTTGTTATCTCCTCTTTTCAAATTCTCTTCATCAATCAAATGATATGGCACTCTACTAGATAGCAACTGTCTCACAAATTAAGGTTTGACATCAATGAAAATATAACAATTGTTTCAATTATGGCTTTCAAAAGGTTATATATCAAGCTACATGTAACAAATGCTACATGATATATCTCAAGCTAATAAACAAGGGATCTTTACCTAAAGAAATATTAGCTCCTACGAAAGTATCATCTAAATTCTCACAAAGTTTTAAAAACTCTAAAATCTCAATGTCTCCAAAAATTCTCTCCTCCTTACATTATAGGCCTAGGTTTTTGTATATCTAACCCCTTTTGACTTAGAGAGAGGGTACATATCTTTTATCATTATATCAGTTACAACCATTTTCATGCCAAAGACTTAGAGATGATTAGTTTTTTATGTGTTCAACATGGGTAACAAGTTTGTCTTTTCTAACCAAATCACCATAATTTCTAAAAAAATTCCCACAATTATATTTTAGTGGTAAGTGTTCCATCTTTGACACCTATCAAAAGATCACCTTTAGAATGTTCCCACAATGCACATTGGAAATATTCTCATTTATACTGTATGGGGCCATTTCCTCTACAGTTGTGATCTATGTTCCCACGTGTCATTTGGTACAAATTTTTGAGAGATATTTCAAGCTATTTCCTTTAGGCTCTATTAGGTTGACATGTGTCCCATGATGGGTATACAAGAGGACTTGAGAGAATATTCTCAATTGTGAAATCCAGGCCAGCACATATTTTCAATAGGGAGGAGAACCTTTGATAATCAAATATGAAATCAAGGACCTGGCCACTATAGAGAATACCTATAATTACACCTATTTTTTCTAGTAATATAACACCTCCTACAATAGGTCAACAATGTCAAGATTCCTTCTAGCCCATTTAAACTCTCATTTTACCTCAATTTTCCTACTCTTGGTAATTGTAATCAACTTCTTAGTCACTCACATAATCTCTCAAGTTATCCCTACAACTTCTTCTACATTTAGATAGCTCTCAAACCTTACTTGCAACTTGTTGGATATCTCATATTACTACCCATCATCTTCCATCACACACAAGCCTCTTTAGTATTCGATCCACCAAGCTACAAATTCTTAGCTTTGAAGTAGAGTTATCTCACACTTGATTGTTCCTATTTTATTATGGTAGTATAATATATTGAGAATTCATTTGTTTATCTATTATAATTTATCATTCATTTGGTTTATCAAATATCATATCTATCTAGTTATTCATTGAGGTGGAAATAATAAAATAGGGGTTTGACTTTTGTAGCCTTTTTAAACAAGTATCTCAACACATTTCATATTGTTGTATGTGCAAGTTCAATGGAAGGGATGACATAGATTCTTGGGATTCTTCTATCTCTGGATTGTGATTTTCCTTTCTCTTCTTCTCATTTCTCAAAAGTATTTGGTCTTTCTTCATAGATTACTTTCTATTATTTGTCTTCACTATATATTTAGCTCTATTAGTGATTAGTTTTGTACTTTATATCCAAGGATTTTGTACCTTGTCAATACATGATGCACACGCATCACACTTGCATCCTAAATTTTCATTGTAGTCCTAGACTCACGTAGACGTATAGGATAGTTTGTTGATAGATCCCACCTATTAATCTTGATCAAATTTTATTTTACTTCTAGTAGCCTAAATTTTTATCTTTTAGTAGTGTATATTTAGTTTTGTTTCAATTATTTTGCAGTGACATTAAATTTTGTCTTAATTCAATTAATTGATTTTTCCTAGTTCACCAAAGCACTAGTTAAGTGTGGTGGCATTGGGGCCATTTCATCCCTTGAGATTTCATTCATCTCAAGGGTGATGAATTTTCTTCTCCACATTTTGGTGAACCTGATATGAATGAAAATCTAAATTCATCTATGTATCATCACCTTCTCCCTCTACAAAAAATTGATAGTCTATTCATAAAAATGGTGACTATCACTCTAATCTTGCACCCTATCGAGAGGATGCTCAATATGGAAATATCATTTACAACTCTACATGCTCTTTATTATAGAGAGCCTTATCCCTTATATATCCATGCATAGATCAAAAAAAATGCCATGAGAGATGTCATGGTTGATCCTGCATGTAGATTTGATCTCATTATAGAGGTGGCCCTCTTTGTTAATGAGTTGCAATGTGTAAGATATGATGAGTGAAAAGTCACCATTTGAACACACAATGTGCTATCTCTTCCCCCTTTTGGGTCTACCACCTTGATGTTCCTTATGGGACACAAGGTAGTCTCTATGACTTTTGTCATCATCCTTGAGTGAAACCTTTTTTGAGTAAAGTTAGGTATACCATGCCTAGTCTTCATGGGGGTGGTCCAGTCATTAATTCATAAATACTTAAAGTTTTCCCATGACGGTGTCATGTATACTATCTAGGGTATTATCCCCTGGAATCCCTTGGGGATTTTATTTTAGATCACTTCTTACCTAATCTAGTAGGGCCCTTGCTGCCCTAGGAAGATATATTGATCAAGGTATATAACAAGTATAAAATCAAGGAAATTTTATACAAATCTATAATACATGTGTTCCCTCCCACTTCCATCATTGGATCTCAACCCACCCCTACTTCACAATATGATTTCTTTTTCATTCCCTCTTTATTGGAAGCTAAACGAAAGAATTTTTCTCAAGAAAAACCTCCTTATCCTCTAGAAAATATTCATAATGTCCAATGATGCCTATTTTTCCTATGGTTATGCCTAGTGTAGAGAAAGGAAAGACACCTACGCTCCCAAAGTGAAAGGTTCACCTTAATTTTGAGCTTCTTATCCTCACAAACATCCATTCCCCTACCATCTATGGTAATGGTAAGAGGTCATCACATGCTTATTTCTCTCCCTTGACACCTACATCCTAACCTTTGAGGATACCCCATATTCCTTTGGCTTCTCTGAGAAAAATATGGAAGGGCATCCATAAATGAGTTCGTAGTTATTGTATTGGTTGTACCTTCTACCCCATTTGTGGGACCTTCCTCTTTTCTAGTCATGACATCAATGGATCCCCATTAAGAAAGATGTTATGAGCCTTCAAAATCTTCTCAACATGGTTCATAACTATGCTATAACTAGCTTACACTTTAATGTGATCATCATTAGTAAGAAAGGTCCTTGGAGCATTAAGCTAGTACAAAAGTAGAATCACCAATCATTATGTTTGTGTTACTTGCATTTGTGCCCTCTCTTTCTCCTGGTCCATTAGTTTAGTTTCCTTCTTCATCCTTAGTTTTTCTTCTCATTTATCTAGGGTTTTATTGTGGCCTTCCTCTAAATGGATCCATGTCTTCATCTTGGAGCCCCTACTCAGCACTTCACTTCCCAATATCCTTCTTTTTCTAACAAGTCAACATGTTGCATACATAGGTGTATTCTTTTGTAACTATGTCTACCCAACCTAATCTAGTTGATAATATTTTTTTCTCTTGAACAAGATGAATAATTGAGAGGGAGGTGAATCAATTATTCCCATACACACTTATAAAACTTTTCTCTATAAGTCAACTCATAATTAATAGATATAACAACTAAAATTTTTTTAGGTAAGCACATCAAGATTCACATGAAGCATATGTAATTGAAAACACAAGAACACCAACACAAAGATCATGATATTTTATGTGGAAAACCCATAGAGAAGTTAATTATCATGAAATGTAAGAACACTTATTAAGGTGATTTGTTACAAAGGACGGCTGTCATGACTACTCATTGTAGATACAAAGGATCATTGCCAAAATATTAAGGCTCACTATAAATTCACAAGGGCTCACTACCGATACAAAAGGGCTCACTACTGATACAAAAGGGCTCACTACTGATACACAATACTCAAAGATATAATATATGAAAAGAGATAGAATCCACCACTAATATCAATAGGTGACTAACCAAAAGCACAAATATCTAGAAAAAAGATTCACATCCACTTTGTGTTGGGAAGAGAAACTGTTGGAAACCATAATGGAAATAATTTTTATGTTGTCATTGATGTCAAACCTTAATTGGTAAGACTATTGCTACTTAGGAAAGTACTATATCTATTTGAGTGTTGCTAAGGGGCTGGCAACGTTGGTAACAATAGCACCTAAGGAAAGGTTGAGTTATCTTGATACTACAATGTGTACTTGATTATGTGGCACAATGATGAGATAATATATTGTTTATCTTAGTAAGATTGAAGACTAAACTGGTAGGCTTAACCGATCAAAAAAGGAGAAATCATGCTTAAGACAAGTGATGTTAGTGTCGACCGAGTTAGTATATGCCGAGTAAAATTCTAGTGTTGACCGAACATCAATTAATTGCCGAGAGAGACGGTATAAGCTGAGGAAACATTTTTAGTATTGACTGAGTTTTCTACATGAAGACTAAGTAGTTGATTATAGTATTGACCAAGTATCAGCATTTTTATATTTGAAGAGAATTCATATTTGGAGCTAACATTATTAAATTCTTGGATTATGTAAAATGTGTTGACTTTATTTATTGATTGTTTGAAAGCATTAAATAGACTATAAAATGTTTTATTATAAATCTTTAAGAGATTTGAGATGATTCTAGAAAGGAAGCCAAAGAACATAAAGTGGGTAGATTCAATGAATCTGACCTAACCCTAAGATCTACGAAGGAGATTGAGTGGCAAAAGATAAGTTAACCTAATTGAGGAAAGTATTAAGGGAACCGAAGCATTTGGTATGGAATGAATGGGTGAAATGAAGATGCTGCAATATTAGTAAATGTTATTGACTATATAAGCAAGAAGGTTGAAGGAGAAGTGTGGTGATCACTTGAAGAAAAGTTTTGAGCAGATCAGAGATGGAAATGGAAAAGTTTCAAAGTCAGTAAACTAGCATTTATGTACAGAATTGGATCTGATATTTGCAAAGTGAGTTGTATGTTTCTCAGATCAAAACTACTGGTACTTTCTAACCATTGTAACAATAAAAATCCTTTTAATAGAGGTTGACCTAACAATCATATGTGTAAATCATTTGAACAAGGTTACAGTCTAATGGATTGTAGTAAGTCCTATAACAAGGCTCACTTTTAATAGGGTGATTGAAATCCTTTAACCGGGTCACACCTAATAGTGTGTATTGTAACCTTTGATAGGGTTGGCTTTTAACTGAGCTCACTTCAGAAGAGTGAAAATAATAGTAGCATGTTACAAAGTGGTTTTTCCCAGATTGGGTTTCCACTATAAATCCTAGTGTCAATGCTTGTGTGAATGTTTTGGTTTGAACATTTCTATGTTTTACAAGTTAGATACAACTAGGTAGTGGACTGCAATGTTATATGTTTCTATTATTGAATCAATGATGACCAAGTTGGTTTTGGTTGTTAGATCTGATTTACAGAAAAGTTTTTTAAGTTTATTTTATACATCTGGACCTGAGAACAATTGATTCACCCCCACTCTCTATTGTTCTAAATCATATTAACAATTGGTATCAGATTTGTGTTGCTTAGTGTTGGTGTTTACAGAAATCAAGTTTAAAGGGGCTTCAAGAAAATGATCAGGATGTATAAGAAGGAGGTACTGAAGTTGAATACGAAAAAATTCCTTGCATGGAAAAGCTTGATGAAGCTACATCTAGCTGGTATTGGTGACTCTACAAAGTACTACATTGAGAATTAATACACCTCACTTGTCACACCTTTGACTACCAAGGAAATGAGAGCTAAGAAAGAACATAATCAGGCAATGCTGGAAATTACATCTACCCTAAGCTATCCAGAATTTGAGGACATTAAGGACTGTAGAAATGCTAAGGAAATGTGGGACACTCTTGCAAGGATCTATGGTGGTGATTTGAATGTACTAAAAGCTAAGGCTGAGAGTCTTAGAGGTAATTTTGATGAAATGAGAATGCAAGAAGGTAAAAACATTGCACAATATTGTGGTAGAATACAAGAAGTTGTGAATGCTATTAGAGGAGCAAATGGGATTATTCATGATGAAACAACAATTGGAAAAGTGCTAAGAACTTTGTGTCCTATATATGCTATTAAGATCTCAGTTATTCAGGAATCTAGATGTAACTCTACAAATGTGCTTACTTTGGAAAGTTTGGTTGGCAAGATGACTACTTTTGAACTCTCTAACTATGATAACTTCACTATTAGTAGCATTGGTAATGTTGAATCTGCTTTTAAATCACAATTAGTTGTGAACAAGCCAAAGAAAGAAAAAGAAAGACGCATAAGTGAAAGTGAAAGTGACAGTGAAAGTGACAATGACACTTCTGATGAAGAATTTGAAGATCTAGAAGCTCTTATGGCTAGAAGACTAAGAAGGGGAAAAGGAAAATATAAAGGTAAACTCCCTATTATATGTTTTTCATGTAATAAAGTTGGTCATATAGCTGCTAGATGTCCTGATAGGAATGATAAAGATGAAGATAGAAAAAGAAAACACAAAGACAGAAGAGATGACATAAGCTATTGAAGGCATAAAGACTACAAGGGAAAAGGTAAGAAATCTTGTTACATTGCTGAAGAAGAGACTGGCATTGATAATGATGACTTTGAAATTGAGGTAGTATATGTTGCAATGAAAGATGAATCTGATGAGGATGAGAAAATTGCATTGGTTTCCTATGTGAACAAGAATGACAAATGAATTATTGATAGTGGTTGTTCACATTACATGATTGGTGACAAGAGTAAGTTTGAGACCTTACATCATTATAAAGGTAAAAGTGTAAAATTTGGTAATGATGCACCATGTCCTGTTAGAGGAAAAGGTTTGATAAAACTGACTGATAAGATCTCTTGTGAAAATGCTTATTGGGTTGAAGGTCTAAATTATAATCTACTAAGTGTTTCTCAGCTCAATAGCACTGGTTACCGAGTGGAATTTCATCACAAGAAAGATAAAATATTTGATGCTACTGGTGAACTGATTGGAAGTGGAGAGCAGACTAGAGCTAATTTGTTCTATCTTGACCTATCTAAAGAAGTATGTTTGGTTGCACAACTTGATGACATTTGGTTATGGCATAAGAGGCTGTGTCATGTTAACTTTGATAATTTGGTAGAAATAAGTAAGAAGAAGAAAGTAAGAGGTCTACCTAGATTGAAGAAACCTGAGAATGTGATGTGCAAAGAATGCCAGTTACGAAAAATGACAAAGTCAAGTTTCAAGAGAAAATCCTTTACTTCTGAAAACATTTTAGATTTGGTTCATACTGACCTTTGTGGACCTATGGGTATACAAAGTTATTGTGGTGCTAGATATTTTATCTTTTTTGTTGATGATCATACGAGGATGATGCATGTAATATTTCTAAAAGAAAAATTTGAAGCTTTTCAATTCTTTAAGTGGTATTTGGCTAATGTTGAGAAGGAGATAGGAAGGAACCTAAAATGTCTTAGAGCTGACCAAGGTGAAGAATTTACATCAAATAAATTTAATCTATTTTGCAATGAAAAAGGGATCAAAAGATAGATGTCTGCACCTAGGACACCTCCATAGAATGGTATAGCAGAAAGAAGAAATAGATCTATCTTGGATTGTGCAAGGACATTGTTGATTGAAAAGAATGTGGCACAGAAATACTAGAGGGAAGCTATATGTACAACTATCTACACTCTTAACCGAGTACAGATCAAGAAAGGTACAAATCTGACACCCTATGAATTATTGCATGGGCATGCACTGAATGTTAAATACTTAAGAATCTTTGGAAGTAAGTGTTACATATTGAAAGACAATAGGAATGGAAAGTTTGATGCTAAAAGTGATGAAGGCATATTCCTAGGGTATTCCACAAAAAGTAAAGCTTATAAGTGTTTGAACTCTAACACTAACAAAATTGTTGAAAGTGTGAATGTCAAAATTAATGAGTATGCAGAAAGAAATGAAGCTAATGGAAAAAGAGAACTAGAAGATTATAGATCTTTTGTGTATGTTGAAGAAGAAGAAGCAAGTGATAATCTTCCACCTGATGCCGAGTCTCGGGTAAGTAATGCCAAGTGCCAAGAAGATATTGTCGAGCATAGGAAAACAATGCCGAAAGAGAACAAGAACATGTCGAGCTACAAGATAATGTTGTTGAGTATCAAGAAGAGGTTGCCAACCATTCAGAAGTTGAATCAGAAAATATTGTTGGGGAACCTGATGAAATAGAGGAGAGAAGAGTTGAACATGTTTTGGAAAAATATGTAAGACATCACAAGCCTGATCAGATAATTGGAGACAAAAATACTAGAATTTAGACCAGAAGTAAGACAAAGGATCCAACATGTTTACTATGTGAATTTAAACCTAATTCAACTAGAGAAGCATTAGAAAATGAAGACTGGATACAAGAAATTGATGAAGAAATTGACCAGATAGAGAAGAATGATACTTGGACTCTGATGCTAAGACCTGAAAACAAAAATGTTATAGGAACAAAGTGGGTGTTCCAGAATAAGTTGAATGAAAAGGGTGAAATAACTAGGAACAAAGCTAGGCTAGTATGAAAAGGCTATGCACAAGAAGAAGGAATAGATTATGGGGAGACATTTGCCCCTGTAGCTAGATTGGAAGGAGTAAGAACTCTACTTGCATATGCTACTTATAAAGATTTCAAGGTATATCAAATGGATGTCAAGTTTGCATTTTTAAATGGTATACTAGAAGAAGAAGTTTACATAGAACAGCCAGAAGGTTTTATTGATCCAAACAGAAGACATATGGTATGCAAACTAAACAAAGCACTATATAGATTGAAACAAGCTCCCAGAGCATGGTATGAGAGATTGCATAACTACTTGATACAGATCAGATTTTCAAGAACAAATGAAACAAGCAATCTGTACATGAAAGATGAAGAAGGTAAAGGTATTTTGTTGGAAAAAAAATTTGTGGATGATATTATTTTTGGTGGACAAGATGCTTGGTCTAAAATATTTTCAAATGAAATGAAAACTAAATTTGAAATGAGCATGTTTGGTGAGATCAAATTATTTGCTGATTTACAAGTATATCAGATGAAGAAAGGAATTTTTATTACATAGTCTAAGTATGTTAATGAAATGCTGAAAACTTTTGGGATGGAAGATGCTAGACCAGTGAGTACTCCTATGGTTAATACACAAAAGTTATCTAAGAATGATGATGCTATTGAAGTGAACTAGACTTTGTTAAGATCCATGATTGGAAAATTGTAGTATGTTGTACATAGTAGACTAGATATTGCACTAGCTATTGGGATTGTGGAAAGATTCTTTGCCAATCCTAAGGAAAAACACATGATGGCTATGAAAATAATTATGAGATACTTGAAAGGAACTACTAACTATGGGCTATATTACAAGAAGGATGAAAAATTTGAACTAACAGTATATACTGATGCTGATTGGGCAGGAAATGTAGATGACAGAAAGAGTACTAGTGGTGGAGCTTTCTTTCTTGGATAGAGATTAGTCTCTTGGATGAGCAAGAAACAAAATTGCATTTCCCAATCTACTGCCAAAGCTGAGTATATTGCTACTGCAGTAAACTATTCAAACTTGGTGTGGATAAAACAATTGTTGGTAGGCATGAAAGAAGAAATCACTGAACTTATTGTTATTTTCTGTGACAACACAAGTGTTATCAATATTTCTAAGAATCTAGTGATGCATACTAAGACCAAGCACATAGAAATCAAGTATCACTACTTGAGAGAATTGGTACAAGATAAAGAAGTCCGAATAGAATATGTGAATACAAAGGAATAATTAGTAGACATATTCACTAAAGCTTTACCTAAAGAAGCTCATGAGTATTTGAGATGACAATTAGGGGTCCTTCCCCTAACTAAGGCTACCTAGTCAAGCTAGGAGCACTACATCAAATATGCTACAGCAGAATATTTGACAGATTGATGCAGAAGATTGTCACACTTTAGGACTAGCCTAGAGCTGTGAAGAAGAGAAAAGATAAGGAATCAGTCATAAGCAAGATGATAGAGGGAGAAATTTTGAACTGCACAGATATATCTACATCTGATGGATGTATGTTGCTGCTTTGGAATTTTTGTTAAAGAGGGAGATGAACTGAGATAATATAATAACACATGACACTGAAAAGAATAATAAAGAGGGAGATGAACTGAAATGAAAGATCAGGAGAGAGGGAGATCTAAATTTTTCTACTGGTCACAGAAATGAGGCTTATAGATTCTAAATTAGAATGAAGATAAGGATATTACAATTTTTTTATGATGTATAGATAAGTTTTTGGATTTGTTGGTAATCCATGTGTTATTCAGGTGATATCATATGGTGTTGCCATCAATGCCAAAGAGGGAGATTGTTGGAAAGAGAAATTGTTGGAAACCACAATGGAAACAATTATTATGTTGTCATTGATGTCAAACCTTAATTGGTAAGATTGTTGCTACTTAGGAAAGTACTATATCTATTTGAGTGTTGCTAAGGGGCTGGCAAGGTTGGTAACAATAGCACCTAAGGAAAGGTTGAGTTATCTTGATACTACAATGTGTACTTGATTATGTGGCACAATGATGAGATAATGTATTGTTTATCTTAGTAAGATTGAAGACTAAACTGGTAGGCTTAACCAAGCAAAAATGGAGAAATCATGTTTAAGACAAGTGATGTTAGTGTCGACCGAGTTAGTATATGCTGAGTAAAATTCTAGTGTCGACCGAACATCAGTTAATTGTCGAGAGAGATAGTATAAGCGGAGGAAACATTTTTAATATTAATCGAGCTTTCTACATGAAGACTAAGTATTTGATTACAGTATTGACCGAGTATCAACATTTTTATATTTGAAGAGAATTCATATTTGGAGCCGACATTGTTGAATTCTTGGATTATGTAAAATGTGTTGACTTTATATATTGATTATTTGAAAGCATTAAATACACTGTAAAACATTTTATTGTAAATCTTTAAGAGATTTGAGATGATTCTAGAAAGGAAGCCAAAGAACATAAAGTGGGTAGACTCAATGAATCTGACCTAACCCTAAGATCTACGAAGGAGATTGAGTGAAAAAAGATAAGTTAACCTAATTGAGCAAATTATTAAGGGAACCAAAGCATTTGGTATGGAATGCATGGGTGAAATGAAGATGCTGGAAGATCAGTAAATGTTATTGACTTTATAAGCAAGAAGGCTGAAGGAGAAGTGTGGTGATCACTTGAAGAAAATTTTTGAGTAGATCAAAGATGGAAATGGCAAAGTTTCAAAGTTAGTAAACCAACATTTATGTACATAATTGGATTTGATATTTGCAAAGTGAGTTGTATGTTTCTCAGATCAAAATTGTTGCTACTTTCTAACCATTATAATAGTCAAAATCCTTTTAACAGAGGTTGACCTAACAGTCATATGTTTAAATCCTTTGAACAAGGTTGCAGTCTAATGGATTGTAGTAAGTCCTATAACAAGGCTCACTTTTAATAGGGTGATTGAAATCCTTTAACCGGGTCAGACCTAATAGTGTGTATTGTAACCTTTGACAAGGTTGGCTTTTAATCGAGCTCACTTCAGAAGAGTGAAAATAATAGTAGCATGTTACAAAGTGGTTTTTCCCAGATTGGGTTTCCACTATAAATTCTAGTGTCAATGCTTGTGTGAATGTTTTGGTTTGAACATTTCTGTGTTTTACAAGTTAGATACAACTAGGTAGTGGACTACAATTTTATATGTTTCTATTATTGAATCAGTGATGACCGAGTTGGTTTTGGTTGTTAGATCTAATTTACAAAAAAGTTTTTGAAGTTTATTTTATACATCTAGACCTAAGAACAACTGATTCACCCCCCCCTCTCTGTTGTTCTAAATCATATTAACACTTTTCATATCATCTATATAAGCCACAAATACATGTATACTTACTGCTACTACTCGGATACAAAAATCTTATCTTTATTTATACTAGTATTTGATCTTACATATGTTGGCTTCACACAAAATATGTGATATCACTAATACAACACATCATAATTACTTTTAATTCATAACATCGGTCCTAAATTTAGGAAACATATAAGAGAACAAAAACTGATACAATATGATCTATAGATAGGTCACACCTAAGGTGTTACAATACATGTTGCATTTACTAAAGTTGTTTGAATGCCACAACCAAGACCAAAATATGGATACACAAAATAGTCATTACCACTGATAGGATGCCAACTTGAATATGCTTGTGGTTGATAGATCAATCCATCTTGATGAACCAAGAACCCTGATATGTCTTCATTCTTAATCTTCCTTAAGGCCCCATTTGGTTGCGGAATTAGAATTTGACTCAAAACTTGATTATCTCAAAATAATGTTTTAAAATTCTAGTTTTGTGTATTCAGAAGATAGTTTGGACCGTTTGGTTGACCCAGAAGATGACTGAGACAATCCATCTTCTGCATTTGGTTGCCATTTTTTAAATTAGAATTAGAACTCAAAAATTCCTATTTATGTGTTTGGTTCTACATTATGAATTGGAATTGGAATTTGACAAGAAAAAATTTATGTTTTTGTAATTATTATATAGTTTTTAATTTAATATTTTATTTATTTTATCCATTTTTGTATTTATATTTTATTTTATTAATTTATATTTTTATATAGTAAATTATAAACAAATTTTTTTATTTTTTTCACTTATATTGTGAATAGTAAACTTAACCTTTTTTAATAATTTTATAGATTATCAAAACAATATTATAACAAGAAAATAATCATTGCATTGCTCGATATCACATCAAAATATAAATAAGTCATATAGTCCACATATATAACTATTTTTGCATAATGGCCCAACAAAGTAGTGCGATTGTTGCAAAAAGAAAACATCGTAGAAATATGACATCGGCTTTATAGGTACCCTCCACTTTTGCAATAGTTGTCTCAAGCACCTTGCAAGACTTGTAGTTTTCATCCATAATAGGTATATGTGTAGAAGGTGCAGATGATGTAGACAGAGATGGAGTGTCATTGGCGCACCAAAAGTAGTCACATCTGTTGGTAGTATTTTCAAAGTTTTAAAAGTTGCTTTTCTTTTCTTGCTTCTTTGACAATTTTCCCTGCAATTCTCATGTCCAAGATGTTGAAAGTATGTTCCTAATGGTAAAAACCCTAGGTGCTAGGTCAAAAATACTTATGAAAGTCTAAAAACCCTACAAAAACCTAACCGGGTTCTTTTTTGTTGTTACTTTTTCAAATTAATTAAGTAAACCTTTAAGCATGTGTGCTTTATAATTATTGCTTAGTCACCCAGTCTCCGAAAGCATTCAGCATAATCCTTTTAGTCTAGTGATTTAGAAAATGCCTTTGTCACACGATCTCTTTAATTTTGGAGAATATTCATTTTCCTCATGAGACTTAGCGGATGTTCTTCAGTCGCCAAGTCTCCAGATGTTCTATGTGAGATGTAGCGACTATAATGATAAATTTTTTGAAGGTAACTATAGTCACTCAACCTCTAGGTGCAAAAAGCTTTTAGTCAGGCGATCTCTTAATGGGATAATGAAGTAACAAAATATTCAGTGATTATGAGACCTCTCTTGTAGTCACCAAATCTCCAAATAGAAGATGGTAGTTGTGTTCTTTTTAGTCACCAGGTCTCCCAGTTCTCAGATGGTTAGTGTTAATATCCAGCGACTATAGTAGTCACGTATTCTCAAATTCCCGGTGGTTATGTTATTAACACTTAGCGATATGGTGACACGGTTATCTCCTAATCTCACAATGTAGCTATTAAGCGATAATATATTCAGTGACTCAACTATAACTGTAAGATGAAGGAAGAATCAATGGCCAACATTATATCTCACAATCTGACTAAGGTTAAGAAAGATATCTAGCAACTTGGTGAATAAAGGTTTCATGTAATCTCTGGATTTAACCAGGGTAAAAAGAAATATTAAGAGACTATGTGATATCTTCAATTGTGTGGTCACCGGAAGGAGATGGGTTAAAGATAAGGGTTTTCAAAGTTTAAATTTGAACTGTTGATATAATTTTAATCCATTGGTGGTCGTGTTATCTCCCAATTGAACCATGAGTTAAGAAAAGTTGCAGCAAACATGACAAGTGCTTTGTCACCCAGTCTCTGAATCAAACTCATGTTGAGAAAATCATCCAGCGACTAGAAAGTAACTTTAGTCACACGATCGCAAGATGACTAAAGGTTAAGTGTTCACCAAGGTCAAATGATAATAAAAAATATATGAATCTATTTTCCAGATTTGATGAGTGTTCATTCTTGATTGGTCGCAGAGTAAAATAAAGGATTAATAATCTCTTATTGACTACAAGGTAGACTATAGTCACTCAATCTCCAAATAAAATAATCAAAGGCTAAAACATTCAATGAATATAATTTTTGACTATACTCGCTAGGTCTCTAGATTTTATTTCATGATATAATGATTAAATATTTCCATTTAGTCATTGAATCTTAGAATAATATGAAAAGGCACTAAATCTTTTAGCGATTTTGATTGGCTTGGTAGTCGCTATGTCGCCAAAAATCAAATTTGATTACTTGTCATTGTCTCATCTCATAGCTAGTGAATTGAAGTTCAGGGCATCCCAAGTAATGGCGAAAGTGACATGATTTATAGAGTTTGAAATCTCAAAATGGAAATTGCATTAAATTCTCCAGAATAAATATGACTAACTTTCACTCATTCTAAAATCACGGAGTATTTCAGAGATCTAGAGCTGAAAAGTATGAGAATTTTTGAGTTTTCTAGCCGTTGGAGGATTTACAGTTTGATAGATTTCAGAAGAATTCCAATTTGCAGTTAGAATGAGTCAACTATCAACCAGTGGGACTTCTACCAGCAAGAGTTCCAAGGATAAAGCAAAAGAAAGCTACTCGGATGAGTTTCTAACCCTACTACTAGGATCATCATAGAATAAAAAGGTTAGTGATGAGTGTTTTGTTGATAATTTAAGCTACTATAGAGATGCCAAGATGCCTAAGATTTTTGGAATGCACTTGTTTAAGTATTTCAATAAAAATGATGATAGTCCAGTTCCTATGTCAAACCCTTTGACATTAGGGTTAGCCAAGTTGATAGTCTTGGATGTTTTCTTGGATGTTGATTTATTAATTGCATTGGCAAATTGTTATGACCCCCTGTCTAGAACAATAAGAAAGCATGATGGCTCAGCCCTAATTACATTAGACAGGAGTTCTTTCATGAGGGATTTTGGTATCAATATCCCCATGGCCATAGAAATTGATCTACAAGCCCAGGCCAATAGGTATACTCAAGAATCTTTCCTTGTATCCAAGGAGATTCAAAACCATGTTCATCGAGGTAACAGGAACTACATTGCACTAGTGGCTAGGTCAACCCCTTATTTCTACAAAGATTTATCTTTTTATGTAAATTATATTTCATATGGGTTATGTAGAATGCTAGGAGTAGATGGTGGGGTGGAGAGGATTACATCTGACATCCTAATGATGGTGTTAGACTCATAGCACATGCATACAAGCAAAGGATATGACTACATTGGTATGTCATTGATAAAATGCACTAGGGACCGGAGGCAATAAGAAAGAGGGAAGATTCACCTAGGCTTTTGCATTTCTCACTTTTGATGTACCTTATCTTGGTCTACAACTACAATATCATAAATGTATAGGACCTTAGGCCCCAAATTGTATGGAAGGGAAAGCCAAATCCAGTACAATTTTGGATTAGGGTATGGACTAATAGTTCACCAGAGTGTGATTTTTGTACTTTTCAAAATTGGACGGTGCAACCAATTCTAATTGCCTTGGGAGTAAATCTTTGCAAGCTGCTAGTAAAGGCTCTATAATTAATAAGACCTTGTCAATTTGTTGACAAATGGGCTAAAGGCCACAACTAGGGAGACTTTTATTATGAGAAAACTTTTATTGTGATAAGAATCTATGGGTGCCCCCAACCACCCCATTGTTGGAAATTTGGCTAATTTGGATGCATAGATGTTTTCATTATGGCAACATATGATCTCTACTGAGAGCGTAGAATTTGGAATGCAGGTATGGCAAGTTGAAGGAAGAAATTGTCTAAGTATGGATACAGTGATCCTGACAGAGCACCCGATGAAGATTTAGTTGGCGACGTCAACTGGAAAAATATTTTTGTTTGCGTAGTTAACTAAAGCTTCTATAGAGTATGAGGATACCTCATCTCAGTGTGCATAAATTTTGGATTAGTACAGACAAAGTTATTCAAAGTTTACCGAAGATAGTTTTTGTAGATAGAACAGTTTTGGAGACAGTATTAGCGAAAGAGTTAAGGGATTATTTTTTCTTCTCAAAATAATGACTTAACATTATGAAGGGACAACATCCTAGATGTTTACTCTTGGATAAAGATTTTGGAAGCCAACCATATAAATTTATTAGCTCTAATAACTCATATATTAGGCATACTTGAAATGTAATGATAAGGATATGATGTGATGTGTGAAAAGAAAGAAAAGGATAACTTGCGATAGTTGTATATTGTGATAGCAGCAAAGGCTATTGATGCAAAGTTGTAAGAAGTAGCATACTATAGTTAGAAACATTTTGTATTACTTGTTTGGGTAGTGAGCTCAGCTGGTGATCAGGTTTTGTAATCTAACTCCTAACAGGGTTAAGGCTTCTAACAAGGCCTAAAGTCCTTTAACCAAGATAGATCTACTATATATTGTAAATTGACTCTTAACAGGGTCCAATATTCCTAACAAGATACTTTTGATTAGTGATCTTTGTGGGCACCATCCCCACCGGGGTTTTCCCTGGCCAGGGTTTCCTCGAGAACATATCATGTGTTATGAGTTCTTTCTATTTACTACTATGTTTGTTAATCAGCTTGATAATCTTTGTATGCACTAAAGTAATTTGTTATATCCATAAGTGGCCAAAAGTAAAAGTTTGTGAAATACTAATTCACCCCCCCCCCCACTTTCAGTATTTCCTATTTCTAAAAATTGGTATCAGAACACAGTTACTCGGAGAAGGAACATTCAAGGAAAGCTTGGCAGCTTCAGTAAAATCTCTATGGATATGGATCAACTTCAAAAGAATCTTGAAGAAGCTATTGAACAGATTGATATGCTTACTGATGAAAGAAACTCCTTCAGAAGAAAGTATGAAGATGCAAAGAATGCTATTGACAAATTAAAAGGTAAGATTGAAGATCTGAAATCTGAAAAGAAATTTGATATTCTTGTTGAAGATTGTGATGGACTAGAAAAGGAAAATGAGATCCTTAAGCATGAGCTGAAGATAGTAAATCTAAAGCTTAGTATGAAAGATGGAAATTTGAGATCTAATAATGAAAAATTGAAAATTGAGAATGAAGATTTGAGATCAAGACTTGAAAAGGAAACATCCGAATCTGAAAAAGTAAAAGTGCAGTATGTGGAACTTGAGAAGTATAATAAAATTGTAAAAGGTGAATTAACTCAATCTAAACAACAACTTGAAAGGCTATATTCAAATAGTGATAGGACTCAAAAACAAATTTCTTTTTGAGAACCATTCTTTGATAGAACTGGATTTGGATTTAGTATGTTTAGAACAAATCATGAAAGTAAGAAGCCAAATCTGAAGACATCTAAAAGTATGGAGGAAATGAAGCTAGATGAGAACACATTGGAAGATCCACCTAAAGAAGAACCACCTAGAGAGAAAGAAGAATCAAAGAAAGAAGAATCAAAATAGGAAGAATCATCTAAAGGTATGCAAAGAGAATTCAAAGGTAGATGTTTTTCTTGTAATACTATTGGGCACATGAAGAGAGATTGCACAGGTAAGCAATTTAAACCTCTTAATGGACATTGTTATAATTGTCATGGTTTTGGACATAGAGCTAACGAATGTAGAAGACCTAAAGTAATTTTGAATAATTATGATAATAGAATGATTGGGAATACTAACAATGTAGATAAGAGATCTATTGAAGAAATGAATAAAAGAAAAGTGGTAGTATGTTTTAGATGCAACAAAGTAGGACATATTGCTAGAAATTGTAGGTCACAGATTAACTAGCAAGGACAGATATTTGGAAACAATGGAATCATTTGTCAGATATGCAACAAGTTTGGACGCTCAGCAAGAGTTTGCAGAATGAACAATGGAGGTTATCATCATAACCCTAACCCTAGGAACAATGCAAGAAGGAATTAAAATGCAGGAAACAAAGAGAAAGGTTGTTGTAGCAATAAAGATGAAGTAAAATTTGATAAAGGCATAGATCAAGGAGGTATATTCAGCATTGAAAGTAGTCAGGAAGGTAATGTAACTAATGGTAAGGATCAATCTTTACCTGACCCTTCTCTAAGTACTTAAATTATGTAAGTTTCTGTAGTTTAGGACTTAGGATTAGTGCAGATTAGGAATTTGAATGAGTTAAGTTTTGTGTAGTTAGATATAGGTTTATTATGTTGTACTAATGCTATGGCTAAGTGCACAAAAGAAAATATTGTGTTTTGTGAGGTCACAAAAAGTTTTATGGTTGCAGGTTTGTAGAATTAGCTTTTTGAGGTTTTAGCGGCAAAATGAATGAATGTGATGTCAGATCGAGTTAATGTGAAGTGTTATAAGGTTGAAATCAAAGTTATCATGATTACAAAGTGATTGAAAAGAGATTTGAAAGAAGAAAATGTGAGTTGAGGATGATTTGAAGAAGTTTGGAAGCAGTTTGCAGCGCCGATCATACCGAAACCCTAGATTTGCAAAGTTGAGGTATTTTTTGATCTTTAATCAGTTGATAAGATGGATATTTCTATGGTTCATAATGTTAAGGATAAGAATAGACCTAAGATTAAGAAAGAACCAGTAGAACCAGCTGAAATTGATGACAAACTAGCACTATCATCCGTACCAGATGGAGTATTACACATTGAGAATGTTAAAGGATATTTAGGTTGCAAGTTTGAAACTTTGGGAGATGCAGATTTTAGTGATGATTATAGGAAATTGTATAATCAAGACATGTCAGTTAAACTAGCTTATGAGCACCTAGAGAATAATGAAATTATCAATTATTCCATGAAGTATGAATTTAATGATGAGGAATGTACCAAGATCATTTTAAGTAGAATCCACAATGGGAAATTCTAGATGGAGGATAGAGTTATTGATATAACTGCCGACCTAATTCATGATGTTACTGGATTATCAAAAGTTGGAGAGATTCCACTGAATGAAATGAACATGAGAAATATTGTCTTAGACAACACTGGATCTAGTTACAATGGTAGAGGAATTGCGGTAAGTAAGATTAAGCAAGATGATGTTAGGTACCTTTGCAAGATCCTAAAAACTAAATTTTGTGGTAGTTCAAGGGAAGATGACATGGCTGCAAGAATGGTTCATGTAGCTTATCTTATGTGTATTGAGAAGAAACAAGTAGACCTATGTGAAATTCTGAAAATTCAGTTATTTGAGAATTTAGAAAAGATTAAGAAGGCTAAGTACACACAGTTTAGGTTTTCATCTCTGATAACCTATATGTTTTTCCATATTTTGTGAAGATTTCCTTACACAGTTGACTGGAGTAACAATGTGAACACAATGGAAAGAATTAACTCAGTCTACATGAAGCACCTAATTGATAAAGTCAATGATAGTGTGAAGCTTGTATTGAAGACTTTTCAGAATATTGTTAAGAACAAATCAAGGATTCCTCAATCCTTAGTTGAAAAGCATAAAGATGGCATTTGTTTTATGGTAGACACTGATTTCACCTACATTGAAGTAGTTGAGCCTAGAATGGAATTCATAGACCCTCTTGGCTATGAAATATCTGAAGCAGAAATAGTAGGATATGTGAATAGACTATTAAAGTGTGAGTTGGATGGTCATGCAAATAGGTTTGGAACCTATGAAGAGAATTTCAACTCTGTAATAAGTTTGAAAGAAAAGAAGCAATCTAGTAGGAGAGTTGAATCTACTATGAAGAAAATACTGAAAGAATCAGGTATGTCAAGTCATGAGTTTGACATAGCTAAGAAGACTGCAGAAGCCTTGAAGCAAAGTGAAAATCTTGTAGTTCCACCTGTGGCATCTAGTGTAGACCCTGTTGATCCTATTGCAGTAAAGGTAAAAGTTGAAGTACCTAAAAAAGATGAAGAAGAAAAAAAATTTTCTCCTATTTCTAGCAAAAGAGTAAAAGTGAGTGCAATAGGACCTAGCAAGAGACAGAAAGTGATTGTACCACCTATACCTAGAAAAGTAGCAGTAATTAAAGATGATGATGAAGTTTCAATCAAGAAGAAAACTTGGAAACCAAGAATTGAAAGAGTTAATGATGATATATTGAAGCATGGAGACTTCACTAAGATAAATAAATTCTATGATCTATATGGATCATTTGACAGATTGAATTTTGAAAATGCAATGATTACACATATGATTGTGACAGATAAGAAACTTAGCACTATTCATGGTAAGATCCCAGAAGATTTGTATAACAGACTTGTGAATAGAAAATAGAGAGCACAAGAAGAGGACATAAAGATGAGAGAACATGTAATCAGACAGTTCTGTGAAGTTGAGGATGAAGATCATTTGAAGAGAATCTTGAAGCCTTTTGGAACTTTATTGAGAACTAAGAGAAGAACAATTCTTATAATGGGAGGAAAAAATGAGGAAGTATAGAAAGAGACTGAGCAAGCAGTAATGCAAGTTCTTACAGATATAGTTGCAGGAAAGCATGTTGAATCAGATCCTCAGTAGAAGCAATCAGAGGAACTGCATGCAGAGGAAGTAGGTATTGAAGAAGTCCCATCTTCTTCACATATCAATATTGGCAAAGAATTAATGGACATTAAAGGAACCAAAGTGACACTAGAATCAGATGATTTAGTATTTCATGATCTAGGAAACATTGTTGACAATTTGGCTTTAGAAGAGCAAGAGAAGATTACAGAATTAGAAAAGGATACAGAGGCAGTGGAAGCACCAGCTGTATCAGAATCAGTTCTAGCAGAGCAGACAGTTAAAGGTAAACAAATTTTGAGAGAGGTCACTACCCCTAGTGCACCTGATAGTAAGAAGAGACAAATTGGTTCAATTTTTGAAGACCTTGGAAAAGAAGTTGAAGATGATGATTAGCTTGAGTTCATCACATCTCTTAATAAAATTATTGGAAAGAATAAGAAGGTGAAGGACCTTGAAGGCAAAGTTAGAGTTTTGATAGAGAAACTTGAGAGTGTGATCAGCACTAAGGTATTTGAATCGGATCCACTTGAGAAAGCTAAAATGGTAATAAACTCTTTTGACTCTGAATTTTCTAACTTAAAGGTTATTGCTAGAATAAAAGTTTAGGAAGCCTTTGAAGCAAAAATGCAACAAAATTTAAGTGTAAATATTCAAAATGATATTTGTAATTTGGATGTATGCATAAAGAATTTGAGCAAACATTTTGAGACTGGAAAGAGTTTGTATATACAATGCATAAAATCAGAAATCCTAACAGCTGAAGAAGATAAGAATATCAGAGAGAAGATAGATGCAATTACAGCTGAAACAAACACCTTGACAAGCCCAAATGTAAAGATAAGTTCTGTGGAGAAGAACATAAGGAAGTTAAATGATGAAATCAGAATGTTAGCAGTGGAGAAGAACAGAAAGATGATTAGGATTAACATCTTGAGAGAGCATATCTCAATCAAGACCTCAATTGTTGAAGACCATATTGAGCAGTGTCTTTCAGCAAAGACATCTTTTTAGAAGTTTAGCTTTAATTCCCTGCAAGCTTGTCAGACAGCAGCATACGGATTGAGTACTCTACTCAATGTTGCTGAATCCATCAGGAAGATATGGGAGAAAAATTTTGAATCATGGAAGTCAGAGTTTGGTGACTGTATTGTAAGCCTACTGGCTTTGCAATAGCTGATAACAAGGTATCAAGTTTTTTATTAAAATTTTTGTACACCCTATCTTTGTCATTGTTGTCAAAGGGGGAGAGATAGCAAAAAATTGATAATATGTTGAGGAAGGATACTCATAGGGGGAGCTATTCTATGGAGTACAATATTGTATATGTGTTGTATAACATTTGGCCACAATTTTGTGTAAATGCTTTGAAGTTTTGTTTGCACACTTAGCCAATTTTCCCATATGTTGCCACCAATGACAAAGGGGGAGATTGTTGGCAATTTGGCTAATGTGGATGCATAGATGTTGTCATTATGGAAACATACGATCTCTACTAAGAGTGCAGAATCTGGAATGCAAGTATGGCAAGTTGAAGAAAGAAATTGTCTAAGTATGGATACAGTGATCTTGACAGAGCACCCGATGAAGATTTAGTTGGCGACGTCCACTGGAGAAATATTTTTGTTTGTGCAATTAATTGAAGCTTCTATAGAGTATGAGGATACCTCATCTTAGTGCACATAAAGTTTGGAGCAGTACAGAAAAAGTTATTCAAAGTTTACCGAAGATAGTTTTTGCAGACAGAACAGTTTTGGAGATAGTATTAGTGAAAGAGTTAAGGGATTATTTTTTCTTGTCAAAATAATGACTTAACATTATGAAGGGATGACATCCTAGATGTTTACTCTTGGATAAATATTTTGGAAGCTGACCATGTAATGTTATTAGCTCTAATAACTCATATATTAGGCATACTTGAAATGTAATGATAAGGATATGATTTGATGTGTGAAAAGAAAGAAAAGGATAACTTGCAATAGTTGTATATTGTGATAGCAGAAAAGGATATTGATGCAAAGTTGTAAGCAGTACCATACTATAGTCAGAAACATTTTGTATTACCTATTTGGGCAGTGAGCTCAGCTAGTGATCAAGTTTTGTAATCTAACTCCTAACAGGGTTAAGGCTTCTAACAAGGCCTAAAGTCCTTTAACCAGGACAAATCTACTATATATTGTAAATTGACTCTTAACAGGGTCCAATATCCCTAACAAGATACTTTTGATTAGTGATCTTTGTGGGTACCATCCCCACCGAGGTTTTCCCTTGGCCAGGGTTTCCTCGAGAACATATCATGTGTTATGAGTTCTTTCTATTGACTACTATGTTTGTTAATCAGCTTGATAATCTTTGTATGCACTAAAGTAATCTATTATATCCATAAGTGGGCAAAAGTAAAAGTTTGTGAAATACTGATTCACCCCCCCCTCTTAGTATTTCCTATTTCTAACACCCATATACTACCATTCTTTGTTCCACCAAGGATTACTTTTCTAGAAATTATTTGGCAACTAATGTTAACTAATAAGGAGCATCTAGCCTCCCTCAAAAAGGGTACATTTACTCCTAGACACTTTTGTGTATGCAACTTCACAATTGGGAAGAATGCATTTGCCAAGTTAAATGATTGGCTAGCTCAATTCAAAATGAATGTTGCAGCACCCATATATGTTGATATAGAGGGTTTCATTGTAATGGCTAGGAAATATTACACTCCTACCATTCTTATAAATAAAAGACATGAGGAGTATCTGTTACCTAATTTTTCTATTCCATACAAATTTTGTTAGGCTAGATTCTATCCAAGGTCTGCATTTTAACCCTATTGAACCTCTAAGAAATTTTCATGGCCTTGCGCCTTGTCTTCTGGACTATGCAAACACTCAACAATCTGGTTTGAACCCCTTTTATTTGAAAAAGTGACTGTTATAGAAAAACAACCCTCAAAACCCTTTGGGCCTGTTCTAATTTGTCGTTACCTTTTTCAGCCACTTAAGTCTCCATTTCCCATGTGCACTCTATAAGCTCAGCCTAGTCGCAAGATCTCTAAAACCTGGTGGAATATTCTTTTATATCTCTCAATCCTGCAATTCCCCTTGGTTTGCAAGATCTCCCAGTCAAAAGGATTTTTCCTTTTTCATTCAATGACTGAGTGATTATGTTTGCAAGATCTCTTATTCCTGATGGTTAAGTCCTTAACACCCTATGATCTGGCAAGTAGTTAAAGTTTTGTTTGGTGGTCTCAGTGCTAAGGAGGCAGAAACAACAAATGAAAGAGTGACACATGTTAGATGGGCCTAGTTTACTCAAGTCCTAAGTGTTTCTGATTAAGAGGGTTAATCTCTATAATCAGATAGTTTTCGCATGTTCGTAAGACTTAATCTTATGCCTTGCAATCATGCGATGACTGTTGATCTTCCTTACAATGCCGCATTTCAGTTGTCAGTGGGTCTACTGCCAATTATTGCTAAGGTTTTTTCTTCTTATTGGTCGAAGGCTCGTGATGTGGAGATTTGTCAGAGTGGGCCCAGTGTGTTGTCTTTCTTCAAGATCTGATGACTGTCTTATGATCTAATGGAATATTCTTAGCCCATGCAATCATACGCCAACCATTGATCTTGCTTTATCATCAAGGCTCTATCAGGTGGGTCCTTGTATCCTGATGTGCTCTTGTTTCATTTGCTAGTTGGATGATGACAGGGATTTGTCAGTGGGACCATTGTCAGAGAATCTACAAGGGGGCTAGCTTAATGAAGATCTACGATTGTCTTATGATCTAAAGGAATCTTTTGAGCCGTGAGATCATGTGAGAGCTGTCGATTGGGTATTAGGCCATGAAGGAAAGCAGAGTGGGTCCTATGCTAGATAATCTAAGGTGTCTGTGAGGCAAGCAATAATATCATGACAAGTGGTAGGATGGGCCCAAGTTTGTAGGTTCAGTTAGGAAATCGCTCAATCAGAAAGAGTATTCTAAAGACTTCAAGTGATTTGGTGACTATCAAAAGTGGGATCAATGCTCGTCACATGATAGCCAGAATAAGCTAGAGTTAGTGAAATGATTGGGTGATGCAGTGACTAAAGGGAAAGGAGAACCTAAAATGAAGGCGTTAGTCATGTATTCACCAGATGAGTTAGGGTTAAGATTTGAAGTGGTACCCGAGTAAAATAGAAGATCTAACGGCCACATTTTAAAAGATAGATCAGGTTTGAATATCAGTCGTAGATGAAAAAAAGGTTGGCACCACCTATGACTGTTATATTGTTTCAAATTCAAATATCTGAGAGTACCAGATTTGAATAGTTATGGCAAGCCTGAGTTGCAAAGAGGTAGATAGATCAAGTTGGCTTGTCTGCAAGTAGATATAGTACAGGGATGGACACACAAATAGTAATCTAATCGGTTGGGATATTTTAATGGGCATTTATGATTAGAATTGATAGAATTAGGGTTTTTATGAAAATCTATGTAACCCTAATTAGGTTTTTCTCCTACCTGCGTGCATTTGAGGAGATGTATATAATGTTTTTTGGAGCTTTTAGAGCTTAGAGTTTTCATTTTGTAAAAAGAATTTTCTCTTTCTAGGAGTTATCTATGGCATTCTTTCTACCCTCTGACTTTTACAGTTTGTGATCTTTCATTGAAATCTCAGAGTCAATAGAGGCTATCCGTGGCATTTGTTCTACCCTCTGGTATTTCCCTTGTCTGTATTTCTCTTATTGAATATAATATACTAGCTTTGTTAGAGAAATCTTGGAGTTCTAGGGCCCTTCTTTCTTTCAGCTTATATGTGTAATATTGTGTCTGATCTGATTTGAATGAGTTTATGGGTATACTTTAGCCCCCTGTCATTCTGTCTCATTCCTGTGCCCTTTTGTTGAAGAGAACATCTTCTTGTAGGTCATAGCTTGTGTCTTTTGTCCAAACCCCTCTATGAAACACTTATGCAAGCCTATTTAGAAAGATTGTGTCCTATTAGATGTGAGAGCTTTCATGCTGATTTGGTCAGTGTATCTTGTTCATTTCATTTTGTTGTATCACCTAGTAGGTAGTTTTCTTTCAGTTATTTCCCTTTTCATGCATTCCTTCCATCCCTTTTCCCTCAAGAATTTACTTTCCTGTCAAGAATAAAATTAAGGTGATTATCCAAGAGGAACCAGCCTAGAACCTAGAGGTCTCATCTCAGTTAGCATAGGTCCCAAAACCTAGAGATGATTCCCATGTTATACTAGGTTATCAATACCAAGAGAGCTTGAAACAAGGGTGCAAACTTAGTGTATAAAAATTCTAGCATGCCCGGTGGGATAGCATAAGAAGTTCATTTTTTAAAAATATTATGTTATCTCTGATATATTGATTGCATAATACAGACTTTTAGAAGTCTTTATGTCAAGTATATCTGGTGACTCCACTGATTTCACAGATCTAGGCTAAACTTGTTCAAATTTTATGAGAAAGATTTAGACTACGAGCTCAAAGCCTACCAAATTTTTAGAGTTTCCCTTAAAAAGAGGCTACAAAGATAGATCAACCCAGAGAACATCTTCTACAAGGAGAGTATAGTCTACACCACCTGATACTTTAGAAAGGAGACCTTTTCCCTTTCATCTCAGAAGAAGAGGAAGATCTCTAACTAGAGATCTAGAAGAAGATTCAAATCCAACACCAAATACAACTCACATAGTTGCTTCTCAAATTTCAGCTCCTACAATGGCTAGATAGTATGCTTTTGCACCTTTCAACCAAGGGAGTCCATTGAACTTTGCCCAAGATCATGATGTGCCCTTGGTGGCACTAAAGAGTCTACCTAATTTCATAGGTGAAGGACAAACTACAGCTTTTGAGCATATAAGAGATGTGACCACTATTTGTAGTATACATAATATAACTCAAGAAGATGTGGCCACCAAGTTATTAGTAGCCTCTCTCAAAGGTGAGGCTCTTGAATGCTTTAGATCATTAACTATTGGTTCTATTACTTCATGGGATGAATTAGGGGATGCATTGAGTAAACATTTTGAGGATAAATCAGACAACTTGTCTTTGGTTGAGCAGTTGACAACCATTAAAAGAGACCCTCAAGAACAAATGATAGATTATAACAATAGATTTCTCAAAACATGGAATAGAATTCCAGTCTCGGTGAGGCCATCAGCTAACCATGCTTTTCTATACTTCTTGCAAAGTTTGAATGGTCAGATCTCTGTCATAATCCAATCTATGGGTGGTACCTCTCTACCCCAAGCTTTTGACATAGCGATCAAAGCTGAAAATTGTTTAATCCAGGCTAGCATGATAGAAAGAAGGCCACCCATGCCCATCTTTCCTAGCCTTCATCCCATTACACCTCTACAAGTACCCCAATTTACCCCTAGTCCCACCATATTAGCACCTCAGGCCAGTACTAGCGGTCAAGAGCTAAAAACAAGTTTCTCTCAAGAGTTGCAAGAAATGAAGAATAGTCAACAAACTAGCCAGCAAGAAATGACAAATTTGTTGCAGACTTTGACTAAAGAGGTCACAAACCTAAAGAAGCAAGGGCAAGGCATCAGACCACCCTTTCAGCCACAAGGCCAAGGTCCTAATCAACAATATTAAAATTAGGGATAGCCTTATCAACAAAATAGGCCACTATACCAAGGAGGTTATCAAGGACAAAGACAAAATTTTAATCAAAGACCATTCCAACTATACAACCCTACACCTCTCAATTCTATGAATCTAGTTAGGGACATGGTCCCTAGTCAAAATAATATGGTTATGGACAATGAATGGTGTTTCCCTTGTAATCAACCTCATAATTAGGCTACATGTTCAAATGGATGGATGAACCAAGCACTAATGGTTTAGAATGCCTCACAAGCTCAATCAGAAGCTTCTTCCAGTGGATCAATTCCTCAATAAGAACCACAAGAGAATGAGACTACTCTTTTCAATTGGGAGTAGTAAGACTTCAATGGAGTCATTGGTGAACCTTCCATTGCTGCTAACACAAGGTCAAAGAGAAGAGCTCAAGATATGGAGTGAGTAGATTCTGGGACTAAGGCTACTATATCTGTAGAGCCACTGTAGCAAGCTACTCCCATCATATCTAAGAAGGCTCCTGTCATTACAAGCAAAGAGGGCCAGACTCTCAAAGAGGTGGAACCTATCATAGTAAAAGCACAACAAAGAGTACATACTATGACACCTTTCAACATTGTAGACAACATGAAGAAGGTGAACATTACTATGTCTATGTGGGACTCTTTGGCTATTCCAAGGCAACCTGAGATTTTGAAGAAGGCTATGATTGAAATGACAACTCCTCAGCCTACAAAAGAAACTACAAAGCTAGTGTTGGTCAACATTGATCAAGAAAAGGAGGCTCAAAGTTGCAACTCCAAAGCCAACACCATTCAATGTAGGAACTCAAAACCCCCTCCCTTTTATGTATCTTTAATTATTGGAAAATCCTTAGTACATAATTGTATGGTAGATAGTGGAGCTACTAGTACTATAATGCCCAAAAAGGTGGTTGACCAATTAGGACTTAAATATGAACCCCTCCAAAAGAAGGTTACACAACTTGATGGATCCTTAGTTAACACTATAGGTGTGGCTAAGGATACTAGTCTAATCCTTCATGCAAGTCCTAATTTCTCTATCCTACTTGATATATACATCATAGATCTCTCTGCTTTATTTTCCATATGTCTATCAAGGGAGTTCATAGCCAAAATAGGAGGCTACCTTTCTTCTGACTGGTCTCACACCCTTTTTCACACAAGATATGGTACCAAGGTTACCATTAAATCTGAATCATTGGCAACACACCATATAGAGCCATATGTGTCCAATACCATCAATGCAAGCTGCCCTTTATTTGATAGCAATGATTTCCCAATTATCAAAGAAGAAAACACTAAGACAAAAAATATCCCTGATATTTTATTAGATGAACTAGAATCAGAAAAGGTTTTTGAGGCCCAAGAAAATGTCATTTGGGATGCTAGTTTGGGGAGTTATTTGATACAAGAAGGTGGATTTATAGAGCCAAATCTTCTCAAAGAGGACATTGATTCAGAGGATCAGAGCAACCAGGTTTGGGAATTATTTTTTGATGGTGCTAGAAGTAGACATGGTTCTGGTGGTGGTGCTATGCTAGTTTTCCCAAAAGGAGAAAGATACTATACAACTTTCAAGTTCAGTTTCTCCTGCACTAGCAACACTGTAGAATATGAAAGCCTAGTGAATGGACTGGAATGGGCTAGAAAAAGAGGGGTTAAGGCCTTAAAAGTCTATGGTGATAGTGAGTTAGTAGTTATCCAAGTGAGAGGGATAAGTGCAACAAAAAATGACACCTTGAAAGCATACAAACATAGAGTTTGGGATGTAATTGAAGACTTTTGTGCTTTCAATATTATTTCCATCCCTAGGAAGCTAAATCAAAATGTAGATAGATTAGCTGTTGTTGGATCTCAGTATAACATTCCTAATGGTATTTCAAAGGAGGAGACCCAACAACATATCAAAGTGATTTTCAGACCTTCTATCCCTGATAATAATACTAATTGGCAAGTGTTTGACAATGATGAGAAAATTTTGCAATTCTTGTTTGAAGAGGATGTCTTCTCAAATTATAACCAAGACAGACTATTGCAAAACTATGGTGACCAAGTAATACAACTTAAATCTAATAAGATGCCTAGAGTTCTTGTCACCTTAGAGACTATCTTTAATAAGGATGATCAAGTTAAGAAAAACAAAGTTGGCCTAGTAGTTCGACAAGAACACTATGTTGAATTAGCATTGGAACCAGACAAAAGTTTACAATTTGGAATAGTAAATACTGATTTAGAAAAGTAGGCTTACACCCAATTATTCAAGGAATTCAGTGATGTATTTGCATGGAAATATGAAGACCTCAAAGGTTTTAATCCAGCCCTTGCTAATCACACTATTGAATTAGAACCTAATGCCAAACCAGTGAGACAAAAACAAAGGCCTGTTAATCCCAAGCTTGAGCCACTTATGCATAAAGAGGTGCTCAAATTAATAGAAAGTGGTATCATCTACCCCATCAAACATACTACTTGGGTTTCCAACCTTGTTCCTGTAAGGAAGAAAAATGGGGAATTGAGGTTATGTGTTGACTTCAGGGATCTTAACATGGCCTCTTTAAAAGACCACCATCCATTACCTTCTATGGAACAAATCTTACAATGTGTCTCTAGATCTGAGATTTTCATTATTGGATGGCTATTTAGGATACAATCAGATCTTAGTTAATGAAGAGGATCAATATAAGACTACATTTACAACCAAGTGGGGAACCATGGCTTATCAAAAAATTCCCTTTGGTTTGTCAAATGCAGGTGCTACTTTTCAAAAGGCAATGGATATGGCCTTTAAAAGCCTCATGTACAAATTTTTATTGGTCTACTTAGATGACATAACTGTCTATTCTAAACATGTAGTAGATCATATCAAACATCTGAGGAAGATCTTTGAAAGATGTAGAGAGTTTGGGATATCTCTTAATCCCAAGAAATGTGTGTTTGCAGTTCATGAAGGAAAATTTCTAGGATATATAGTGTCCAAAGAGGGGATTATTGTAGACCCTAAGAGGATTGTAGCCATCCTAGAACTACCCTTGCCACATCATAAGAAAATCCTTCAGTCTTTCATAGGAAAGATTAATTTTTTTAGGCATTTCTTGCCTAATATTGTAGATTTATTGAAGCCTTTGATAGCCATGTTAAAGAAGAGTTCAACTTTTAACTGGACTAGAGAAGGAAAAGCCAATTTCCAAGCTATCAAAGAAGCCTTGATAGAGGCTCCTGCTCTATTAAACCCAAATTTTAGTAAGAATTTTATCCTTTATACTTATGGAGGTCATGATACTATATCTGCTATGCTGACTCAAGAGAATTCAGAAGGGTTGGAGTAGCCTATTGCTTTCTTCAGCAAAGGTTTAAAAGAGTATGAATAAATATACTCTTTTGTGGAAAAACATGTACTTGCTATGGTAAAAAGTCTTAAAAGGTTCAGATATCTATTGACCCATAACAAGGTACACTTGAAGGTTACTCATCCAAGTGTTAAAGAATTTTTTCTTTCCAAGAACCTAAATGAGAAAAGAGTTGGTTGGATTACCAAAGTGATGGAATATGACATTGATATCCAAACCACCAAGCTAGTTAGAGGAAGAGGTCTTTGTGAGCATTTGGTAGAGGATGAAAGTTCAAAGAAATTAGAGAAAATAGATGCATCTCTAGTTGTGCATTCTACAAAGGAACATGCCAAGGCATCAGGTTGGTTGCCTAACATGATTCATTACTTAAAGATAGGACAATGTCCTACAGGTCTAGATTCAGTAGGAAGAAGATATTATAGATTACAATCTACTCCCTTTGTGCTGATAGATGGGGTTCTTTTTAGAAAGGATCACAATGGTGTCCTTCTAAGATGTATTGATTCAGAAAAGATAGTTGATGTCCTGTTTGAATTTCATGATGGACCTTCTAGAGGTCACTTTTCTCCTAGGACTACTACTTTTAAAATCATGAGGGCCGGATATTATTGGCCATCTATCTTCAAGGATGGTCATGATTATGTGAGAAAATGCATCAAATGTGTTATGTTTGCAGGAAAAGAAAGGCTTGTGGCTCTACCCCTTCAGCCAGTTAGAACAGAGCAACCATTCATGAGATGGGGCATACATTTTATTGGTATGATTAATCCTCCATCTAGTGCAGGACACAAGTGGATAATCACTGCAACAGATTATTTCACTAGATGGACAGAGGAAGTTGCCTTAAAAGAATCAAATGAGAGTGTTGTCTTGAGTTTTTATGATGATGTAATTCATAGATTTGGCACTCCAGACTCCATAATATCAGATAATGCATTGGCATTCATAGAACTTAAAGTCTCAAAATGGGAAATCAAAAATGGTATCTATCTGAATACAAGTTCAAATTACTACCCTCAAGGCAATGGTTTTGCAGAATCAACTAATAAGAACTTGATTAGGATAATCAAGAAAACTTTGCAAGATAACCAAAGAGATTGGCATACTAAATTGAAGTCTGCCTTATGGTTAGACAAGATTACCCCAAAGAAGATTATTGGGAATTCTCCTTATGTATTAGTATATGGCAGAGAAGATAAGTTGTCCATTTCAACTGAATTTCTAGCTTTGGATTTGGCCACTCAATATGTCCTATTTGAATAAGGAGATCCCTTACAAATCAGGTATGCTTAGCTCATAGAGTTAGAGGAACTTAGAGACAAATCCATGAAAGATATGGAGTTCCATTAGATACAAAAAAAGAAAAGTTTTGATAGAAGAGCCAAGGCTAGAGACTTCAAAGTTGGAGATGTAGTCCTAAAGTGGGATGAATTCAGATCAAAGCCTGGCAGACACACAAAGTTTGATTCCTTTTGGGGTGGACCATTTGTTATTACAGAATGTAAGGGGCCTAATGCTTTTCAGCTATCAACACTAGGAGGAGATGCCTTTCCTATTTCAGTTAATGGATTCCACTTGAAGCCTTTCTTTGAGGTCAATCCTTCCTTGTAAATATCTATAAATATGTTTCCTATTTTTTGTCCTTGCTTTCTAGGTTAGTTTTCCCTATTTTCCAAGAAGTGCCCGTGCACAATTTTGTCCCTTTGGTTCTAAGTCTCTCTCTCTATTAAGAAGGTTCTTTGTTCAAAGTGATGACTCCTATGCCCAATGTATCATTTTAAGGCCACTGATCAATGTCTAGCAGGCTGACATCCAGCAGAAATCACCAAAATGTTACCCAATTTTTCTGTTCCATACAAATTTGGTTAGGTTGGATTCTATTGAGGGTCTGCATTTTAACCTTGTTGAACCTTTGATAAATTTTCATGGCCTTTCATCTTGTCTTTTGGTCTTTGCAAACACTCAACAATCTGGTTTGAACCCCTTTTATTTGAAAAAGTGACCATTATAGCAAAAAAACCCTCAAAACCCTTTGGGCCTGTTCTAATTTGCCGTTACCTTTTTTGGCCACTTAAGTCTCCATTTCCCATGTGTGCTTTATAAGCTTAGCCTAGTCACAAGATCTCTAAAACCTAGTGGAATATTCTTTTATATCTCCCGATCCCACAATTACCCTTTGTTTGCAAGATCTCCCAATCAAAAGGCTTTTTCCTTTTTCATTCGGTGACTGAGCGATTGTGTTCGCAAGCTCTCTTATTCTTGGTGGTTAAGTCCTTAACACCTTACAATCTGGTGAGTAGTTAAAGTTTTGTTTGGTGGTCTTAGTGCTTAGGAGGTAGAAATAACAAAATAAAGACTGACACATGTCAGATGGGCCCAATTTACTAAATTCCTAAGCATTTCTGATTAAGAGGGTTAATCTCTTTAATTGGATGGTTTTCGCATATTTGTAAGACTTAATCTTATGCCTTGCGATCATGCGACGACCGTTGATCTTCCTTATAATGCAGTGTTTCAGTTGTTAGTGGGTCCATTGGTAGTTATTGCTGAGGTGTTTGCTTCTTATTGGTTGAAGGCTTGTGATGTGGAGATTTTTCAGAGTGGGCCCAATGTGTTGTCTTTCTACAAGATCTGACCATTTTCTTATGATCTGATGGAATATTCTTAGCCCATGTGATCATATGCCAACTGTTGATCTTGCTTTATTGTCAAGGCTCTGTCAAGTGGGTCCTTGTGTTCTGACATGCTCGCATTTCATTGGCTAGTTGAATGATTATAGGGATTTGTCAGTGGGACCATTATTAGAGAATCTATAGGGGGGCCAGCTTAATGAAGATCTACGGTTGTCTTATGATCTAAAGGAATCTTCTGAGCTCTGAGATCATGCGATAGCCATCGATTGGGTATCAGGCCATGAAGGAAAGTAGAGTGGGTCCTATGCTAGATAATCTGAGGTGTCTATGAGGCAAGTAATAATATCATGACAAGTGGCAAGATGGGCCCAAGTTTGTAGGTTCATTTGGGCAATCACTCAATCAGAAAGAGTATTTTGAAGACTTCAAGTGATTCGATGACTATCAAAAGTGGGATCAGTGCTCATCACGTGATCACCAGAATAAGCCAAAGTTAGTGAAATGATCAAGCGATGTAGTGACAAAAGGGAAAGGAGAACATAAAATGAAGGCCTTAGTCATGTATTTTCTAGATGAGTTAGGGTTAAGATCTAAAGCGGTACCCGGGTAAAATAGAAGATCTGACGACCACATTTTAAAAGATAGATCAGGTTTGAATATGAGCTGTAGATGAAAAAAAAGTTTGGCACCACCTATGACTATTATATTCTTTTAAATTCAAATATCTAAGAGTACCAAATCTGAATAGTTATGGCGAGCCTGAGTTGCAGAGAGGTAGATAGATCAAGGTGGCTTGTCTGTAAGCAGATACAGTATAGGGATGGACACGCAAATAGTAATCTGATTGGTTGGGATATTTTCATGGGCATTTATGATTAGAATTGATAGAATTATGGTTTTTATGAAAATCCATGTAACCCTAATTAGGTTTTTCTTCTGCCAGCATGCATTTGAGGAGATGAATATAATGTTTTTTGGAGCTTTTAGAGCTCAGAGTTTACATTTTGTAAAAAGAATTTTCTCTTTCTAGGAGTTATCTGTGGCATTCTTTCTGCCCTTTGACTTTTATAGTTTGTGATCTTTCATTGAAATATTAGACTCAATAGAGGCTATCCATGGCATTTGTTCTACCCTCTGGTCTTTCCCTTATCTATATTTCTCTTATTGAATATAATATACTGGCTTTGTTAGAGAAATCTTGGAGTTCTAGGGCCCTTATTTCTTTCATCTTATATGTGTACTATTGTGTCTAATCTAATTTGAATGAGTTTGTGGGTATACTTTATCCCCCTATCATTCTATCTCATTCTTGTGCCCTATTGTTGAAGAGAACATCTGATTGCAGGTCACAACTTGTGTCTTTTGTCCTGACCCCTCTGTGAAACACTTATGCAAGCTTGTTTAGAAAGATTGTGTCTTATTAGATCTGAGAGCTTTCATGTTTATTTGGTCAGTGTATCATGTTCATTTCATTTTGATGTATCACCTAGTAGGTAGTTTTCTTTCAGTTATTTCCATTTTCATGCATTCCTTCAATCTCTTTTCCCTCAATAATTTACTTTCCTGTCAAGAAGAAAATTAAGGTGATTATCCAAGAGGAACCAGCCTAGAACCTAGAGGTCTCATCTCAATTGGCATAGGTCCCACAACCTAGAGATGATTCCCATGTTATACTAGGTTATCAAGACCAAGAGAGCTTGAAACAATGGTACAAACTTAGTGTATAACAGTATCCTAAGAAAGATATGATCAGGAACATTATAGAAGATGAAGAAGTGGAAAAGATATCATATCAACTCAATGAGTTACTCTCATTGGAAAAGAAAATAAAAAAGAAAGGATTTTTCTTTGGAGGTTTCTACCCTACAGTGCCCTATCTACAAAGGCTAGATATGATGATGAACAATTTCCATACATTGGTCAACTCAATTGAGGACCAACAAGATGACAAGGAAAGGGAGAAAGAAAAACATTCAGAATCAGAATGTGAGGATAGCATGATGGAGGCTACCTAGTATACAACCCTCCTACTATGGGACAAGGATCTCCTATTAGGCAAGAAGGAGAATCAAATATAGTTATGGACTTGATAGAGCTCTCTAGCTCTCAAGCTACTAGTGAGCCTCCTTTTAAGAAGAAAATATTGCAAATAGGAGAGTCTTCACAAGCAAAGGTCCTTGAGATGAAAATAGATAGAGTAAAATCTCTCTTTCCAGGACATAGAGCCTATGATCACCAACTTAGGAAGTAGATCAGGGAAGAAAAGAAGAAAAGAAAAATGATAGTAGAGGATGTTGACTTGCCTCTGGCCCATGGATAGGATGAGAGAATGTTGGAACAAGATGCCTTTCTAAAGGATGATTATTTCATTAAGATAAATGAATTCAAGGATTTCCTTTTATGGCACAAGCAAAAACAGGTGGCTTCCAATGTTCAGATCAAGGAAGATGGCCAGATACCTGATGAAGCCATCCAAGCTTTAATGAATTATGATCCTGAATCTGAAACCATCATCCCTGAGGAAGTTAGGAAATTAGTAAAAGCCAGCAACATACTACTTGTACCTGAGTGGGACTTGGCCTCTGCTTTCATCATTGACCAAATAAGAAAGCACGAGAATATAAATTTGACTTTAGAAAACCAAGTGGGGGATTTGATAAGAGGGTTTGGATATAGCCCCAAAAATCAGGCACTAGCTATGTGGAGCCTCTATCCAAAGGATTTGAAGCCTTCCTTGCTGAACATCCAATAAAATTTGGATGGTAACAAAATTGTGTGGTCAATCCACAACACTAGAGATCTTGAGATCTCACAAGTACTAACTCACTTTTCTAGGTTAAATAAAGACAAAACCAAACAATTATCAGAAAGGCACCAAAAAAATTTTAATGATTATAGTGCATTGGTGAGAGATAGAGAAGTACATATAATAAAGGAGAAATTTTTAGAAAGATATGTGGGAGATTTACAGCAATAAATTGTCAACATATATACCCCTACACCACTAGAGTAGCTTGCACCACTAGAAATTAAAATTCTAAATGAAGAGGAAGTTGTTGCAACAAATGAGAAAGTGAATGAAGAAAAGACTGAGGCTATTGCGCAATCCTTGTTAAAAATCTTGCAACATAGGATATAAGTTTTGAAGGATAAGGCAGAGGTAGTTTATACTGCATATAATAAGTTGCCTAGTTTACAAAGTGAGGTAAACAATTTTTTTTCTATTTTAAGTACTTGTCATTCAACTTGGTCAATAAGGGAATCATTGTTTGAAAGAATAGCTGCAGTGCAATCTCTAAGGAATGACATCCCAAAATTAGTTTTGCAAGTGGGAGTTGAAGTTGCAAAGATTGGTTTTGCAAGTGGGAGTTGAGACAAAGATGGCAATTTTTGGACCTAGTTTCAATAGGTTCATTTCTTAGATCAAAATAGAGGAAGGAGAAGTAAAGAATTTGGATACATGGAGGTCAGACATTGATCTCATACTGCCTAAGAAAGAGGTTTTCCTTAAAGATAGCAATGAGGTTGACATAGATCACTTCAACATAGTTCTGGATGAAGCTTTCAAGGCAGAGATGGACTTCAGCAAGTTCATCATAGATATAAAGCAGATTTTTGATGCAAGATTGGAGAGATAGAAGAAACAATTGCAAAGCATTCAACATCTCCCATGGCCCATAGAGGAACAGGTTACTACATGGGACAATATGACAAAGTCCAAGAGGAGTAAGCCTGCAATAGATGACCTTGATGATTTGGATGATGAATGAGATCCAACAATGCACCTAACCTATGAGCACAAGGAGAGAAACTAATCATATAGAGGATGATGTAAATTAGCCAGATGGTAGTCATCATTCACACAACAAACTTTAGCAGTTGCATCTGAATACCTACAGACAAAGGTGCAGCTCAAAGTGGAGGTTCAACATAAGAGGAAATAACTTTTGGCACTGCTTTCCCTCTTTTCTATTATTATCTTAAACTCTTTTGTATTTTAGTGCAAGTCACTATTAGAGCCACCCATAGATTTTTGCATCCTTTTCTCAAGGATCCCAAGGTGGTCTCTCTATATATAGTTATTTTTTTACTCACACCAGAAGGTGGTGAAATACTTACTGCCATAGGAGCTTATAGATTTAGTTTTTTATTCTCAAGAATCCAATTTTTCTCAATGTACTAATACAAGAATTTTATCAATAAAATATAATAAATTTCCATGTATATCTTTATTTTTCTTCATGTATGGTGTTGATTTCTCCGTGTGTTTAAATTTGCAAGGAATTTTAGATACATCTCTCTACAAGGTAGATAGTGAGGTTGAAACTTGAGTTCCTTTCAAGGGAGGGATAAATCTTGAGTGAGGTCTCTGAGATTCCAATATTCATATGAGAATTAGATAGTATGATTTATGCATAAGAGGGTAATTTGTAAGGCATTTTATATGGAGTTTGGGTGTGTTTGACTTGAGAGATTTTTTGTAGATGTGCATTTATTGACTCTGATGCCCTAGGATTTGGCACTAGTCTATGCTTATTTTGTAGTTGTTTTCATGATCAATCAAATTAAAATGATTTACTTTAAATTGTATGAGTTATATGATTAGATCTGTATCGAGTGTACAGGTCATAATTGTGATATTTGAAGAATTCAATCTTGAGAGGTAATACCCAACTGAAGCTTTAAGCTCAAAGAGAAGAAGGATTATAAATCCTTAATACCTTAGTGTTGATTATTGTTGATGTATCTATTGGGACTACTAGAGTTATAAATCATAATTTTCTAATTAGGTTTTGATCATCTGCAATTTTGAGCACTAACAAAATTGGTGACTCTATTGGGGAATCTCTAAAAAAATTTGCAATTAATTTGCTAAGAATTCTGCTAGTAATTTATTGCTACATATAGAAGACTAGTTTATCAATCTATTCCTACAGGATTGTGGGTGGCGAATCTAAGCTTTGTGTTCCCAATTGATGGTAAAAGATTTTGCAAATTTTGTGATTATCTCATCAAAATATTGAGTAGGCTAAGGAATACTATGTAATACTATAAGGATCACTCAGACAGTAAAATGGGTGAAGAACTGCATACACCTAGTAGAAAGTAGTGGTCCAAGAGAGGAATAGCTGCAAATGATTCCCCTAGACCCGCTTAGGAATATGTACCAATTCTCACCCAAAATGAATCCTTGTCTTTTCCAAAAAATCTTGAGTTCCTTAGAAGAATGAACCCAGAGTCAGTTAGTCCTCCTCAGGGAGATGAGTTTATAGACATTGATTTCTTTCCTACACAAGAGAATCTAGAGTAGATAGAATATGCTTCTGCTATTGAAACTAAATCTATTGGTTCTAAGAAATTGTAGGAAGAATTCATTTCTTTAAGGAAAAAGGATAGGGAACTTTTTTTGGAAATTACTAAGAGACAAAAGGTGTGGGAACAAGAAATCTATGAGTTACTCATGGAAAGGCAAGAGCCCCTAAGGAAAATAAAAAATACTGAGGTCCAAGAAAGGCTTGGATAGTGATTTTTTTGGTGATGAAAGGGTTGTAGGACAACAAGTCAATAACAATGAAGAAAATCCCAAGAAATATGAGTTTTAGGGTGAGGGCCATGTCCTAAGGCAGTTGCATCCATCAGAGATCAAGAGAAATGAGGATCTGAGAAGTAAGGTGATGGATGTATCTAATAAGGGAAAATAAAAAGTAGTGGGAATTAGCATAAATAATCCCAAAAGGAATGAAGCTAATCATGCTACAATATCTCAAGCTAGTTTGGATCTAGAAAAGGATAGAAAAGCCAAGGAGGATTTGGCCATTTAACTAAAAATGTTAGAACTAGAGTCTGTTGCAGATGAGATTAAAAGAAAGATTACTTTCCTTCATACTAATATGAATACAAATGCTACAGTTCAATCCCTATTGTCAATGGACCAGAACCACAAAATTAGTCTACTGGTCTTGTGCCTCACACCCAAGCCTTAGTCTCTAATCAAGTGGTCCAAGGACCATTCAAAATGTAAGTCATATTGTCCCTTTGATTGGTAATGTTGCTAGAAATGTTGTGCATCAGAATACTAGAGGTGGGGCCCAAGCTTTACAAAATATTCAAAGGAGACTAGTCCATCTAGATAGATACATGCCATTATTCTTTGATGGTATCCCTGGTCAGCCAAATATCATTCCAAATGAGGTAAGAGACAAGATCCCTAAGTTCACTAGCAATAATGTTATTACATGTGAAGAGCATCTCAAGTCTTTTACTGATAAAATAAATAATTATGAGATTGAGAATGAAGATGTTGTCATGAAACTTTTTGTTCAATCTTTGATAGAAGATGCTAGGGATTGGTACAGAGGTTTACCTGAAAATAGTATTACCTCATGGGATGAATTTGTAAGGATTTTTAAAGAACAATATGTTGAACATGTCAATTCTAGGTACATGCTAAATGAATTTAATAATATCAAAAATCATGCAAATGAAAGTATGTCAGAGTTCAATAGTAGGTTTCAGAAGGCCATGTAAAAATTATTCCAAGTTCTAAGATTGGATGATGAAGTTTGTTTAACTACCTATTTCAATATTGTAGAGGGAAAGATGTCCTACCTCTTAAAAGATAAAATTCCATGTACTTTGAGGGATGCTTTTAAATTAGCAATAAATAATGAAAGCAATAGGAAAGCATCCAATCAAATGTATAAAAGGGATGAAGGTAGACTATGGAAAGAGACAAGGCCACATAATGTGAAACCTATCAAGGAAGAGGACAAGGTTGACAAATTGGCAAATGATGTTAAGGATTTGTCAACTAGATTTGATAAAGGTGGAAAGAGTTTCCAAGATAATAGACCACCCTATCAGAGATAGGAAAGATTCCCTAGGTTACATGACCAACCATATAAAACAAATTAGAAGGATGGGAAGCCTTTTTTTGATAACCAAGAGCCATAAAAGGTCAGGGATACACCTGATCCTTTGAAGAAAAATAATACCCACAATGTGGAAAAATGTTCCATGGTGTGTAGCCTACAACATGCCTCACTCACCTTTTCAATGTGTTGTTGCTCAAGCTCTAGAAGATGAGCCAGAAGATTTACCTGCAGGAGACCATGAAGGCTCTGAAAAGCCTGTAGTAAATATGTTCACCACCCAAAGGGTGGATGAATATGCCTCTTCAGATGATGAAGAGATAGTAGAAGATGTTGACTATAAGAGGAGGAATCTCCTTGCTTATGAGAAACAAGTATTTTCCCATTCTGATCATGAAGAATCTGATACTGAGACTAGTCAAATAAATATGAATAGACCAGAGATGGATGATAATCTTTGGAGAAAACCTAGTAAAGAAGAAATCAAGAATATGACTATAGAAGCTATTTCTCAAACTAGGTCCTCATACAACTTAAGAAACAGAAAGGTTGATGCAGATCAAGGAGTTCCTAGGTCAATCTTTGTCAAGAATGACTCTCAGAGTAAAGTTTCTTATAAACTGGTTGTTTCTACAAGTAAAGATAACAAAAATAAGTAGAAAACTATTGTAGTTCAGAATACTAAGAAAAATGAGGAAAATACCATAGAAAAAATAAATAAGAGGGCTAGTGGGAAAAGAAATATGTCTGATATTTCTACTGAGGCCCCAACTTTTGACATGAGACATGCCTTATCTCAAATGAAGGTATCAATTCCTTTGTTGGAATGCTAAAAATAAAAGAGCATAAGGTGACAACTTTGGCTCTGATTAATGAGCAAGAAGACATTCCTATTGTGATAGAAAAGATGATACAAATGACAGGATATGAGATAACTAAAGGAGTTTCCAATTTTTGTGTTGGAAATATTGTAACTCAAGAGCCTTCTTCCATTGATCCTTTTTATTTTACTCTAGTTGTAAATAATTTATTATTAAAAAATTATATGATGGACTCTAGTGCTAGAGCAATAGTGATGCCTTACCATGTGATGAAATAATTAGGACTTCAAGTGGATACCTCTAATGGCAGATTTTATGCCATGGATAATAGAGTTGTTCCTATTGTAGGGACTTTGTTTGGAATAGAGGTTAAAATTGTTGCATTTCTTGAGGCTACCTATAAAATAGATGTTGTCGTAGTTGATACCAAGCCTCATTATGGTACACTGTTATCTAGATAGTGGGCAGCAATAGGAGGAGGAAAGATGCAATTAGATCTATCATATGCTACAATTCCTATAAATGAGACTGAGGTAAAGTTGTATAGAGAACCTCATTCATTAGTCATGACTGAGATGGTAGCACCAGAGGATCTAAATTTTTGTGTAGATATTGACATGAGTAACCTTATGGTTGAGGAAATAGTGCCACAACTAAAAAATACTGACCTAATTATTGATGAGTTACTCTTAAAACAAGATGGGTTATGGTAGTTGTACTATGATGGGGGATTCTCTAAAGAAGGCTTAGGAGCTGGTGTTTTACTAATATCCCCATCAAGTATTACCTTTAAGTACTCTTTTCTGTTAACCTTCCAATGCACTAATAACACTGTAGAATATGAAGCTCTAATATTGGGATTAGATATTGCATTAAAACATGGTATAAGATGTTTAAAAGTCTATGGAGATTCCCAATTAATCATTGCTCAGATTAGATCATAGTATGCTGCTAAGGATGAAAAACTTAAGTTATACAAATATGTTGTCTAGAAAAGAATTGAATTTTTTTATGCTTTCAATATTCTATGGGTAGAAAGGTCAAAAAATATTATGGTAGATTTCCTTGCAAATGTTGCATTAAAAAGAGATGATGTAACCCTTACTGGAGTATCAAAATTGGAAGTGAAAAGTAGACCTGTTGTCCCTAATAATATTTGCAATTGGCAAGTCTTTGAATATGATAATGACATCTTAAGGTTTATTCAGGGTTTGGATTAGTATGATGGTTAGCATATTGATTTTCATGATTACAAAGAAGTGGTAAATGGGAAAGACTATATCATGGGAACTGAGATTGTTCAACTACCTTCTAATCATATTCATAAGGGCTTAATTGAGTTGGAAGGGATGTTCAAAATAAATAATAGCCACATGTCTCAAAAGTCAAATGCTAAGGTGGATGACCTGGAAGAGATAAACCTAGGGTCAAAAACTTCCCCACAAGTTACTTACATTGGAAGATCTCTTAGTAAGGATATAAGTAATAATATAATAAGGTTGCTAAAAAGATATAAACATGTCTTTACCTAGTCATATGATGACCACAAGGCCTATAAGGAAGACCTATTTCAACATGAGATTCCTTTGAAAGAAGACACCAAACCATTTAGGCAAAAGAAGAGGCCTATTAATCCCTTATTAGCTACTAAAATGCAAATAGAATTGACCAAGCTGAGGGATGTCAACATCATTGAGCCCAGTAGACATTCTTCTTGGGTCTCAAACTTAGTACCAATTAGGAAGAAGAGTGGTGATATAAGGTTGTATGTGGATTTCAGAAATTTAAATTTTGCTTCACTCGAAGAAAACTATATTGGACTACCTAATATGGAAGCTATGCTTCATAAAGTGACTAGCTGTGACTTGGTGTCCATGATGGATGGATTTTAAGGGTACAACCAGGTATTGGTCAAAGAATCAGAGTAGTTCAAGATAGAATTTACCACTCTTTGGGGAACATATGTGTATGTCAGTATGCCTTTTGGTTTAAAAAATGCTAGAGCAACATTCCAAAGGGCAATGGATGTAGCTTTTAAGGACCTCATTAATGTCCTCATGGTTGTATACCAAGATGATTTGACTACATACTCTAAGAGAGTTTAAGATCATTGTAATCACTTGGAGAAGGTTCTGATGAAGGCTCTAGAGTATGGTATCTCCCTGAATCCTAAGAAATCCCACTTTGCTATTACTGAGAGAAATTTACTAGGCCATATAGTGTCTAAAGAGGGAGTGAGAATTGATCATGAAAGGGTAGAAGCTATTAAGAAGGTCCCTGCTCCCAAAAATCTCAAAGGTGTCAAGTCTTTCCTGGGAAAAATAAATTTTGTCAGAAGATTCATTGCAAATTTTGCTGAATTAGTTAAACCCATTGTCAAGTTACTAAAGAAGGATGTAAAGTTCATTTGGGATCAAAAGGCACAAGAAACTTTTGAGAAGATAAAGAAAACAATTCAAGAAGCTCCTATTTTAACCTCTCCTAATTATTCCAAGCCCTTTTCTCTTTTCTCTTTTGCATCTTTTCACACCATTGCTATAGTCTTGTTACAAAAGGATAATGAGGGATTTGAGCATCCCATTGCCTTTTTCAACAAGTCTTTACAATCAGCAGAACTGAACTATGAGCTGATGGAAAAACAAGCCTACACTCTTGTAAAGGTTGTCAAAGCATTCAACCCTATCTAGTATGTGCCAAAGTAAATGCATATGTCCCTCATGTTGTAGTCAAAGATATTATAGCACAGAGTGAAGTCATAGGCAAAAGATGCAAATGGATTAACAGAATCCAGGAGTTTGATTTGGAGCTTCACATTACTAAACTTGTCAGAGGACTAGGTTTAGAAAAGTTGATGAATAAAGAGAATATGGACCTGATTTAGGTCAACAATGTTGATGTCATTGGAAGAAATGTCACTAGCATTGAAATATAGCCTTGGTACACAAATATAGTATTTTTCTCAAAGATGTTTTTTGCCCAAAGGGCCTCGATGATAATCAAAGAAGGAGTTTAAAATTGCAAGCCCAGAGATATGTATTACTGCAAGGTGATTTGTATTAGAAGGACAATGATGGGATCTTGCTCTTAAGTTTGGACAAATAATATTTTGAAAGGATTTTGAAAGAAATGCATTCTATAATGTGTGGAGGACACCATTCAGCCAGATCAACTACTCATAAGATTTTAAGGGCTAGATACTACTAGCCTATGATTTTTAAAGATACTCATGCATTTGTGTGAAAATGTGAACCATGCCAGAGGTTCTCTAAAAAATTGAAGTTTTCAGGAGCTTTGATGTTGAACCCAGTGGTGGTAGAAGCTCTTTTTTCCATGTGAGGTATCGATTTTATTGGAGAGTTTACTAAAAAACCTAGTGGAGGTCATAGTTGGATAATTGTAGCTACTGATTAATTTACTAAGTGGATTGAAGCAATCCTGACAAAGAAAGCTACAAGCATAGTGGTTATTGATTTCTTGATGGATAATATTGTTACAAAGTTTTGTGTTCCTATCAAAATAGTGATGGACAATGCAATGAGTTTCATATCACAATAATTCAAGGATTTATATCTAGAAATGGGCATAGTGATGTCATATTCTTCCCCATATCACCCACAAGCTAATGGATAGGAAGAATCAAGCAATAAGAGTATTCTGTAGATCCTGAAAAAGACCTTAGAAAAGAACAAAAGAACTTGGCATTCAAAGCTTAAATTAGCTTTATGGGCAGATATGATCACAGAAAAAAGAGCCATAGGCAAGTCTCCTTTTGAGATGGTGTATGGTATTAAATCAAGGCTACCAGTAAATAACTTATTGCCTATTTACAAATTTATACAAGAAGAAGATTTGGAAATATTTGATCCTCTGGAAGATAGAGTGCTCCAGCTTGTTGAATTGGATGAAACAAGAAGAGAAGGTCAAAAGGAGAACATTAGACTACAGCAAAAGATGAAATGCATGTTTGATAAAAGGGAAACTATTAGGAAATTTCAGCCTGAAGACTTGGTTCTTCAGTGGAATGCGAGAAATGAGGATAAGGGAAAACATAAGAAATTTGAGTCATTATGGTTAGGTCCCTACATTATCCATCAGGCTCATGGGAAAGATTCTTATTTCCTTAAAAACATGGATGGTGAAGAACAGGATTTTCTAGTGCATGGACAATTCCTGAAATTTTTCTTCAATTAAAATAAACTTTGTTCCATGCACAGTAGTCTTGTAATGTATAGGTGTGCTTTATTTCCCAATCATGTTTTGTTTTCTTGTAGATAGGTTAATTTTTGGTTGGTCTGCTACCCAGAGGTTCTAGTTTCTTGCTATAAATTGATGTTTAAGCATCCTCAAAGAGAGACACTATTGGTACTATTTTCAAAGTTTTCAAAGTTGCTTTTCTTTTCTTGATTCTTTGACAATTTTTCCTACTCTTGTGCTAATTTTCCTACAATTCTCATGTCCAAGATGTTGAAAGTACATTCCTAATGGTAAAAACCCTAGGTGCTAGGTCAAAAATACTTATGAAAGTCTAAAAACCCTACAAAAACCTAACTGGGTTCTTTTTTGTCTTTACTTTTTCAAATCACTTAAGTAAACCTTTAAGCATGAGCACTTTATAATTGTCTCTTAATCACCCAGTCTCTTAAAGCATTTAGCATATTCCTTTTAGTTTGGTGATTTAGAAAATGCCTTTTTCACATGATCTCTTTAAGTCTAGAGAATATTAATTTTCCTCATGAGACTTAGCGGATGTTCTTCAGTTGCCAAGTCTCCAAATTTTCTATGTGAGATCTTGATGCAAGAGCATCTTAGATCCTTGGCAATCCCATGTCAACAAAAAAAATTTGGAGTTTGTATGTGTTGCTCAGTTCCTACTTTGACCGATTTGTTCGGTTTCCTTTGGTTACCAAGTGTGGTCAGTTATATCCTGGGCAGTCGGTTATTTCACTGACACTTGGCATTGCCTATTTGTTGCTTAGTTGTCCTTGCTCACCGACAGGTTTAGTTTTAGTTTATGTTGTCATTGACTTGTGCATTTATATTGGATCATGGATTTAATGTTGGAATCCATCATTGGGAAGTGTGTGGTCCTAGATTTGACTGTTTCTTCCATTGATTATGGATCTGAAGGCTGACTTAGTTCGGTAGCTTCTTGTATAAATGTAGTTGTTGGTTTAGAGTTTGAGAGAAGGGGGGACAAGAGTTGGTAGAAGATAGAAGATTAGGGATTTTGGATAGATCCTCAAATATTGAAGGACTTCTAAATATCTTTGTAATATCAGGCCATAACCAGGAAGGCCTTACAGCCCTGCATGTATGAATTAGTTGATGAAAGTATATGAAAGTTTCTTCATTCTCTCTCTCACTGTTGTGTTTGTTTTCTTCCACATGCTTTGACTGGGCTTGGATCATTAGGGTGCACCATCATTTTGGCCCATCATGACCCCTACCTTGCATCAAGAGGTATCAAAGCAAGGTGAGATACTGATCTAGGTCTGCGGATCTAGGTTTGTAGGTTCCTCTTGAAACCCTAGTTGATTGTTGTGGGGTAGCAGATTGTGATCTGACCTACAATTGCAGAGGGTTGTCAAGATGGTTTATGGGAGGTGAGATGTAGATCCAGGATTGGTAGATATGTTAAGGTATATTGTTACTAGGTTAGAAGTAGTGGAAACAGCCCAAAGAAGAGGCAAACATCTTGAAGATGTTAGTGATGATGAAGTTGATGAAGAACAGGTGAATGCAAAACCTGCACCTATTATGGATTGAGGTGAAGATATATTCTTGAAGGCTTTGACAAGTTTGAAGTCTACACCACATTTCAATCCTCCTGAGTATGGTGGAAAGATGGATTTAGATGAATTGGTGGACTAGATCACCGAGATAGAAAAGTATTTTGAATATGAAAACATTCCTGAAGATAAGAAGGTGAAAATTGTTAGCACTAAGTTGAAGAGTCATGAATCCCTATGGTGGGAACATCTACAATTAGATAGGAAAAGGAAAGACAAAGACAAAATCAAGGTATGGAATAAGATGGTAAATAAGTTGAAAGGAAAGTTCTTACCCTATGATTATCAAATTAACCTAGTTCGGTGAATGCAAAGTCTAAGGCAGAAAGATAGCTCGGTAAAAGAGTAAAATGAGGAATTCTATAGGTTGGATATCATATTTGGACATGATGAAGATGATGTGGAAAGAATTGGTAGATACCTGAATGGTTTGAGAGTTTCCATCCAAGAGGAAATTAGTATGGTCAAGTTGGAGACCATTGAAGAGGCTTATTAGTTTGCTTTGAAAGTCAAGGATAAATTGAACAAAAGACATGAACAAAGATAGAGAGGAAGAGGTGGTAGATTCCCTAGAGGAAGAGGTAGATCTAATGGTGAAAATGGTAGATTTGAACTTGAAAAGACAAATCTGGACAAAGGCAAGACCGAGTGGAAAGGTGAAAGTTCATCTAGAGGTAGAGACAGTAACTACCAAGGTGGTTATAGAAAAGGAAGTTTTCAAGGAACTTGCTACAATTGTGGAGAAGAAGGACATAGGTAATTTGAATGTACACAAGTAAGTAAGAAGCCTGGTAGTAGTAGAAATGATTTGATGCAAGAAGAGCCACTGAATGAACCTGAGAAGGAAAATAACTTGATGGTAAGGAAAGCACTTTGGAATGAAAGAAAAAAGGAAGATTCGGTAAGGAAAATTTTATTCAAGACTAGATGTCAAGTTTCTGATAAATTTTGCAAGGTAGTCATTGATAGTGGTAGCTCATAGAATCTAGCATCAGAGGAGATGGTCACAAAATTGCAGTTGGAAAGGTTAGAGCATCTAAAGCCCTATTAGATCTCATGGATCAAGGATGAGCATACACTCCTGGTAAGTGAACAATGTTATGTGATTTTAAAGATTGGAAAATACTATGATAAGGTGTTGTGTAACATCATGCATATGGATTGTTGTCATATTTTGTTCGGTAGACCTTGGCAATATGATAGACATGCTATATATGATGGAAGGTTGCATAAGTATATCATTGTGGCTTATGGAAAGAAACAAATCTTGTTACCATTAATAGAAGGACCTGTTAGTAATGTTTGCACATCTATGAAATTTTTCTTGATGGAAGGAAGGAAGTTTGTTAAAGATTTGAAAAGGAATGATGTATGTTTTGTTGTGATCCCTAACAAACCGAGTAAGAAAATAGAAGATAATGTTACTTGAAGAGATTGATAAGTTTATCACTAAGTACAGTGATATCATTTTTTATAATGTACCTAATGGTCTTCCACTAAAAAGAAGCATTGATCATTATATGGATCTAATCCCTAGAGCTAGTTTACTAAATAAGGCACCTCATCGGCTAACACCTATGAGAATCAGGAATTGAATCGACAGATTCAAGAATTGCTGGAGAAAGGTTTGATCAGAGAAATTTTGAGTCCTTGTGTAGTACCTATTGTATTGGAACCAAAGAAGAATGGAGAATGGATAATGTGTACTGATTCTAGAGCAATCAATAAGATAACAGTGAAGTATAGGTTTCCTATACCGAGAATGGATGACATAATGGATAGTTTGACTAGAGCAAAGTATTTCACAAAGATTGATTTGAAAAGTGGATATCATCATATCAAAATTAGAGAAGGTGATGAATGGAAGACTACTTTCAAGACAAAAGAAGGTTTGTATGAGTGGTTGGTTATGCCTTTTGGTTTGACTAATGCACCGAGTACTTTTATGAGGTTGATGAATGAAGTTTTGAAGAAATTATTGGGTAAATTTGTGATTGTATATCTTGATGACATTTTGATATTGATTAAGACCATAGAAGAACATTTTTTGCATGTTAGACAAGTTTTGCAAAGGTTGAAAGAGGAAAAGTTGCTAATAAATCTGAAAAAGTGTTCATTCATGAAAGAAGAAATTGTGTATTTTGGATTTGTGATTTCAGCTGATGGTTTGAAGATGGATCCTAAAATGGTTGAAGCTATTTTGAATTGGCCTATACCTATGAATGATAGTGAGGTAAGATCATTTCATGGTTTGGCAAGTTTTTACCAAAAGTTCATAAGGAATTTCAGTTCAATTTGTAATGCTATGACTGAGACTATGAGAGGAGACAAAAGAGAATTCAAGTGGACACATGGAGCGGATAAAATTTTTGAGACTCTGAAGACAAAATTTGTTGAATTACCTATTTTGGCATTACCTGATTTCAGTAAAGTATTTCAAGTAGAATGTGATGCAAGTGGAAGTCCAATTGGAGTTGTGTTAAGTCAAGAAGGTAAACCTGTTACTTTCTTTAGTGAAAATTTGAATGATGCTAGAAGGAAATATTATGTTTATGATCAAGAATTCTATGCCATTGTTCAAGCACTAAAGAAATGGAGACATTATTTGATACTAAGTGAATTTGTGCTATATACTAGTCATAAGGTTTTACAGTATTTGGGTAGTCAGAATAAGTCAAATCAAAGACATATGAAGTGGGTTGAATATTTTTAGAGTTATACATTTGTGATAAATCATAAGAGTAGAGTCACTAACCAAGTTGTTGATGCATTGAGTAGAAGGAGATCTTTGATGACTGAGATGAAAATTGAAGTTCTTGGTTTTGATGAGATGAAAGGTTTGTGTGAAAAGGACCCTAATTTTTCTGAGCCATGGAGAAAGTGCAAAGCACCTATTCAAGATCAACAAGATACTAAATGGGATGAATATTTTATTCAAGAAGGTATGTTGTTTAAAGGTATTCAATTGTGTATACCGAGAGGAGTAACGAGAACTAATATGATAAAGGAGAAACATAGTAGTGGTTTGGCTGGACATTTTGGTATTGATAAAACATGGAATTTGCTTAAGGAGAAGTACTATTGGCCGCAGTTGTATAAAGATGTTCAGAAATTTGTGAAAAGTTGTGGAATTTGTCAAGTTACAAAAGGAGTAAGTCAAAATACTGGATTATATACACCAATTGTTGTACCTGAGAAACCTTGGATTGACATCAGTATGGACTTTGTTCTTGGCTTACCGAAGATAGTAAGAGGTAATGATTCTATATTTGCTATTGTGGATACATTTTCAAAGATGGCACATTTTATACCTTGTAGAAAGACATCAGATGCAGTACATGTAGTAGATCTTTTCTATAAAGAAATTGTCAGATTGCATGGATTATCGAGGATTATTATCTCTAATTGAGATAGTAAATTTGTTGGATATTTTTGGAAAACTCTTTGGAAGAAATTTGGCATTGAGTTAAAATATAGTTCTACATTTCACCCACAAACCGATGGATAGACTGAGGTTGTAAACAGAAGTTTGGGAAATATTTTGAGATGTTTAGTTGGAGACACACTGAGTAATTTGGATTTTGTGTTGGCACAAGTAGAGTTTGCATACAATAACTCAATGAATAGGAGTACTGGAAAAGCACTATTTGAGATTGTGAATGGCATACAACTGAGAGGAATATCTGATTTGAGAGACATTGATGATGAAAATAAGAGAAGTGCTAAAGGAGTAAAGTTTGTTGAGTACATGAAGACATTTCATGAAGATGTGAAGCTGAAGCTAGAAGAAACTAACCAAAAATACAAAGACACAGCTGATAGATCAAGAAGTCATAAAACAGTTGATGTTGGTAATGAAGTAATGGTTCATTTGAAGAAAGGTTGGTTTCCTGTTGGAACATATGGGAAGCTAAAGATGAAGAAGTTTGGACCTTGCAAGATTTTAAAGAAATTTGACAGTGGAAATGCATATGAAATGAGTTACCTGATGACATGGACATATCACTAATTTTCAAGATTGCTAACTTATATGAGTATCATGAACTTGATGAAGACATGATAGTACCGACAGAGTATCCTAAGAAATAGAATGATGAAGTTAAACAGATTTTGAAGGAAAGAGTTGGCAAGAGGACAAGAGGAAAATAGTATATGGAATATCTAGTAAAGTGGAAGAATAGACCGATGGAAAATAGTTCATGGATTTCACAGTCTGAGTTGGATGTAGCTTGGACCAGACCTACCAAATGATTTGGATAATCATTTCAAAATAACCCCAGGTGTCTGATTCAGGAGCATCTCAGGTCCTTGGCAATCCTATGTCACCAAAAACAATTTGTAGTTTGTCTATGTTGCTCAGTTCCTGGTTTGACTGAGTTGGTCGGTTTCCTTTGGTTACCGAGTGTGGTTAGTTATTTCACTAGCACTCGGCATTGCCTATCTACTACTAGGCTATCCTTTCTCACCGACAGGTTTAGTTTTAGTTTCTATTGTGGCCGACTTGTGCATTTATATTGGATCACAAATTTAATGTTGGAATCCATTATTGGGAACTGTGTGGTCCTAGATTTGATCATTTCCTCCATTGATTATGGATATGAAGGCCGACTCAATTCAGTAGCTTCTTGTATAAATGTAGTTGTTGGTTTAGAGTTTGAGAGAAGGGGGGGACAAGAGTTGGTAGAAGATAGAAGATTAGGGATTTTGGATAGATCCTCAGATGTTGGAGGACTTCTGAATATCTTTGTAATATCATGTCATAACCGGGAAGGCCTTACAGCCCAACATGTATGAATCAGTTGATGAAAGTATATGAAAGTTTATGCATTCTCTCTCTCACTATTTTGTTTTTTTGCTTCTACATGCTTTGAGTAGGCTTGGATCATCAGGGTATGCCATCATTTTGTCCCCTCATGACCCCTACCTTGTGTTAGATCTAGCGACTATAATGATAAATGTCTTGAAGGAAACTATAGTCACTCAATCTCTAGGTGCAAAAATCTTTTAGTCGGGCGATCTCTTAATGGGATAATGAAGTAACAAATATTTGGTGATTATGAGACCTCTCTTGTAGTCACCAAATCTCCAAATAGAAGATGGTAGTTGTGTACTTTTTAGTCCCCAGGTCTCCCAGTTCTTAGATGGTTAAGGTTAATATTCAATGACCTAGTGACTATAGTAGTCACATATTCTCAGATTCCCAGTGGTTATGTTATTAACACTCAGCGATTTGTCGACATGGTTATCTCCTAATCTCACAATGTAGTGGTTAACCCATAATATATTCAACGACTCAATGATAACTGTAAGATGAAGGAAGAATCAATGGTCGATGTTATATCTCACAGTCTGACCGAGGTTAAGAAAGATATCTAGCAACTTGGCGAATAAAGGTTTCATGTAGTCTCTAGATTTAACTAGGGTAAAAAGAAATATTAAGAGACTGTGTGATATATTCAATCATGTGGTCACCAGAAGGAGATGGGTTAAAGATAAGGGTTTTCAAAGATTAAATCTAAATCATTGATATAATTTTAATCAGGCAATGGTCGCATTATCTCCCAATTGAACCATGAGTTAAGAAAAGTTGTAGTGAACATGAGAAGTGCTTTGTCACCCAGTCTCTAGATCAAACTTGGGTTGATAAAATCATCCAGTGACTAGAAAGTAACTTTAGTCACGCGATCGCAAGATGACTAAAGGTTTAGTGTTGACCGAGGTCAAATGATAATAAAAAAGATATGAATCTATTTGTCAGATTTGATGGCATGTTCGTTCTTGATTGGCTACAGAGTAAAATAAAGGATTAATAATCTCTCAATGACTATGAGGTAGACTATAGTTGCTCAATCTCTAGATAAAATAATCAAAGGCTAAAATATTCAGTGACTATGATTTTTGACTATAGTCACCAGGTCTCTAGATTTTATTTCATGATGTAACAATTAAAGATTTCCCTTTAGTCACTGAATCTCAAAATAATATGAAAAGGTGCTAAAACTTTCAGTGATTGCGATTTTCTTGGTAGTCACTAGGTCGCCAGAAATCAAATTTGATTACCTGTCATTGTCTCATCTCACGGCTAGTGAATTGAAGTTTAGGGCATGCCAAGAAATGGAAAAAGTGACATGATTTATAGAGTTCTAAATCTTGAAAGGGAAATTACATTCAATTCTTTGGAATAAATATGACTAACTATCACTCATTCTAAAATCACTAAGTATTCTGGAGAGCTAGAGCTGAAAAGTATGAGAAATTTTTAGTTTTCTAGCCGTCGGAGGATTTACAGTTTCAGAGATTTGAGAAGAATTCTAATTTGTAGTTAGAATGAGTCAATCATCAACTAGTGGGGCTTCTACTAGCAAGGTTTCCAAGGAGAAATCAAAAGAAAGCTACTCGGATGAGTTTCTCACCCTACTACCAAGATCGTCATAGAATAAAAAGGTTAGTGACAAGTGTTTTGTTGATAACTTAAGCTACTGTAGAGATGCTAGGATGCCTAAGATTTATGGAATGCACTTGTTTAAGTATTTCTATAAAAATGTTGATAGTCCAGTTCTTGTGTCAAACCCTTTGACATCCAGGTTAGCCAAGTTGATAGTCCTGGATGTTTTCTTGGATGTTGATTTATTAATTGCATTGGCAAATTGTTATCATCCCCTGTCTAGAACAATAAGAAAGCATGATGGCTTGGCCCTAGTTACATTAAATAGGAGTTCTTTCATGAGATATTTTGGTATCAATATCCCCATGGAAACAAAAATTGATCTACAAGCCCAGCCCAATAGGTATACTCAGGAATCTATCCTTATATCCAAGGAGATTCAAAACCATCTTCATTGAGGTAACAGGAACTACATTGCACCAGTGGCTGGATCAACCCCTTATTTCCACAAAGATTTATCTTTTTATGTAAAGTATATTGCATATGGGTTATGTAGAGTGCTAGGAGTATATGCTGGGGCAGAGAGGATTGCATCTGACATCCACATGATGGTGTTAGACTCATAGAACATGCATACAAGCAAAGGATATGACTACATTGGGTATGTCATTGATAAAATGCACTAGGGACTGGAGGCAATAAGAAAGAGGGAAGATTCACCTAGGTTTTTGCATTTCTCACTTTTGATGTACCTTATCTTATTCTACAACTACAATATCATGAATGTATAAGACCTCAGGCACTAAATGGTATGGAAGGGAAAGCCAAATCCAATATAGTTTTGGATTAGGGCATGGAGTGATACTTCACCAGAGTGTCATTTTTGTGCTTTTTAGAATTGGATGGTGTAGCCAATTCTAATTGCCTTGAGAGTAAATATTTGCGGGCTACCAGTAAAAGCTCTATAATTAATAAGACCTTATCAATTTTTTGACAAATGGGCTAAATGCCACAACTGGGGAGACTTTTATAATGATAAAAATTTTACTATAATAAGAATCTATGGGTGCCCCTAGCCACCCCATATACTACCATTCTTTGTTCCACCAAGGATTATTTTTTTTCAAAATTATTAGGAAACTAATGTTAACTAATAAGGAGCATCTAGCCTCCCTCAGAAAGGGTACATTTACCCCCAGACACTTTTGTGTATGCAACTTCACAATTGGGAAGAATGCATTTGCCAAGTTAAATGATTGGATGGCTCAATTCAAAATGAATGTTGCAGCACCTAGGTATGTTGATATAGAGGGTTTCATTGTAATGGCTAGGAAATATTACACTCCTACCATTCCTATAAATAAAATACATGAGGAGTATCCTGAGGAAGATATCATCAGGAACATTATAGAGGATGAAGAAGTGGAAAAGAGAGCATATCAACTCAATGAGTTACTCTCATTGGAAAAGAAAATAAAAAAGAAGGGATTGTCCTTTGGAGGTTTCTACCCTACATTGCCCTATCTACAAAGGCTAGAGATGATGATGAACAATTTTCATATATTAGTCAACTCAATTGAGGACCAACTAGATGACAAGGAAAGGGAGAAAGAAAAACATTCAAAATTAGAATGTGAGGATAGTGATGGAGGCTACCTAGTATACAGCCCTCCTGATATGGGACAAGGATCTCCTATTAGGCAAGAAGGAGAAGAAAATATAGTTATGGACTTGATAGAGCTCTCTAGTTCTCAAGATACTAGTGAGTCTCCTTTTAAGAAGCAAAGATTGTAATTAGGAGAATCTTCACAAGAAAAGGTCCTTGAGATGAAAAGAGATAGAGTAAAAGCTCTCTTTCCAGGAGTAAGAGTCTATGATCACCAGCTTAGGAAGCAGATCAAGGAAGAAAAGAAGAAAAGAAAAATGATAGTAGAGGATGTTGAGTTGCCTTTGGCCCTTGGATAGGATGAGAGAATGTTGGAAAAGGATGCCTTTCTCAAGGATGATGATTTTATTAAGACAAATGAATTCAAGGATTTCCTTTTATGGTGCAAGCAATAGCAGGTGGCTTCCAATGTTTAGATCAAGGAAGATGGCTAGATACCTGATGAATCCATCCAAGCTTTAAGGGATTATGATCCTAAATCTGAAACCATCACCCCTAAGGAAGCAAGGAAATTAGTAAAATCCAGCAACATACTGCTTGTACCTAGGTGGGACTTGGCCTCTGCTTTCATCATTGACCAAATAAGAAAGCACGAGAATATAAATTTGACTTTAGAAACCCAGGTGGGGGATTTGATAAGAGCATTTGGATATAGCCCCAAAAATTAGGCACTAGCTATGTGGAGCCTCTTTCCAAAGGATCAGAAGCCTTCCCTGTTGAACATCCAAGAAAAGTTGTGTGGTGACAAAATTGTGTGGTCAATCCACAACACTAGAGATCTTGAGATCTCACAAGTACTAACTCACTTTACTAGGTTAAATGAAGACAAAACTAAGAAATTATCAAAAAGGCACCAAAAAAATTTTAATGATTATAGTGCATTGGTGAGCAATAGAGAAGTAAATATAATAAAGGAGAAAGAGTTAGAAAGATATGTGGGAGAGTTACAACAACAAATTGTCAACATATCTACCCCTACACTGCCAGAGCAGCCTGCACCACCAAAAATTCAAAGTGTAAATGAAGAGGAAGTTGCTACAACAAAAGAGAAAGTGAACAAAGAAAAGACTGAGGCTATTGTGAAATCCTTGTTAAAAATCTTGCAACATAGGATAAAAGTTTTGAAGGATAAGGCAAAGGCATTTTATACTGCATATGATAAGTTGCCTAGTTTACAAAGTGAGGTAAACAATTTTGTTTCTATTTTAAGTACTTATCATTCAACCTGGTCAATAAGGGAATCATTGTTTGAAAGACTAGCAGCAGTGCAGTCTCTAAGGAATGACATCCTAGAATTAGTTTTGCAAGTGGGAGTTGAAATTGCAAGGATTGATGTTGTCTCATCTTTCTTCAAGGGTAAGGCCAATCAAGTTGAGACAAAGATGGCAATGTTTGGACCTGGTTTCAATAGGTTCATTCCTCAGATCATAACAGAGGAAGAAGTTAAGAATTTGGATACATGGAGGTCAGACTTTGATCTCTTACTACCTAAAAAGGAGGTTTTCCTTAAAGATAGCAATGAGGTTGACATAGATCACTTCAACAAAGTTTTGGATGAAGCTTTCAAGGCAGAGATGGACTTCAGCAAGTTCATCATAGATATAAAGCATATTGTTGATGCAAGATGGGAGAGATAGAAGAAACAATTGCAAAGCATTCAATAGTTCCCATCGCCCACAAAGGAACAGGTTACTACATGGGACAATATGACAAAGCCCAAGAGGGGTAAGCCTACAACAGATGACCTTGATGATTTGGATGATGAATGAGCTCCCGCAATGCACCTGACCTATGAGCACAGGGAGAGAAACTAATCATATAGAGGATGATGTAAATTAGCCAGATGGTGGTCATCATTCACACAACAAACTTCAGTAGTTGCATCTAAATACCTGCAAACAAAGGTGCAGCTCAAAGTGGAGGTTCAACATAAGAAGAAACAACTTTTGGTGTTGCTTTCCCTCTTTTCTATTATTATCTTTAACTCTTATGTATTTTAGTGCAAGTCACTATCAGAGCCACCTATAGCTTGTTGCATCCTTTTCTCAAGGATCCCAAGGTGGTCTCTCTATATATAGTTATTTTCTGACTCACACCAAAAGGTGGTGAAATACTTATTATCGTAGGAGCTTATAGATTTAGTTTTTGATTCTTAGGAATCTAGTTTTTCTGAATGTACTGATACAAGAAGTTTATCAATAAAATATACTAAATTTCCATGTATATCTTTATTTTTCTTCATGTATGGTGTTGATTTCTCTATGTGTTTAAATTTGCAAGGCATTTTAGATACATCTCTCTACAAGGTAGATAGTGGGGTTGAAACTTGAGTTCCTTTCAAGGGAGGGATAAATCTTGAGTGAGGTCTCTGAGATTCCAATATTCATATGTGAATTAGAGAATATGATTTATGCATAAGAAGGTAATTTTTAAGGCATTTTATTTGGGGTCTAGGTGTGTTTGACTTGAGAGATTTTTGTAGATGTGCATTTATTGACTCTGATGCCCTCAGATTTGGCACTAGTCTATGCTTATTTTGCAGTTATTTTTATCATCAATCAAATTAAAATGATTTACTTTAAATTGTATGAGTTATATGATTAGATTTGTATCAAGTGTACAAGTCATAATTGTGATATTTGAAGAATTCAATCTTGAGAGGTAATACCCACCCGAAGCTTTAAGCTAAAAGAGAAGAAGGATTATAAATCCTTAATACCTTAGTGTTGATTATTGTTGATGTATCTATTGGGACTGCTAGAGTTATAAATTAGAGTTTTCTGATTAAGTTTTGATCATCTACAATTCTGAGCACTAACAAAATCCACAACCATCCTACTATATAAATATAAGTTAGTATTGTTATAATGACTAATATTTATTTTTTGTAAAAATTTAAATATTGTGCAATTAACAACCTTTTTCTTATTTATGCAAGTTCAAAATTTACGCTCTGGATTAGTGTTTGTGTGTGACGTCCTCAATACGTAGCACACTCCATCGCCACAATCACACATAGGGACATTTATCATAGCCATCACCACTATATCAAACAATTTTTTGTTCATTCATACTATTCAAGCAACCAAACTTAGTATTGGAGACAAATAACAACATTCATATAACAACATGACTATTTTCTATCAGTACAAAATGAAAAAGTTAACTTATGTTGATATTACGAATTTATAAAAAATATACAATGAAACATCTATAGCATTAGATAGAAGATGGGGAAGAACAATATCCATGAACTAAATGGTGGTGTAAAAACACAGGATTAAATTACACCCTTATGCCCCACATTCACCAAGAAACCATCTCATATCCTGCTCATTCTTCTCATTACTATTCATATTGTTAGATGGTCAATCCTGCATATACAAACTAAACATGATAGAAAAAATAAAACTTGCTTATTTTTAAATGGAATACACCAAAGAGTACCATTAGAAATATTGACCGTTTACAAACATGAATAGTAAACAATCATCAGATAGCTCATTTTTTTATCAGCATATGTGGATTCTTGCACATTTGTGTACATTGGATTTTTTTATCGAATGGTTCATTACATTCAATTGTGTACATTTTTTTTGCATCAACATTTCGGATCACACTATGTGATCCATCATCATGATGAAAGAGAGAAAAATGATTGCAATTGAGCAAAATGATGGACTTTTCTTTCAATCATTTTTCTCTCTTTCATCCTAATGAAGGATCACAGAGTGTGATCTAAAATGTTGATGCCAAAAATATCTACACAATCAAATCTAGAAGCTATTTCAAACATTTTTAATATCATCATATGCAATATCATCATATGTGTAGTCTCAAAACTATCCATTTATGTTTCTGTACCTATCACATTGGTTTTGAAAAATGAATGAAATATGAAAATAAATTCAAGATGAAATAGAGCATTAAACAAAGTATAATTATTCCACTTCATTTCATAATTCAATAGTAATAACAAGATGATTAGGGTATATATAACATGGGACAGAATCATGAACAATACAATCATCTACCAATACACATTTATAAAACCATCTCTTTTGAAGAACTAGAAATGGATAGTTCTGAGAGTACACCTTAACAATGCATTAAATTAAGCATTCATCATGTGGTTCTCCTTGGTGTATTCCACTTAAATATGTTAAAAGAAACAAGACTAACAAATGCAAGAATATGTCTATAAACTTTCACAGTCATAATGAATCACAAGAGCTGAAAGAGAGAATAAGTAATTTCCAAATTTCTCAAATAAATAATTAATGCATTTAAAAAAATTTAATTTAATGTAACATCATATTGCATTACAAGACCTCAGATTGATCATTATTCCATACATGGATACTATTGCAATTTATAATCTTGATGAACATCATACTGCATTACAAGCAAATTGTAATGCAGTATGATGTTCATCAAGATTGACCTTAGATTGATCATTATTCCATACATGGCTACTGTTGCAATTTATAATCTTCATGAATATCATACTGCATTACAAATAGATTGTAATGTAGTATGATGTTCATCAAGATTGACCTCAGATTGATCATTATTCCATACATGGCTACTGTTGCAATTTATAATCTTCATGAACATCATACTGCATTACAAGTAGATTCCATAATCTTCATGAACATCATACTGCATTATAAGAAGATTCCATAATCTTCATGAACATCATATTGCATTATTCCATACATGGCTACTGTTATTCCAGCAGTATCCATGTATGGAATAACTATTATAAATTACAACATTAGCCATGTATGGAATAACTATCATGATGTTCATCAAGATTGACCTTAGATTGATCATTATTCCATACATGGCTACTATTGCAATTTATAATCTTCATGAAGTATATCATACTACATTACAAGTAAATTGTAATACAGTATGATGTTCATCAAGATTGACCTCAGATTACAAATTATTCCATGTATGGCTATTGTTATTCTAGCAGTAGCCATGTATGGAATAACTATCATGATGTTCATCAAGATTGACCTCAAATTGATCATTATTTCATACATGGCTATTGTTATTCCATACATGATTATTCCAGTAGTATCCATGTATGGAATAACTATTATAAATTGCAACAGTCGCCATGTATGGAATAACAATTATAAATTGCAACAGTAGCCATGTATGGAATAACAATTATAAATTGCAATGGTAGCCATGTATGGAATAATGATCAATATGAGGTCAATCTTGATGAACATCATACCACATTACAAGAAGATATTTAAATCACTTATTCAATGATTATTCCAATAGTAGCCATGTATGGAATAACTATTATAAATTGCAACAGTAGCCATGTATGGAATAATGATCAATCTAAGGTCAATCTTGATGAACATCATACTACATTAAAAGAAGACATACATTTCAATCACTTATTCAATGATTATTCCAATAGTACCAATGTATGGAATAACTATTATAAATTTCAATAGTAGCCATGTATGGAATAATGATCAATCTTAGGTCAATCTTGATGAACATCATACTGCATTGCAAGAAGACATTTAAAGTATCCAAAAATTCAATTCAAAGAGTTCATTGGAACATAGAGATTACAAATTCATGAGTATACATTGTGTTGGATCCAATGCCCAATGGTAAGGTGAGACTATTATCTTATCAGTTATTGCAAGATGGGAAGGAAAGAAATCCAATGGCAATCTCTACTAGCCAAGGTAGTCAAAGTTCACCTAAATGAGTAAGAAATTTGTGGTATTACTTTTAGCCTTGAGGCTCACCAGCACAAAATTTGAAAAAAAATTAAAAGAAAGAAACAAAAATTAATTCCATATACATGATACCTCAACTGAAAACTAATTCCCAATACATCATAACTCAAAAGTCTAGGTCAAGCCCAAGCCTCACTAAATTTGATGGAATAGAGAGTCTTTTGTTATCGGATCGCTTGATGGTATGAATTACCTTATCAAAAATTTCAAGCTGGGTAGGAAACCAATGACCGCCACTACTGGCCTAGGTAGTCACATAAATAAGTAAGAAGTATGTGATGTTCCTCTTAGCCTTGAGGCTCAACTGCTCATTTTTAAAAAAAATAAAAATGACATAAAAATAAAAATAAAATCACAATTGAATCTGAAAACAACTCTTATTCAACATGGACTATGGAAATTTAATGTTTCAGGCAGAAATCAATTCCAAATGCACCATATGTCAAATGAAAATCAAATTGCATTACTTCATACTTCAAATGAATAGACATTTAAATCACTATGATGTTAGGAATGAATGCTAAATTGTTTGGCACCCATTTTTTAGCAGTTGTTGTTGCATTCATGACTATGATTGTCATTGATGTCAACATAGTGTTTTACCAAAGACTTGTAGAGAAGCAGATAGTGTTTTGATTAGCACACATAGTATATTGTAGTTGGAGCTATGTGACATTGAGGATATACTCTTGGATATGTTATATGTCTATGGTTAAGAGCATAGATATTAATTCTTTTATTCATGAAAGTTATGATCATTTTGGTGCAAGTAGTATTCAAGCAGTGTTCCTAAGTAGCGGTTTTTGGAAATTGGATGATATCTCCTAATCGGGATGGAATATGGCTTTGTGTAGTTAAAGGGAAGTTAGAGACACATTGATAATGACATGGATGATAACACAAACTTTGAAGTCACATGAGTGAAGATTTATTGTATTTGGAAGCTGACAGTTTTATGTAATTGTGTATGAATATCATTCTATGGTTGGTAATTATATTGCTTATATGGCTTAATGTTGTTGAAGATGATAAAAGTTATAATTATCTGATAATTGATTCCCCCCCCCCCCTTAGTTATCTTGGTGGACTTTACTTTCAAACAATTGGTATCACAGCAGCAGGTCCTTGAAAGAGAAGTTTAATAGCTTAAGGAGATCCATGGTGAATTTCAGAAAAGAAAGCCCTAAGTTTGATGGAGTAAATTTTGACAGTTGGAAAGAAAGGATGAAGACACAGCTATTATGTTTAAGACTAGGTTATTGGTTGACTACAAAGAATGATAATACTATCATTGAAGAAGATGATCTTGAGACATGCTCTAATGATGAGAGAGATCTATTCATGTGTAACATACTTACAAGAGAAGCACTTTTGACAACACTTCCAGAGAATGAATATAGTCAGATAAAATGTTTGAAAAAGTCTCCTAAAATTTGGAAATCTTTGCACTCTACTTTTGAAGGTGATGAACATGCAAAAAGAGTTGGATTACATAACTGGATATGTGCATTTGAAGATATAAGAATGTTGGAAGATGAATCTATTAGAAGCTATATTGGTAGAATGTCAGAAATTGTTGTAGGGATAAAATCTTATGGAGGAACAAAGATAGAGAATGAAGTGATATGGAAAATTCTGAGGACATTGACTCCTATATTTAAGTAGACAACATAGATGATTGAACAAGTTATACCTTGTACTATGAACTTTACAAGAGAGACTCTTCTTGGAAGATTGGAAGTAGCAGAGATGAACCTGAGGTTATCAAGAGACTTACCTAGAATGGAGATAGCATTCGGTGCTCTTAGTGTTCACCCTACATTGTCAAGAAGCATCAGTGTGAGTAGAGATTATGCTAGCAGCAGTAGATCTAAAAATGAAGAAGACAAGAAGATTGAAGAAGGTATTGCCTTGCTTGTGAAAAGAGAACCAGACAGTAAGAAAATTTTTAAATGTTGGACTTGTCAAGAATATGGTCATTTTGCATCTAAATGTCCTAAGAGAGTTAAGAAGTACAAAAATAATTTCAAGCCTAGAAGATCTAAGGAATTTTATTATGCTAATGATGAAGACCTTGAAGCTAGTATTGAAAGAACTTTAAGTGAAAGTGATACTGAGAATAATGATGAAATAGGATTTGTAGCAATTAAAGAATAAAATTTTGAAACTAATGTTAAGGAAGAAAAAGCCTTAGTTTCCCAAGTTGAAAAGAAAGCTAATTGGATTATAGACAGTGGTTGTTCACATCATATGACTGGAGATATGAAGAAGTTCATAAAGTTTAACAATTATGATGGAGGAGTTGTTAGAGTTGGTAACAATGCACCTTGTTTGATTAAAGGTATAGGATCTATTACTCTTGATGGAAAGACTTATACTGATGATGTTTATTTTGTTGACGAATTGGAACATAATCTTTTGAGTGTTGGATAGTTAGTTAATAAGGGATATCAAGTTTGGTTTACTGAGAAAACTTGTGTGATAAAGGATAAAGATGGAAATCTGATTGGAACTGGATCTAGAACCAGAGGTAATGTATTTTAGTTTAATCCTACTGAGATGACATGTCTGATTACTAAGATTGATGACAGTTGGTTATGGCATATAAGGTTTTGTCATATAAACTTTGATAATATTGTGAAAGTGAGTACTACACTTGCAGTAAGGGATTTGCCTAAAATTATGAAGCCTACTAACATGATTTGCAAAGAATGTGTGATGGCTAAGCAGAAGAGAAGTTCATTTCCTAGTAAGAAGTTCACATTGGCAAAGAAGTTGGAGATTGTTCATACAGACTTGAGTGGTCCTACCAGGACTAGAGGATTCTATGGAGAAAGGTATTTTATGATTCTTGTTGATGATTTTACAAGATTAATGTGGATTTCATTTATGAAAGAAAAATTTGAAGCATTTGATAAGTTTACAATCATTAAGAACAAAGTTGAGAATGAATCTGGAATGAAGATTAAATGTTTGAGATCTAATAGAGGTGGTGAATTTACTTCTAGAGAGTTTAACACTTTTTGTGAAGTGAATGGTATTAAGAGATAGTTTTCAGCCCCTAGAACACCTGAACAAAATGGTATTACAAAGAGAAGAAATAGATCAGTGACTAAAGCAGCAAGAGCTATGTTATTTGAGAATGATTTAACAAAGACATTTTGGAGAGAAGCAGTGAATATAGTAGTATATACAATGAACAGAGTACAAATTAGAGTAGACACAGACAAGACACCTTATGAATTATGGTTTGGACATGCACCCTCAGTTAAGTATTTTAGAATTTTTTGAAGCAAATGTTATATAAAGAGAGATGATGATATTGGAAAGTTTGATCCTAGAAGTGATGAAGGTATTTTTCTTGGATATTCTTTGAAGAGCAAAGCATATAGATGTTACAATAAGAGAACTAAAACTATTGTTGAGAGCTCAAATGTTAAAGTTGATGAAAAGTTCAAAATTCAGGAAAGAATGCTTGATTATGAATCTGATGAAGAATCTCATCCTAAGCCTAACACTAAAACTACTGAATTATTCTATGAGACTGACAGTGAATTGTTGAATGAGAGTCATGTTGAAGAGACTAGAGAGGAATCTAGAGAATAATCTATAGTTGAAGCAAGATCTGAGACTATGACACTGAACAGGTATTTATCAAGACATCATCCTATTGAACAAGTTATTGGAAGTTTGGACAAAGGAGTTCTGACTTGAAATAAGGTACATTTATGTTTGATTTCTCAAATTGAACCTAAATCTACTAGTGAAGCTTGTGAAGATGAACATTGGATTAATGCTATGAGAGAAGAACTAGATCAGTTAGAAAAGAACAAGACATGGGAATTGGTCCCTAGACCTAAAGACAAGAATCTAATTGGAACTAAATGGGTATTTAGAAATAAGATGAATGAACAAGGAGAAGTTGTAAGAAACAAAGCAAGATTGGTATGTAAGGGATACTCATAGTAAGAAGGAATTGATATGAAGAAACTTTTGCACTAGTAGCAAGAATTGAAGCAGTAAGAATGTTTTTGGCCTATGCAACTTTTAAGAAATTGAAAGTGTATCAGATGGATGTGAAGTCTGCATTTTTGAATGGAGAATTGGAAGAAGAAGTCTACATTGAGCAGCCTGAAGGTTTTCCTTTGACTCAAGAAGGAGACATGGTATGTAAACTGAAGAAAGCATTATATGGACTAAATCAAGCACCTAGAACTTGATATGCAAGACTAGATAAGTATTTGTTAAAGTTGGGATTTTCTAAAGGAACAGTTGATAGCAATCTATACATAAAAGAAATTGAAAATGGTTTATTGATTATAGTTATTTTCTTTGATGACATTATTTTTGGAGGAGAAGATGAGGCTAGTGACAAATTTGCTGATGAAATGAACACTGAATTTGAAATGAGTATGATTGGTGAGATGAAATACTTTTTGGGATTACAGATAACACAAAACAATGATGGTATCTTTGTAAGTTAGACAAAGTACTTGAATGATTTGCTGAAAATATTTGGAATGGAGGACTGTAAACTAGTTGGAACACCTATGGTAACTAGACATAAGTTATCTAGCACAGATGAAACACTGATAGTTGAGCAGAAGAAATACAGATCCATGATTGGAGGATTGCAGTATTTGACACACATAAGATCAGATATAGCACATTCACTTGGAATTGTAGCAAGATTTCAAGCTAAACCTAGAGAATCACATTATGCAGCAGTAAAGAGGATATTGAGATATTTAAGAGGCACAATGGACTATAGATTGTGGTATGAAAAATCTGATGATTTTACCCTATGTGCATATACAGATGCTGATTGGGGAGGCAGTGTTGATGATAAGAAAAGCACTAGTGGAGGAGCATTTTTCCTTGGAGGAAGATTAGTTTCTTGGCTAAGAAAGAAGTAGAATTGTATTTCACAGAGCACAGCAGAAGCAGAGTATGTAGCAGCAGCAAACAACTATAACCGGATAATTTGGATGAAGTAGATGTTGAAGGATATTGGAATTAAATTTGTTGAACCTATTGTTATACATTGTGACAACACCAGTACAGTCAATATGTCTAAGAATCTTGTACTACATTCTAAGACAAAACATATAGAGATCAAGTATCATGTTGTAAGAGAGAAAGTTCCTGAGAAAGAAGTCAGACTGGAGTACATAAGCACAAAGGAATAGATAGAAGACATATTTACAAAGCCTTTGCCTAAGGATACATTTAAGTATTTGAGAGGTATGCTTGGGCTTATGCCCTAGGCTACTTCTGAGTAGTGATTTATTTGGTTGCATCCATCCAGTAATATATGAGCCCTATCCTTCTTCTGGACTGGATGTTGGTACTTTCTCTATGGGGGAGTATGTGTATCTGAGCTGAGTCATGAGGACTCTAGTAAATGTATTTTTTTGAATAGTGTCTTTTGAAATTGAGTTGTTGTTGACATATTGATTAAATTTTTGTCATTGATGTCAATGGGGGAGAAATATGCATGAAAAACAATATGAGATAACTGAATAGGATAATGAAGCAAGATTTGATTGATGAAGAGGATTTGAAGAAGCAATGTTGCAGTATTGGATTTTTGGAAAATTGGATGTTTTTCATCTATGTTGCCATCAATGCCAATGGGGGAGATTGTTAGGAATGAATGCTAAAGTGTTTGGCACCCATTCTATAGTAATTATTTTTGCATTCATGACTATGATTGTCATTGATGTCAACAAAGTGTTTTACCAAAGACTTGCAGAGATGTAGATAGTGTTTTGATTAGCGCACATGGTATATTGTAGTTGGAGCTATGAAAAATTGAGGATATACTCTTGGATATGTTATATGTCTATGGTTAAGAGTGCAGATAGTAATTCTTTTATTCATGAAAGTTATGATCATTTTGCTAGAAGCAGTATTTAGGCAGTGTTCCTGAGTAGTGGTTTTTGGAAATCGAATGATATCTCCTAATTGGGATGAAATATAGCTTTGTGCAATTAAAGGGAAGTTAGAGACACATTGATAGTGATGTGGATGATAGCACAAACTTTGAAGTCACACGAGTGAAGATTTATTGTATTTGGAAGCTGACAGTTTTATGTAATTTTGGTGTAGCGTGTGGAATCTTTTATTTTGTAATTGTGTGCCAACTCATTTGTAATTATTTGAGTGTGGTATAAAGGAAGGAATTTTTTTCCTTTTTTTAGTAATGATGTGTGATGTGGTATGCATGAAGTGAAGAAAAGAGCTAAGTATGAGAGCAAAATTGTGAAGGAAGACATGCCAAGTACAGAGATCTGAAATTGAGATCTGATGTAGCAGTGAGTGTAGTTTGGCATAGTCAAAGAAGAGGTAACATATTATTCTATTGAATAATACAAAGATTATTTGGACAGTGAGTTCAGTGATCATATCCTGAAGCTGTTTGGGCAGTGGGTCCTTTTGTCTTCCATAACTCTTAACAGGGTTAGAATCTTTTAATAGGGATTCAAAATCTCCTAACAGGGATTTATATGTACTGAATGTATTTCATAAGAATCCTAATAGAGTCCATCCTTTCACAAGGAATATTCATATTAGTGCATCTTTTGTGGGCATCATTCCCACTAGGGTTTACTCTTTGATCAAGAGGTTCCCTAGTCAACATATCTTGTGTTATTGTGTAATTGTGTATGAATATCATTCTATGGTTGGTAATTATATTGCTTATATGGTTTAATGTTGTTGAAGATGATAAAATTTATAATTATCTGATAACTAATTCACCCCCCCCCCTCTCAGTTATCTTGGTGGACTTTACTTTCTAACATATGAAAAATAACTTCAAACATTATGAAAAAGAACTTCAAAATTCATAGAGAAGGCATCCATGAAGACCCTGATACAATAAATACCATGCACGACAAAAGCCAAGAATCACAAACTAATCTAACCATATCTACAAAATTTATCTATTCATACTTATTATTAATTTAATAATTAAAGTTAAATAAAAAATGAACTCCCTAGTTAGTAACAAAAACTAAGTTTCAGCATAAAAATCATCAACCAAAATGCAATTGTATTAGAAAATGTGAATGAATTATGATAAGGTTTGAAGTCTTCAAAGTGATAGAAAATAACTACAATCCACCAAATTTGGCTTCAATCTAGTCCACTCTCTCCTCCTCACTCATCAACAATAACCCTTTGTCTCTTTCATGTTGAACCACAAAGGTTTCGTATACCCTTAGGAAAACACCTCGACTCAATTCAAGGATGGATTTGAGAGTGGTATATGTTCCCATCAAAGCATTATCATCATCAGATTTATCAATTTTGTGAAGGTGAACATTGTTGAGGCCATCTTTTATTTTATTGATTGTTTCACAGATGACATCCAAGGAAGTGGCCATACTTGCCTTCCTCCTCTTTCCCATCCTTTATGATGATGATGTAGGATTTCTTCTACTACTTGAAATTGTAGTGGACTGATTGGAAGGATAAGGGTCTTCATCAAAATCAATAGCACTATCAAGATGTATACTGAAACCAATATCCTCTCTTTCATGTACATTGAATGCCTCTTCCATAGGGTTCCCTTCTTCAGTCTCATGGATCATCGTAGCTGCATTACCTTTAGCAATGTCATTACCCATAATTGCACCCAATTCATTGAAGTATTAGAAGGGTTGCCTCTTATACACTTTGGTATTTTGAATTCTCTTCTCTGCATGTTGGCATAAATAAATGGATTAGGTTCTTTGTCTTTCATTATTAACTTTATAAGAAGGAAATATTATTTCAATCAAAATAGTTGAGAGACCACCCTACCTTTAGAATCTCATCCCACATGCTATCCTCAGCATCCATGCATTGAGTTACCTCATTCCAAGTGAAACCACTTGTATTTCTTAGCTCTTTCATCACTCTATATGCAAGCTTCCATGTTTTTAGCAATTTTTGAAATTGTCCTTTGTTAGATTGAGGTGCATATCTGTGTTGAACCTCCTCTTAATGGTGGTCCATGCTTATTTTTTGAAGCCCCCATCACCTTTTCTTCCAAGTTGTACTTTGTTGAGGAGAAAGTCTATAAACTTGTGTTCCATCTCTTTCGTCCACGTTATCTTCTTTGAGGAAGAAGATATTTGGCTCATGTTACCAGTTTCTTCCATGCTCATCATTAGTTATGTGTATGCCATGGTCTAGATCAATTGATCACAATGTACATATTATTGTTAATGGTATAAACATATTGTTATTAATGGTATAAACATATAACATGGAATATATTTATGGACATATAATTGTATCATTGTATCTGCATACATTAGTATAATATAGAAAATAAACAACCAACATGTCCAATACTTCTAGATACAAACAAAAGAAAAAGGAAACCATCACTTATATCAAAGTATCTTCATACATCAGTTTACTCAAATAAAACACATTGACCCATAAAAGTCCAACATTTCTAGATACAAATAGAATAAAAAGGAAACCATCATGTATATCAAAGTATCTGCATACATCAGTTTACTCAAATAAAACACATTGACCCATAAAATTCCAATACTTCCTAATACAAACAAAAGAAAAAGGAAACCATCATGTATATCAAATTATCTTCATACATTGACCCATAAAAGAATAACTATTCTAGGGATTTGTAGTCTTCCCAAATTCTACTTGCTATATCATCTCGAAACTGTGCCCACTGGTCTCTATCATGCTGAGACAACCCATATGTCTCAACCATTGGTACATCTATCCCATCATGATCATCTTCCTCTTCGGTACCAATTTCTAATGGAATGTCATCCTCTATCATAATGATGTTGTGTAGTATGAAACATGCTAATACAATATGGGCTTGTTTCATGATAGAATAAGACTTGGCATGCCTTAGGATTGGAAAATGTTGCTTGAGAATACCAAATGTAAGCTCTATTGCATTTCTAAGAGAGGAGTGTTAGTGGTTGAACAACTCTTGTCGAGAGTTTATTGTATTCTCTCTTGAAAACTCCTTTAGGTGGTAGCGTGTACATCAATAAGGAGCAAGAAATCTAGGTACATTGGGATATCTAGCATCCACTAGAAAATATTTTCCTACATAAATAAAGTAGATTGTTAAAACTTGAAACATTGATTATACCCTTGAGTATATTAAACTATGATTTGGCTTACTGGGGGGAACAACAAGAGGATCTTCTCTTGACAAAGCTGAAGCTAGAACATGACTATTTGCAATAGACCATTCCCAACCAACAAGGTAGTACTAAAACTTATAATCAAAGGAACACGTGCCCATAAAATTTTGTGACAAGTTTCCTTTTCTATCATGATATTTACCCTACATGTCGACATCGATAGTGACTGGTATATGGGTTCCATCAATAGCTCCAACAAATCCTATATATGATATGATACAATCATCAATTGCATGGTCAACCAATAATATGATAAGGATAAAAATCCATAGAAGAAATTTCTAACAACACAAGAATTACCTTGAAGAATGGATCAAAATGGTCCTTCCAATAATTTCAAGAGGAGTTTTTGACTAGGTGGTATAAATTAATCCTTGTGAAGTGCTAAGATAGTCCTCAATAGCTTGAGGAAGTATTAGCTGACTGTCTCTCCTAAGTGCCCAAAGTTGTGGGCAATCTTACTGTTCCACAGATTGTGGCCAAGGGTGTGGAGGAACATCACAAGTTATTCTTCTAACTTCAAGTGTATCGTACTTTTCAAGCTTCCTTTCAGACTTAGGATAGTAGCTAGATGAAATAAGGCTCCCCTAATCATGTGAATCTGATCATGACAATCCACATCATTGGAATGAATAACCATTCTATAAAAATTATTTCCTTTTCTTATTCATTTACCCATTTTTGCACTTCCTTCTAGAGCTAACACTACTTTGGCTATGGCAAGAAAAGCAAGAGGAGTTGTGAGAAGATGAGAATATGTGGTCTCCATAGTTACACATCCTAGAACGTCAATATTCTCAATAGAATCCATCAATGGCTTGAAATGTGGACAAACACAACAATTTGAGTGAGGAGATGAGCACTATGAAGCACAAAGATAAAGCATATAATAGTACATAATCATAAAGATATACATCCATCCATCACATAAAGCACAAAAATGTACATATACACATGATCCCTACCAATCTCCATCATATATATCTATCAAAAATGTGTCCAAAAATATAATTTACAAAAATAATAGATCCCTATCCCTATCCCTATGTTATCTGCATAGATCCTTGTACTGATTCACTAATTATGTGACCCTATGGCTATCAAATGTCCTATGGGATTCTATACTTCTCATCAAACCACATATGTTACTAAAACCACATATGTATGTATCTCATGAATTTGTTAGCCTCTTTGCATTAAGAATTCAATCAGTTTACAAACAGCTAGAGTGTATATTAAATACTGAAATAAAACAAGGAGTACCAATTGGTAATGATCACAAGCCCATCATTAAGCCTCTTAATCTCAAGTGAAAATGTTCACAAAAATGGTACTCACTCAACTCTGCTGAGTTGCAAGCATTATACCTTAATACTTTAGTTGGTAATAAGATGACCAAATTAACTAGCATAGTGCAAAGCAAGCTTTACATGTGCTAGTTTCAACCAAAGAGAGAAAAATTTTGCAGCATCTGAGAACAAATCTAGAAGATAATAAATCATTCCTTGTCTTGAGAATTGGACCTAACCATCCTAGTAGTCTAAAGACTAGATACCAATTTATAGAATTATAATCCTTGACAAGGATATCAATGACTCCCTCCTCATTTGTCCATGATACACACCTTAAACCAATGGTATCATTTATGTTTGACAATGCAAGTTTTATAGCATCTAGTTGACAATTTTAGAACTAAAATATATTCACTTTCTTTGTTGTCTAGGTAAAGTAGTGAGGTATTGAAAAAGAAACTGAACACTTCATAGTAAACACTTAAATACCCTAAGATCATCAAAATCTAATTATTTACATGGTTATGGTGTATATGTTTAACTATAATGATATCCTTTCCCTAGTGAATGTATACCAAATAGAGCTAGGAAACTTGAACCAAGCATTTTGGTTTCATGCTCATCCTTTGAACTGCAGAATGTTTACCTGCTTATCATGTTTCCTTAATAGTAAAAAATTTGGGCCTATATATCAATCACATGGAGGTGCAAAGATGAGAAAGAAGAGGCTTCAGTAATGGATTTTCAATGTGCTTCTAGAAAGGAGTGTGTGTGGTGGGTTGAGAAGTATCTGAGGGACTATGTGTGTGGAGTGAAAGATTGTGTTTCTATTGGTTTGGGGGTTATTGGGTTGTTGAGATGGGCAGTTGCAGTAGTACCTCAGATTCTTACTAAATTTAAAAATGGATCCAGAGAGGGTGTTTCCCTTAGTTTTATCATGACATGGGTTGTGGGGTAATCTATTAGTTAAACCCTTTCAATTAAATTTTTCCCTTGTTTTCTTCCTTTTATTTTCAGCTCTACCTTCTCACAATGCTCAAAACCATGGGTTTATCTACTTCTAATAGATAAAATTCTTGAATGCTACTGAATCCATTTTCTCTCTATCTTTTCCTAACTGTATATATTGAATTATGAACCTATTGTTCCTTTTAATGTGTATCAAGAACTCATTGAATCTTATTGAGTGCTAGTTGGAGCCAGCAACTATAAGTCCTTCCTTGCTCAGAATCAAGAAATTGAGATCAGTAGACTTACTAGTGTAAATCAAAATTAATAGAATTTGATTGTGTAAAGGTTTTTTCATCAAATTTTAGATCATAGTACATGATATATTATCAAAATATTAATGAACAATTAATTTTGGTTCCAAAAAAAAGTATAGTATTCTGATGTTGTTATTCATTTTAGGTGTTATTGATAGATTAGGTCACTATATTTCTTATCTGTTATTATCTTTCTAATAACTTCCTATCTAATAACTAAGGTCAATCTTGATGAACATCATACTACATTACAATCTTCTTGTAATGCAGTATGATGTTCATGAAGATTATAAATTACAACATGGCTACTGTTGCAATTTATAATCTTCTTTCTCATCTTTGTGCCTCCATGTGATTGATATATAGGCCCAAAATTTTTACTGTTAAGGCAACATGATAAGAAGGTAAACATTTTATGGTTCAAAGGATGAGCATGAGGTCAATCTTGATGAGCATCATACTACATTACAATCTTCTTGTAATGTAGTATGATGTTCATCAAGATTATAAATTGCAACAGTAGCCATGTATGTAATAATGATCAATCTGAGGTCAATCTTGATGAACATCATACTGCATTATAATCTTCTTGTAATTAAGTATGATGTTCATCAAGATTATAAATTGAAATATTATCCATGTATGGAACAATGATCAATTTGATTTCAGTGCTATGAAACAATATTAAATAAAAGAAATTGGTCATATGTAAGAGTAAAAGCATGTTTTTAAAACCAGAAAACACATAACATAAGTAAATTTCTGCACTCACCACAACATAAATGCATGGATACAATGGGTGAGAATTTCTACAGTATGATGTTCATGAAGATTATAAATTGCAATAGTATCCATGTATGGAATAATGATCAATCTGAGATCAATCTTGATGAACATCATATTGGATTACAATCTTCTTGTAATGTAGTGTGATGTTCATCAAGATTATAAATTGCAATACTAGCCATGTATGGAATAATTTGTAATCTAAGGTCAATCTTGATGAACATCAAACTGCATTACAATCTTCTTGTAATGCAGTAGGATGTTCATGAAGATTATAAATTGCAACACTATCCATGTATGGAATAATGATCAATCTGAGGTCAATCTTGATGAACATCATACTACATTACAATCTTCTTGTAATGTAGTATGATGTTCATCAAGATTATAAATTGCAACAGTAGCCATGTATGGAACAATGATCAATCTGAGGTCAGTGCTATGAAGAAATATTAAATAAAATCAATTGGTCAAATGTAAGAGTAAAATCATGTTTTTATAACCAAAAAACACCTAATAGAAGAAAATTTCTGCATTCAGCACAACATAAATGCATGGATACAATGGGTGAGAATTTCTATAGTATGATGCTCATTAAGATTACAAATTGCAACAATAGTCATGTTGATGCAGGAGCATCCTGGGTGTAGAGCAATCTTGCATCACCCAAAAATATTTCTGGTTTCTTTTCAATAAGGGCTATCTTGTGCAGAGCTACTATTTTTTGAAATTTACTATTTTTAGTAAGTTTTCCGTATGATCTTAGAATGTTCTGATTTCACAATTGGAGGTTCATCTTAGTCATATCAGCCTGCCTGTAAAGTTTCATTGCTAGATCAAGTCTAGTTTTGAAGATATTGAAACTTTTCAATTTTGGAAACAAGGTACAGAAACTTTGAACTCAATTTTGAAGGATTTAGAGGCCCCGAATGAGGTCAAATTTTTGGCTGAATGAAGCTTTCTTATTTAGGTGTTGTAGAGCTCATCGCACCCTTTCCAAAATGGGGCTATAATAGTCAATCAGGTCAACTGGTGATGACTTATGGTCTCTGAAAGTCGGGCTACCTAAAATGGCAGAAAATAATTTTCCTTCAAAATTTATGTTCGAGTTTCAAAAGTTATTTTGATTCGACTATGATGTAATAAAATGAAAAATAAAATAATTCTAAGTTTGGTCGGCCCTTAGGGCTAAATTTTTCTGGAACCTTCTCGGGCGGTGGAAATTGTCTATATAAAGAAGGCCCATAGTGTTGTCTAGGTAGTTCGGGGTGGTTCTAGGAGAGATCTAGGTATTGATTCGAGGCTTTGTCCTACAGAATATTATAAGGGAATGCCCATGTGGCTTTGCATATTGTAATTCTGAAAGTTTGTAATTCCACATTTGTGGAGATAATAAGAAGCCAATTTTTGGTTCTTGCATATTGTTGTTATTGTTTCTCTATTTTTGTTATTTGTTTGTGGTATTAAGGGGAGCACCCTTCATCACATGTATGGATGAAGAAATTAATTAAGCCATACTTTCCCATTTTCTTCATCATGGACAAAGCAATTAATAAAGAATTTATAAAAAAATAATGTCTAGAAAGTCACTACAAAATTTGTGGAGACAATTTGTACCCTAAAAAAGTAAATGATAATATAGTTATCGAATATGCTTTTTCTAAAAATGTGTAATTTTTGTCTCTCTTTTCTGACTTTGATTAAGCATTTCCTTATGAAGAAAATAATACTATGATGCTTTATGGGTTGATAGTTATAGTGGATAAAATTAATATTGACCATCATCGTGGTCTATATAAGGGGTGTTCTATTTGGGACTTAATTCATTCTTTTGACAAGTGTGTGCAGGATGATGTAGGTAATGGTTTCCTTTATAGAGATTATTTTCATCCTATGTAGTGCGATATAGAAACTTTCATGTAGTTACCTCCATAAGTGTATGATGAAGGGTGAATTTTTTGACACTAGTATTGTGTCTACCATTATTCCATGAGTATGCATTCATATCTTATAGTGGATCCTACCTCACTTATCTTGTTAATGAATTTGCATGAATATCTCTAGGTTTTAATCTTCAAGTAGGGTCTTCATGCCATGTATATGTTTGTAAGTAAATTTGTCTCCTTGAATTTATTTTAATTTTTGGCTTGTACCCAGTTCCCCTCCACACCTCTGCAAAGAAACACCATGTCCTTTTCTACTCTTTTGACTCTGGTGCCCAATCCATTAAAGAACTAATCATGGCCAAATATTCTAAGTTCCTTACATTTTCCATTGTAGTCCATATCCCCAATTAGACCCTATTGTTTCCCTATTCCCCCCAATTAAAAATTATATGGATCAAATTAATTTCCTTAACTTAGAGTCTTTTAGGTAGTTCTTTTCAGTCATTGGAATCCAGGAAGAGTTCTTGAATAGGCATCAGAGCCTAAAGTCAGTTCTGGGACCTTACTATACTCCTAACACACCACTTGGAACTATGCAAAGGAAGAAATTAAAATTAAGTAAAGATTTGGGCAATTTATAGCTAAATTTTTTCTAGTTCTAGTTTAGTTAGCAGAAAGAAAAGCATTTTTTCATCAAGAAATTTGGCCTCCAACATTAAATTTTGAACTCTTTATTAGTTCCATTTCCATTGTCATAATCTAACACCAAAAATGGAAGCACAAAGGACAAAGGATTTCCTTCAGTGGTATTGTTCATTAGTTCTAAAATTAGCTTCAGGACCTGATGTAGAATTTGGAAGCATGATCAGACCTTGCAGTAGTTGAAGGAATAATTAACACTTTCAAATCCCAATGGGTCATATGAGAAATGATGCAACATATAGAAGGAAAAATAAAGTGGAGATGAAATTTGGTTATGAAACCCTTGTTAGAAATTGATGAGAAAGATGAAACTTTAAAGATATATATAAAAACAAGAAGCAATAGTGGAGTTTGATTAGACAAGTGATTTGTCTTACCAATGAATGATTATTGATGTAACTATGGTGGTCTATATAATATCTCATATGTCTTTTCAAAATGCAAATTGACATCGACAAAGTCATTGCCGATGTAACAATCATCTTTTTTGTTAATGAATAGTAATTTATGGAGTTACGGTAGTCTAGGAAAGAGTGCAAGGCTCTTATCAATATGATCACCTACATCAACAAGCTATTAGAAATGTTATGTATTCTTTTTCTCTTAACAATGAGTATGTCTTCAATAAGGTTTTGATAATGATCTAAAAAAAATTTGATGAGGATCTTGTTCCATCTCATCAACATGATATTTTTGGTAAGATTTTTTAGATCAATTAAAGGGGCAATAGAGCATAGGCGGTATCCCTTCTCGGTTCATAACTAGATCCATATATGGTTTCATATCCAATTCTAGTAGCATACCTTCCAATTACATTGCCAGATCGAGACCCAGGAGTAGTTCCTAGTCCAAAACTTGATAGATCCAACACCACTAGCTAACTAGGTTCAAGACTAATAGAAAAAGAAAGCCCTAGCCCTACTATATATGGGATACAAACAAAAAAAAACCAAAAGCCCATACAAATAGCAATGGCAAAGCATCATTATCATTATCCTTCTTACAAACATCTCAAAAATGGGTTACCTCAAGAACATTGCAAAAACCCTCGTCAGTCGAAGATGAACACACTGTGATGAAAATCCTTGTCATTCGAAGATGAACACACTGTAATGAAAAATATCATTATTCAAAGATAAACATGCTATTTTTCCCCTCAAAAACCCTCATCAATCGACACTACAAAAATGGAAGACACAATGTTGAAAGGACATTGTCGATTTTGAAGTGGGGAAGTCACCGGACCCAACACCAAATAAAATCCAACTTATAAAAGAAAAATTCAAGGTTTATAAATTTAATTCCACTTATTTGAGTGGAAGTGGAACTTCCAAAATTTCACCAAAAATGAGGATTCAAAAACACAAACCAGGTTTTGAATTTTGCAACCCAAATGGCAGATTCAGCTCAAAACTGGAAAACCCACTGCCAATTTCAGTCATATTCCCACAACCAAATGGGGCCTAAGTATAACCAAAAACTCTTGTTACACCACTAAAAACTAACAAGACATGTCAAAACACCAATAAAAAAAGCCATACTTTCGGTAAGAAGTTTTGACATCAATGGAAACCAAAGCCAGTAGTTCCTTACATATCCTAACAATATCCCCCTTTTGAATTGATGAAAAGACTTTGAAAACATAAGGAATTAATAGGAAACATTGATTTTCCTAAAATTCAATAACCCTCCCCTTAAGTAGATGTTATCTTTTTTTCTCCTTATAAAAAACTCTCCCCCTTTTCTCCATAATAGAAAAGGGTCAAAAACCAATTAAACCTATCTACATTAAAACAAAAATTTGACTATAAATACCTTTTTATACATTTCCTTCAAAATAGGGAACTCTTTCTTCCATTATACAATCATTGCCTCCATTCTGGCACACAAACTATCACACTCTACTAGCTTGTCAATGTTAATATGATTTAGAACAACAAAGAGGGGGGGTGAATCAGTTGTTCTCAGGTCCTGATGTATAAAACAATCTCATAAACTTATCCTTAAATCAGATCTAGAACCAAAACAAACTCAGTCATCACTGATTCAATAATAGAAACATCTAACAATGTAGTCCACTACCCAATTGTAACTTAACTTGTAAAACATAGTAATGTTCAGATCTAAACATTCACACAAGTATAAACACCAGGATTTTATAGTGGAAACCCAATTTGGGAAAAACCACTTTGTAACATGCTACTATTATTTTCACTCTTCTGAAGTGAGCTCGCTAAAAAGCCAACCCTATCAAAGGTTACAATACACACTGTCAAATGTGACCCGGTTAAAGGATTTCAATCACCCTGTTAAAAGTGAGCCTAGTCATAGGACTTACATACACTCCATTAGAATGCAACCTTGTTCAAAGGATTTAACATATGGTTGTTAGGTCAACCTCTATTAAAAGGATTTTGACTATTACAATGGTTAGAAAGTAGCAGCATTATTATCTAAAAAATATACAACTCACTTTGCAAATATCAAATCCGATTCCGTACACTAATGCTGGTTTATTGACTTTGAAACTTTTCCATTTCCATCTCTGATCTGCTCAAAACTTTTCTTCAAGCAATCACCACCATTCTCCTTCAACCTTTTCTTCTTATTCAGTCAATAAAACTTTTCTCTTCCAGCATTCTCTATTCACCATGTGCATACATATCACAATGTTTAGGTTCCCTTATATTTTCCTCAATTAGGTTAACTCATCTTTTGCCACTCAATCTCAATCATAGATCTTAGGATCAGGTCAAATTCATTGAATCTACCTGCTTTATGTTCTTCAGCTCCTTTTCTAGAATCATCTCAAATCTCTTAAAGATTTACAATAAAATGTTTTACAAAGCATTTAATGCTTCCAAATAATCAATACATAAAGTCAACACATTTTACATAATTCAAGAATTAAACAATGTCGGCTCCAAAATTAAATTCTCTTCAAATATAAAATTGTTGATGCTTGGTCAATCTGTGATTGTTAACTCGGTCTTCATGTAGAACGCTCAGTCAATACTAAAATTGTTTCCTTGGCTTACACTATCTTCCTCGGCAATTTATTGGTGCTCAATCGACACTATAATTTTTCTCGGCATATACTAACTCGGTCGACACTAACATCACTTGTCTTAAACATGATTTTTTCATTCTTTGCTCGGTTAAGCCTACCAGTTTAGTCTTTAGTCTTACTAAGATAAACAATACATTATCTCATCATAGTGCAACATAGTCAAGTACACTTTGTAGTATCAAGATAACTCAACCTTTCCCTATGTGCTATTGTTACCAACCTTGTTTAGCCCCTTAGCAACACTCAAATAGATATAGTACTTTCCTAAGTAAAAATAGTCTTACCAATGAAGGTTTTACGTCAATGACAATACAACAATTATTTCAATTCAGTTTCCAATAGTCAAATGATCCTGTCAAACTAGACATAGGAAATTTCTTTTCAAAATCCTCAGTATTAGTCAAGATATTGGAAAAATTATCCATCCTTTCTTCCACCATGTCCTTTACAAGAAAAAATATCTTGATCGGGTCTTCTCTCTACCTTTGTTGAGACAATAGTTGATCCTCCAGTTCTCCTATCCTCAACCTTTTCTTTCCTTTTCTGTCTTTGAAAATATCATAGGTTTTTCCTATCTCATTGAGATCAAACTCAATCTTCTCACATTGTTCTCGTATATTATCAACAATAGTAGGCCAAAGAACACAGTACTAGTAGACCTCTAATATTTTCTTCAAATATTCTCTAGTCTTACCAAAAAGTGGGGATAATTTGTGCAAAGTACTATCACACTTCTTCTCAAGTTTCCCTTCCATGGACCAAAAATCAGCACTGAATTGTAACAATTTCTTTTCAACCTGTACCACCATATCACCAGGAAGCATGCCAGATATACTAGATACTATAATTTTTTTGTTAATCAAATGGTCTATAAGAAAATTTAGTACAATAGTTTTGTCATTTGTAGAGCTCTCAACCCATAAACCACCAATTCTCTTGAATTCACTATTATCTGGAATAGATTTGAACACAATGGAATTAATAGCTTCTGATCTCACTAGAGAAACTATGGTTTTCACCCCTTCCATCTCTTCTTATTTTTCTTCACTTTCTATTTCTTCCATTATTTCAGCTATACTCACCTTTCTTCCAACATCTTCATATTCACTGTCAGAAATCTAAACTATAATTGTTTATTTTATTTTCATACTTGTCTTCAACCATTTGGGTTAAGAGGGTGAACCACCCATGACCACTTCTAGTTTGTACTTTTATCCTAAGATGAACCCTCATGAAACTATTGTATCACTACAAAATCAGTAACCACAAAACCAATACCTAGCTTCTCCTAAAGGGATAATAAATATACCTTGTAAGCTTCTGACTTATTTTTTAGTCCTTCCAGATGCCTATAAATCTGTCTATTGACAAGAATGTCTGTCCTCCAAGAAACATTATCTTTACCAAGTGAAGATTCCATAAAAAAAAACATCAAACACATGACTAATGATCTAAAATTGAAACCATATCCATATTTCACTAACATCTTCACATTCAAAAAGTTGTCCAATATCATTTTGCACAAATCCATCTTAGCAATCTCGTACAACATTTTATATATCATATACACAACTACAATGGACGTAGAACTATCACAATAATGGAATTGAATTTTGTAAGACATATCATGTGCAACATATCTCACAATAGGATCCTTAATAGAATTAATTATGAATGTGCATTGATCCATTCTGATTACCGTTAAAGCTTCCACCTCATCGACATAACTGGTCAATTTCTTTGTAGGAACTTTGTCATCGCTAATAGACCCATAATTACTTTAATTACTCCCTTTATTATATGCAAGGTCTATCCAACATCAATATTTTACCCTAAAACCACTTTAGCATGAATAGGATGAACTCCTTTTCGTAAAACCATGGGAATTCTCCCCAAATATCAATCCCTAGATCTCTTACTTTATGCATTCCATCTTCTAGCAATCCAAACTCTAACTACTTTATTCATTCCTAATTAAATTCTTTTAGTTAAATCTTGTTCTTCAAATTTATTTTTGCTTCAACTAGAGAAGCCATTTTAGGTTCCATTATTTTTCTTCAAATTATTTCATTCTCAAGCACTCTATAACTCTTAAAAACTTTGTGTGATAGTACCAACTGATCCAAAAAAATACCTTTTAAAAGATAAGAAACTTAAACATCCCACTTGAATTGATTATTTCTGACACATCCAATGTACTTCACTTGTGAATCATTATAACCATCATTTCATCATTAATACCTTACCCTTTTCCCTCAATAAATCACAACTAATGCCATTTTGAAGTAGAGGAAGCATATGATCAAACTGTTCATTACTCCCCCTAAGTTGTAGCTCTCAGCTCAATTGTCGATATGCTCAGTACCAAGATTTGGTACCACCAAAATATCTACACCAGGAGCATCTGCACCATCACATTTCTTTCTCTATTCCATGTTCTATTTTTTAGATCCACTAGATTCTGTAGCTTGATTATCACATCCAATGTTTTCCAGTGTCTTGTTATATTTACATGATTTAGCATAGTGCCATATCTGTCCACACTTGAAACAAATCACATTCCTTTTTTTGGATATCAATAATTTATCTCTGTACTAACTTTATTTGTGACCAAATGTATGACGCACATAAAAATCTCCATGAAATACTAGGCTCATAATATTATCCTTCTACTAATTAGAATTTTGATTTTTACACTCATTCTCCTCATGACCAAACTGATGAAACTTATTGCATTGACCCTTTTGAATCTTTCTCATCTTATAGTCCATGGCCTTATGACCAAAGTTATTATAAATGTAACAACAACTGTTAAAATATAAATACCTTTGATCATTTGGCTATCTCGCTAGCAACCTCTTTACATGTCTATTTTGATTGTTACTTGTTGCCTCAATATTTGTATCTTCCTTTTTCGTCACCTATTTACCTTTTTAATTCTATTTTGATATTTCACCGATAAATCCTATACTTTCTTTATCCTTGTGTTCTTCTAGTATGTTTAATATCTTATCCATGATAGTGATGATTTCACATGCCTTTGATTCTACTTTCATCTTTACTCATTCCAGCTCTAACTTTGCATTTTGCTCTATACTCTTCCTGATCATATCCTTGAAATTTTCTTCATTCATTTTTTATTCCTCCAATGCCTTTTTCCAGTTCAAATGTTGTGATCCAAGCATTCCTTGATTTTTACCTTGATCCAAATCCAATGGAATCTTCCTTCTGAGTTTTCCCATTATCTTTTTTTATCTCTAGAATCATATCTGCATAGTTATCCTTTGATACTCTTAGTTCTGATAGTTCTCATTCAATCTCTGCAATTTTTTTCTTTGACTCTTTCAACTCTTGACTAAATTCCTTGTGCCTTTCCTTGAACTTCTTAATATGATCTCTCATTTTTTCTATGTAGGTATTTGCTTCCATTAGGTATTCCTTCAACTCTTCATTTCCTATCTCAATACCTTCAATGTCACTCAACATGATTTTTCATTCTTCTTTGGAGTATAAACCTCCTTCCATTTTTTCAAATTTCCAAGATCTCCCTTAAGTGGTTAAGCTCTATATACAAAGGATGATGATCTAATACCAATTGTTGAGTTGGTAAAATAATTGAGAGGGGGGATGAATCAGTTATTCTCACACACACTTATAAAACTTTTCTCTATTGGTCAAATCACAATTAACAGAAATAAAAACTTCAGATCTATTGATTAAGCACATCAACATTCAAATTAAACATATGTAATTGAGAAAATAGGAACACCAACACAAAGAATGCCATATTTTATGTGGAAAATCCAAGATGGAAAAAACCATAGAGAATATAATTCTCATGAGATGTAAGAGAAACTATTAAGGTGACACAAAAATGTGATTTTTAACAAATTAGGCTCACTACCAAGACTAATCACTGTAGATACAAAGGCTCACTCCCAAAATATTAAGGCTTGCAACCAATTCACAAGGGCTCACTATCAATATACAAGGGCTCACTATTGATACCAAGACTCACATATAAAAAAAAAATGAAAAGAGATATAATCCACCACTGAGATCAACATGAAGCTAACCATGAACATAGATCTCCAGCAAATATATTTTCATCCACTTCACATATCATCCACATAAGTCACACATACATGTATACTTATTATTTCTACTCAGATACATAAATTTTATCTTTATTTATATCAATATTTTATCTTACATATGTCACCTTCACACAAAACATGTGATATCACCAATACAAACATATCACAATTACATTTAATTCATAGCATTTCTCCTAAATATAGGACATACTAAGATAAAAACACATGATACAATGTGATCCATAGATAGGTCACACTTAAGATGTTACAATACATGTTGCATTTATCAAATCCATATGAATGCCACAACCAAGACCAGAAGATGGATAGATAAAATAAGCATTACCAATGATACAATACCAACTTGAATGTTCTTGTGGTTGATACAATGATCCATCTTAATGAACCAAGAATCCTAAGATTTCTTCATTCTGAATAATCCTCGTGTATATGTTACAAGTAGTGGTTGTTGTTGCACAAAAAGATCAATTTTTTAATGCCTGATACAACCACTAGACTTATAGAAGACACATGAGGTTGTTAAACCATGTCACAAATCCCAAGGGAGACATTGGCAATTAGTCCAACAATCCCCCCCTTAGCGTCACTTGGGGGGATTCAAACCTATGACCAAGATCTGATACCACTTGTTACAAGTAGTGGTTGTCATTGCACCAAAAGATCGATCTGTTAATGCTCGATACAACCACTAGACTTATAGAACACACAGGAGGTTGTTAAACCATGTTGTGAATCCCAAGGGAGACATTGGTGGTTAGTCCAATAGTATAACCAAAAAATATTGTTATACCATTAACGGCTAATAAGACATGTCAAAATACCAACCAAAATAATCAAACCATCGGTAAGATGTTTTGACATTAATGGAAACAATTTACAATACTTCCTCACATATCCTAACATATTTTACCTTTCCTGGGGTTCTCAATCCTGCTAAAATGAAAAAGAAGGTATGTCGTTCATATTTTAAGAGAAATTTTGAGAAGGACATGTTCCTAAGTTCCATTCTCAAAAATTTGTTCTAGAAAATCCCATATCTATACCTATGTTTTCTATTAGAGAAGGATTCATATTCTCCTAAAATTGTCACCACCGATTTCATAAAGGTTGGCAATGTGGTTCCTTATGTCTTATCTCAGGTTGAGTCTCCTACTTCCTACAAGGAATGAATGCTTGAATCACTTGAGGACATTCTACATTGACAAGAATCCTTACATGAGCCTTCACTCTCACCTCAATGGAGCTTCTAGATGAGAATGTTGAGATTAAATAGTTCTTGGATTTACCTTTTGGTGAGGCGCCTAGGGCTACCCAACTGGTCATTCCTCTTCAATTCGATCTCCCTCCCTATATGATCAAGATTGTGAGGATGATAACCTATTAGTGGAAGATCTATGAGTAAATTCCTCATCTTTTATCTATATGTATTAAGTGTTCCTATTTGTGTTCCCCCATTATATTACTTTAATGTTGTTCCCCTCTGAAGGAACCAAGTTTTTCTATTGGTACATGGAAACCTGGGGTTTAGTGTCATACACTTCCTTTATTTATCATCTTATCTTTCATTTTTTTGTATCTTGATCTTAGACATCCAGAGATGATGCAAAGTGTAATTGGGAGAATTTAGGCCTTCTTCCATGTTGATACAAATTTATTTTGTCTATGTCTTCATATTCTCTTCTTTAGATCCAAAAACTTTGACACCTTGATGAAAAACCCGTATGTAGTTATATACAAAATAAATCCTCAAATCTCTAGGTTATGATGTCAAATAATTAGATCCCCCCACCTCTTCATGTTTTATTGGTCTTGTGGATATCATGTGTAACCTATTGTAGGGTGACATTCCATGGAAAAATCTTGTTATGTTGGCATGTCACAACAATCCTTTATCTCCTTAGAATATATCATGTTCCCCTTTGCAAAACACATTCTATTCCAAGGGGGGATATTATATCTACATCACTTTCTTTTCCAAAATTTAAATTCTTTTAAATTTATTGTATGTCTACGTAGCATAAAATAACTTGTTGCCCATACTAGAGTGCAACCAAAAAATACCCTATCATATAGCTATCTAGCATAGCACAAATTTTTACCCATACTGATGTAATATTAGTGATCACTATCTCATGTGATGTATCTAATTTATATTGTGTTTGTCTATATCTTACATACTATATTGATGTGATTTAGAATAAAGGTTTAGGTCTTTTCCCAAGGGAAACTTCACATGGATAGAAGATTATAATTCCCCTTCACATCTCAGTACAAAATATCTCTCTCTCTCTCTCTCTCTCTCACACACACACACATATAACTCACATTCCACTAATGATAGGCTTAGTAGAGGCAACACTAGTAGAGTTTGGAAAATATGTGATTAAAATATTTAGTCATGTGACTAAAACTTCTAGTCACATGACTAAAAATTACTAAATTCTAGTATTTTTTTACAATTCACAAGTTTAAATAACTAAATAAATGACTAATTTAGTCATATGACCAAATCACAATTAAATAATTGGTCTGATGACTAAATAAATGACTAAATGAATGACTAAATAAATAACTAAATAAATGAGTATTACTTCTCTATTCTTCTTTCTTTGCAATTTGATTTGTAGAGCTCAAGCCCTCTCATGGAACCCCTACCTAAGAAGCCAATTTGGCTACCCAAGTTTCTTGGAATTAATATGATTTATATTTTATTAAAATTATTTGTCTTTTACTTTTTAAGTTATAAGAGGGTTTATGTGTTAGAGGAACTTTTTTGATCTACAAGGTTTGAAATTTGTATTTTATATGTTAAAGGGGTTTTTCATTTGTTTAAAATCTTAAAAACTTCACCATTTAGGATTTAAAAGTACCCTTTTAAAATAAGAGGGAGATTTGAGTTTCACTTTTGAAAAAGTTTCACAATTCCAAAGCCTAACTTGAGTCAAAGCACTATTACATAAGAAAATAATTTAGGATATTTTCTAAGACAAAATTACTATCTTAAATACTCAAATTATTATTTTAGATATTTTAAATTAAACATTAATACTAATTTAATTTTCTTAAATTAAAATTCCACACCAAAAAAATCAAGCATTTTCAATAGGGGCAAAATATAAACGAATGGCTAGAAGTAAATTTCTAACATGTAGTTCTCATCCATGCATAGGTTGATTGGGAGGAAGATCAAGTATTGTTGTAGAAATTCTAGTGTCATTTTATATACATTTCCACCAGTTAAAGGAAAGGAAACTCATGATGATTATGTCTTCAAGATCAAGTTGTTGGCCAAATTTATTTATTTATTTAGGGTTTTATTTCAATCTTGATTTTTCTTGAAGAAAATCTTCTTTACCTAGGGTCTCATTACCATTTCCATTTTTCTTGAAAAAAACTTAGTTTACCTCGCATTTCATTATGATTTAAATTTTGGTTGAAGAAAATTTTAGTTTATTTAATGTTTCATTTTGATTTATTGACGAAGACATAATATGATCCTATTTATGTCATTTCAAACTTAAGAAAGAGGCAAGTTGCTCACTCCTACCTCATCTTGGAGAGGACCAAAGAGGCTCACCAAGATCATACTGACCCCATGGAAAGTAGATCCCTTCTGTGTTCTCTGTATGTTTATATGGTATTTCCCTTAATTTGTCTTTGCTTGGGGGCATCTCGTAGTGGAAACGTAATCAATGGAGTTGTTTATGTTTCTGTTCAAGCCATTGCTCCTGTTAAAGTGTTAGCAATGAATTTAATGTGGGGGCATACACTCTTCTCACCTGTTGCACCCACACACTTTCAATATACATATATTTTTCAAGGCACTTTTTCTCCCTTTATGGATTAGTGACTAATCCTTAAAGCATGGATTCTTATCTTATAGGATCTCTTGATCCTTCTAATTTCAAATTTTTGATCCCTTAAGGTCGGGGGTGTCCTTAAGAGTGGATCTCTTTTGTTTTTGTATTTTCTCTTGTGGAATAGAATATTCTTGAGGATGAATGTTTAATGGGTTGACTAGTGAGTAGCCACATTCACTAGGCAGTTCAATTCCATCTTTCCAGCTGCATTGTTTCCTTGTGTAGTTCACAATGGGACATAAGTTCTCATTGGGCGAGATAACCACACCCTCTTCTCTCTCTTTTTTAGAAATGTCTCTTATTTTAATCTTGGAGTTGACAAAGACATGTGTCATGCCCAAATTTTATTGGCAAAACACATAATTTTTTTTATTAAATTAAATTAAAGTTAAAAATATCTTCTTGTCATTATACAGTTGCAAGCTAAGTATTATAAAGGTTAAATATGAACAAGGGGAAATCATGACAAGTTGGACTCGTACTTGCCAACATCCCTCATATAGAAGATCACAAAATATAGGTTTCAAGGCTATCATTTAGGTTAGGTTATACAATTAATTAAGAGTATTTTCCCATTATAAAATATTTAAATTAATTTTGTAAGCTACCTAGGCAATGTTTTAATAACATGGCTCAAAAATATAACAGTTCTCCAAATAAAAAAATTATCTAACTTAATAACTCTATTTAATCACCTTGATTTATCTAATAATTAAACACAATTATTAGATGATACTAATCGCTTAAAAAGATTACTTAAATTAAATTTTCCCTAATTTAAAAAAAACTCCCTCAACAAATTTCTTATTTGGGTTTACATAAATTATTTACCCAAAAAAAAAAAGAATATTCCCTTAGACAAGTTTTTGCTCAAGTACACAAAAATCTCTTCTAAAAACTGTTTAATTTTTAATTTACAACACCAAAATTTAACCTTTACTTTAATAATTATCTTGCATTTAAAATTATTTCATTATATCTTTTCAATTCAATTAATATTTCCACCATAGTTCATATTAAATTAACTCGCTAGGAATAAAAAGTCCTACCGAATATGCCTATTATTTAACATTTTATTTCTTAAAACATTCCCATTAAATAGTCAAGTCACATAAGTTTTTTTGTTTATAGTTAATTTATAATTACCTCCCAAAAAACAATAGAAATATGTTTGTTTGGAGCAAAAAGCACACAAGTTAAAATAAGTTAAAATCATTTGTTAAAAGATATTTTATTGTTAAAAGCAATTACTTACCAAAAGACAAAGAGATGGGAAAAAAGTGAGATTCAAATTGGGGTTGACCTTTTTGCCCTAACCCTAATTCAAATTCAGGGTTAGGGTGAAAATATCAACACCCAAAAGAACTTTTTTTTCTCATTTCTCCTCTATTCTCTCCCTCTCTTACAAACCCTAAATGGGTTTTCTTATTTTCTCTCTCATTTGATTTGCAGGTTTCGTGAAGAGCTTAACAATGGTGGATTCAAGAGAAGATGGCAAAGAAGATGGAACAATATATACTCATAAGTATATATGTATATATACACATATGGGTGGGTGTGTGTGTGTGTGTGTGTTTATATATATATATATATATATATATATATATATATATATATATATATATATATATATATATATATATATATATATATATATATATATATATATATATATATATATATATTTATAAATATATAATGCCTTACACAAAAAAACAAGAGAGCACTCAAGCTATAAACAGAGGTATTGTTGTTTTTTTATTCTTTTATAAGTATGCTTCATAAATATTTTTTTTATTTTGAAAGTATATATATATTTTATTACATATTAAAAAAAACCTTTATTTTTTTGTTTGTATTATTTTTGGGGAGGGCTGCACTTATCCCCCGTACCCTGCCTATGACAGGATGGCTACTGGTTGTGGCAACAGCACCACCAGAGTATGTATGTATGTATGTATGTATGTATGTATGTATGTATGTATGTATGTATGTATCTATATATATATATACATACATATATATATATATATTGTTGGAAATATAGATGCAGTAACTGAGAGGGGGGGTGAATCAGTTAACCACAAAAATATTACCACTGATCCCTTAAATATCTTAACAAATTATTTACTGTGCCACTCGGTAAATATACAGAGAAATGCTGAAAACTTGATCCTTGAAATGTGTAATAATTTAAACTGTTCTTAAGCATTCATCACTGATTAACTTGCATGAATAAAGAAAATAACACGAACACAAGAGACACCAGATTTACCATGGAAACCCAATATGGGAAAAACCACCAATGTAACTAGTTACTATTTTTCACTCTTCTGAAGTGATGCCCGGTTAGAAGCCAACCCTGTAAAAGGTTACAAAACACACTGTTAGGTGTGACCTTGTTAGAGGATTTAATCACCCTGCTAGGAATGGCCTTGTAAGAGGTCTTGAAACAATTCAATAGAACTGTTACCTTGTTAGAGGATTTACAAAATGGTTGTTAAACCAACTCGGTTAAGAGATTTTGATATCACTGTTACAATTGCTAGAGAGTAACAATGAAATAACCTGCAACTGAATTGCTGAATATAGATCTCTGTTCTATTTCACTAGATCCTTTCTGATCAATTAAATCTTTTCTACTACTCAAGGATATCTGACCATCCTTCAAAATTCGCACACACCTTTCTTCAAAATGATTTATGCATGCTGTATATATTTTATCCACCATTTGACCTTCTATATATATATGCCATTTCATAATCATTTAGATTGACAAGTCGGCACTAATAATTATTATAACAGTCAGCTGGGATAAACAAACTGTAATAACAAAATTCTTTGAAAGGGCCGACCTTGCTCGGTAAACATTAATCCTGAAAAGATTTCCTTCGGTGATCGAGAGAACTCGGTAACCACAGTGAATTCTGCAACATCCTTTAGAGACCGAGAGAGCTTGGTAACCACTAATTTCCTTCGATAACCGAGGAGGCTCGGCTAACACTGATATCCTGTCATGTTTCCTTTAGACACCTGAGAGAACTTGGTAGACACTAAAAACCACCTAGCTGACCGACTGAGCTTGGTAGATACTGAGAACCGCTTAGCTGACCGACTGAACTTGGTAGATAATGAGAACTACTTAGCTGACCTACTAAACTCGGTAGATACTGAGAACGATAATTGATATGACATTTGTGTGACATCAAAGACAACACATAGCTAATCCAACAATTTCCTTTAGACAATTGTATCCAAAAAAAAAAAATATATATATATATATATATATATATATATATATATATATATATATATATATATATATATATATATATATATATATATATATATATATATATATATATAAACTATTTTTCTACAAATTTAATCATGAGAAAAATATATACCAAAAAAAAAATATTAGACAAAGGAAAAAGCTAGATGGATAAGATATTCAATAAATTTCCTTTTTGTAAATCAGAAAGAAAGTTACTTAAGGTTTACTTGTAAATGTATATATATACATTATTTTAAAAAAAACTAAATAAAGAATCTCATTCAAATTTTTTCATGAAAATTTTGTTTTTGTCAAGAGCCATATCCCTTTTTTTAATGAAATATAAAAGCATATGTGCTACACCAATGAAAATTTTAAAAAATACATAAGTATGCAATTTTATTTTATTTTATTTTTTTTTTAAAACTCTACAATATGTTCCAATCTCAAAGTTTCCTTTCTTGCATAACCACAATAAATAATATTAACCATAAAATGAAATAATTTTTTATCAAACTTCAACAAATAAAAAAAACTATATTCTTTCTTTTTACATTCTTTGGATCTACTATTTATACAAGAGAAAACACATTATTACATTTTACAACTAAGTTACCTTTCTAATAAGAGACAAAAAAAATTAAAACTTTATTTTTATTTTTTTTACAAGGAATGCTATCCATCTTTTTAAAAAAATAAACTAAACACTTTACAATATCTCTTCTCAAATGAACAAAGGTAGGTCTTCTTTCAAGACTTTCTTCTTTTCCAAAACCCATATAGATAAAGACCTGCAAAAAGAAAATAGTAATGTTCATGGCCATGGAGGCTCACCTCCCAACCTAGGCCTTTACAAGGCCACCCCTAAGCTAGGAGAACCATGGCTAACCCGGGTATGCATAAAATCAATGAGAAACAAACACAATAAATCATACAAGTAACACCCTACCTTGGCTTTCACAAGGAGCTTGAAGTAAAGCTTCCTATGGGTGAAGGTGGACCAAAAACCCAATGGGAGAACTAGGCTAGAAATTAAATATACAAGCCTTCAACAAGGCAATTTCTTCCAAACAATAGTAACATAACTTCTCCTCACAACCCAAATCATACTCAACTAAATATGGCCAAAAAAAAACCTTATGACCCCCAAGCATATTTATGCTACAATCCTTCCATGGACCTCATAATCCATGGTGCATCTCTCTCTCCCAAGGAGAGGGACTCTACACCAAGAGGGCTGTCCTAAATCCCTTCACTCACAAGGCTACTCTTCACTCCCAAGGGTGATTTTGGCCTTGCACAATCCCTTAAACATCACAAGAAAGACATATACATATGCAGATTTTTACTTCTCTAAACAACACTAAACAATACAAGATCATCATGCTATGAAACATATATGAAATGCATAACAAGATGGAATACTTCCTCTATTCATTCATGGGAGGAGCTTGAGAGCCATGAACCTTGCAGTTAGGAGTTATAGAAATGAGAGTTGTGGTAGAGACCTTTCTCTTTTGTTTTTCCTTCCTTCCCTCCAAATCCTCTTAGTGGTCTCTAAAGTTAGAGAGTGGGTGTATAATGTCCCCACCAGGGAACCCATAAGGAATCAGGTCTATGACCTAAAATTACAGCTAACAATTTTTTTTCTTAACATTCTAACATGTCATCATTAATATTCACAAGTACATTCCTTAAGGTTCCCTTAATGAATTCATTTACCATTATCAAGTATTACTTAATCTAACAAATTCTATTTCCATTTCAACTTCAATTTACATTGAAATGTTGCTTTCATTCTACTTCAAAACCAATTGCTTTAGTGAATTAATTGAATTCATTTTCTTTACCAAACTAACACATCATTTACTTTTAGAAATGCAACAAGTACACATTAATTATCTCATCCACTAAGTACATTTATTCATTCCTATTTATTTACTCTGTAACCTTATCTATGCTCAACTCAATTGCACCATCAAAACTCAATTAAGCTTTTCCATTAAGAGTCCTCACTTTCTATTTTCATTTCAAGATAATAATAGAAAGAGCGTAAAGTACTTAACCATATATTGTTAACCAACATAAACCATTTAATGGATCATTTTTATCACAAGTTTAACTTCCACAAATTATCATCTATAACCTTGTATAATTCTAGTTAATAATTAAGATTAAAACCTAGTTTGAATAACCAGACATGACTCACATTGAACTATACATTTAAGAAATCACATCCCATTTCTTCTTTCAATAATATACATGTTTCCTTTTCCCTTATTATTTCACCTAGAGATACCCTTGAACCCTTAGCATATCTTTTCACTAACCATATATCAAAACAAGTTTCCTTTTAAAGAAGTTTACATCCATAAGTACTTTCATTACAAAGGTCTGCATAGAACCATTACTTTAAATTTCATTTAAAATTCACAAGAGATATAAGGTAGGAATTACTCATTGATTTAACCATATTCAATCTCCTTTTCAGATTCATAATTCTACCCTTCCCTTATACATAACTTATTTCTTACAATTTCCTTTTACAAACATAATTATAGTTACTACACATTGCCCGAAGGCATATAAAAAGATAATTACATCAAGTAGCCCAAAGTTCACCATACATCTTTACATCTCTATAACAAAAGATAGAGATACATGATACAAAAATAGAATCTTCACCACCGAACAACTCAAAATCCAAGCTACGACATGAAGCATGAACAATACCTTGAAAGAGATTTGCCACTCAACCATGTGAAACTAATAAAGTTCCACCCCCTCATGCTAGGAGATAGAACCAAGGTACTCTCAAGAGCTTAAGGCAATCTAAGTCTTAAATACCAATAAATCCAAGACTCAAAATAAAAATAATAAGGCACATAAAAATATCATCATATTATATCACAAAGGGTAAGGTTCTAGGAGACCACCTAAGTGAGTGTCATCACACAACCTATATATTGGGATCCTTCCTAGAAACCATGTAACCCCGGTCCCCCCTTTATGTATAGGGATCCATCTTGGTAGTTATCCCTGGTCCCGGTACTCCAATCAAGTCTGTGTGGCCATTATTATATTTTCTTTCATTATCTTTTGAATCCCCCCTTCCCAGGTTAATTTTAAAGTTATCACTTTTTACAAACCCACCCATAAGATCATCTAGCAACCACTTTAGGGTTCCAACACCTATGGTGAGCCACTCACTTAGGGTTCCTATCCCTTTACCCCATCACAAGCCACAAATACAAGATAACACTTCCAAGTCCTAATTCATAGGTTAGGAAACTCCCCTGTGCACTCAGGCCCTCAAAGCGAGTCCTAACCTTAGACATGTACATAACAGGAACCATTGGAAGAATGTCTATCACAAGACATCTCAAAGAAAAACATAAAATTTTCCACATGCATAAGTACAACTTTCCAAGGCTCATTTATAGGTCTAAGGAACCCTCCCATGCACACAGGCCACCGAGATGAGTCCTAGCCTCATAAACTAAGCTCAAGTATATGCCAAGTGCAAAAACATCATAAGTACACCATATAACCTCAACAAAACAAGTAACGAACATACACAGGTGATACAAACTTCCACATGCATTAAAACAACATTCCAACTATGGAAACCTCATGAGCCTGAAATTTGGCTAAGTCTATAATCTGCATCTTAACTCCTATGAAGTTGAAACCTATCTCAAACATCCTAGAATGTATTTAATTTTTTTATACAAATATAACTTAAAGTATAAGAAATTAAAGTATCAAACTTATACTTAAATGTTATATTTGTATAAATCCTACAAATTTTGAGCCCCTCAAACCCTAAAAAATCCAAACAACTTTCTGTATAAACCCATACGACAATGTATGCATTCCCATATGACATTTGACCAAGTGTCATATGGGTATGACTACAATGTTGTACGACACTGTAAGACACTTTCACAAAATTACATTTTCAACTTCCTGTTAACACTTAAAAATGGATTTTAACCCATACAAAAATGTATGCATTCCCATACAACATTTGACCAAGTGTCATATGAGTATGAATACAATGTCATATGACACTATAGCACACTTTTACAAAATTAATTCAAAATTGTCTGAAAAGGCCAAAAAATGACTTTTTAAGGCATGGAGAGTGCCTGGGAAAAGTTCCCTAAGGTCAACCTGATGTAGGGACCTCAGTACCACATCCATGACACATCCTCAACATTACCTAAGCCTTAGACAAAATAAAACAAATGTAAAAAAATAATTCACAGAGAAGCCTGCAAGAGAAATAGAGAAGGAAAAGGGACTACATCTCATTCCTAAACCATCCTAACCCTTCCTATTTCTTCCTAAACTTTCCTATTACATTTAATAACAGATAAATACATCCTCCCACATTACCATAAGTATTCCTAACTTCCCAGGAAGAATTCATAATACAAAGTAAATAAATAAAGCTATATAAACATACATAATTTACTTTCTGGAAACACGGTAGAAATACACAAAGGATAAAACATTTACATATAATTTTAATACTTAGTAAAAAAATAATATTATAATGTAATATCATATCATATACAAACACATTCATACACACAGAAGAAGAATGGAGATTCTTCCCAGTTTAGACCCTACCTGGGGTCCTGCGAAGAATCCTCTTCCCTTGGCTGGAGAATCTCTGCAATATTCCAATCCTTGAGTAGATTGCCTTCTAGAAAGCTCCCTCTGGCAATCAACTCCAAGAAATCCTCACACACTTGACTTCACCAACCAGAGACCCTCAAACTCACATAAAATTTCAATTAAACATTTTTAGAAAACTCAATTGCAGACCACTCCAAAACAAATCTCCCCCAAAAAATTCTCTTTCCTTTTTCCATCACACAAAAACCTCAATTATTTATCCTCCAACTATGTGGTTGGAGGAGTTGCTTTACGGGAAGCAACTTCTCCAACTTCCATAGTTGGTTGGAAAATTAAACAAAACATTCCCGTAAGCACTTAACAAAGTTTAAATAAATTTAATTAAAATAGCTTTCAAAGAAAACCATAACAAGAATAATAAACAAATAAATTTCAAGAAAAACACATAGCACACATGGAAACCAACTAGCCTAACTTCTAGGAGGTCTCAAGTTCAACTCCGTCCTAGATAGCTAGTTTTACTACAAAGAGCATTTATTTTTATTATTACTATTATTAATATTATTTATTATTTATTTAATACACTTCATTGAATTCACTTCAAATAACATACCACTAAAACAATCCATAAATCCATACAAATATTATTATTTATATAAGCATGGGTATATGTGTGTGGACCCACATATACACATATGTATATAACATACAATCAATATAACACATATGAAATAAATATATATACATATACTTACAAGGATAATTCTAACTCACATCAAAAATCACAGAACAATGTCGAATTGTAGATCACAAGACCACATCACATACCGCATTCAAATCCCCCAACTAGGGTAACCTCCTAAATAGAAATCTAAGTCCACGGGTAACCTTGAGAGTAAACTTGGTAATATCTCCACACAACAATAGTTCAAGAATTTTGAAGGCACACTCAAACCTATGTAGCCAGGTGGAGTCGATGTCTGGTACCTGCATCCTGCAACACCAACCAACATGCATATATACATATATATAAAAAGACAATGGAAAACAAGGAGGGAGAGTGCGACATTGTGTGGACCTCCTGTAGGAGTAACTATGACTGTCTCCCCTCATCCTACACTCACATCAGATAGTGAGATCAACAAAGCATAATTGGATTAGTGTGGTTAGTACTAGAATAATCTCTTTTCCTTATTATATAACAAGAATGCATCATAACATATTCATGTAAATGTAAATCATCTATTAACTTTCACAAACCCATTTAACCATTAGGAATGTACTCAAAATGTCCCATTATCAAATCAAGATAAACAAATCATATAACCCTAAATGTATTAATCATGTCTAATCCTAGGTAATTTTATTAGAGAAGGTAACACATCTAACCCTTAAGTGATTATAATCTATTAACCTAAGGTAGACATAAATATTAATAATGAGCATTTCACATAGAAGCATATAAGTCTATCAGGTGATCCTTTTAGCACTAAGGTCCTAAACTATCATTGACACACAAGAAAATTTATAGGAACATACTTATGAAATATTATTATTTTTCACATTAAAATATGAATTTATGGTGAGTTGTAAGAGGTTTAGTTTAAGCAACCATCACAAGAAGGATCATTCTCACATATAGTCCTTCCTAATTTCAAGTGAACATAACCAAGATTTGATAGGGTTAGAGGGGCATTAAAGGGTGATTGAGAGAAACTCTCTCCAATTTCCCCTCTAAATTCAAAATCCTCACATTCTCCAAGTCCTTGGAAGAAATGTGAGTTCCTATTGTTCACTCTTCCCCAACCCTTACACATTACTAAAAATGGGTTCCTAAAAAGGTGGCCTAAAAAGTGGACAAGCTTTTCCCTCCAAATGGTTTGTAGTCTTCCCAAGTCCATGCTTCCAAAAGTTGATTTTCGGCCATCTTGGAAAATCAACTTTTTGGAGGCTTCCCAACGTCAAAATAAGGTGTCCTATGGTCAAAAACTCCCTCTACCCATAGGTATATAAAGTGGACTAGTCAAAAATGGGTTAAACTCAACCCTAGGTGGCCATATGACCCCTCAAAAACCCCACCTAAGACCACCTACGAGTTCCAATGGATTTGACTACACTTAGGGCTCACAAACCAAGTGGTCCTTAAGGGAAACATAACTAGGTACTAAGTGGGAAAAGGTGAGCCCTCAAGCTTTCCAAGTGGACATTCCATGCACATTACTTTCACAACAAGTGTGCCAAATTGACACTACATTAGACATCACAACACACTTGGCATGTCCATTTGTTAATTACACAATTGAAAGGATGCAATGCAAATAAAATTCACACCATACACTATACAAAAGAAAATACATTACAATGAGGTTTTGTCTCTTCAACAGATGCAACATTGGCTTTACAGAATTCACATAGGGGTTAGTCATGATTCTCCAATAGAATTCCATGGCCATGATCCTTGCACACTCAATTTAAACATCAGTAACCTCAATAAAGTATAATCATCAAAATTCCAAAATGCAGAATCAAGATTACCATATAAATTTTCTAACGCATGAAGTACATCCTTGTAGTCTCTATAATCATTTGTCATAAATTTAATCATTAACTTACAAATGAACATACATAAATTGAATCATAAGAACTTGATCTCATTAACTCACATGTCACTCTAATCATTCCATATCTATATCAATCAAGATGTAATTTTTCTAAATTACATAAGCATTAATTTTGTCAATTCTAAAATCATCCAAATGGCATGAAATCAAGTAACCAAATCATCAAGTAATAACCATAATAACATCCTAAAATTCAACAATATATTTCATCACCTAACCTTTAACCTTTAATGAAATCCACATATGAACATAATTCATTTCTTAATTTTTCTTTTCCTAAACAACTAATATCATCATATAACCCAAATTTCCACTTCTTAGTATTTATCTATATCAATCATCATAATGCAAGTCATAATGCATCATAAAACCAACATTATGAGTATGGAAAATGTCATAAAATATAATGTATCATTATCTAATGAAATCAAATCCTTGTCAAAGAGTAAAATCTCTTAATTCATCAAAATATTAAGCCAATTAATAGGTCTATCATAATGATCAATGGAAAAGTGATTTCAGGCTTGGGGTGAGGCCTCACAACATGAGTCTCTAGGGGATTGAGGATTCCTTTGTCCATTTGATTTCAATAAGATTATCTTTTTCATTATGATCTCCTTTACCAAGAGTTTGCATCGATTCCATACTCTTGCAAAAGTGGGGGCTAAATGTATCATCAAAAAATGGAAGCACTTCCATTTAGGACTGGTTTAGCCCTCCGAGTAAGTGGTATGGGGTCATGCCAAGCGCCTTGAGTGGGTCTTTGACTGGATCTGGCTTTTTCCCCCTATTATACTTCTCTCCTCACCTTTTTCCTACCTTTTTCGAGCACCTTATCCTGAGGATCTAATATTCTTGACCTCAGGGTCAAGGTCAACCTTCTGGGTCAAGGTCGACATCGACCCAGACCATGGGTCCAAATTTCAAATCCAAAAATTTTTCGGATGTCGGGCTTCGAAAATTTTTATTTCCCGCTTCCAGGTTGATTGTTTCAGATTTCAAAATGCTAAAGTCTTAAATTATATTTAAACTAGGTCCATTTCTAGGGTTTAAGGCTTAATTGTAATTTAATTCTCCTATGTTGGCCTCTCTAGAAGTTTTTGCCCTAGACTAGTATAAAAGGAAGCCTTCCTCTCTCATTTTTATATCCACCATCCATAGAATTCAAGCAAGTGAAATCAAGTGATCAAGAAATCATCAAGAAAGCAAGAAGGAGAAGGAAAGAATTCAAGCATTCATTCCTCCTCAAGCATTCAAGCATTCAAGATACAATTCATCAAGGAGATCCATTGATAGCTATTGAAGGATTCAATCACTGTGGAGCCCTCTTGTTGAAGATTTCTCCATCCATTTCCATCCAGGCTTCTTCCTATTCCAAGATCCATTCAAGATTGGTGTTGAAGATCTAAAGCAATTGATTTGATACATCCTACATACAATTCTACATTCATTTGGAGCCTCCATTCTTGTGAATTCAAGGATTCAAATCCTCCACAAGGACTTCAATATAAGCAAGGTGAATAGTTCCATTTACTTTGTTTATTGCTACAATTTCAATTATATTTTAAATTTAATTCCAAAACTTAGGTTTGACCAAGGCAAACCATTCATCCAACAAATAAAACCATTTTTCTTGCAAGTACAGGTGTGGGACAATGAATTTTAGTTCAGATCTGAATACCCTTTTTGGCAAACTTTCAGGATCTACGAATAGAATTTTTGTCAGAGCAGTGCAGGTCAAGGTCAACTTTTTGAGGTAAGATTGTGTCCTGGGGTAAGATCTTACCCCTATCTTGGGTCAAGGTCAACCTTTCTCAGAAAAATAAAAGGTTTTTGGGTTTTCTCTATTTTTGCATTTCTAGGCCAGATCTAGTTGCAAAATTTCTCAAAACTAAACACAAACACTAGGAAATAGCATTTTCCAGATCAATCATATTTTGAGGTTAGTATTTATCTTCAATTAAATCAAGATTTCAATACATACTTTCTATAAAAGAATACAAAGTTTTCTCCTTTCTTCATATTTTTCATTGATTGATTCATTTGTGCATTAACCATTCTCTTTTGGTTGATCAATTTGGATATTTCCTTTGGTAATTTGGATTAAGAAGTAGATCTTATATTCCCCCACACACATCTTTAAGATCTCCATTTTAAACATCTACATTTTTGGTGAACCCGCGATAGACAACTCTTTCTTTTATGGTGTTAGATCTTGCATGTATTAGATTTCTTTTATGTGTTTGCATCTCATATAAAAATACAAAAACATTCATTTATGCTTTGTGTTTTCCTAGTTTAGTTCATTTTTGCATTGCATTGGTATATGAGCTTTACTACCTCTAGTCCTACTTATAAAATTCTGGTTAGACAAAGTCATAGACTTATGGGTGCCTTTGATCCTAAGTCTTCCTCTCCTTTCCTTAGGATCCCAGATGACAATTTGATTATTCATGATTCCAATCCTACCATGGAGCAAAACTCTTCTCACTCATCTCATGATGAGGATAATTCTTTAAGAGTTCCTCCTGAACAAGTCCAAAAACTGTCAACCGAACTTGATAAAATGGGAAATTGGCTTACTCAAGAGAACTATAATCAAGATTTTATTCAATCTATAGATTCTCTTAAGAAAGTCCTTCATGATAGTGATCAAGGTGTTAACCTCTTGTGTGTTATCACTCATCTCATGCATTCAAATGTTAAACCTTTAGCTCAAGAAGCTCAAGATTTAGGACTCACTCCTATCACTAGTGTGGAACCTTCATCCATTCCTTTACCTAGTATTCCTACTTATACTCCTCCTTTGGTGACTACGATGGTTCCCTCACTTCTTATGAGTCTTCCTCCTATTTCCCTTCCTACTTCACAACCTTCTTACAATAATGTTCCTTTTACTTATTCCAATCCTCTTCGAACTGTGGTCCCAAGTGTTCCTCCAGTTGTGTCTTCCATTCCTGCCACTTCATACACTTTACCTAGTATTTCTAATGTTTCTATGTCTCTTATTTCCTCTAATGATTCAACAATCATTAGTTTGGCTCAAGTTGTGTCCTCTTTACAACAACAACTTGCATACTTGACTCAATCCAAGTTTAGCATTCCTACATGTGACATGCGAAGTCCTTTATCCCTATACATCATTCGTGCTCCTGTTCCTTAGCAAGCTGATGTGCCTCATCTTGAGAATTACAATGGTAAGGGAGACCCTATTACTCATGTTAAAACATTTCAAATCCTTTGTAGTGACTATGCTCATGACCATAGGATTTTAGCCAAGTTGTTTGCTAGAACATTTTGTGACAAGGCCTTACAAAGGTGTTGTTCCTTGCCTCCTTATTCTATTGATTAATTTCAAAAACTTGCCAATTATTTTATTCAACAATTTTAAAATAACATTGGTCTACAAGTGTCCTTAATTGATTTGATGCATTGTAAACAAAACACTAAGGAAAAATTGACTGAATTCATTGGTAGATTTAAGCATTTGCATGCTTAGTGTTGGTGTAATTAAGTATTTACTAATTACACTTTACTTAAGTTTACTTAGGATAATGCATTTTCATATTAGTTGTCATTGTGACACCTAGGAGTTTGCATTAAATTTTAGCACATGGTTAAGAGAATTTCCACTTTAGGTGTGATAGTTGTCATCACATACCTCTTTGTTTGTGAGATCCACCTTTAGTGCTCTTATCACATTATCATCCTCGCATTGTTGCACATATTGCACATACTTCGATGTATAATGGAGGATGATCCACCTTTTGTGGACATGTGATTCCACCTTTTGTGGGTGATATCTTATCATCTCCTTATCAAGTAGTCTTATTGCATTGCCTATATATTTAGGCATTCCTACTTTATATTCAATTCAATGGGCTATAATCAATTATTTGATCATTTTGCCTATCTCTCTTATGCTATCTCTTGAGCTTCTAGATCTTTGCATTTATTCTTTTTCTTAGGAAAATTCTTACATGGTATCAGAGTGATATCAAAATTCTTACATGGTATCAGAGCCATAGGAGTTTCATTGTATAACCTATTTTGAGAATTTTATTGCAAGTCAAAATTGGAGCTTGTTGGTGCAAATCAGAGGTTGGCATCACATTGAGGAGGTCCAAATACCCCTAAATCAAAAAAAAATTCATCCAAATCAGACATCTAAAGCCAAATCTAGAGCCATTTGAATTGTCAAGGTTCGGTGGCGGTGATTCAGAAAAAATAATTTCAGAGGCGATTTTCAAACAACAATATCTCAGTCATCCAGACTCCTTTTTTCGAGAAATGTTTTTTGTTTTGGGGTATAATTTCATGATCTACACAATAGTGCATGTGATTTTTGATCTTTGTTCCTGATAGTTTTTGAAAATCACAAATCCTAATTTTTACAACTTTAGAGGCTTCGTTCGGGCTCATATGGACACATTTTCAAGTGCTATTTTTTTTTAAAGTTCATGATTTTTTGTCTACTTTCAAGATCTGGTATTAGTTTGGAAAAATTATGCATACACAGTACTTTCAAAATTTGGTATATTTTGCCTATTTTTGGCACTTGTAATTTGTTAGATCCTTGAGAGAACTTGTGTCTTATTTGTTTGAGTCTACTATAGCTTCATATTTTCTATTGTAATCATCAAAATCAAAAGTCCACTTTGGTTCATTTTGGCAAGTGGAAATTATACACACACTATATATAAAGTGTCAAACTCATCTATTTTGGGGGGGGGTTCTTTGGTTCATTGCATTTTGGGAGGTGCATTGATTTTTTTATCTCATTGTTTCATGTGAGAATTGTACACACTCAAGTAGTGCACTTCTCTATGTCATTACATCCAAGGAAATCCATGAATGGGAAACCTTAGAAAGTGGCCTAGAGCTCCCTATGAATGGAGTTGCAAGTGTTTCAAGATTGCTCTCAGCTAGAGCTATTGTTAATCTCTATTGAGCATTTAAGGTTGTCATTAGTATCAAAGGATAGTAAATAGGCTGGTCGGTTACTTATATTGAGTTGGTCGGTAACTAGAAGTAAGATAGAGCAGTCAGTAAAGCCTTTACACTGAGCATCACACAGTTTACCAAGCACCAACGACACTGACACTGACAGACAGTAAACATCGAGCATCGCAGTATACACCAAGTAGATTATACAGTGTTTACCAATGATCACAGAAAATGGCATTGTAATTTGAAATGGCACATTCTTCTATGAAAATGGTTACAACAGATCATAAAATGGTTTACCAAGATTGAGGAGCATTTATTGTAAAAGATACTCATTAATTATAATGTTTATCTTATTGTAATAGTTTATCTCAGTTATTTTGCACCGTAGATCTTAGGGTTATGATTATTTCTGTAACCTAATTTTTGCTAAAGCGGAAAAAATAGAACACAATATATTTTGTATGTTCACACCATTTTATGAGGTTGGTGAACTAATGTTTATGAATCACGAAGCACTTGAAGACATTGCCTAACTTCAAGACAATCAGTTTACCGAGCAGAATAGAGTACAGAGGATATCGGATTGAGCAGAATCAAAAAAGGCTACCAAGCATAAAAAAGTAGAGAACCATCACAAATAAGGTGATATTTTGATGAGCACTTATAAATCTGTTTCAGACAATTGAGTTGTCAACTTGCAAATAATTGCCTATTACTTTCTGATAATTGTGATAGAGTTTTTTGATAAATCTCTTAACAGAGTAGACTTAACAGTCTTATGTAAATCTCTTAAATGAGTACACACTTCATTAGTGTTGTTTAAATCCTATACCTAGGTAGATCAAGCTGATCTAATATGTTACTCCTAACAGGGTAAGATCACCAGAAGTGATCAAAACTTGTAGCCTTAACAAGCAAACCTTTTCTATTTGCAGTAGTGAAGAATTTGTGGGTGTCATCCCCACCACAATTTTTACCTTCTTACAAGGGTTTATATGTTACCAAAATACTTGTGTTATGTGATTTTCATATTGATTTTATATTTTTTACTTTCTCAAGTTAACTAGATGATTGATTTATACAATTATATTCAAGTTATTTTGATCGGTTATCACAGTATATAGTCATAGATTTAAAAGGTTTTACAAGTAAATTTTTTGAAGGCACTGATTCACCCCTCCCCTCTCAGTACCTATCTCTCCTAATTCCAATAATTGGTATCAAAGCTCAGTTCTCTTGTTGAATAGTCTAACCACTGAAGGGTAAAGATCTAAGTCATGGAGAGATACAAACTTGACAAGACTATTGAGAATCAGAAGATACAAATATAGATGTTTGTGGAACAGTATAAACAAGCCAAGGAAGAACTAAAGAAATTACTAGTTGAAAGGAAAAAGATTGCAATTTAGCTTAATGAAATTAGTTATGATGAAGAACCTATTGATGAAATATTTGATCATATTGGATCAAGCTCTGGAAGCATCTCTGACAAATCTGAAAGCATAATCTCTGACTTGTTTGAAAAGAATAAGCATCTATCTGAGCAAGTGAAAGCACTTCAAATCGGTTATGAATCTCAGATGGAATGATGGAAATCATAAAAAATGCTAGACAAGTTGAACAAGATCGAAATCTGGCTATTAAAGACCGAAGACTAATGACTGAACAATTTTAAGCAAAAGAAAGTGAAATACAGAGACTCACTGATCGTCACTTCCAAGTATCAAATCAGATGATGACAGTTAATCAAGAAATGAATTGAGTCAATGGAGAATTATCAAGAAGACTTGAAGATGTTGCAATACTCAGAGAAGATAATGAAAAACTAAGAAATGACATAAAGATACAAAAGCAACATAATGAAATGATGAGGATAGCTAAGGATAGTTCTAAAAAGATTGATGATTTCCTAACTAATCAGAGGAGATTCAGAAGCAGAGCTGGTATAGGCTACACTGGTGAAGGAGAATCATCACAACAAGCTGAAAAATTCAACAATAATCAAATTCAAAAACATAAAGTGTTGACATGTTATCACTATGGAAAACCAAGACATACATCTAATGTGTGTAGAAGCAAAGCACAAGGTAAACCGCCTATCATTCCAAAATTTAACGGATATTGTTATTATTGTGGTAAGTTTGGACATCTAGATTATGAATGCAGAGCTAAGAAGAATGACATTGCTAATAATACTATTGAGGAGAAAATATGATATACTTGTAATAAGCATGGACACACTACAAGGGACTGCAAGGTGAAAATGAAACAAGTCTGGACACTTAAAGAGAAACTACAACGAAAGCCATATCAACCAAAGAGACAAGGTAACTCATATGTTTGGGATTATAATACATGGACTAATTGTACTTTATGTGGTTGGTATGGACATATTGCAGAAAACTATTACAGAAAGAGTCAGATTGGACAATCTAGAAACTAGACAAATGCAGGAATGGCATGTATGCACTGTCACAAGGTCGGTCATGTAAGCAAGAACTATAGAGACCAAGCACCTAATGAAAACCATATATTTGAGAGTGGATATAACATTGCATAAATTATGAAGTTAAGGAACACAATGTGGAAGAAGGCATCTAATGAGAATGCTGAGTCAAGTAACATTGTCGATGAAACCTCTTCCACTAGATTGGGTGACATCGGTACCTCCACTTAAGGTGACAAAGGTATGTATGGAACTAACATTTTAAATGATCACATTTTACATATAGTTCCTTATATATGATGTACAAGTACCAAATCTACATGAATAAAGATGCACTATGGTTTATGTGTTATAAGTTTACAAATGTCACATAGTCGGTAAAAGAAGAAACAAGAGTTGATTACCCATCAATAATCACTATACAAGGTTAACCGACAATATTGCAAACTGATGAAGAAATTATATGTTAACTGAGCAAAGGAAATTGTAGACATTACCGAGCTGATAGCTATTTTGTACCAAAAGTTAGGTCACGCATTCAATGCACTAAAGTTTGAGCAGGATTATCAAAAAGTGTATATATACACATGAAATAGAGTACATTGTTACATTGCGATTTTGAAGAAAAGAAATTTTACAGAGAAGAGTTCGAGCTAGAGATTTTTCCAGAAAAGATTCAAGGTCACTATAGATCGAACTGACAATAATTCTTTGATTATATCGAGTAAGTTCATCTGCCTACTAAACTTTGGTTATCTATTGCTTGCCGAAACCCTAGAAATAATTTATGGCATCAACATTGACTACAAGAAAATCACAAAACATTGAGGAGGAAGTAGAATTAATTGTTAGGTAAAGTTTCACTGAGGACAAATTCAAACCACATCCCAAGGTCATAGCACAAATAGATGATATGGGCACATTTTTTAGTATTCCAGATAGGGTTTTGTTAACAGAAGATGTTAGGGGCTATATTCACTACAAAATCAGAGAAGTATGTGATTTTGAGACCATTGCTACTTATCAACAAGTCTGTGGATTGGATGGAAAGATAAAATCCAAATACAAGAAGATTGGGGAGTCAGGGTTATTGTGTTTTACATACTTCCCACAATCTTTCAAAAATGATTGGATAAGAATCATGCTGAGCAGATTTCATGATGGAAAATTTTGGTTAGATAAACCTATTGAGGTCACAAAGAAGATTATCAGTAGGGTTACTGGGTACCCTACAACCGAAAAAGCCAAAGCCTTTCGAAGTTCATCTCATCTCGATGTTGAAAAGAACACTGGAGCTCAATGGGACAATAGGGCATTGAAAGTCTCAACCATTAAAGACCCAATGGTAAAATTCATAGCACATGTCATCAGGTACAAGATATTTCAATCTAGCAGACCAAATAGTGTACCCTGCAGCGTCATGGACATGGCATATAAAATTGTGAAGAAAGATCACCAGGTAGATCTTGTCGAACTGCTACTACACCAACTATAAGATAATATGAAGATAATAAAAGAAAAGAATTCTAATACATGTAAGTATGAATCACTGCTTATCTGTACATTATTCTATCTACAAAAATATGTACCTAGTATTGGTAAAGTAAACTGGCAATCTGGACAAACCGATAACTGCACAAATTGGTGAAACGATGCAAAGTCTAGGAGATAATTTGAATAAAGAATTTAATGCATATTTCAAGGAATTTCAAACAAAAATGCAACAAAGGAGTAGAATTCCAAGGGAATTAGTGAGTAAATTTGAAGATGATATATGTTTTGTAGTCAGCACAGACCACTCTATGATAAAGGTAGTAGAACCAAGAACAAAATGGTTAGCACCAATGGGATACAAAATGAACCATGATTTCACTTTGAAATCTATTAATGCATTGTTGGCATTACCAATAGACATCACTTCCAGTAGGTTTGGCATATATGAGGAAGCTAAGTCACGAATCACTACAGATATAGAGATCAAAAAAATGTCTAGAAGGGTGAAGAAAATGAGAAAAGATCTCACAGCAAAATATGGAAATGCATCTGACTCATCTAAGGAGTCACCGGTTAAAGGAACAATCAAAGGCCAGTTATAATTGGCTGACAAGCCCTATGATAGTGAGGAGACCAAGTTAGACAAAGAAAAGGATCACACACCAATTCCTCCCATCAATGTTGAATAGGAAATACAGCTACCAGAACCTAAAGGAATGAGGACACATTTGTCAACTGCAGCATAATCTACTGAGAAACAAGAAGTAGTAAAAGTAGCAAAAAGAAGAGCAGCTACACTGATGAAGAAATATATAAAGAGAAAGAACAAGAAAGTAGCTGAGACACAGAAGAAAAAGAGGAAATACATAAGAAGTAAAGAAGATATAGAGGAGACTGACACTGAAAATGATCCTAATCAATTCAAGTTAGTTCATAACAGGGAAAGTACAATAGAAGAAATAATTGAAGATATAATTGAGAATGGAAATCTTACAAATCCAAGCATAGGCAAATTTGACAAAATGTCAATTGAGGACAAGACAAAGCTAGAACATGCTATCATCCAAATGATGATTAAATTCAAGAGAGTACCAATGGAATTCGCATGTCAATTGCCAAAGGAACTTGATGACAAAATAAATGAGAGATGGGCTATTGCACTAGATACAGAGAAAAGGAAAAGAGAACAATCATTAAGACATGCAGCCTCACACTTTAGATATGCTATTGTAAGTGAATACATGATAAAGTATCAGGCTAGATTTCTAGTCAAGAATAGAGCTATGTAGATAATGGATGAGAATGTGGGTGATATGGATGTCACATGTGATTCTCTTTGGACATCAATTTTGAAAGCAGAAGAGAAAGCTAAATAAGAAGCATTCCTGAAACTGTCTAAGAAGAGACACCATTCAAAAGGTAAAGGTATTTTCATCGATGATAACAAAGGAAAGAAAATAGAGGACACCGGTATATTAGTTACCGAGGTAATTGATATCACCAAAAAAAAGGAAGAAATAAGAATTTCACAGGATGCACCAGATCAAGTAAAGATCCACTTACAGAAGAAAATCGATGATGATGCACTCATTAAGGACATCACTAACGGTGATCCTGATGATGAGGATGACGAAGATGTGATAATTGCACCAAAAAAGGATGAAGCATTAGACACTGATATTGTGTTCACATCTCTACTTGATAAACTACCTGTACTTATAGAGGTAGTTGAAATACTTTCACAAGTACAACCTGATGCCTCTCATGCTGAGAAAAATAAAGATACAACTTGGATACAAGCACCTGAGCAACTTGCAGATACAAATGAGCCTACAAAATCAGAGGCATAGTCTACTGAAACAAATGAACCAGAAGAAACAAAGTCGACCGAGGTGATCCCACCTAACACTACAACCGAGACTCCAGCACCATCTATCGAGGAGAAGAAGAAAGATGATACAATGTCAATTGGGAAAGATACTCCAAAAAGTGGAGAAAAATCTATTGTTATTAGTGAGAAGAAGTCACCTCTTGCACAAAAGAAGAAGAAGAAGAAAGCCAAAGGGTTGGTCACCATTGATGAAGTTATAATTATACCAGAATGTGACCCAAGAACCCTAAGCCCCAAGGAACTAAGTAGATATGGGGAATTATGTTCAACGAAAGTCGCACAAGAAAAGTTAAGGCAAGAACACAAATGAAAAGAAGTGTTAAATGATGTGAGGGATATTCTACAATAGATAGTATCAGAGACAAATATTGATGCAAATACTCCCATCATAGATCAACTTGCTACACTCACTGACAAAATCAATGCCCCTAATATAGATGCAGAAAAAAGAATAGAAGAAAGGGAAGAATCAAAGATTTAGGACAAATTGGTAGAAAGGATTAGCATAGAAGTGGCACTAAACATGGTAAAATTATCTAAGGTCATTACTGAGGTAAAATCTATTACCCAGATAATCTGCCAATTTCTAATCAAGCTTTGTACTTCAGACACCTTCACTATAGAAGTCAGTGAAAAGATAAAAGGTTTAGAAGTAGAGATAAAATTGAGTACACAAGCAGCTATCACCGAGCCAACTACTTTCTTAAAGCATATTCACTGAGTTTAGGAACTCCGGCAGTTGATAGCAGATTTAAGAAAACAAGAAGCACACATCACTGATCAAGTCACAAAGTTACAAAAAGAACTCACTCCTTACCTAAAAAATTTTGAAGTACATATTGTCAAAGCTGAACAACTTGTAGCAACACTAGAGATTTCGGTGTTGGATAATATCTTTGACATGCATGCACAAGTCGATCTTGAGCATATTCCTATTACCAACTTGAAAGAGGAATGGGACAACCTCTTGTAGTCTATAAAGAAAACCCATCAAAACATTTTTGATAAGATGTAAGTATACATTATATATTTTTTTTGCATTTGGCATTATTATCAAAAAGGGGGAAAACATGTATATGCCAAATACGTATACTTTGATAATTATGTTAATACTACCAGGAGCATGCACTAAGGGGGAGTACTTTGTACTTAGAAAAAATTTTTGTGGGTATGTATATGGCGGAGACATAAGAAATATATAGAAACATTTTGTCTATATACACTTTGAAGTTTTGATAGTAATGCCAAAGGGGGAGATTGTTAATCTCTATTGAGCATTTAAAGTTGTCATTAGTATCAAAGGATAGTAAACAGGTCGGTCAGTTACTTATATTAAGTTGGTTGGTAACCAGAAGTAAGATAGAGCAGTCGGTAAAGCCTTTACACCGAGCATCACACATTTTACTAAGCACCAACAACATCAACACCAACAGATAGTAAACACCAAGCATCGTAGTATACACCGAGCAGATTATATAGTGTTTACCGATGATCACAGAAAATAGCATAGTAATCTAAAATGGCACATTCTTCTATGAAAATGGTTACAACAGATCATAAAATGGTTTACCAAGATTGAGGAGCATTTATTGTAAAAGATACTCATTAAATGTAATGTTTATCTTATTGTAATAGTTGATCTAGGTTATTTTGCACCATAGATCTTAGGGTTATGATTATTTCTCTAACCTAATTTTTGCTAAAGCAGCAAAAATAGAACACTATGTATTTTTTATGTTCGCACCATTTTATGAGGTTGGTGAACTAATGTATATGAATCACGGAGCACTTGAAGACATTGCCTAACTTCAAGACAATCAGTTTACCAAGCAGAACAGAGTGCAGAGGATATCAGATTGAGCATAATCAAAAAAGGCTACCGAGCAGAATAGATTAGAGAACCATCATAGATAAGGTGATATTTTGATGAGCACTTATAGATCTATTTTAGACAATTGATTTTTCAACTAGCAGATAATTGCCTATTACTTTCTAACAATTGTGATAGAGTGTTTTGATAAATCTCTGAACAAAGTAGACTTAACAGTCTTATGTAAATCTTGTAACTGAGTACACACTTCATTAGTGTTGTTTAAATCCTATAACTAGGTAGATCTAGCTGATATAATATGTTACTCCTAACAGGGTAAGATCACCAGAAGTGATCAAAACTTGTAGCCTTAATAGGCAAATCATTTCTATTTGCAGTAGTGAAGAATTTGTGGGTGTCATCCCCACCGCAATTTTTACCTTCTTACAAGGGTTTCTACGTTACCAAAATACTTGTGTTATGTGATTGTCATATTGATTTCATGTTGTTTACTTTCTCAAGTTAACTAGATGATTGATTTATAAAATTATATTCAAGTTATTTTGATCGGTTATCACAGTATACAGTCATAGATCTAAAAGGTTTTACAAGTATAATTTTTGAAGACACTGATTCACCCCTCCCCTCTCAGTACCTATCTCTCCTCATTCCAATAGCTATAAAGCTTATGACCTTGTTAGTCAACCACACAATGGGAGATTCAAATGAAGACAAGGGCAAGAATGCCAATATCCCCAAGAATCACTATGGAATGCAATGCAAAGCTATGCTATGAATGAAAGTACAAGCTAAACTATGGAAATGAAATAACAAGTATTACAAAGCCTCCTAATTAAACTAGGTGAGCTAATCTATAGCATAAAGGAAACTAAGATATGAATGCCATGATAATGAAACTAAAATGCAAGAAATGAAACTAGAATAGCATGTAAATGTAAAAGCTAAGAATGCTCCAAATCTTCAAAGCTCCAAAGTGACCTAGAAAACCTTCAGCATAACATTAATATTCAAAAGATGCATATGAAAATGAGGAAGAGTGCTCTTCTTTTATACAGAATGAAAACAACATACGGTGGAGATTAAGAGGCAAAAGAGCTAATCAAGGGCATAAAAGAGAAGCAATCCATGTGCACAAATATCCCCCAATGAGAAATTGAGAGTTGACTTTTGTGTACATGTGAGACAAAAAGTGCTTTTTCTTTTATTTATAAAATAAGAATAATGTTTTATTTGTGCAACTTAGGATAAGAAGAAAAGTGGGGGCTTTTTATTTAATAAAAGGGGAGGAAATTCCTTTTAATAAATAAAGACTTTAGAATAAGATGGTTAGCCCATAGGAAATAATCGAATAAATGATAGATTTAGAATTTGGTCAAGGAAATTGATATAATTGAAAATGTTGATTTTTGAAAATATTGATTCAGGGATTTGATAAATTGTTGAATGGGGGCCCAAAGTCTAGGCAACCATTTTAGGGTGCATACATTTGCCTCTCTTTGACTAATGTGAGGTTGACTTGGGATCACATGCAGTCAAAGAATGGAATTGAAATGTGAGATCAATTTGGGATCACAAAACAACCTAGATCTGTGTTCGACGGATGGGAACACATCAGGACAAAAATGAGCCAGCAAAGATAAGCTGAAAGACAAGACCAACATCGTTGTTGTTGAGTGATAATCAAGTCTCAAAATAAGAGATAAGGATCTCAAGAAAAGCTGATTGATAAGATGAATCAAGGATTAAAGCTGATAGGTACTGCCCTCTTAGAATCAAAATCAAAATCAAGTAGAGGAGAAACAGTAAATTGATAAACTTGATCGAATCACTAGAAATCATAATCGAAGGTGAAGGATGATAGAATAACCATCAAGTAGTGAAGATATGCCCCAGTTTGACAAGGTTTGACTGAGAAAGATATAGGATAAAGATGTAGTCAAACCTCAGAGAGATGAATCAAGTGAAAGTGAATGAAAGACTAGAAGGTTTGAAAGAGATGGGGATGAAGAAATGAAGATGCCCCAGGGAAGATCGAAGGATCGGGCCAAAAAAAGTTAGCCAACTACACAGAAGAAGGGGAAATTTTGAAATGTGATTTTAACTATCAAGATGAATTTAGATTTTGATTTTGAGTCTGAAAACAGATCCAGGATGTCGAAATTAGCTAGGGGTGTGATTTTTGCACAATTCCAAGATGTTTTAAAAATTAGGTCAAAAAGTCAAAATGCTATAAAAGGGGGTAAAAAGGTCATTTTGAAAATCATTTGTCTTTTAGTGATTTGAGAATCTTGAGAGCTTAGAGAGAGAAAATGGCCTAGCAAGCAGTGATCCCGGTCCACGGGCATCGATTTGAGCACGCCCGATTGCACAACCGGCCTTCACACTATGGTGCCCCAATATGTTTTTAGAAAAACTTTCTTTTTAGGTCATTTAATGAGCATTTAATTCATTTAAAACACATTTTTAATGTTTTTTAAAATTTCAAATTTTTAACCTATGTGAAAGATCGTACGATCTTTTTCAAGTATCACACCCTTTGGGGGATAATGTCGTGTGATACTTCATGGGTCAATATAGTATCACATCGGCATTAAGTCCAGTATCACATGATACTAGATAAAATGTCATGTGATACTATGCAAAGTCTCACACTTCAAGATGCTATCACACTGATATAGGAGAAAGTATCATACAATACTTTATCAAGAATTAGTATCGCACAAGTTAAAAATTTGACATGTTTGAATTATTTTGAGCAAAAATGACATGGGTCTTGACAATATTTGCATTTAATATGTTTTGTACTGATTTTATATATCCATCATGATATGTTCTAACATCTGGTTTGGGTTAAATGGCTTGTAGGAGAACCTTCCTGCACTCCACATTAGAGTGTCGAGGGTGACTAGGCTTCGATGCATTCCTGGATGGGTAGATTTGAGAGTGATGGGGTTTGGGTATTTTCTGCAGATGCCCCACATTTGAGCTGACCATGGGTCATTGATTGTGCTAGCCAAGAGATGGCATAGCGATCACAACACCTTCCACCTACCTACTAGAGAGGCATTGATCACTTTGGAGGATGTCTATTGGATTCTCTGAGTGCCTAGCCATGGTGATCCTATAAGTATAATCATGTTTACAGATAGTCATAGACGTAAAGTTTCCATTTAATAGAAACTAACATGATTGTTTGTTGGCACAGGTGTACTATGATCAGGATCTAATAGAGGGTCAGTGGATTATGCAAGATATCTTTCAGGATATCACATTTGTAGACAGACACCTCAACTGAGATAAGATGATGGAGGAGTTTGGCAAGGACTTCCCAGTGCCATGTATAGTTTGTTCTATTGTAGCATAGGCCCTCATTACTGATAGGAGTCAGAAGGGGTTTCCATAGGGATGGGGAAAATTGGTAGCTGATCTGGTAGCACACCCATGATGGATGGCATGGGGGCCAGCCATCCTGGTAGATATGTATCATGAGCTGCATGAGATAGTATATCATGACAGCAAGACATGGGCGTGTGGTGCAGTTTTGGCCCAGGTATGGGCATGGGAGCATATTGTGGTTGTGCACCCATGAGTGCAGTCGAGGGAGTGTAGATATCCCTTTATCTACAAGTATACAGGGTTCCTATCATAGCCACATAGTGGGGATGTGACATACTATAGGAGGATACTAGATGAGCTCTCCTCATTTGTGTGGAGATTGTACAGGGCACGTGAGTAGTGTGGTGATAGGTATGAGTTAGATTACATGCTATGCAGTTAGCCACTGGTAGGTCTTCATGCAAATATTGTGGAGAGGTTTTCCATTACTCATGTCTAGAGACAATTCGAGTGCCAGCAAAGGGTACCCACCGATACTACCACCTATGCTCAGGTTAGGGATGAGGAGGGCCAAGGTTGGCTACCAATGTTGGATTACCAACAAGTAGTACAGGACATAGTGGCTATATGCCAAGAGTCATGGGATTACCTCCCAGACATGGTGGATGCAGGTGCAGATGCAACTTATAGAGAAAAGCAGTAGAGGTCACCATTCCCCAAATTTATTGTACCTAATGCACAGTTGGCAGCTCAAGGAGATGATGGAGGAGATGGTGGAGGAGGGAGAGCGAGAGGAGAGAGAGGATAGAGCTCTTGATTAGGTGGCCAAAAATGGCCATGGGGATAGGATCCTAGAGATGAGGGAGATGACACAGCGAGGCCATCTCACCGACGGTTGAGTGCTAGGCAAGATCAGCCTACAGGAGGAGAGGATGTGAGAGCTAGGATTCAAGCTCTAGAGATAGAGATGCAGTAGCTCAGGATCACTATAGCTGTCAAAGAGTAGCAACTAATTGATCTAAGGGTAGAGATAGAGAGACAGGATAGGGCCATACAGGTGGCCACTAACAAGAGCCAGAGAGAGGTAGCACAAGCTACATATTATCATGGGCTCTACATTCAGGTTGTGCTAGAGGGTCAGAGAGCACCTCCTTACTCTGCAATAGTGGGGAAATCTGATATGATACTAGATGTAGTAGTAGTGCCTCCAGCACCACCACCACCTCCTCATGATGGTGCTAGTTAGACATAGGCTTAGGATGTTTAGATGTTTGTTTATATCATGAGACTTTGATCCAAATTTTGGGATCTCATATTGTATATTGTATCATGAAATTGTTATATATATGCGATTTACTGAATTTATGATATATCTATGTATGCGTCTCACTTATGATGGATGTTTTAGTTTGATGTATTGTCTTGTCATTTTGTTCAAATGTATGTTTATATGCTCATGTATGATCTCTCACATAGATGTATGCTTAGTTCTCATGTTTATGATATAGACTCATGTTTTTGAAAATGATCTCTTTAGGATATAGATATGATGATAAGATTAACCCCTTGTGATGATAGAAAAGGATGTGATGAGAAGACAAGGAGTGAAAGACATGATCGAGAAGAAGGAAAAGATGAGCGCAGTTGACCAACTAGTCCATCAAAGATAGAAGGAGAGCTCTCTCCATATGCAAGGTGCAAAATGAATCTAATATGAAACTAGGAATGAAAGCTATTATGAAAAGTGGTTCACTTGCAAGGTCACAACACCAATAGACATCTAATAATCATCATTGAGCTTTATTGGTAGCCTCATAAGATCATCCAATACACACTAGCATGACTATGGGTATATGAATATGATCTATATCAGATAGGAATGTGGGAATCCCACCTAGGCACCAAAGACATGTAGGTCAAGATGACTAGTGCAGTGAGGTTCCCTAAGTTTTTTATAGCAAGATTATGCTTGCATCAAGACACAAGAAGGTCTAGATAGCTATAAGCATGCACTCACATAAAACAGTCAAGGATAACACCTTGTAGGTTCTAAGTATCAAGTGGATCAAGCATAAATGCTAATGATAGTTAGGACCAACAAAATATACCCACAAGCAGATAAAGAAATAAAACATGTTCTCATGCCCCCAGTCTTCTAGCTCAGCATCATCGAAAACTATTAGGGAGAGAACACTCATCAAAGAAATCATCATAGACATCACATAAAGAAAAATAAAGCCAAACAAGTCTCAACAAGTTAATTGTTTTAAGTGCATGTGTGTTGGTCATAGAGTCAAACTTTGAGTATCACATCTGCCAGTGGACAATATCGTATCATGCTAGACTATGGGTAGGATATCTGATAAGTGTTGAGAAACACTTGATGCTAGGGTAGTGTTGAAAAACACAATTTGGGGTGGTGTTGAAAAACACTGTTTGCAAAGTGTCCTAAAGACCAACGCATCCTAAGAGACCAAAGCTAACACAGTTATGCCCCCTAGACAAAGACAAAGACCAACTCCAAACCAAGGTAGCAAGGACAAGGTATGATGGAGGAAGGTTTGAGTGTCAAGGACACATGCTAAGAAATAGGGGTGCAAAGGCCTCAAGTAGTGCCTGTTTCCAGGTTTTCACCACTTGGATTTTTTTGCAATTTTTTGGGATTTTTGTTACCAAGGCGCCTATTTCCAGGTTTTCACCAAGGCACTTTTTCAATTTTTTTGAATTTTTTTTTTTGCTATTTTTTTTTTTTTGTATTTTTTTCAAGACTTTATATGCTTTTTAGGATTTTTTCAACATCATATATGAATTTTTTTGGAATTTTTTTCAGGATCAATAAAATATGTACAAAGGATGCCCCCAAATAGAATAGGCATCATGGGTAGAACTTCTTTAAGTGTAAGACATTAATAGGATCAGGGAGCTACTCTCCCTTTTCATCAGATAGTAAGTAAGCACCTGTCCCAAAAGTAGTAGTAACAATGTATGGTCCAAGCCAATTAGGTTCAAACTTGACCTTTTGCTCTCGATTTTGTTGGTTCTTAGGATTTTCTCATAGGACAAGGTCTCCTAATTCAAATTCTCTAGGGCATACCTTCTTGTTGAATGCTTTGGACATACGCTTTTGGTAAACTCTCATGTGATCAAATGATGCTTTACACTTTTCATCAAGAAGTTCTAGCTCTTGCAATCTCATGGCGTGATAATCTTCATCTATAACCAAACCTTTTAGAGAGACTCTAAGTGAAGGAATCTCTACCTCTAAAGGTAATATTGCTTTAGCACCATAAGTAAGGGAAAAAGGAGTAGCCCTGTGGGAGTACGAATACTCATTCTGTAAGCCCATAAGGCTGGATTTATCTAAAGGTGCCAATCTTGACCATTCTTGTGAATTGTTCTATGGAGAATTTTGAGAATGGTCTTATTTGAAGCCTCTGCTTGTCCATTTCCTTTTGGGAAGTAAATGGAGGATGAATGTTGTTTTATCTTAAATTTTTTATAGAGTTTTTTTAGGTCCTTATTTTTAAACTAACCTCCATTCTCAGTTATTATTTCTGAAGGCACACCATATCGACAAATGATATGGTTCAAGATGAACAAAGAAACTATTTTTCCTAAAGCAACAGAAAGTGGAACAGCTTCTACCCATTTGGTAAATTAGTTAGTAGTAGTAATGATGAAATTTATGTCCACCTAATGAGTTGGGATGAATCTTCCCAACAAGGTCAAAGGCCCACCGCTAAAATGGCCAATAAGAAATAAAAGGAATGAGCTCCCTACCCAGAACATGAATTAGGTTTCCATGTTTCTGACATTTTTCACATGACTTTGCAAAAGCTATGGCATCCATTTGCATTGTGGGCCAATAGTACCCAGCTCTAAGTAGCCTTCGGGCCATGGCAAGACCATTGGAATGTCCTCCACAAATGCCCTCATGAATGTTAGCTAACGCTTGGTCAGATTCCTCCTTTTCTAAGCACCTAAGAAGTGTCCCATCTAAACCCCTCCTATACAAATCACAGGAGCTAAGGGTGTGGTGAGAGGAATTGCGAATAAGGTTTCTTCTTTCTAAATAGTTAAAAGTTTCGAGAATAATGCCATCACGGAGATATGAGTAAATGGCACTGTAGCGGGATGACTCATGGCCAACAAGGGTACAAACAACTTGGCTTTCTAGGGAGTCATAGATTGGGTAGCATAGCTCTTCCACTAGGAATTCAAATCTGGATTCATGTTTTTCTAGCTAGAGAAGTGAAGCCAATGTAGCCATAGTGTCAACTGCTTTATTCTCTATTCTAGGGATTTGTTGAAATGTAACAAAGGTGAAATATTGACATAATGAATCAACCATCTTCTTATAGGGTATTAGTTTGTCATCCTTTGTTTGGTATTCTTCATTAACTTGGTTGATGATTAATTGTGAATCCCCATAAATGTGTAGCTCTATAATTCCCCATTCTATTGCCATTTTTAATCTATTTGTCAAGGCCTCATATTCAGCAACATTATTTGTACATGGGAACAAAAGTTTGTAGGACTTAGGGATTGTGCACCCATGGGGAGAAACAAATAACACTCTAGCTCCTAAACCATTTTGCATGAAAGAGCCATCAAAGAACATCATCCATGTTCTTGTAGTTATGTACATTATGTGCTCATCTAGAAATTCAACTTGAATAGGCATGTTGTCTTGAATTGGAAATTCAGCCAGTTGGTCTGCAATGGCTTGTCCTTTTATGGCTTTACGCTCAACATACTCTATGTCAAATTCTAATAAGATCATCATCCACTTAGCAATTCTACCAATGATAGCAGCCTTTCCAAGAAAATATTTGAGAGGATCAATCTTTGCAATGAGGTGTATTGTATGTGCAAGCATGTACTGTCGCAACTTTTGGGAAGCAAACACCACCGCAAGGCAAGATTTTTCAATACTAGTATAATTAACCTCATAAGACACAAGAGTATGACTGATGTAATATATAGCTCTTTCTTTTCCAGTTTCATCAAGTTGAGCTAATAATGCCCCTAGGGAAGATTCTATTGATGAGACATACAGTATGAGTGGTTTTCCTGGGATAGGAGGCATTAAGATTGGAGGATTGGCCAAGTACTTCTTGATTTGGTCAATGCTTTTCTGACAATCCTCATTCTAGACACATTTAACCCCTTTATGCAATGTCTTATTAAAGGGTTGAGCTCTATCTGCTAGTTGTTAGATAAACCTCTGTATAGATTGAAGGTGCCCTTGGAGACTTCTCATTTGGCTAATGTTTTTGGGAGGTGGCATATCTAATATTGCTTGAACTTTTTCTGGGTCCACCTCTATTCCTTTGGCTGAAATTATGAATCCTAGAATTTTTCCAGAGGTGACCCCAAATGCACACTTTTTGGGATTTAATCTTAGTTGAAACTATTCCATAAGATCCATAATGACTTCTAGATCTCCTAGATGTGGATCCCTTTTTTTAGATTTTTCCAAGGTGTCATCCACATAGTCTTCCATGTTCTTATGCATCATGTCATGGAATATGGTTGTCATAGCTCTTTGGTAAGTAGCTCCTACATTTTTCAATCCAAATGGCATGATGTTCCAACAATAGGTTCCCCACGCACAAGTGAATGTTGTCTTTTCCTGATCCTCAGGAGCTATCTTATTTTGGTTGTAGCTGGAAAATCCATCCATCAAAGAATAGATCTCATATCCCACAGTCATGTCCACTATCATGTCTATGTTTGGGAGTGGAAAATCATCCTTTGGGAAAGCTTTATTAAGATCTCTAAAATCTTTGCAAACATGAATGGACTTGTCATGTTTTGACACTAGTACAATATTGGATATCCATTCGGCATAATCAATGGCTCTTATAAATCCTACACTGAGGAGTTTTTCTAGTTCAGCTTTGACAAGAAGAGCTATGTGAGGATGCATTTTCCTCAACTTCTATTTTACTAGTTTGAATCTTGGAGCTATGGACAAGTGATGCATAATGAGACTAGTGTCCAACCCTAGCATGTCTGAGTAAGTCCAAGCAAAATTAATCTTTTTTCTTTGTAGGAACTTGGTCTATGCCTCCTTTTCTTGTGTTGATAGGGATTGAGCCAAGTACAAAATTTGTGGAGCCTCTTCTGTATTCAGATTAACTGGTTGTGTAGGCTCAATAAGAATTGATGACCTATCTTGAAAATAACTTGGAAGATGATCAAGTACCCCATCCTTAGGCACCTTAGAGAGTTTTTCACCTTTGGATATGTCCTTTATTTTTACTTTTTTAGGTTTTGACACCACCACATAGTGGTTTTTTCCATCAGAACTCTTATTTTTTGTTTCTTTTCTTTTCATTTTGTGACTGAGGTACTTGATATCTAATTCTATCATGCTCGTAGTTGGTTCACTGGTGGAAGAGACTATAGGTTCAAGAGCATTTAGGTAACATGCTATCTCATAGTCATTTTGGAAAGTTAGGAGCTAAGGCTCTTGATAGTAGTGAGACCAATCAATTAGGTGGGGATTGGCAAGGGGTAAGTCAATGATGGGTTCAATGTTTTGTATACAAAATGTATCATCTCTAGTGATTGCAAAGTTAGGATCTATCAAGTATCCCTCTAGGGTACCTAAATCAGGACTTATCCTTCCAAACGGAGCATCATCCAATAGAGCAACTTGAAAATTCCAATCTTCTAGTCCTACATTAGACTCACTAGCCAGCCTTGGTTGGGAACCATATGAATGAACAATATCAATATCCAAGTCAACTGTAGAAGCATCAAAGAGTGATTCCCATTCATACTCATGTGAGTCCGTATTTGAATCCTAGCTGGGATGTTTACACCAAGCATGTTTTCGAGGCCTTGAGGTAGAAGCATTAGTGTCACCAAGGGTAACACCCTCTTGGAGGCCATTTGTGAGCTGATTTTCTTGAGTAGGCTCTTCAACAATGGAAGTAACAACACTATTTTTAATAACCTTAATGGAAGTATCATCTTTGGAAAGCGCAAGTGTAGTAAGGTTATTTTGATTATCAATAAGCTCAACGGTGTAAGTAGTAGCTTGATCTTTCTTAGGAGAAGACTTAAGACATGGTGGAATGAATGAGGAAGGGCATAGAGGATCAAAAGGACCATGAAACAAATAAGAGACATCATGAAAATAATTGGATGACGTGGAGGTTTCTTGATCTTGATCTTTCTCTATGTTCTTTTCTTTATTTTTAGAGTCCTCTTGACATGGAGCCACTTCTACGGACAAGGAAGCATGTTGGAATTGTATGAAAGACTTTGGAAGAGATGGTGAAGGACTAGATGAAGTAGGAATTATAGTGCATAAAGGCTCAAACTCTTTAGGGTTAGCATTATTGAAAGTATTTGCAGCCAGGTGAAGGTTAGCTTGGGCTTCTTTAGGAGGTAGCACTTGAGGGTAACTATAGGGAACTACATGAAAAGCATTAGGATCTTTGTTGGATGAAGGATTTGTGAAAGGTTTGAAAGAATTGGAAGCTTTAGGAAATTTATGGTTATTGGAGGAAGTGGGGGATGTAAGGGAACCATCACAAGACAAAGGTCTATCATCCACATGATCTTGCTCGAGAGTGTAATCTTTATTTTCAGCATGAGAGTTCTTAGAGGAGAAATGCTCATAGTATCTATGTTTATAATCAGCATGGAAAATTGTACACACTCAAGTAGTGCACTTCTCTAAGTCATTACATCTAAGGAAATCCATGAATGGGAAACCTTAGAAAGTGACCTAGAGCTCCCTATGAATGGAGTTGCAAGGGTTTCAAGATTGCTCACAGCTAGAGTTATAAAGCTTATGACCTTGCTAGTCAACTGCACAATGGGAGATTCAAATTAAGACAAGGGAAAGAATGCCAATATCCCCAAGAATCACTATGGAATGCAATGAAAAGCTATGCTATGAATTAAAGTACCAGCTAAACTATGGAAATGAAATAACAAGTATTACAAAGCCTCCTAATTAAACTAGGTGAGCTAATCTATAGCATAAAGGAAACTAAGCTATGAATGCCATGATAATGAAACTAAAATGCAAGAAATGAAACTAGAATAGCATGTAAATGTAAAAGCTAAGAATTCTCCAAATCTTCAAAGCTCCAAAGCGACCTAAAAAACATGCAGCATAACATTAATATTCAAAAGATGCATATGAAAATGAGGAAGAGAGCTCTTCTTTTATAGAGAATGAAAACAATGGACTGTGGAGATTAAGAGGCAAAATATTTAATCAAGCATGGAGCATAAAAGAGGAGCAATCCATGTGCACAAATATCCTCCAATGAGAAAATAAGAGTTGACTTTTGTGTCCATGTGAGACAAAAAGTGCTTTTTCTTTTATTTATAAAATAAGAATAATGCTTTATTTGTGCAACTTAGGATAAGAAGAAAAGTGGGGGCTTTTTATTTAATAAAAGGGGAGGAAATTCCTTTTAATAAATAAAGAATTTAGAATAAGATGGTTAGCCCATAGGAAATAATCAAATAAATGATAGATTTAGAATTTGATCAAGGAAATTGATATAATTGAAAATGTTGATTTTTTAAAATATTGATTCAGGGATTTGATAAATTGTTGAATGGGGGCCCAAAGTCTAGGTGACCATTTTAGGGTGCATACAAGAATTACATCATGGATGGTTTAATTAAATTGACAAGAGGAAACTATAAGCAATGGAGTGAATTGGTTCTTTCTCATCTTAGTGAGCATAACATGTTGTTGTATTTGTATGAGTATAGACCTAAAAGTCCTTTCAATTGTGACTCTTACTCAGAAGTTATTAAGGTTATCTATTTGAATATGGATATGGATGTTATGGATTCCCTTGATGACTTTGAAGGTGAAACAACAAATATTCTTAATCTTTGGACTATTCTTTGGGAAATGTGTGGAGATCCACATATTCTTCCACTTCCAAAATGTCCAAAACCTCCAGTTACAGCTCCTTCTCATCCTATTGAGATCACATCTAGTATTTCTCTTCATGATTCTTATCTTCCTATAGCCATTGGCTCTTCTGATTTAGTACAACAAGATATTCCTTGTCTTCCAATTATAGTTCCATGGGATTCCTACTTGACAGACATTGTAGATTTGTTTGTGAAGTCCTACATTGAGGATTTAGGAGACTTGATTGATCATATTCATCTTCTCTTTTTTGACGATGATCCTTCTTCAACTATTGTGAGGGAACACTATGACCCTCATCTTCACTCTCCACTTAATCCTTCTTTCAAGATTGACATGATTGTGGATTCTTTTATACAACATTTGGAGAAGGTCTCGTTAACTTCAGAGAAGAAATTTGAGTCTTTGGAGATTGGTTTTCATGAGTCTCAAACTTCACTTGAGATGTCACATTGCATGGTTTAGGTTAATCATACTCATGTGTTGGAGATTCCTATTCATTTTCCTGAGACATCATACATTTTGCAAATTCTTCCTAGAGATTATGGAGGATTCATTGATACACCTATGGACTTGTTTCTTCCTAAGGGGAGAAACATCATTCTATTTTCTTAGTGTAGCTTCTACATTCATCCAGGAGCATCTATCATGGGTGTACATTCTACAATGAGGGGGGGCTTCTTTTCTTCTCTTCCTACTTCATTTGAGGAGGCATCTTTTTCTTTGGAGTTTGATCCAAATTCTTACATGGATCAATTACCATTGGTTCCTTGTTTGTCGCCTTCTTCTATTGGGATTTCTCTTGATTGGTTCATGGCATCTTCATCAACCAAGGACATGGAGACACTTGAGCATACTTCAGAGACATCATATTTCATTTGGATTCCCCTTCCTACTTCCTATCCATAATGGGAAGCCTTCTTACATCTATACTTGGTGTATCTTCTTCCTAAGGGGAAAAATATTGTTTGTAGGCATTGGACTATGTTTTTCCTTCAAGCACTCACTATCCTTGAAGGATATTATTCATTATGGGGGGATATCATGTCTCCTTGCTTCCTTCCTATGGGGGGATTATTTATTTTATATGCACATGATGTATATCATAATGGGGGGTCTTGATTACTCCATCCATCCATACATCTTGTATTCATCTCTCTTTTTTTGGGGGGGGGGTTTTCCCATAAGGTTTTCCCTCTTTCTCCGCTTTATGAGAGATTTTATTATATTTTTCTCTTGCATATTGTACATGGGTACCTAACATGGCCTAGTAGCTGGGACCCATCTTTCATTGTGAGATTAAGTGCATTCCCCTAAGTTTCACTTAAGGGGGGTGTTGGTGTAATTAAGTATTTACTAATTACTCTTTAGTTAAGTTTACATAGGATAATGCATTTTCATATTAGTTGTCATTGTGACACCTAGGAGTTTGCATTTAATTTTAGCACATGGTTAGGAGAATTTCCACTTTAGGTGTGATAGTTGTCCTCACATACCTCTTTGTTTGTGAGATCCACCTTTAGTGCTCTTATCACATTAGTATCCTCTCATTGTTGTACATGTTGCACATACTTTGATGTACAATGGAGGATGATCCACATTTGGTCGACATGTGATTCCACCTTGTGTGGGTGATATCTTATCATCTCCTTATCAAGTAGTCTTATTGCATTGCCTACATATTTAGGCATTCCTCCTTTGTATTCAATTCAATGGGTTATAATCAATTATTTGATCATTTTGCCTATCTTTCTTTTGCTATCTCTTGAGCTTCTAGATCTTGGAATTTATTCTATACCTTAGGAAAATTCTTACACTTAGATTTCTCATCTTGTTCTTGATATGGATATTCAATGTATGTTTATTTCAAATTTGCAAAAGGATATTAGAGATAAGATTCTGCTTACTGAATTTACCTCTTTTCAACAACTTTGAGCAGCACTTCATCATTGTCAATTGCAAGTGATTCAATTTGAGAGAAACACTCCAATGGATCCAATTCTAGTTGATAAGAGTGATGTTTCTCCTAATCCAAAAAAAATTCAAAAACTCAACAACTATGTCAAGATAAATAAAAAAGTGAATGTAGTTGCTGATCAACTTGTTGTTGCATCCCACAATGCTACTTCTGCATCCACTACTTTTCATTTGAATTGTACATTTACTCCTCTCTAAGAATCTTTACATTCTATTATGAATAGGTTGTTAACTGCTAATATGATTACTTTACCTCTTATTCAACCTCTTTTACCTGCTATGGTGGCATCTAATGTTACCAGTAGTAGTTGTCGTTGCACCAAAATATAAACATGTTAATGCTTGATAAAACCACTAGACTTATAGAAGACACAAGAGGTGGTTAAGCCATGTCATGAATCCCAAGGGGAGTGCTGACCATTTTTCCAACAATCTCCCCCTCAGTGTTACCCTAGGAGATTCAAACCTGTGACCAAGCTCTGATACCACTTGTTACTAGTAGTTGTCGTTGCACCAAAAGATTGACCTGTTAATGTCTGATACAACCACTAGACTTATAGAAGACACAGGAGGTGGTTAATCCATGTCATGAATCTTAAGGGGAGAACTGACCATTTTTCCAACATCTAAATCCTTTGATCCTAAAGCCTTTTGTCAATACCATCATCAAAATGGCAATGATACTGAGAAGTGTTATTCTTTAAAGCATAAGGTTCAAGACTTAATTAATTCTAATGCCTTATATGTAGATAATTTTGATGGTTGTGGGAAAAAAAATTTCTCTCCTCCTAATAAAAACCTTCAAATATATATGAATCCTTTGCCTACACATGATACTAATACTATTGCTCAGCCATCTTATGTGGATATTGTTTATGATTCAAAGATGGATGATATTAATCACATTATTAACCATGTGGAGCATGTTGTGTTGTCTCAATCTTTATCTCCACCCCAGCCTCAAAATCAATCTCAACCTCAAGTTCCACCTCAACCTAAACTAAAATCTCAACCAAAATCTCAAAAACAACCTAAGAATAAAAGACCTTGGGAACTCTTGATTACCTTTAATGATTATGAGACTATTAAAGCTCCTGATGGTCTCCTTTACATTTATCCTAGGATTTCTCAGATACCTATGTGTGGTTAAAATTTTTAATGGCTTTATTTATCCATCATTTGGTTCTATTAACTTGCCTGTTGAACTTGGTGATAAAATTGTGGACATTACCTTTATTGTTGTTCCTACTTCTGATCAGTTTCAAGTTAAGCTTGGTTTTCCTTGGTTGAATTCCATGCATGTTGTTTCTTCTCCTATCCATAAGTGTCTTAAATTCATTCATGATGAAGAAGTGAAGATGATTAATCATTATTTATATCAACCTTCTATGCCCAGGGATTGTACTACACTTGACTTCTTTTGGCCTTAATTACCTAATTCATGTCCTTCTCAACCTTATAACCTCTTTCACTTATATCAATCCTATAAGCATCATAAGATTCTTGAGTTAAGTATGCCTCAGATGGATCTTAACCATTGTCTTTTGCCTATGCCTTCCACACCTCCTTTATCCATGGCTTCTAGTTCTATTAATCAAGCTCCTAGTGTTGCTTTTTAGCCTACTGGAAATTCTATTGATCCACCTATAGAACCTGTGAAGGAACCAATAGTTGTCCCTCCTAGTTCTTAGCATATTTAAAATAAGACAAAATGTAACCAATCTTCTAATGAACATCATAAGAAGCATCGAGCTCAAGGTAATGCCTATGCCTCTATTATTCAAAGTTCTTTACCTTCTTTTGATAAATCTATGCATGATGTGTTAGAAGAAGTTCATACTAATAATGATGTTAAGATGCATGATTATGATGATTTTATTCATATCTTAGATCCTATTTTGATTAATCTGGATGAATAAGATACTCTTGATGATAATAATGATGTTAATGGTGAATATGAAACTATCGACATTGACATTGATTTTCCAAATATGCTTTCATCACAATTGATAATTACACCTAGTATTGAACAATATGATTCTCAAGAGGATCCTTGTTTGGAACTGGCTATCATTCCTACTGTGTTGGATATAGTCCCTCTTGTGATTTTTCCACCTTCCCAAAATGATATAGAATAAGATGGGTAGAGTAGGCGGTGCACTCGATCATCTTGTCCTTCATCATAGATTTTTGTGTATTTTTTTGTCATACTATGTTTTTGTTAGGAATAGGAACACTAAGAGGGGGGGTGAATCGGTGTTCTACAATATTAATTTCTAATCCTTGAAACTTAACTTATTAACTTAATTGTTGAACTGATTATTAAAGCAAGTAAAGTAAACAACCATAACACATAACACCATATATTATTACAAGGAAACCTTTTCCAAAGGAAAAACCCCAGTGGGAATTAATACCCACTAATAATTGCACTTGTGTATTATGAACCTATTAAAGTTCCTTTGCCCTATTAGGAGCAGTCATTACAATGCTTTAGTAAAATGACCAGCTTGTCAAGGACCTTGTTAGGGGTGGTTGGCTCACTACTAGAGCTCACTTCTCAATAGAGAAGGCTACAACCTCTTGGATATTAGATATATACTATTTCTGCAATGGTGAACTGTTGCTATGACACTGCTTGTCTGATTAGTTCCTTTTGTGTGTTGATGCTTTAACCTCTTCTAAATCTCTATATCATTCTAACTGTTCTTTGCATACTTCTTCTCTTCTTCTATCAACTCTATATCTCATGCCCTCATAAATACAAATGTGCATGTCTTATTTATAGGTGCAAACAAAACTATTCACTAGGTTAGCCTATAAACTATTACATACAATGCTTCAAAATGAATTGGCTCAAGTGTGTTTACATAAATTGATAACATGTTTACAACATAAATACAATAGGCACATAGCCATTACAAAACAAAATAATAACCATTAATCAAAATCTTGTATGTTGGTTGCAAATTTCTTCTACTCTGCTGCTCACTGATTGTGTCACTTCAACTCACTATAACTTCTTCATATTAACTCATCTGATCATGTGTTCTTAGACTTAGCATTATTACATAATCAAAATCTTATCTTCAAGGGTGCATGACAAAACTCAATCATATACACATGTTCTAACGCTCTATTCATCGGGTTCTTTACTGACTGCTATGTTCTTCATACTTAGCCGATTTCTTATCTTCTAAGTTATTGCATTGACACCAAAACTATATATGACTTTGTTGCCATAATAAAAACACTAAATCTTAATCATATACACTAGTATAGTCAACTTTCCAACAATCTCCCCCTTTTTCATTAATGGCAACAAAGGAATATGGAAAAGTTACGAAACTGTATCTTACACAAAAACTTTATAACATATACTCTTATATTTTTTTGTACATCATATCCTCTATCTTATATCTCCCTTCTACTACTCCATATTACTCTATCCTTACTCCATATTTACTCTACTCCCCCTTTGACATTAATGACAAAGGTTCTCAAAAATGGAACTTCAAGTACTTACACATTGAGTACATCCGAGTATGCAATCTGAAGGTTTTGCATCTCTTGCTTCTAAAATGCCTTGAGTGCATCTACTGTTTGAAGATGGGTACATAATGCATAAGTTAACTTCAATATATTTTCTAGATCTATGCTAGGACCTTGATCATATGTCACAATAGTGGCATCTATCTCCTTGATATTCTGATTCAACACATCTAGGGATGGCGCAAGTGCATTCCTTAACTGAGTTTGCCTAGCCCTTATCTTAGCCATTTCTTTTTTCACCTTCTCAATCTTGTCTAACTATCCTTGATATACATTATTGCACATGTTTATAGCTTGTGAGGGATCTGGCACTGATTTTCTCATAGTTTTCATCATAGATTTAGCTTCTTGAATCTTCTTTGAGAGGTCTACAGTTAGTTTGTCTTTATCCATACAATCATCTATTATCTTTCTTCCTTTAGCATGAATCTCCTTCAACATTTCTTGACCAACCTTAAGAGAATTGAGGTCAAGTGCAAAATTGGCTATCAGCTCATTCAATCTTTTCTTGAGATATTTTTCTTTTGCAACCTTGGATGCTAATTCTTCTAGGCTTGAGAAGTTTTCTTTAAAACTTGATACGATACTGCTTACATCATCCACTTGATGAAATTTATTACTTTCTTTTCCTTAGGAAGTAGGTTGTTCAGTATGCTTACTAATTCAACAAATAATGGATTTCTCATTACTTGTTTCTCCTTTTCTTTCTCCATTGCTAACACACTTATTTTTATCAGGTCTTCTTCTCCCCATGAGTCTAGACTTGTTGTGCCAAGGGTCAAACTTGACAATAATGACATTGAGGGCTTAGGGTTAAGGAGTGTGTTGTCTATAACTTCACTCTTTACCTTCACTGATATTTCAATAGAGGTCTCATCTGCAGGTTCATCTTCCTTTTCTTCTTCCTGTCTAGTCAAGTCTTCAATCTGAACTTCTTCTTGCTGCATAGGTGTGTCATCACCACATAGTATCTCAGCCTCTTCTATGCTCACAAAATCTTCCTCAAACTTATCTAGGTCTTTAACTATGGCTTCCATTGATATTTCAACATTATCAATCATGATAGTGTCATCTTTTGTTTCAGACATGGGTGCAGACTCCATTTCTTCACTAGGTGTTGTCACTATGGGCGTAGAATCCTGTGGACCAATCAAAGATGCATTAGGTGTCTCAAACTCCTTGGATTTATCTAAGGAAGCTTGAGTTGTAGGCACAATAGGTGGATGCATGTGTCTATCCAAGAACACCTTCTCACATCCCTTCTATATTTCCTTCACAACCAACTCATAGTCCTTATTCATAATTTGTAGAGTTATCATCTTGGTTCTTAGGTGAGGCTTCACCAAATCAAACAACAATTTTTTCTCTTCAACTGAACATACAGGGAGGCTTTCATCCAATATCTTTTCTCTTATCCTGAGATCTTCTTCTATAGCTTGTCTCTTCAAAAAGTCTAAAATGTTCCATACATTATATGGTATAATTGTCTTAAGTTCCAAAACTATTTTCTTCAACTTAATCATATGTTTGATTATCATACCATAGATCTCTGATTTATCTATCTCACTATATTTATCATAGAATTTTTTTATCTAATCAATTCTTACTTCATCAACTACCCTGGTTTTCAACACTTCAAGATTCAGTCTGAACCCTACCTCTAGAGGTGCTTGGGTGTTTCTGCCTTTGCTTCTTGTTGTTCTAGAGGATGGATGGCTTGCATCATTCCACTTCTTCCTCTTAGGCATCTTTCTAGGCTCAGGAGGTTATGTGGACTCCAGATCAATAGTATCTGTGGGGGCAGGAGTGTTATCTTCTATCTTTTTCTTCTTCTCCTTGGGATCATCAGTCTTCTCTACTTTGATATCATAAGATGGTGTGCTCTCAAGTTGCATTGCAATCTTGGCTTCCCTTGCCTTATCTAGGTCTGCTTGTGTAACACCATGGATTTTCAGTATATCAGAGGTGATCTTTGATGCTTTTATCTTGGTCGCAGCACTATACAAGACTTAATCTACTTGTCTTGTCTTCTCCTCATAAGTACCCCATATTGGTTCATTGGGATCCTTAGGCACTGATAGGAGGACATGTGCATATGCTTCTAAAACATGTTCCTCCACTTCATAACTAAGTGGATAAATCCACTTAGTTCTAGGTTCCACTGCTTCCATGAAAGTGATGTCTGTCTCCACCATGAAACAAATGCCATCCTTATACATCCCCACTATGCTCAAAGGTATCCTATACAATCTCTGCATTTTGATTCTGAATGTCTTGATTTCCAATTCCATGAAATCTTTCAAGGTGCTTTTAGATATTGCCTTCAATGAAATCTGTGGCATTATAGGTATGCTCCTATCTAGGTAGAGATCTGATACTTTTCCAACAATATGGAAGTACATATAGATGATAAGTGACCCAAATCTGAATTTTTTCTCTTATCATGTTTAATAGCCCTTATTTTATCCATCAACTATGTGCACAAGATCTCACACAAGTTGAACTCTCCATTTTCCTTTACAATTCTAATAGCTGCCAAAATAGTGGCTGCAGACACACTATTGACTCTATTTGCATGCTAGAATTTGTAACCAAGTATCATTGCCATGAGCTTGATATATTTATCCTCAATTGGCTCTATGGTCATTTCATGCTTATCACTCCAAGACTTACAAGCCTACTCCACCAGTTGCATGACATCCTTGCCAGTAGGAAGAATGGCACTTGTCTTAGGAGGTCATCTCATAAATGAGGTTAGTAGTTATTTAGACAGGGACTTCTCCAACCCAAAACAAGTCATCATGTATTCTATTAAGCAATATCTTAATCCATTCTAATTCATAGAACTCATATGCAATCTCATACTCTATGATAGGGTTGTTTTCTAGGTGCGCGAACTCATCCATGAATTTTATGTCCTATTTCATCATTGATTCTAAGTGTGACCTTATTCTATCCAATCCTACCGGTTCCTTCTTGTAGTAAATGTATGCGAGTATGTCTTCTACATGCATCACTCCCATAGGAGTTCTAGAAAATTCCCCTTCAAGGTCATCTAGGACTGACTTGAAAGGATGCTTCTTAAATATATACCTCTTCCTTTTAGTAATATCAAAAACAACTGGAGTGGCCATTACTTACTTGATCAATCACTTAAATAGGTTTCCAAGAGGGTTTTTGAACCATCACATCCAAACTAGGATTTTGTAACCAACTTTCACATGTCTTCAATGATAAACCAACTTCAATCTCTCAACACAAACTACTTTGATCTCTTGTGCTCTCTAAAGGCTCAAGCTCAAATGAAAATGTATGGATAATGGATCTCTAGTGACTATAAAAACAACTTTTTTCCATTAATACTTGCTTCCATAACACGGAATGTAATAGTAAATTTCAATCTTCATCTCTACTAACGATCAAGTTTTTCTCTCTTTCATACAACATCAACTAGTATCCAAACATTTAAAATCAAAGGTGCATACTCTGAGGGTGAGTATACCAGTCGCGTAGGGGTCTAGAGATAATTTTAGCTCCCCCTATCACCATGAGGGTCATTCATCTAGAAGTAGAAGGTGAATCCATTATAGATGCATCCACTACATAGTCATCAACATTATCTTTCTTTACTTCCATCCAAATATTTCTTGCATCTTCTGTAGCTTTCACAAACTTGACTTCTCAAGATTCATCCATAATTGATCCTTGAGACTTATTAGGGCTTTCTTGTCTTTGCACTTTTGATCTACAAAAATTTGAGATGTGTCAAGCCTTGTTACAAGAGTGAAAAATAATTGGAGGCCTTATATTCCTTAGCACATTGATGTGAGTTATCATACTGCATTGTCTAGCTGTGTGACCATTGTAATTGCATATTTGGCATGTAATGTTCTGAGGACTTCTAACATTCTACTATGGATGATTTCTCTGATTTTGTTGAGTCTGACTTCTTTGATTTGATCTAAAATTCATAGCTCTATGACCAAACTTATTGCATGAATAACAATAACCATTAAAAGGTCTTACCTCTTTACAATCTCTTATTATATGTCCATGCTTGTTACAGGCATAACAAGTTCGGTTTATTGGCTTGCATTCATCCTTAGATGGTTCAACTTTAGCTTTAGTATTATTTTCAATCTTATTAGCTTCTGTAGATTCTTCTAGTGCTTTCTTTCATTCTCGCATATCATTTATTTGATTTTGTGCTTCACTGAATCCAATACCAGTGGTATCTCCTTTAATCTTTTGTGCATACAACTGTGACTCTATTAGATCCTTGATTGTGTGCAATTTTTCAATATGATTCTTTGCTTCAGTCAATTCAAATTCCACCTTTTTCTTGATGTTCTCTAACTCCAAGATTTTCAAGTTTGCTTGGCTCATTTCTTCATCCAACTGCTTGTTTTCTTTGACCTATTCTTCATAGGCTTCCTAATTGTTAAATAGTTTTTCATCCAACTCTTCAATCTGATCCTTCAAAGATGTATTTTCCTCATTCATCTTTTTGACCATTTTTCCTAAATCACTTGTAGAACAATCTTTCAAATCTTTTCTCAGTTTCTTGATGAATACATGAGAACCACTAACATTTAATTTCAGTTCTTCAATTTATTTTTTAGATCTGTCAAGGTCTTCAAGAGCTACTTCAAGATTCTTCTTCAAATGTTTCACTTCTCTTGTATCCATGATCTCCTCAAGTGGTTAAACTTATCTTCAGAGGACCAAATCTATGATACCAATTGTTAGGAATAGAAACACTGGGGGGGGTGAATCAATGTTCTATAATATTAATTTATGATCCTTGAAACTTAATAACTTAATTGTTGAACTAAATATTAAAGCAAGTAAAGTAAACAACCATAACACATAACACTAGATATGATTATGGGGAAACCTTGGCCAAAGGCAAAACCCTGGTGGGAATTAATACCCACTAATAATTTCACTTGTGTATTATGAACTTGTTAAAGTTCCTTTTCCCTATTAGGAGCAGTCATTGCAATGCTTTAGTACAATGACCTTGTCAAGGATCAGACCTTGTTAGAAGTCTTGAAGTAACAAACCCTGTTAGGGGTGGTTGGCTCAGTACCAAAGCTCACTACTCAATAGAGAAGGCTACAACCTCCTAGATATTAGATATACACTATATATGCAATGATGAACTATTGCTATGACACTTCTTGTCTGATCAGTTCCTTTTGTGCAATGATGCTTTAACCTCTTGTAAAGCTCTATATCATTTTGATTGCTCTTTTCATACTTCTACTCTTCTTCTATCAACTCTATATCACATGCCCTCATAAATACAAAAGTGCATATCTTATTTATAGGCACAAACAAAACTATTCACTAGGTCAGCCTATAACCTATTACATACAATGCTTCCAAATGAATTGGCCCAAGCATGTTTATATGCATTTCTATTAACATGTTTACAACATAAATACAATAGGCTCATAGCCATTACAAAACAAAGTAATAATGGCTAATCAAAATCTTGTCTATCAGTTGCATGCTCTATTCTGCTCTGCTGCTCACTGACTGTGTCACTTCAACTCGCTGTAACTTCTTCATACTAACTCATCTAATCATACGTTCTTAGACTTAGCATGATTACATACTCAAAAGATTATCTTCAAGGGTGCATGCCAAAACTCAATCATATACGCATGCACTAATGCTCTGTTCATCAGGTGCTTTACTAACTGCTCTGTTCTTCATACTTAGTCAATTTCTTATCTTCTAAGTTACTGTGCTAACACCAAAACTCTATATGAATTTTTTTCCATAATGACAACACTAAATCTTAGTCATATACACCAGTATAGTCAACTTGCCAATAGTTTCTCCTATAATGTGTTTGCTAAATGTTTGTTAGATTCTTTTATACAACACTTGTTACTTTGTTGATGCAAGGTGATAAAGGAATCGAATCTATTGTACATCTCTTCTATATATATCTTTACTCCTCTATTTTTTGTTTCATGTTATGTTTTACTTGTGATATTATTCGTAAATGTTTCCTTGTATAGTCTACTTGGATTTGTGACTTGGTAGCACTAATTCTTTTTGGTCTCCATGTTGTGTCTTGAAAAGACTCTTCTTTGTAACTCTTATGTGTTCTTTCCTCCATTGTGATTGTAGTTCTACTTTCTTTGGGGAATGATGTCAAATTATTTGCAATAATATCATATATATATTATCTTATGATCATATTGACCCCATGATAGATATATCCCTTATATGTTCTCTATATGTCTATGTGGTATTTCCCTTGATTTGCCTACGCTTGGGGGCATCTCGTAGTAGAAATGTAATCAGTGGAGTTTTTTATGTTTTTGTTCAAGCCATTGCTCCTATTAAAGTGTTAGCAATGACTTTAACATGGGGGCATACACTCTACTCACCTATTTCACCTACGCACTTTCAATACACATATATTTTTCAAGGCACTTTTTCTCCCTTTATGGATTAGTGACTAATCCTTAAAGAATAGATTCTTATCTTATAGGATATCTTGATCCCTCCAGTTTCAAATTTTTGATCCCTTAAGGTCGAAGGTGTCCTTAAGACTGGATCTCTTTTGTTTTTTGCTTTTCTCTTGTGGGATAGAATATTCCTAAGGGTGAATCTTTGATGGGTTGACTAGTGAGTAGCCACATTCACTAGGTGATTCAATTCCATCTTTCCAGTTCTGTTGTTTCCTTGTGTGGTTCACAATGGGACATAAGTTCTCATTGGGCAAGATAATCACACCCTCTTCTCTCTCTTTTCTAGAGATGTCTCTCTTATTTTAATCTTGGAGTTGATAAAGACTTGAGTCTCTAGGGGCTTGAGGATTCCTTTGTCCCTTTGATTTCAATAAGATTATCTTTTTCATTATGATCTCCTTTACCAAGAGTTTGCATCAAGTCTATACTCTTTTTAAAGTGGGGGCTAAATGTATCATCATAAAATGGAAGCACTTCAATTTAGGACTGGTTTAGCCCTCTGAGTAAGTGGTCTGGGGTCATGTCAAGCACCTTGAGTGGGTCTTTGACTGGATCTATCTGTATTCCCCTATTTTGCTTCTCTCTTCACCTTTTTCCAACCTTTTTCTGGCACCTTATCTTAAGGATCTAAGATTTTTGACCTCAGTCAAGGTCGACCTTCTAAGCCAAGGTTGACCTTGACCCTGACCTAGGTTAGAGTCAACCTCAACCCTAACCCTAGGTCCAAATTTCAAATTCTAGAAGTTTTTGAATGTCAAGCTTTGGAAAGTTTTATTTCCCACTTCTGAGTTAGCTGTTTCGGATTCAAAATGATAAACTCTTAAATTATATTTAATCTAGTTCCATTTCTAGGGTTTAAGGCTTAATTAGAATTTAATTATCCTATGTCATCCTCTCTAGAAGTTTGTGCCCCAGACTAGTATAAAAGGAAGCCTTCCTCTCTCATTTTCATATCCACCATCCATAGAATTCAAGCAAGTGAAATCAAGTGATCAAGAAATCATCAAGCAAGAAAGAAGGAGAAGGAAAGAATTAAATCATCCTCAAGCATTCAATAATTCAAGATCCAATTCATCAAGGAGATCCATTGATAGATATTGAAGGATTCAATCTCTTTGGAGCCCTCTTGTTGAAGATTTCTCCATCCATTTCCATCTAAGCTTCTTCCTATTCCAAGATCCAGTCAAGATTGTTGTTGAAGATCTAATGCAATTGATTTGAGACATCTTACATACAATTATACATTCATTTGGAGCCTCCATTCTTGTGGATTCAAGGATTTGAATCCTTCACAAGGACTTCAATATAAGCAAGGTGAATAGTTCCATTTACTCTATTTATTGCTACAATTTAAATTATATTTTAAGGTTAATTCCAAAACTGAGGTTTGACCATGGAAAACCCCTCATCCAACAAACAAAACCTTTTTTCTTGCAGGTACAGGTGCGGGACAGTGAATTGTAGTTCAAATCTAAATACCCTTTTCAACGAACTTTTAGGATCTGTGAATAAAATTTATGTGAGAACAATGTAGGTCAAGGTTGACTTTTTGGGGTAAGATTGTGCCCCAAGGTAAGATCTTACCCCTATCTTGGCTCAAGGTTGACCTTTCTCAAAAAAACAAAAGGTTTCTATGTTTTCTCTATTTCTGCATTTCTAGGCTAGATCCAATTGTAGAATTTCCTGAAACTGAACACAGACACCAAAAAATAGCATTTTCTAGATCAGTCCTATTTTGAGGTTAGTATTTGTCTTCAATTCAATCAATATTTCAATAGATACTTTCTATAATGGAATACAAGTTTTTCTCCTTTCTTCATATTCTTCATCGATTGATTCATTTGCGCATTAACCATTCTCTTTTGGTTGATCAATTTGGATCTTTCCTTTGGGAATTTGGATTAAGAAGTAGATCTTACATTCCCCCACACACATCTTTAAGATCTCCATTTCAAACATCTACAAGTTGAAAAATAAGGACCATAACAAAAGCGAAGGAGTATTGATCATGTAGAAGAATTTATCAAAAGAGTGCAAAAATCAATTTTAAATTATATAATGTGTACCTATATGAGGGGGGGAACTTCTAGATTGCAAGCCCAAACTTAAACTTGAACTGGTGAACTATTTCACAAAAGATTGATGACACTCATCCTTTTTTTTGTTGTATCAAGTACTTAGATGAAAGAATAGTATATCGTATAGTACTTATGGATTTATAAACAATTTATGGAGCCTATTGTTAAGTTGGGTTTTAAAGTCAAATATGCTTTGGATAGATATGTAAGGATTTGATTGATTAAAGAATTTTCTCAGGATCTTATTGGTGTTAGAAATTTCTATTTTCTTTTTCAAGGAAATAAAACCTTAGAAATAAAATGGCCCTAGTAAGTTGATATATCACCATTTTTAAATTCAAGTTAGTTCATTATATAAAATTATGTACTTTTGAAAGAATGTAAGTGCTTTTTGAGGCTGATTTCAAATTTGTATACAATATAATAGACATTTGACTACTTGGAGTTATATGTCAATTGCAATTTGCTACATGCCTCTTGGAAAATCTTCATTACAAAACTTATAATTAGGTGTTATTGGCATAATAGTTACTATCATAGATTAAAATATCGAAGACTTCTTTGTGATAAGTAAACTTATCACAAGAAGTTTTTGGCAATGACAAACTATGTAATTTTATTGCGGATTTATATCACCAAGATTTTGAAAACTTATTGCTAAAAAAAATGAACTTATCACCAAAATATCAAAGATATTTAGCCAAAATATTGGTCGTAGTCTGTTAATAGGGACGGATGACCCAAAAAACACTCATTTCACATTTTCTTGTTTGCAAATTGGTGTTTGGGAGAAGAAACAAGGGTTTGAAGGAGAAAAAACATGATTTGCAGAATTTTAGAGAAATTTGTTTGGATTTGAAGTGGATTCAAAGAATTTTTTCAAGAAAATTTGGATTCACAAGTTCCCAAAATTTTCTCAATAAGTTGTCTATTTATCTCTAATATTTTTCTTTTCCTTTGGTGATAAGTTATTGATAATGATATCTTGAACTATGATTATTATGAGTAGTGCCAATTTGAATGAGAAATTTGAGTGGAATTATCCAATAGGAGATGTATGTCAATTGAAAATTTATAGAGAGCTTTTGGAATATCTTCAATACATAACTTATAATCAGGATCGATCTTATTGGAACAATAATAATACAATTAGTGATAGGTGGGATGAGATATTGTATTAGAATAATTTAATAGGTTGATTCAATATATTAAGCTTTTCATAATACCTTTGGGGCTTGGATAATTCAGTAATGACCCTAGATAAATCTCAACTGGAATTGTAAAACATAAATTACTATTATTGGAAGGAATAAATTTAAGTGATCATTGTCTTTCTAGAAATAGGAAGTAAAATTTGGCTCTAATTACAACCAATGAACAGAACAATCCAAAGTTATAGGTAAGATGCCATTTTGTGTTTACAACATAACCTTTCTTCAGTTCAATGAAATTCACCCTATTTCATTCCAAATCTTCATATACTTCAAAATATGTCTTGACATATTTTTCTGAGATCTAACTCTTATTTATGTACTTATGGGATGTACTTGGCATATTATAGATGTTCATAAGAATTTTATCATAATGGCACTTCAAAAGATGTAAACAAATTAATGAAAGAAACTCACTTGTAATGAAATAGATTATGTGGTTGAGTGTTGTTGGCTTGCAATGCTGGAATTAAAGTTTTGATGAAATGGACAGATAATGGCTTTTGAATCATATATAGTTCATGATATTGATATAGAATAATTATGTAAAATATTACCAAATCTCATTGTCATAACCTCATTTTTATAATCATGAATCATTCTAAATGGGCTATAACCTCATTGCTATAGCCCCATTGCTATAGCCCATTTGTCAAGGAAAATTGTAGTCTAAAAATATCTAATGGGGAAGTGGGTTCTAAGTTAAATAAAACAAAAAAATATGATAATATCTTATATACATAGTGTTCTTGTTAATTTTTGGTATCCCAAATGCCCAAGGGGTGACTCTTTGTCCCAAGTGTGGTCATAGAATGGTTCCATACCCATTAAGCACTACCAATAGTGTGGTGTCCCAAATTACAGAGTCCTCTATCATTCCCAAAACTAACTTGAATTGTTATCCTTGAATGACAGTTCATATAGGATTTTTTTTTACCATTAGGGGTTGTCGTTGCACTAAAATTATCAACCTATTAATGCCTGATACAACCACTAGACTTATAGAAGATGCACAAGGTTGTTAAACCATGTCACGAATCCCGAAGGGAGACATTGGTGGTTAGTCCAACATTCTGAGCATCAATCATGCTTCCACAAGAATGGTTATAAATCTCATTCAACATCACAAGAATTAACACAGTAATGTACTTGAACTGTGATCCTATATTGTTGAGATCCCCTTTGAACTGTAATGCTAGCAGTACATGCCATCGATTCATAGACCAATTTGGGAAGGCCAAGGTGTGTAGAAATAATTCTTTGTGCTACACTTTTACTAATGTCAGTTCTTCTACTTCCTACAAAATTAGGGTTTGGAGTGGTGGTTATATGGGTTATACTAGTGAACTCTTAATTTTAACCCCCCCCCCCCCCCCCCCTCAACTCTGGATAAGTGGAACTACGGAGTGGAGATAATGTGGGCTGCACCAAGTGAGCCTTCCTGTGAAAAATAGAGTGATTGTGACCATAATTCTTCCTGCTTGTAGGACCCAATGAATTCTTCAATCTCCGGTGCTTCTTTGTTAAAGACTATGTTTGGAATCTTGTGCAAGGAGTCTATGGAAAAAAGTATGTCTTTTGATAAATTTTGTGATTGTTTCAATTTGGTTTTATGTGATTTAGACTGCAATGACTTCTTCTAATTTGACTTTATTGATTTATAGTAAATTGGACTGTTATGATTTGGGTTTATTGATTAAGATTGAATTGGACTCTGATTTGATGTTCAAATGTGTTTGTATGTAACAATCTTACCAATTGTGGGGATGGCAAGAACTAAGGGACATTATTTTGTACTCATGCATCTGTCTTTATTCCTTCCATAAGGTTGGGAAACAAGGTCTTTTTGTTTTTATTAATTTTCTTTTATCCATGGAGGGTCAAGCTTACAACCACTCCTAACATTTTTAAGGAATAATTTTGATCCTTAATAGGAATTTAGCATGAAAATGGAGGAAATAACCCTATTCATATATCCTATGTAATATATTCTTTTAAGTTTTATTGAATAACCAAATATTAATGAGCATATTTTTTCTTATTTTTTATTGAATTATTTTTTAAAATTAATTTTTAATTGACTATAAATAACATTTTCAAAAATTTTGGTCTACGACCACCATAATTTGATGAAAATTTCATATTTTTCTAAACTTATTTTTTGTCTTCAAGAGAATTGTATGTAGATTGATGCCATATAAGTTATTTTCCAAAAAACCTAAAAAAAAAAGTTATTAAAATTTTAATGAGCCTCACTATTTTACATTTAGGTACCACTTTTAATTAATAAATAATGAAAAATAGTAAAAATAATCATATCACTATGAAATTTATATTTTTAAAATCGGGACAATGAGAACTCTAATGGGTTTTTGTTTTGTCAAAAAATACGATCAAGAAGGCCCTCAAAAAATTATGATAAAGTAGAAATGTAGCATTCTAGCGCATTAACCAAATTTTTGGAGGTTAAGGCATTTCCTTGGTTCCACCAAGCCTATCCTGAACTAAAATCTGAGGTAGAGGTGTGTTTCCCACTCATGTCTTAACAAACAGGTTCTCGTTATTTAAAATTCAAAAAATAGGCACTTGTTTCTTAAAAAAATAAGTCAGTGTGTAAAAATGCATTTCTAGTCATAATTAAAAAAAATAGAAGCAAACACTTGTTTTGAAATGGGTACCCATTTTTCAAAAAACATGTGCCCTTTTTCAAACCCTTTTTTTTAATTTTGGATCGGGCATCCGAACCTAAATCGGGTGCCCATTTCTAGCGACATTTTCCAATTCCAAAATACTTATGTCAAATTTGCATCCAACTTATTTCACTTACTCACATCCTAGTTAATGTTTCCAAGGAGTTTGCAAGCTTTATAAGAACTCAATATGTCTCATCCTCGGTCTTAACTGTGACATTCATGTTCTTCTTAATAGGATAGTTTGTAAAAAGGACACAAAAACTCATTCCTTTAGAAAACCAAACATGGGACAAGATTCTAGGATCTCTTAAAAATATTCCAATCAATCTCACTTTACTATGATTAGGATTCAGTACTCAAAATAAGTAAAAATTGTCATTACTCCCTTCCATAACGGTCATCAACATAGGATATTGTTATCATGATTCAATTGTGTAGGTTGTGATATTGCTATTAGGATTCAATTATGTAGGCTGTGATGATTATTCTTTAAAGGGTGCAAACTCAATGGAAGAACACCTTCTTTACAAGAAAAAGGATGGTGGTTGTATCCCATCGTGCGTTAATATGACTAAATAAATCACCACCATGACTAAATCAATGACTAAATAAATGACTAAAATAGTTTAGTCATAAATTTGGTCATGTTATAAATGACTTCAAATAAACTACTAATAGTCACATGACTAAGTTTAGTCATTTATATGTAATTTTTAGTAGTTTATTCAGTCACATATTGTTGTTTTTGTACTAGTACAAAAGCTAATGTCATAAATTTCACCCCTTGTTATTATTCATAGCATAATGGCATTTTTTAAGCTAAAATAGAATCTCCACGTAAGCCTCCATCTCATCTCACTTTCCTTGTAATCTCCCTTTCTATGAATCCTTAACCACTTGGCCCATTTGGTTCAAGACACATGCATGTTGCAGAGATGTTCATGTGATGTACACTTTCCTTACAAATTTATAGATTGTAGGTGGCCATTAGGATGTTATACCTATTATTTTCAAAAATATAATGCCTCCTAAAATAGGTCAACAATGTCAAGATTCCTTCTAGCCTATTTAAACTCCCATTTTTACCTTATTTTTCCTACTCTTGGTTACTAGAGTCAACTTCTTGGTCACTCACATAATTTGTCAAGTTATCTTTGCAACTTCTCCATTTGAATAGCTCTCACAACCTACTTGCAACTCATTGGATATCTCACATTGCTACTCCACCATCTTCTTGGGATTCTTCTACCTCTAGATTGTGAGTTTTCTTTCTCTTCTTCTCATTTCTCGAAAATAGTTGTTCTCACCTTGTAGCTTACTTTCTATTTTTTGTGCTTACTACATTTTTAGCTCTATGAGTATAGCTATTGATTTTGTATTTTTCATCCTTGGCTTCTATACCATGTACTTCATTAAAGACACACACACATCACACTGGTATCCTAAATTTGTGATGTAGTCCTAGACTTACACATCTGTATAAGATAGTGAGTTGACAAAACCCAACAGTTCATCTTGATCAACTACTCTTTCATTTTCGATGGCCTAAATACTTTTATCTTTTAGAGTGTAGAGTTATTTCCATTTTTAGTGTTTCACATTCACATTAAAGTTTGTCTTAATTTATTTAAATAACCTCCCTAGTTCACTAGAGTGCAAGTGAAGTGAGGTGGCATTGGGCTGATTTATCAATCTCAAGCGTGACAAATTCTCTTCTCCACACTACCAATGAGGCTCTACTCCATCTCATTTTTAGTCTTATTTGACATTTTAAAAATGGACAAAATATAGACATTTAATTCTTTTCTAATAACCTTGTTCAAATAAAACTAACAATTACATTATTTAGTTAATCCACACTTCACCTATTACACCCCACCTAATTAAATAAATTTATTATTAATTAATCAATTTTCTCTTACAATTAATTAAATAATTTTATTATCCAATATCCTATTTTTACCTCACACAAACAAGATAATTATTTTATATTACCATTTAATTGAGTCTATATTCCCTCTACCAAAATTCAAGAATAAAAGAGCTTCTAAATATATGTGTTTTTGACATTCCTCGTGATTGCAACATGTTAAATGCAATTTATCCCTATATTTTCAAATAAACTCCATTATGACCTTCCATCCTCTCCTTAATCCTATAAAAAAATCTTTACATTTTTTCTCCACCATTGATCTTCTTCCCACATCTTCATCATCCACCATCCCCTCAAAAATCTATAAATTCACACACCATTCTACACATTTCATCAAAATATGTGTATTTTGTGTACAAGAGCATCCACATATTAATCATTGAAGAAAATCAAACCCAAGTGGAGTTTATGGTAATATTTGTTTTATTTTCTTTGTTTGAACATCTTTTGCATGTTCTTTGTGAAGTTTGTTCTAGTTTACCTAATGGGAGGCTTGTCTTTGCAATTATTTCCTACTTGTATTTCTAAGCTATTGATATATATAAGACTTTTAAAATGACACAATTAAAAAAATTACTAGCACCAACACATTTTTAAACACTTGATCCATTTGTATTTCAATGCATCATATTTATCTACACTTGTAACTCTTATGATCCTTTACTTCTACCATGTTTATTCCTTATCAAGCTCCATGTTTATTGGAGGAGATAAACATTGCTACAAAACATGTTAAGAATAACATTTCAATAATCAATAGCCTAGTCTAGATGTGTCCATGTGAATTTTTTTTTTTATTTCTTCCTCCTGTTGGTACTCAAATTTTAGTTTTGAGGTACCATGTAAAACGCTTGCTAAAGTGCTCCTTTTGGTCCAAAATGCACATGTGAAAAGGGTGTTTCCAAGTCCTGTAGTGAGTAAAGAATGATTTGCCACCTTTTTTATGTCCCATTGATTCAAATTGAGCTTTCATTCCGCATTTTGAAATGGGTTTTCATCATGTCATTTTTTGGGTGGTCTCAAAAATTAGAAAATGCTTAAGTGTAAAATTCGTTGGGAAGGGCTACTTTGAGATTGAATATCTTGAACCCTGAAGAGTGTCATGAAAATCTGAGCCTAGCGTCTTGTTGTACACATTGCATACTCTCTATGTATCATGTTTTAGGCTTTTGTGATAAGTTTTGACCCCGTTTATTCATCCCCTCCCGGAGGAGTTTTCTAGAATGTGCACTTTGTTGTTTTCCCAATTTTGTCGGGAGCCTTGTTCGTGATCCTATATTTTGCACCTGTTGGATTGGTAGAAATATTTTAATCATTTCCCTGCATTATAGACAAGTTTTACTTTGTCCCTATCAGTTTGTAGCTCATGACAAATCCATTGGATGAGTTTCCCAATGCGATTCCATTCACAATTTTTGTTGTTTGTACAGGGTGCACTGTGCGAACTTTTGTCGGAATCCTACTACGACAGCTTGTATCTTTTGCCCAGGTGATCTAAATTGCAATCCAACTACTCTCCTATTTTCCAAACATGAAATACTTCCATGACCTAGGATGATGAGTCTTGGTGAATCCGTTTGGTCAGTTTTGTGAGCCCTTTCCATTTGCAAAAAATTGAATTTCCTAGTTGTACTAAACTATTTGTTTGTCAGGGGCCCACTTTACGAGGTTATAACTTTTGACAAATCAAACTTATCAGTGAAATTCTTGTTGGTCTGCATTGCAAAGTCAACATATAGCTTCCAGTTCAAATTTTAGCTTTCTGCCAATCTAGTTGATGTCTTTTTGAAGGCATTTCCAAACTGAACTTTCCATTGTTTTCTGTGTATTATGGGTCTAACTCTACAAGTTCTGATTTTCATGAAGCTATATCTTTTTCCTGATTGACTCCTAGATCCAGATGATGATTGAATTATATTGTTTACATCTCAATGAGCTTATGTGCCAGTTTGTGGCTTCCCAGGGATTCGTTTGGTATTTTTGCCAAGGTAATTTCAAATGCAGTTTATTACTTGTAACAATAGTTTACAAAAGGCAGAATTAAAGGGCAACTTCAGAGGTTAATAACTTTTGCCTCGGGTACAGTCATGAGATGTCATTCTGTGGAATGATAGTTTGTAGATCAGAGAATGTGCATGTTCAGTGGTGGCACCTAGTTAGGTGACACAGTTAGTTTTCTAGGCCAGTTTCGGATGAAATTTATATGCTTTGACAAGCGCAAATAGGCAATGATTTCAAAGGGCATTGTTTGACTGTTGAACTCTTTTGCCCCAAATCTTTCTAAGCATCTTCCTTTGACCGACGTGTTGAGAAGTTGGAGAGGAGTTTATGCTCCCGATGGCGTCAATTTTAAGGCCACTTCCAGAGGTCAGTTGGCATTCATGGTGACTTTGCAAAAGTGTAAAAGGTGAGAAGTATGTTTAAAATTTTGTTACATCATGGTCATACTTCATCGGAGGTGAATGATGCTTAGAGAGCATCAACGGTTGCATGTTTAAGGTGTGCACCAATTCCCAATGTTTGGAATCAAATGAATACATGGATATTCATAATGCATTGATAATTTTGACAAAATTCTCTAGTATTTTTCCTGTCACAAGAAAAAGTGGCATTAATCTTGAAAGAAGGATTGGCGATGGGTTGTGAACCAAGTCATGTATCAGAAGAGACTTTTGAAAGAATTATGGACTTGTTGGAAAAAGCTGCCTTTACACAGCAACGAGAGCTTTTGAACAATGATGAAGTAGCTGACTTTTGTTGGGATATTGCAACTGTTGAAGTTATTAAAGCTATTCATGTTCACTGGCAAAAGAATCCAGATTGATCGAGTACATGTTTGAATATGGAAATACAAATGAAATATGTAATCTCACGCAATGTATATGCATGTGGGGCCTCACGTTTTAATAAGAAAAGCTCTTCGAAAGAATGAAAATGACATTGAAAGGCTGTTGGATGATGTCTTACAATCCCTTCAATCCCTGCCAGTCTGTGTTGTTTCAAGATAGAAAGGAACCAGTAAACATGAATGTGAGCCCACACATTTAAAAAAAGAGCGGCCTGCATTGTTTTAATGATGAACCAAATGCTCACATTTCGCATACATGTTTTGTTTGAAGTAAGCCACCAAAGTGAGTAGACAAAGAAGATGCCTTGTGCAAATTCAAAAAGAGGAATTCATGCATAACAAGAGGGCTCTACTTCTATCAGTGGGAAATATAAGAGAGGAGACTCACGCAATATTTGCAGGGATCTCATACCCGAATTGGAGGGTCTGTGCATTGATATAGAAGCCTGCAAAATGGAGGTTTTATGAAGGTATCAGAGAGCCTCATGTGAAGGATAGAGGCACATTTTAAGCATGTAAAGGGAAGCCAATATATGATAGAGGGACGTTTTGAAGAAAGGAGGATGCTAAAGGAAATACCATCCACATAATGATTTGTTTTTGCAAACACAAATTTGTGAAGTCACGGATTTGTAGAAGAAGAAAACAAAGTCATATTGCGGGGGGCATAACTTTGTTTTGAACCATTGGATTGGACTAAGTTTTGGATATGTTGTCGCAAATCAAGTTCTCTACATTCTCTGTAGAGTGATTTTAAAACTTCTTCCTAGTTCACGAGATACAGGCATCTGAGTACAACACTATCTAAACTGCCCATAAGAATCACAGAGAACATTTATCCCACATTCATGAGTTTTGATGTCAAAGTAATGTTTATATACACTGGCACCCAATATGAACGTGACTCAAGTAAGGAAGAATGCATGTGGAATCCTTTGCTCATATGGGCCCACCTAGAAGTGTGTGCCAGTTGGGCACACTAAGGTATATTTTAATGTAATATTTAAAAACTCTCAAAAACTTGATCCCACATTGCTCTTGTTGGGAAAATTTGAGTTGTTTATAAACAAGTCAACATACATATGAAGTAAATCGAAATGGAGGAAGCTCTCCCTATGTAATCTTGTGTGTCTACCTCGGTTTCCATGCCCACACCCAGACGGAAGTAAATTTTGCAGAGTGGTCGCATGATCGCATGGGCCATTTCTGGCCCATGCGACAAGGTGACACGTGGCAGCTAGGCATGAGTTCGCTAGATAAACTGGGCAGTTAGTGAAAGATTCCATGACTTAGAGGTGGCAGTCTGTTGATAGTGTTCGCCAATTCGCTAAATACTGGCAGTTAGGCCCTAAACATTCCGCGATTCAGAGAACATGCAATCGCCAGTTCGCCAGTTAGCTAGCGGTTAGCCTGAAACTTTAAAATTAACTTGGTGACTGCAAAAATATTAAGAGAATTAGCAACCCAATAGTATTGTGACACGTGGCACCTGGTTGGAGAAATAAAATATTTGTATAATATTTTATTTTGTTCTTTTCTGTGCAAATCCAAGTGAAAATCAAAATTATAAATGTATTGTTATATAGTTTTGACTATATAAAAAATTCAAACATTCAGAATTACAAAGCATGGGAGAGCTAAATTAATAGCTAGGGGCTTTATTTTTCACCCAGATAGCAAGTATTATATACCGTCGGAAAGGTCTCGACGAGAAGATTCCATTTTTGGGATCAATTTTGGTGCAGGTGGTTACTAGTTTGAGTTATTTCTAGTTGAATGAAACAGGGGCCGAGGAGATATTTTTGAGATATCTATTTTGTTATGTCCAGTGACTCTTGTTGGGGCAAGTGAACAGGTGTTTTTAGTGGATGAGGGCAGATCAGGTTTGTTGTTCCAAACGTCATGACTCATTCAGTGAGTAGTTCAAACTTTGACAAGTGTCAGTTGGTGATGCTTTCTAGTGTTTCCCCCTTCTCTTCTTAGTCTCGATTCTTTTCAATTTGAAGGGTTCCAATCTTTTTGCATGAGCAGAGCTCTGCAAGTTTGAGTTCCATGAATGCAAGTTTTTAGTTTCATTTTCAGAGTTTTGATTCTGAGTTTGTTGTGATTGAATGTATAGTTTCAGAATGATTCAATGAAGTACAATGATAATCCTTTCTCATGTTTGTTTGATGTCTCTTTGTGTCTTTGTCAAATTGGTGTATACTGATTTGTAAGGCATCTCTGTATACATGTTTACAAGGTAAATGGTGTAATGATTTTTGAGTTTCTTTCAAGGAGAGTGTAATATCTTGAAGATTGTTACTAATAGTATGATGTTTCATAAGGATCTGATGTCTAGATAGGGGGAAGAAAGAATGGTGTGCAAGGTGCATTGTTTGATTTCCAGTTGTATAAGATTTGAAGTTTCCTGTTGATATGCATCTCATGACTCCATGCCCAGGATTAGGCACTGGTTGGATTAAGCTTGTAATCCAATCTTTTAAATCAACTTTCCCTTTCTGTTGATGAGTTTGAAAGATAGATTGAGCATGTGGGTAGGCCTCCCATAATAGAGATTCATCTCAGTTATGAATCCTATTGTAGGACATATTTATTCTATTTAATCCATTAGTGAATCTACTTATTAGGTGTTTGTATTAGTTCATATCAGTTTGCATAAGAAGAGAAGTAAGGTACACCCGCCTGGGTCTATGGAGCCCGAAGTGAAGAAGGACTTGGTCCTTATCAATTAGTCTTTTCCCTGTAAGAATCCAGAATTGGGAACCTGAGAGTCAAGCTTAATCGCTAAATTGGTGATTCTACATGAAAAAGAGCTAACACCTCCTATTAATAAGAGAGAAAAATTGATAATGAATGAATAATTTATTTTATAAAATTAAGAGATACAAAGAAATACTAGGTATATAAATATCTATATATCACCCATAGCTAGGTGATAGCAATAGGTAACATTATACATTTGGCTCAAATTTGTTTTCTCAAAAGTGGTGCTAGGAGTTTTAGTTGGTATTTTTTATTCAAATTCAACTTATTGTCATTAGCTAAAAGAATCATAGTGAAAAACCTTGATTGGTTGTTTTGTTTGACATGAAGTGTGCTCCATGCTTTGATAGAGTTGGATTATTGGTTGGTGTGGGGAAAGGAAAATTTTATTAACAGGTTGTTTTTTATTAACGTATGTGCTCATAATTTTCTTTTATTAGCTTATGTGCTTATAATTTCTTTGACCTGCCATTTTCTTTTTCCTAAAGAAGTTAAGGGTGTCATTTTTGTATTTGGGTGCACTTGACATTCTTGTTAGTTCCTTTCATTAAGGTAGGAGACTAAAGTTTTTGGTAGCATTTTTAGTATTAGTTTTTTCCTTGAACACTGTGCGTCTAACAAAAATTTTGGGAAAAACTATAGTCTACAGAATTTCCAAAATTAAATTGACATGAAAACTATAAGATTCATTTTTCCCTATTGGTTACTAGCATTTTTCTTGGTAGTCTTTTTGTTTTTTCTATCCAACTATTAAATAAAATGAGAGGAGCATTAACAAACTTAGGCAAGTGGCATTCTGCAAAGCATGTTCTTCCACATTTTACATGACATGGCATCTCACCCTTTAACCTATCTTCTAGTGCATGTGCATGAAACCGGGGAAAAGCTTCAAAAGACAGATGGCATCACTTGTGACTTTTCTTGATATTACTTTTTCCTCTTCTTGTCCTGCTTGGTTTTCATTTTCCCCCATATTTGACTACAGTTTCTACTACTTCTCACCTATATTTATGTTGAACATAATAGATTTCTATTCTATTAGTGTAAGATTCATGTTCATCGTATTTTTTAAGAAGCTATATCTCTACATGTTTCTTTACATTTGTTTCAAATATTTTTCTTGTTTCCAGAGTTGTCATCATACCTAGTTTTGGGCTTCTTTGCCCAAGTAGTTATCTGTAACTTCATTCCAAGAGTTGGTGCATTACTTCTTCTCAGCAGTCTATTTAGCTTCATATTTCTCCATGGCCTTTGATTCATCCTCATTGTCTGGAGCACACATACAAGAAAGGTAACTACTAGTTTGATATTCCCTATATAAACTACATTCAATGTGGAGTCAAGAATGAGAAGCTGGTAAAAGATGGGCATCGTTAATCTTTGTGGGAGCATTTTTATAAACAAAACTATTAAATTTCCCCCACATAATATAATATCACCTTTAGTTTGTATATTCAACCTGATTTTGAGCATTAGACGTCATCGTGGTGATTTTGATGTCAACATATGCCCACTCTTTATTATGGAGACATATAATTGAATTACTTAGTTGTTAGGGCATGATGAATTGAATCTCTAGACATTTACATGATTGCATAGAACATAATGAATCTTATATTCATTTTCATTTTTTCTGACCATGAAATTTTGGTCATTCATAACTTTTACCTATTTGGATCTCATTTGCCTCATTTGCAAACCACATCAAGAATGAAATCCTGACATATCCTATAAATCTTTCTCATCCATAGTTTGAAGCATCTTGGTGTAGGAGCACCCTTGTTTTTACTTGTTTTGTAAGTCATCTTTGGTATTTTTTGGTTTCCCTAAGGTCATGTTGACCAAGTTGTGGAATCCATTAGGGATTTGAAGTCTATCTAGGTCCTAGGTTCAAATTGTAAGACTATTGCATGATGGTCTTTTACTTGGTAAATTTAGGAAGATGGTGTCAGGATGATGTCACAAGGTTTAGGGTGTGTGAATAATTAATTTTGGATTCAAGTTATGGTCTAGAACTCCATAGGACCTTCTTAAGGTCTCTAGGAAGCAAGATTTGGAAAAGTTGTTAAATTATTGTAAAAGTTGCTTTGCAACTTTTAAAAGTTTCTCGGTGCAAGTTTTTCCTAATGCCCTAATCGGATTAAGAGGACTCTAAACCTTCCCTAAACCTATCTTAGGGTTATATAAGTGAAATTTGGACCAAATCCTAAGGTTTTTCATTCTACTATATGAAAAACAATTTCTAGAAGTGTGCACAGTGCTTAGATTTGAATACAGTTCAGTAAACAGTGAATTCAAGAGACATGTCATGAGTTAGAATTTGATCTATGGTAGATGGTAAATGTTAGTGTGTGTCTTTATTTTCAATTTATACAATTATTTTAGGTTTTTTTGTTCCTTGCATTTTTCTAGTTTAATTCTTTTGTGTTGGCACTGCTCACTGGTTCATAACAAGAGAGTTGTAGACATGGGGATCTAACTCACTATCCGACCGCTCATTGTGTATGGCCTTTTGGGGATATTGAGTAGACTCCATGAGTGTATCATATGTAGAAGGAGGGGTCCTAGAAAACTTTCCAACTATTTTTACAGTCAAGCCCTAGGTGAGCCATGGTGAGCCTGATTAAGAAGGACTAAGCCAAGAAGGAAGATATGTTGCAGGGGTGAATAGGGAAATGTAGATTAGTGGTTGGAGACCTTAGAAAAGGTCATTTAAAAGATATGTATGCAAGGAGAAGGTGTGGTCAATCCATTTGGTCACCCAAAAACAAAGAACACTTCATGTAATCAGTAAAAGCCTCAAACTCTACCAAAATCACCTATATTTGGTTAGGGGATTGTACGTCCTAAAGAAACCCTAAAACCTCCAAAATAATTGAGAGGTTGGAAAATTTAGCAAGAATCCATGATCATTTTTTAGGGTTATTTGGAAGCAAATAGGTGAAAGACCCTATTTTCTCAGAGAAGGAGGCCTAATTGGGGCTCTCCCTTGTAGCCCTAAATAAAGAAGGAAGTGTGACATCAGTAAGTGAGATTGATGAAGTGAGATTTTAGAAATATCATATGGAACCAAATAAGATATTTTCCAATACCTCCTCATCCCTGCAAGTTCCTATGTTGATTTGGAGGTGGTGAACCCTTATCCTAGTTTTAAGGGTCAATGTATGCATGGAAGGAGTAAGCACCAAGAATCATGGTTTGTCTTGGTAGAAGTAACTTGGTAGTTTGGTTGAGGTGGAAGACCAGGGGATTGAACTTTTGAAGGAGTCCTATAGGTCATTTTTGTCAATTGAGACACTAAGGGGTCACTAGGTGGACCTAGGCAAGGGCTAGTGATTAGCTCTCCCAACCTCCCTATCACATCTCCTAAAGTTCAAAGAAACAAAAACTCTGTCAGGAAAATAGCAGAGATCTCAATGTAGAGATTTGTTGTAGGTTTAAAGTCCAAAAATATTTGTTTGTGTATATATCCTTCATTAATCCCCTTTTAGTGTAAACTTCATTTCAGAATCCCATCACAATGTATTTAGCTTTGAACTATTGGTTCTGAGCCATATGGTTCTAAATATATATTTTGACAATGATTTTTTTAATATGTATGAGCTTAATCTATGATCTAATGATTTATTTATGCTATAAATTCAATCACCTTTTCATTCTTCCATATTTTTCTAGTTTGAGCCTGGGCCAAAGCTGTAATTAGTGCTATATTAAAATGCTAGAACAGGCCAACGGAGCCCAATTTCTAAATTAGATGTATTTTCTATTGTGGGTATGGTGAAGATTTGTGAATTGAATTTTAGGTGTGCGTTTATGAATGTATAAGTTAACTGAGTGGTTCAATTCTCAATATTAGTTCTTGAACTCTCAAAAAATGAAAGCTAGTCTCTTGGGTTCCCATTATTAATGAGCTTGTATGATTAACCTATATATGTGAATGGTGTTGCTGCCAATGTTTCTATGTAATTTTCCATGTGAGCTATTTAACATAATGCCTTAAAGAGATGTCTGAAACTTAGTCTTTGGAAATAATTTGTATTGATAGCAATTCAACTTAATCAAGTATTTCAAGAACTTGATTTAGCATGTGTCTATATGTACAATGCGCTAAATCAATATTGTTTCTTTTGTGAGGCTTTTTTAGATGATACCTGTGCACAAATCAAGTGCTTCTAGTTTATCTTCATTTCTTCATTATTCACTGCATATACTTGTTAGCACTTCCTTGGTTTTGGCCTATGATACTCTTTGAAGTCTGCAATTATATTCATTATTTATGACTTTCATTATTTCTAGACCATTCAAGAATTATAATGTTTTGCTCAATACATATTTAGACTAAGTGTTTCATTTCTTTGCACAACAAAGAGAACATTCCTCCTCCCAAACCTTCTTCAACTTATCCACCTTAGGTAGGGACTTGAGCTCCTCATAGCTCTTGTTTATGTTTGTCTCAATGCCTTCAAATTTATAAATCATAAGGTTATTGGTTTGTTCAATTTTATCTTGGGTATTGATTGCAGTTCCAATTAACTTTGAGATATGTATACACAATTAAGGGGTGTGAGGCAATAATAAATAATAATAGGCTTATAAGTATAGATTATATATGTTTCAATGGTTATAATAATGGTTTAGTGTGTGAATGTAATTTTAAGATTTATTTGCATTTTATTTTCATTGCATTATTTGTTATAGCACTAATACATATATAGTTTGATGATAAATTAATTTTATAATAAAATATATTGTGATTGTAACATCAATTCTTTTTTATGTTGTATATTATGTGTACCTTACAAAATGGGAATCAAGGGAGATTCAATTCTCACTTCCTAAGGCTGAATATGATTGGCCACACCTTGGTGGACAAATGTCAATGCAATATCTATGCTCTTGGGGTTTCTATTCCTTTGTTACCCAAGGTTCCTATGCAAATGACTAAATATAGAAGTAACTAACCTTGTGGAAACTATAAATGAAGTAAAACTGATAATATTGGGAGACCTTATGTACACTTGTAAATAAAATAGGAGTTGTTTAGATACAAATATGATTTTCTAACTTTTGAGAATATGCAAACAAGTGAGTCTCCAGATTTGAACTCCCACTTCTGACACGTGTGCCTGGATTAAATTTGAGCTAATTTTGGGGGCATCCTCTTTCCTGCAACTGGGATGAAAAAAGAAGATATGGAGATACCACAACATAGAGGTCTTATTTTTTTGAATGATGCTTATTTCTATGTTTGTCTCCACCTGTAATTTGAAAATATATGTGGGGTGTCTATATAATTGTTTTCCTTATTCAACCCCCTATTTTGGTAATTCCCACCTCCACAAATAGCCAATATAATAGATATATGTGTGTATGATCATGAATCCAGAGTATCTCTAAATTTCTATGAGCTAAAATGTGCACAAATTTAAATAGAGGTCTACCTTGGCATGTTAGATTAAAACCTCATATGAATATAAAAACAAATGTGATTGAAATCATGTAAATAAGTCTATTTGAAGCTCAAATATATAGATCTAATGATAACAAAAACCATACCCAACCTAAGAGGTAGAGTACAAGTCAATCATCAATTAGTGATCTCCTAGTCATCTTCATAATTCTTTGCAAGCTTCATGTTGATGTTGATGTGATTGAATGCTAGATGTCAAAAAATAGCATTTTGATTTTGATACTTGTCAATTTTGCCTTGATTTGCAAGTCTTTACTTCATGGGATGTCTTCAAATTATGGAGCCAACTTGTATGGTGAATTTTATAAATTAAGAACATATTTTCACAAGACACCTCCATCGAGATTCCTATGATAAATCATATGTCATGATTAAGACTTTCAATAGTTTTACTTGTTCTACCCATTGTTCCATTACCTTTCCCATTGAATTTAGTAAGAAAACCTTAGATGTCACCTTTGTTTTCATCCAAAAATTTTATCAATTTCAAGTTATACTCAGCCATCCTTGGCTCACTTCTATGAAATTTATTGTCTCTCTTATCCATAAGTGTTTGAAATTTCCCCAAAATGGAGAAATCATCACAATTAACCATAGTCCCTATTATCCTTTAGTGAGTCATGGAAACCTTGACCTTGACTTATTTTGGCCTGGATAACCTAAGGATGTCCCATCTTCTTGTCCAAGACTTGGATTCCTTCCTACACCATTCATTCCTCCTATTTATACTTCAATCCCACTACCTATATCTTGCAAACCTCTCGCTCTCCTATTTTTCAACCTGATTATGTTCTTCCACCCAATGGATAAAAGGACCCAATGTTGATTGATCCTAACCCAATTTAAATTTCAAACAAAACCAAATGCAATTGATGTGCTTGTGACTGCTTTCATAGATGTCATGCTAATGTCTATGATCTTTCTTACCAGAACATTTCCTCCCCAAAGACACCTTCTAATGTTAAAATTATCAAATTTACACGATCCATTTTTAATGCAAGTTTGTTTATGGATCAATTGTGTATATTTTTTAGCATCAGCATTTCAGATCACACTTCGTGATCCATCGAGATGAGAGAGTGAAGGATTTGTAATATAAAAATATGTAGACCAAGTCTCACTCAAGAGATATAAGAAGAGATGAGGAGACAACATGCAAAATAATACAGAGAAGAAAATAAAATAATAAGGTTACAATAGTAAACAAGAGAAAAAAATAAAAAGAAATACAAAAAACCCCCAAAAGGCAGGAGAAACATACTAAAATATACAAACACACAAATAAATAACTAAAAATGGAAACATGTGTGTGTGTTTGTGTGTTTGTGTGTGTGTGTGTGTGAAAACCATCAACAATATATGTATATCTAAAGACACGCATATAAATAATATATATGCAAAAAACACAAATACTATATGAATAGAAGAGCACACACACACAGACTAATGTGTGTGTGTATACTAACTAACTAAAAAATAAATAAACTAAATGCACATAAGAATAATAAGAGCAAATATAAATAAGTAACTAAACATATAAACACACAAAATCAAAAAACATAAATAAATAGATTTAAACATGCACACAAACATTATAGAAAACACACATATAAATAAGTAACTAAACATATAAACACACAAAATCAAAAAACATAAATAAACAGATTTAAACATGCACACAAACATTATAGAAAACACACATATGAATAATGTGTAAAAAATAAGATAAAAATAAGAATAAGAATAAATAAAAACTCAACTATACTATATATATACATATATAGGAACACACATATACATATAAACATAAATGAAAATTAACACACATATAGATAGTAAGCTCAAGTATATATGAAAACACAAACAAAAAAATTCAAAGATCTCACTAACGGGAGATAAAGAAACCAAAGAAGTAAAAACTAAATCCCAACAATAGAAAGAAAAAACACTTGAACACAAAAAAAAAATGAAGAAAAAGAAGAAAAAGAAGAAAATAATAGACCAAAAAGAGCATGTCCATATGTGTGTGTGTGTGAATATACATGTGTGTGAGTGTGTAAAATTTTTAATGTATGAATATATGTATACATATATATATACACAAGTATAGGATTACATGTGTGTGTGTGTGTGCACATACAGATTTATATATGTATGTATGTATGTATATATGTATGTATGTATGTATGCACCCTAAAATGGTCACCTAGACTTTGGGCCCTCATTCTTCAATTTATCAAATGATAGAACTAATTTATCAATTTCTTGAATCAATGCTTTGCAATATTTTCAAAACTAAATCAATTTCCTTGATCAAATCCTAATTTTATCATTTATTCGATTATATTCTATGGATTAACCATTTTATCCTAAGTCTTTATTTAATTAAAAGGAATTCCCTCCCCTTTTATTAAATAAAAAGCCCCCACTTACCTCTTATCCTAAGTTGCACAAATAAAGCATTATTCCTATTTTATAAATAAAAGAAAAAGGCATTTTTGTCTCACATGGGGCACAAAAGTCAACACTTATTTCTCATTGGAGGAGATTTGTGCACAAAGATTGATCCCTTTTTAAAGATCCGCCCTTGATTAAATCTTTTGCCTCTTAATCTCCATCGTCCGTTGTTCTCATTTCCTATAAAAGAAGAGTTCTCTTCTCATTCTAGAAAAAAATCTCTTATTGCTAATATTATGTTGCAGGTTTCTTGAAGCTTTTGAAGATCTTATTGCATTCTAGTCTTCATACTTATATTATAGTTTCATTTTCATGCATTCTTAGCTTAGATTTCCTTTTATGTTATAGCTTAATTAGCAAAGGCTTGTAATACTCTCATTTTCATAGCATAGTTGCACTCTTGCATTAACATTCTAGCATAGTTTGCATTGCATTTCCATTTGTGATTCTTGAAGATATTGGCATTCTCGCCCTTATCTTTTTGAATCTCCCATTACATGGTTTAATAAGTAAGGTTACATGCTTAATAGCTCTAGCTGAGAGCCCTCTAAGACCCTTGCACTCCATGCCTAGGGAGCTCTAAGTCAGTTTCTCAAGGTTTCCAATTCATGGATGCTCTTGGAAGTAATGACTTAGAGAAGTGCACATTTTCAGCGTACATTTTTGGTGCCCACTGTGGGGTAGAACAGCTCTATTTTGCCTCTTATTCTCATGCATTTCCGCTAATTTTTTATCAATATTTACTTGTTGTTTTGGCTATTTTTCTATTTTTTTGACAGATTATCATACAACAATCTTCTAGTATCGTGCAACATTTTATTACATAGTCATGCGATACTTTTCTAGTAAAAGTATCATGCACCCATACAAGATTCTATCGCACAGACATACAAAACTTTATCATCTGGATACAATACGAATTGTCACACAGAAAGAAAAAATCATACTCATATACTGCAAAGTATCGTGCGATCTTTTTCTAACAACAAACTGTCATCCAGACCTGGAAGTGACTATTTTTAGCTCTTTTCTCTTGCAAGATTTGGATTTTCTATTATCTGGTTTTAATTTGTTGTATCTAGACAAGGTTTCTACTTACAGATTAACTGGTTTTTGATGTTCTAACCATTGTGGGGCTAACAAGTTGTGCTTGTAGGTGTGCCCTCATTTCTTGAATATTTTCCAAAAGAACGCATGTCAAAGCTTCAAATGTGCAAGCGCTACTAATCATTTTTGTAGGGCTGCCCAAAGCATAAAAACAATCAAGTGCTTGTTCATTTCTTTCATTTTAATTATGGCATTATACTAGTTCTCTTTTTCTTAGGCACTTAATAACTTGTTATTAGAGTCTTTTGGTGGTAGGAGAGTATGTTCTTCACCCTTGTGGTGAACCAGAAATCTTGACCCACCTTTAGATTTCAAAAGCAAGAAGGCTAATTGAACTTTTCTTGGGGTGTTTGGGAAAGATTTTTGAGATAGGGGAGTATGCTCTTCACCCTTGAGGTGAACCAAAAATCTTAACTCTCAAAGGTTGATCCACTTCTTGTTTAGTTTAGGATTCTTTAGCAGGCCTTCTCTTGAGCAATCAAGAGGAATGACCCAAGTGGGGACAAGCTAATACTAGGCTATTCCAACCCACTATAAACTCAAGGCTATCAAGGACACAAAACCTTGGTAGACATAGTACTTGTCTTCACCTAGTGTGAGTACTTGTGGGATTGTGACCATGAAGAAAATGCAAAGAAAGAATTCTTAAGGTACTATTATGGCTGTGAGGTCCATTACTTGCCACAAGATAAGGAGTCCCTTTGGGGAGCAAGAGGATTATTACGAATGGAAGCCCTTACTACGAGCCATTAGATAGAAGCCACCAGATTTTGTCCCTCAACATCTTGGTGCAAGGATCGATCCTAGTGGACTAACCTAGATCACCCCAAGATTTTACTCACCGTCTATGTTCCTTTGGTTGTGTCATTGGCACTTCCACGACAAAGCCAATATCTATTATGAGAAACCACTTTGTGTGAGGCAATGGGACATCAAGTGTGGGCCAAGTTGTTGAGTATTGAGCCTTTGTCTTCTTAGGCTAGCAAGTGCTTGAACTATTTTCATTGTGATCTACCTATGTAAATGTTCTCGAGTAGCAAACATCACGGTAGTGCTCATAAGATTTTCTATTTTGATATCACAATTGCTTGTCTTGACAAGGTTTCTTTTTCCCTTGTTCAAGTGTTTCACGACATGTTTGATCACTTACTATTTGCAAACTTGTTTGTATTCTATTGTTACTATATTCTGAAATGTGAAATTGAACTTGCCAAACTGAAACATTAACCAAATTGCCTTCAAAACTGAGTTTTTCACATTCACCAGTCAAGAGTCGTGTGACACTAGATAACTGTCACACCACTTGCCTGAGAAAATTCATGTGATTCTTTGTTCTTGGTTTTTTATCACCTACATACTATATATTCTATCACACTACTTCTTGTGAAATGTTGTCTGGTAAAATTGTATTGTTCTGCTATCCTGGGAACTGTCGCATAGAGTCAATTTGTTGTCTAAGTGACCTAATCCTATTTCTAGTCTCCTTTGGTTGATCCGAGTCAGATCGAGCTATTTGTCCCATTGTTGGAAGCCTTTTTGCACTTGGGATTCTTGTTTTTTGACCCTTTGATTAGTAATCTTTGATTTTACAAGTGTCCTTGCTTGGAATCGGTAAGTTAGAAATTATCCTTATGGAGAAGACAAATCTTTGGATTCTTTGATAACACACTTGGAGAGTGTTAGTAATCTCTTGTCCATTTATTTCCATCCAAATTCAAATCTAATCAAATATAACTTGGGTAAATCATCCTCCTGATCCATATGTGTTAGGGTATTCACCCAATTGTTGGGCACCTCAGTGGCAGTGTTGAATTACACCTTTTGCAAATATTCTATCTTATCACCTCTCTTTTGGACGAGTGAATACTTCTACTATCCTAGTTTGATACCAACATTTCTTAGGGTCATCTTATCACCAAGTGCTTTTCCTTTCATGTCGGTTACAACAAGGTATCAAGTGAATCAAGGAAAATGACCTTAGATACTCTTTAACCAATTACCCCTTGTTCAAACTCACCAAAAGTGTAAAGGAAGAGAACCTGTGTTTGACAAATCACCTAGGAGCAAGTCCAAAGTTTGGTTTAATCCTAAGAGTACTCTTAGTGGCATCCTCCAACTCAAGTATGGACACGAGTTACATGATGACTCAATGGGAGAGAGAAGAAATGTATAAAAATCTTGATGACATATTTGAGAGACATTCTATTTGGTGATTCCTCTCATGGCAATCAACCAGACTCACCCCTTATCAATACCAGATATTTGGATGTACATCAAAGGGATGAAAGGTATAAAAGAGGAGCTCACCAAGAAGAATGGTCACAACATGAAGACCAAGACAATGAACCTTGTGATGCTCATGTGAATGCAGCATATACTAGTGACTTGTTCAAACATTCGAGACCAACTTCACCACTCCAAACAATTTGAAGGTATACAAGTGAAAGGCTTAAAAGAATTGAGCATGAAAAGAAAGCCTTTTTGGATGAACAAGCTGCAAATGAAGAGAGGTTTAGACTCCTAGAGGTGGAGGGACAAGCTTTGTTAGAATTGGAAAGGAAATCCTCTCAAGAAGAACAAGATAGACTTTTGGCACAACAGCTTAATGCCCAATTCAACAATAGGGGTGTCAATAATGGAAACAACTCCCCACCATCTACTCCTTTAGGGACCCCATGATGTGGAAGGCATTCAAGAACCCCTTCAAGATCTCCTAGTCCTAGAGGAAGAAGGACTTCACAACATTCTCATTATAGGAGACACACACCTCCTAGGAACTCAAGACCACCCTCACAACGTGCTCATCATGGTTCCCAACATGGAGGTGGTATCTAAAGTTTTGATCTCAATGCTCAAGATTTCATGAGGTTTCAACAAGAACCACTCTTCCAATAGTATGTGGAGAGATATCTAGAGTAAAACAAAGACAAGTTCCTAGAGAGCTTAATCAACAAGGGCGCTAGAGTCCCCTATAACTTTGATGTGGACAAAAGGATTAAGAAGCAAAATCCATCTCAAGAAGAAGAGATTAGACAAATGAAGAATATGATGGAAAAGGTATTAGCACCTAGGAGCTCATTCTCACTTGATTCAATTTTTCCTAATCCTTTTGACAAGAGTGTGAGCATGAAAGATTTTCTTAGGAAGGTGGAAATTCCCCAATATGACAAGTATGATGTCAACAGGGATCCACATGACCATGTGCACCAATTCTACATTATGAGCTTTGAGTTTCATCAAGATGACTCCTACCTCATGAGGTTTTTCCCAAGGAGTCTCAAAGGTCAAGCAATGGAATGGTTCACCAATATAACTCCCCCCATCAAAACCTTCAAAGAGCTTGTTCATAGATTTGTCCACCACTTTGCCTACAATCTTTTGAGATCTGTCACCATGTTGGACCTATGTAACTTGAAGAAAAATCAAAGGGAATCTTTTGTCACTTTCTTGCAAAGGTGGAGACGTCAATGATCTCACTACTCCAGAACCATTCCTGAAGATGAGAAGATTGATATCCTTATTAGCAATCTGGTTCCTGAAATGCGGTATGAAGTTAGGAAAATGGTCTTTAATTCCTTTGATACCATGGTTGAAACCGCATGTAGGATTGAGGATGTCTTGAGAGAGCAAGGAATTTTGACCAAACATGGAAATAATAACAATAATGGTCAAAATAACAACAATGCTAACAAGGATAAAGGGAAGAATGCACATTGGAATAGGAACAAACAAGTAGTCAATGATGGGGTTGTGGACTCCTCTCAACCTAAGGATCAAGTTGTTCTTCACTTGGCTAGTGTTGTTCAAGCCATGAAACTCAATGCACCTCATCAACAAGATAGCAAGCCAAGACACCAAGATAAGCATAAGAAAGAGAGGCGTCAATTTACAAAACTTGGTGATTCATACGAGGATGTCTTCAAAAAAATTATTGTCAACAATCTTGTGCATCCTCAAGATCCCACAAAACATTACATACCTAATGTTAATCCACATTGGTGGGATGAAAAAGCCTTTTGTAAGTTTCATAATGGAATTGGATACACTATTGAAAATTGTTGGAAACTAAAGCATATCATCCAAGATCTCATTGAGAATGGAAAACTTAAGGCGGATGGTTTGAACACCAATGCTGATCATAAAGATTTCAAAGAACCCTTGCCTAAGTATGAGAAGGGGGAAACCTCTAAACCAAATAATGGAAAGGCTAAGATCAACTACACTTACACGGGTGCAAAAAATGTTGTCAACATGCTCAAAGTTGTGGAGGAAAATGTCAACATGATGAGGAACAAGGATCCCTATGGTTATGATCTCGATGTGGACTCTCCTCCTTTCTTTGATGAAGAAGCTATTGTGGTGCTAAGGGGTCCTCACTCTAGGATGTCATCCCAAGCTCTCAATGCCATCATAAGAAGTCAAGGCCCTGTTGTCATTAGGGGGCCTAGTTCAAGTCAGCTCAATAAATCAAAGCCAGTGGCATCCAAGAATGTCACCACAAAACAAACTATGAATCCTAAGATGTGCTATAACCTTATTGATCAATTGCAAAGAACCCTAGCTTAGATTTTAATCTTGGAGCTCTTAGAGTTGTCCCTGAGACATAAGCAAGTCCTCAAGGATGCTTTTCACATAGCAAATGTTCCCAATAACTTAGATGTTGATCAATTCCAAAGCATGGTTAATCATATTGCCAGCCCTCATTACCTAACCTTTTCAAAGGAAGATGACAAAGCTTTGAGCCACCCACACAACCTCGCCCTTCACATTGAAGTCATGATTCACAAAATTCATGTCAGGCATGTGTTGATAGATGGGGGTGTTGGGATCAATATCTATTCCTTGAGTCTTTTAAAGACTTTGGGTTATTCTAAGCAGGTGATAGATACCAAAAATAAGATCACCATAAAAGCCTATGATAAGGCAGAAAGAAGTTCCAAGGGGATGGTTGTCCTTCCTTTTAGGATTGGCCCCATTGAGAAAGACATTTTGTTTTAGGTTGTTGATGTTGGACCCCTCACATACAACATCTTACTTGGTAAACCATGGATTCATGATATGCAAGCAGTACCATCTACCTATCACCAATGTGTTAAGTTCCCCTATAATGGAGTAGAAGGTTGCATACCAAAGGATAGCACTTTATCTGTTAATTCAATTTCAGTAGGGACTCATGTTCCCCTCAATAGAGAAGCAGAGGATTTCAATGCAACCCTAGCAGAGTGCAAAGATAAGTTCAAGACATTAGACCTTGGTATAGGGGGGTATCAACTTAACTCCTTCACAAAGCTTCCAATTTCACCTAGGTCTTATGGTAAGCCTTCACAAGAGATGAAACCTTCATCTTGAGCCATGACTTTATTTGACACATTTGTAGAGTCCTCGGTACATATACAAGATGAGAAAGAAGAGGTGGTCGTTAAAGACTAGATCTATAGAGAAGATAAATACATACATAATGAGAACTTCTCTCCCTCTCCTAAGGCCTATGGAAGAGGGTATACTTTTGTCAAAAAAATGGGTTATCCAGGACATGGCCCTCTTAATCATAAATTGGATGCCAAAGTTGAACCTCTTGATCATGCTCTTTTTGGATGCAAGTCTACGAAGTTAGTTGGTCTAGGATTTGAGAATGATAACAAGAACATTACTCCTATCCTTGAAGATTCAGATAGTGAAGATGAAATAGAATACATGCCCAATCCAACAAATCAACAAGGTATGTGTGAAGATGAGGTCTCATCCACCAATATCCTTTGGGGAGATTCAAATAGTCCAATTGCTCATGCAAAAATTGCAAACATAGAACACAATGAGTCAGATGTAGAAGATCCTATTAGAGAGTGTCAACATAAGAATATTGTTCGCTTGATGGAGAGAGATGTTACCTTCGATGACATTAGAGCTTCTACAACAAGATGTCCCAAACCTTCATGGTGTAAACATCCAAGTCAGGATTCAGAAATAGATTCACATGAGTATGAATGGGACTCTCTCTCTGATTCTTCTATAGTTGACATGGATGTTGATATCATCCATAGTTATAGTTCTCAACCTAAGGTAGCTAACGATTCATGTGTAGGACTAGAGGTTTTAAATCCACAGGTTTCTCTAGTGGATGATTCTTCACTTGGTAGGACTAATCCTAACTTGGGTAGCTTAGAAGAATACTTGATAGACTTTGATTCTTCGGACACCAGAGATGATACCATTCATATCCACAACCTTGAACCAGTCATTGACTTACCCCTTGCTCACCCCCACCTCATTGATTGGTCCCAATGTTATCAAGAGCCTGAGCTCTTAACTTTCCAGAATGACTATGAGATAACCTATTACCTGAATGTAATTGAACCCATAGTCTCTTCCACCAGTGAACCGGCTACCAACATGACAAAACCAAACATCAAGTACCTTAGTTGAAAAATAAAAAGAAAATAAAATAAAAAGAATAAGAGTCCTAATGGTGAAAACCACTGTGTGGCGGTGTCAGAACCAAAAATAGTAAAAAGAAATGATGTATCCAAGGGTGAAAACCTCTCTGAGGCACCTAAGGATGAGGTACTTGATCATCTCCCTAGCTATTTTCAAGACAGATCTTTAGTTCTTGTTGAGCCAACACAAGCAGTCAACTTGGTTATAAATGAAACTCCACAAATAGTACACTTGGCTCAATCTTTGTCAACACAAGAAAGGGAAGCATACACCAAATTCTTACAGAGAAAGAAAATTAATTTTGCATGGACTTATTTAGATATGCTAGGGTTGGACACTAATCTTATTATGCATCACTTGTCCATAGCTCCAGGTGTAAAACCTGTCAAACAAAAATTGAGGAAAATGTATCCTCACATAGCTCTTCTAGTCAAAGCAGAATTAGAGAAACTCCTTAGTGTAGGATTCATAAGAGCTATTGATTATACTGAATGGATATCAAATATTGTACCAGTTTCCAAACATGAAAAATTCATTCAAATCTACACAGACTTTAGAGATCTCAATAGAGCATGCCCAAAGGATGATTTTCCACTCTCCAAAATAGACATGATAGTGGACATGACCGTGGGTTATGAGATCTATTCCTTGATGGACAGTTTTTCTGGATATAATCAAATTAAGATAGCTCCTAAAGATCAAAAAAAGACTGCATTCACTTGTGTGTGGGGAACCTATTGTTGGAACATCATGCCTTTTGGATTAAAAAATTTAGGAGCTACCTACCAACGAGCTATGAAAACTATCTTTCATGACATGATGCATAAAAATATGGAAGATTATGTGGATGACACCTTGGCTAAGTCTAAGAAAAGGGACACACACTTGGATGATATAGAAGTCATTCTAGATCGAATGGAACAATTCCAATTAAGATTAAATCCAAAAAAGTGTGCATTTGGTGTTACCTTAGGAAAACTACTAGGGTTTATCATTTCAGCAAAGGGAATAGAGGTAGACCCTGAAAAGTTCCAAGCGATCATGGATATGCCCCCTCCTAAAAATATTAGTCAAATGAGGAGTCTGTAAGGAATCTTCAGTCTATAAGGAGGTTTATTTCACAATTGGTTGATAGAGCTCAACCCTTCAATAAGAACCTACATAAGGGAGTCAAATGTGTCTGGAATGAAGATTGTCAAAAGAGCATGGACCAAATCAAGGAGTACTTGGAAAATCCTTCCATCTTGATGCCTCCTATCCCAAGGAAACTGCTTATTTTGTATGTCTCAGCAATTGAATCTTCCTTGGAGGCATTATTAGCTCAAATTGATGAACATGGGAAAGAAAGAGCCATATATTAAATCAGTTGTACTCTTATTTCATATGAGCAAATATACCAATATTGAGAAGGCTTGTCTTGCAGTGGTGTTTGCTTTCCAAAAGTTGTGACATTACATGCTTGCGTACATAGTACACCTCATAGCCAAAATTGATCCTCTCAAGTACTTGCTCGGTAAGGCTGCTCTCACAGGTAGACTTGCTAAATGGATGATGATTCTTTTAGAATTTGATATAGAGTACATTGAACACAAAGCAATCAAAGTACAAGCCATAGCTGATCAATTGGCTAACTTCCCAATTCAATATAATGTGCCTATTCAAGTTAATTTTCTAGATGATCACCTCATGTACATGACTAAGAGAACATGGAAGATTTTCTTTGATGGATCTTTCATGCAAAATGGTTCAGGATCTGGTGTGTTGTTTGTTTCTCCTCATGGGTACATGATTCCTAAGTCTTATAAGTTATTATTCCCATGTACAAATAACATTGCCGAGTATGAAGCTTTGACAAATGGACTTAAGTTGGCCATAGAATGGAGAATCATAGAGCTACATATCTATGGGGATTCATAGCTGATAATCAACCAAATCAATAAAGACTATCAAACAAAAGATGAAAAATGGGTACCTTATAAGAAAATGGTTGATTCATTGAGATGGTATTTCACATTCATCACATTTTAGCAAATCCCTAGAGTAGAAAATAAAGTGGTTGATGCTATGGCCACACTTGTTTCACTTCTTCAGTTAGAGTAGCATGAGTCCAGATTTGTATTCCTAGTGGAAGAGCTACATTATCCTATCTTTGACTCCCAAGAAAACCACGTTATCTGTACCCTTTTCGATCATGAATCATCCCAATATGGTGCCATTTACTCATATCTCTATGATGGCATTATCCTTGATACCTTTAACCACTCTAAACAAATAAACCTTACCCAAAATGCCTCTCACCATACCCTTATCTCTGGTGATTTGTATAGGAGGGGTCTAGATGGGAAACTTCTTAGATGCTTAGAAAAGGAAGAATCCAATCAGGCGTTAGTTGACATTCACAAGGGCATCTGTGGGGGACATTCCAATGGTCTTGCCATGGCCTGAAGCTTTCTTAGGGTGGGGTACTATTGGCCTACCGTGAAAATGGATGCAGTAGCTTTTGTGAAGTCTTATGAAAAGTGTCTAAAACATGGTAACCTGATACATGCTCTAGGCAAGGAGCTTATTCCTTCTATGTCTCATTGGCCATTTTAGCATTGGGCCTTTGATCTTGTTGGGTAGATTCATCCCAACTCATCAGGTGGACACAAATTTATCATCACTGCTACTAACTACTTTACTAAATGGGTAGAAGTTGTCCCACTTTCTATGGCTTTGGGCAAGATAGTTTCTCTATTCATCCTAAACCATATCATCTATTGATATGGAGTGCCCTCTGAGATCATCACTGACAATAGAGGTCAGTTCAAAAATAAGGACCTTAAAAAACTCTGCAAGAAGTTCAAGATTAAACAATAATGGTCCTCCATTTACTTCCTATAAGGAAATGGTCAAGCAGAGGCTTCAAACAAGACCATTCTTAAAATCCTACATAGAATAGTTCATAAGAATGGTAGAGATTGGCATTTACAAATAAATCTAGCTTTGTGGGCCTATAGAAAAAGTATTTGTACTCCCACTAGGGCTACTCCTTTTTCCCTTACTTATGGTGTTGAAGCAGTGTTACCTTTAGATGTTGAGATTCCTTCACTTAGAGTCTCCCTCAAAGGTCTAGTTACAAATGAAGACTATCGCACCATGAGACTTAAAGAATTAGAACTTCTTGATGAGAAATGTAAAGCATCATTTGACCATATGAGGGTTTATCAAAAGAGCATGTCCAAAGCCTTCAATAAAAAGGTTCGCTCTAGAGAATTCCAAGTAGGATATCTTGTCCTACGTGAAAATCCTAAAAATCAATAGCATAAAGAACAAAAGGGAAATTTTGAACCAAATTGGCTTGGACCTTACATCATTACAGTAGCTTTCAGGATAGGTGCTTAATTATTATCTACTAAAGAGGGAGAGCAGCTCCCTGATCCTATCAATGTCTTGCACCTGAAGAAGTTCTATCCATGATGCTCGTCCTATCTAGGGGCATCCTTTGTACATACTTATTGATCCTAAAAAAATCCAAAAAAATGGTATATTGTCAAAAATTCTAAAAATTAGAAAATGTCCTGAAAAAATGATCATCTTAGTGAAAACCTAGCAATAGGCACTTTGATGTATCTCAAAAAAATCATATATTCCAAAAAATTAAAAAAAATTACAAAAAAATTTTAAAAAATAGAAAAAGTGCCTTGGTGAAAACCTAGAAACAGGCGCCTTGGTAGCAAAAATATTAAAAAAATCAAAAAATCCTAAAAAATCTACCAAGTGGTGAATACCTGGAAACAGGTACTACTTGAGGCTTTTGTGCCCCTATTTCTTAGCATGTGTCCTCGACACTTAGCCTTTCTCCATCATGCCTTGTCCTTGTTGCCTTGGTTTGGAATTGGTCTTTGTCTTTGTCTAGGGGGCATAACTGTGTTAGCTTTGATCTCTTGGATGTGTTAGTCTTTAGGAAACCTCACAAATAGTGTTTTTCAATACCTCCCCAACTGTTTTTTTCAACACTTCCCTAGTGTCAAGTGTTCCTCAACACTTATCAGATATCTTACCCGCAGTCTAGAATGATACGATATGTCTCACTAGTAGATGCGATACTCAAAGTTTGACTCTATGACCTACACACACGCACTTAAACACTTGACTTACTGAGACTTACTTGACTTTATTTTCTTTGTGTGTTGTCTATGATTATTTCTTTGATGAGTGTTCTCCCCCTAATAGTTTTTGATGATGCATAGCTAGAAGACTGGGGGCATGAGGACATGTTTTATTTCTTTTTTTGCCTGTGGGTATATTTTTTTGATCCTAACTATCATGAGCATTCATGCTTGTTCCACTTGACACTAAGGATCTACAACATATTATCCTTGAATGTTTTCCGCAAGTGCATGCTTTTAGTCATCTTGAATTTTTTGGGTCTCAATGTGAGCATAATCCTGCTATACTAAACTTATGGAACCTCACTGCACTAGTCATCTTGACCTCCATGTCTTTGATGCTTAGGTGGGATTCCCACATACCTATCTAATATAGATAATATTCATATACCCATAGTTATACTAGTGTGTATTGTATGATCTTGCGACACTACCAATAAAGCTCGATGATGATTATTAGAGTCTAATGGCTATCTGACCTTGCAAGTAAACCACTTTTCATAGTAGCTTGCATGCTTAGGTTCATGATACTTTAGTTTTTCATCTTTCATATGGAGAGAGCTCTCTTTTCATCTTTCACAGACTTGTCGGTCAACTGTGCTCACCTTTTGCTTCTCCTTGATCATATCTTTCGCTACCTATCTTTCACATCACTTTCTTTTCCTGTCATCACAAGGGGTTAATCTTACCATCATATCTATATCAAAAAGATCATTTTTAGAAACATGAGTCTATATCATAACATGAGAATCAAACATACATCCATGAGAGAGATTATACATGATCATTTATAAACATTTATATCATACATTTGAGAAATATAACAAGATAGTGAAACTGAAATATCCAGTACAAGTGAAACAAGTACACAAGATACATCATAAATCCAGTAATCTCATATATATAAATCATGATACAAGTACAATGTGAGAGCCCAAAATCTGGATCAAAGTCTCAAAATATGTCTATACATCTAAGCCCTAGAACTAGGACTGACTCTCCCCATCAAGTGGAGGTGGTGGTGGTGGAGGTGGTGCTGCCATCCTATCAAGTACCATATCTGACCTGCCTGCCCTCTTGGAGTAGAGTGGCACTCTCTGTCCCTCAGGCATGGTAGCTATGTATAACCCATGATAGTATGTTACACATGTCACCTCCCTCTAGATCTCTGTGACATTAGCCTATGCTACCCTCTCACACTGATCTATCTCAACTCGTGCATCTAATAGCTATTGATCTCATACAGTAATAGTAATCCTTAGCTATTATATCTTGGTCTCTAAGACTTGGATCCTGGCATGAAGATCCTCTCCTCCCCTACCCGCAGACTGATCCTACCCTACATCCACCCATTGACAAACTAGTCTTGCCTCCTCCTCCTCATCCCCCTCATCATTTGTAACCTATCTCTGTGACCATCTTCGTCCACCTGATCTAGAACCTCCTGTTGCTGCTCTCCTCCCCCCTCCCCTATCTCCCCCTCCTCCATCTCCCCCATCATCTCCATCATCACCCTATGCCTACGGTTGTGCATCAAGAATAGTAAACTATGAAAATGGTTGTCTATGGTGCTCTACTCTGTAAGCTGCATCTGCACCTGCATCTGCTATATCAGGAAGCTAATGCCATGGCTCTCTATGTAAACCTACTATCTCATGTGTTGCCTACTGGTAGTCTAGCATTGGCAGCCATCCCTATCCCTCCTCATCCCTAGTCCTGGCATATGTGATAGTCTCCACCACCACCCTCTGCTGATGGCCAAACTGCCTCCATACCTGAGTAATGACAAAATGCTCAACAATCTCTGCATGATGACCTAGTAGTGGTTGACTACACAACATGTATCTGAGCTCACAATCCCCATTGCTCTACTGCTCACACTGCCTATATGGCCTCCACTCGAAGGTAGTCAACTCATCTAAAAGCCTCCTATAATAAGTAAGATCTCTGCTATGGGGCTGGGTGATGAAACCTATGTACCTATAAATATAGGGGTGCCTCCACTCCCAAGGTTGTACTCATGGTCGCACAATGGCAATGTGCTCCCATGCCCATATCTGTGCAAGAACGGCTCCGCATGCCCAAGACCTACCATCCCTATATACAATCTCATGAAGCTTGTGGTACATATCTACTAGGATGGCTGGGCCCCGTGCCATCCATCTAGGGTGTGCAACCAAATCTGCTACTAATTTGCCCCAGCCTAATGGGAACCCCCTCTGACTCCTATCAGTAATCAAGGCTTGTGCAACTATAGAGCATACAATACATGCTACCAGGTAATCCCGACCATACTCCTCGACCAGCCGATCCCAACTAAGATGTTTGGCAATAATAGTCACATCCTAGAAGAGGTCATGGATGGCCTATTGCCCCTCTATGGAAGTCTAATCATAATATACCTATGCCAACAAAAAATCATGTCATTTTTCATCATATGGAAACATTATACTAAAATATCATCTATAAACATGATTATACTCACTAGATCCCCATGGCTAGCTACTCATAGGATCTGATAGACATCCTCTAGTGTGATTGATGCCTCTCTAGTTGGTAGATGGAAGGTGTTATGCTCACTGTGCCACCTCTCTCCCAAGGCTTTCAACAACCTGTGATTTTCCCGCACATGGGGCATGTCCAATAGGTACCCGAACCCCATCCTAATTAGGTCATCTCTACTAGGATTATCTAAATCCTTGACATAGCATAACCCAACCACTCTCGGTGCTCTGATAACCAGTACTGACAAGATCTTTTGCAAGCCATAACCCGCAACCCAGATGTCAGAACATATCATAATGGATGATTAAAATCAGTACAAATAATATCAAATGCAAAAATTTTCTGTACCCATGTTATATTGTTCAAATTAAAATCGTACGATACTTCTTATTATACTCTTGCGATACTATTTGTTAACATTGTATCATGTGATATTTTATTTCATAGTGGTGCGATACTTTATCCTAATATGATAGTTTGCACCATATCGCATGATCTTACGTCCAGCATCATGTGATGCTTTCTCAAACGGTCATGCAATACTTTCTTTGCTTATGAACTATCACATGATACAATCTTTAACATATGTGTGATACTTTAAAAGTATCACATGAAGTTTTGCATCACTATGATTTGAAATATTTAAAAACATGTTTTAAATTCTTTAAGTGACTCAAATAGCTAGTTTTTTTGAAAACTTACCGGGGCACCATACTGCGGAGGCTGGTTGTGCAACTGACCATGCTCAAATCAATGTGTGTGGATGGGAATCGCTACCTATTGAGCCATAATCTCTCTCTAAGATCTCAAAATTCTCAAATCTTATATAAGACAAATGATTTTGAAAATGACCTTTTTGCCCCTCATATAGCATTTTGACTTTTTGACCTAATTTTTAAAACTCCTCAAAATTTCATGAAAATTGCACCCCTGACTAATGTCGATGTCCTACATCCATTTTTGGCATCAAAATCAAAATCCAAGTTCATCTTGATGGTCAAAATTAAATTTCAAAATTTCTCCTTTTTGTGCGCAGTTGGCTGACCGTTTGAGGCCTGATCCTTGGATCTTCGCTGGGGCATCTTCCTTTCTTCATCCCCATCTATTTCACCCTTCTAGTCTTTCATTTTCATTCATTTCATCTCTCTGAGGTTTGACTTCATCTTTACCCTATATCTTTCTAAGTCAAACCTAGTCAAACTAGGGCATATCTTCACTGCTTGATGGTTATTCTATCATCTTTCATCTTCGATTATGATTTCTAATGATTTGATCATGTTGCTCTCACTTATGTATTCCCTCCACCTTATTTTGATTTTGTTCATGAGGGGGTAGTACTTATCAAACTTCAATCCTTGATTTAGCTTTATCAAATTTATCAATCAAACCTTGCTTGAGACTTGACAATTACCTATTTACGAGGTTGTTGGCCTTATCTTTTTCAATCAGCTTATCTTTGTCCTAATGTGTTCCCATCTATCAAACACATGTTTGGGTTGTTTTGTGATCCCAAATCAATCTCACATTTCAACTTCATTCTTTGACTACATGTGTTTCCATAAAGATCACACATTAGTCAAAGAAGGGCAAATGTATGCACCCTAAAATGGTCGCCTAGACTTTGGGCCCCCATTCTTTAATTTATCAAATGATGGAACCAATTTATCAATTTCCTAAATCAATGCTTTGTAATATTTTCAAAATTAAATCAATTTCCTTGATCAAATCCTAATTCTATCATTTATTCGATTATATTCTATGGATTAACCGTTTGTATCATCTTAAAATGGAAGCACTTCCATGTTAAGAGTGTTTATCCCTCTGAGTAAGTGGTTTGGGGTCATGTCAAATGCCTTGAATGGATACTCAACTTGGAGCTGGCTTTTTTCCTATTCTACCCTATTTTCCACTTCTTCCTAGCATTTTCCTGGCATTTTGGATATTGAACCTAAGGTTTTTAACCATAAGGTCAAAGTTGACCTTATGGTGTCAAAGTCAACCTTGATCCTAACTAGTTCAAGATTGACCTCAATCCTAACCTAGTTAGGTTCAAGCTTGACCTTGACCCTAGGGTTTGGGAACTTTGGGGTTAACTTCTGGTTTCAGGATTTCATCAAAATCTTGTCTTTTCCCTCTTCGGGGCCACTATTTCTCGGATTAAGTGTCAAATTCTCAAATTAATATTTGAGATGGATCTTTCTTGATATTTGTATAGGATTCCTAATTTATTATTGGAGATTAGCCTTTCTCGAGTTTTGTGTCTAATGCTCAAATTAACTTTGGGGTTGGCTTTACCTTGAATTTTGTAACAAGGCTCTTAAATAATTATTTTATTTCTATATTAAGGGTGGTCCCCTCCTAGAGTTTTGTGTCAAGACTTTAATTTAATTTCATCTCCATGTGCACCTCTCTAGAGTTTTGTGCCATGGGCCTTTAATTATTAGTTTCTACAAGGCCCCTCTTGTGCCCTAGATCACTATAAAAGGGAGCCTTCCTCTCATTTTCTCCATCTCATCTCAAGCAATTTCATGATCAAGGAGCTCTCAAGAAAGATCAAGCATTCCACTCAAGCATTCAAGTCATCTTCTCCATTCAAGTTCTCCATTGAAGATCAAGGATTCAAGCATTCAAGACATTGAAGGGATTTGGTTCAAGCATTCAAGATCCATCATTCAAACCCTAGATCTAGCCATCATGATGGTGTGATCTTCCTTCAAGATCCTTTTGTTCATCTTCAAGATCCATTCATCCTTCCCTCAAGGTGGATTTCAAGCATACAATCATGGAGGTTTGATTTACATGTTCAAGCTTTCATATCAACATACTTGATTACATTTCAAATACAATTGCATATCTATTGAATGTCATAGCTTCATTGTTAGATCTACTTCTACTACTTGCTAGCATTCTCCATTTCAATTTCAATATTAAGGTTGATTCCAAACTAGGGTTTGACCAAGGCAAACCCCCCAAACAAACAACAAAAACCCTCTTTTTCTTGCAGGTACAGGTGCAGAATTTTAGATCTGAGAGTGGATTTGGATACCCTTTTTCAGCAAACTTCTGAGATATGTGAACAAAGTCAAAATCGACCTTCAAATAAAAAAAGTAGCCTTTGACCTTTTATGAGGGTCAAATTTGAGCTAATCAAATGTCAGAAAAAGATTTTTGGGTTTTGTAGATCTCACAAGTTTGGTTTAACATCACAAAAATCAACAGTTTCTGAGACTGTTTGACAGGGTTTTCAATAGGTTCTTTTTCGGAGGTAAGTACCTTTATTTCTTCATTTCAATATTAGTCATCTACATTTACTTTCTACATCATTAGAAATTCAAATGTATGTTTAAAATATGGATTTAGGGTTTCTTTCATATGTATTATTCTAAACCCTAATTCACACCATATTTTATCCTTTACATTTTGGTGAACCCATTTATGACAACTCTTTCTTTTGCGGAATTAGATGCCCTATTTTGTTTAATTTCCTTTTCATGCTTCTAAGTTTCATTTGAATGCATTGGGATATATCTAGATCTATTTTCTATGCATTTCTTTATTTGTTATCATGTTGCACAAATTGATTCAAATCTTTTCCAAACATTCTTCTATAACTTTTGGGATTACACAACAACCTCCTCTTACTTTACCATTGCATGATGTTACACCTAGAATGACTTTATCTAGTGCGTGTGATGTTGCTTTGTCCTCTCTTGAATTTCCTTATAAGGATGTATTAGAGCAAGAAGATGACTTTAATCTATCTCTCCATATTTCTCTTTATGGGGATGAGTTGAGGATCGATGTTAATTCTTCTCCTAATACATGTCTTTTCTATGAGCCTTCTTTAGAATATAATTTACCTTCTTTCCCCTCTAGGGATCCTATAATGTGCTTTATTGATAGGAATGATAATCCCCCTATTTGGGATGAACCTTTGGATTTGGATGTTGATTACTCTCTTCCTCATGACACCATTATGGATGATGCCTTGGATAACGACATTGATTTATCCCCTCCTCATTAAGAAGCTTTGATACAAGAGGGTGATTTATTAATGGATGACATATTCATACATGATGATAACTCTTTTTCTAAAACACACTCCCCTTATGCAGACATTTTAGTGAAAGAAGATGATATTATAGATGCTTTACCTCCATTTGAGATTCCTTCTAGTGATGAGGCATTAGTGGAGAATGATATGAATTCCCTTAATGTTCTCCCTTTTAGTGATGATCCTATGGAGAAACAAGATTCTACCTCATCTCCTCCTAGGATGTCTTCTTTGCTTCCTTTTCGTGAATCTATTTGTAGTGTTGAGATAACTAAAAAGGTTTATCCCAAGCCCTTGTTGACTGTCAAAGGTTGCCCTCGCATTACTATCAAAGGTAAACCTATGGAGTCTTTCAATGATCAAGATTTTATAGCTCACACATATCATACAAGGAATAACCCTCAACCTAATCCAGTGGTCTCTACTTATTTTCCACCTTCTCAACCTATTCTCCTCCTCCACCCCACCTTTCTAGCAAGAAGTATGATTTGATAAACCAATTGCAAAATACCCCTGCCAAGATTTTTTTATGGGAGCTTCTTCAAACTTCACCTACCCACTATGAAGCCTTGTAAAAAGCTCTAGAAACTCTTCCCACTCCACCTCCTAATCAAGAAAACATCAATAACTTCTTACAATGCATGCATGCTACCCTGGGTCCTCCTAACATAGTATTTACTCAAAAGGATTTACCCTCTTAAAGAAGTTCAAAATCAGTATGATGCTCTTATGGTTGTTGTTTCTATCAATAAAATTATCATTCGTAGGACCTTGATTGACAATGGATCTAGGCTTAATGTTTGTAGCATGGACATGCTCAAAGTTATTAACTCTGATCTTTCAACTATTCAACCTAACAATGTTCCTATATTTGGCTTTGATAATATTGCTAAGAACACTTTAGGCATCATTACCTTACCTATCAAAGTAGGACCAGTCATCCTGAATAATCCTCTTCATGTTATGCCTGGACCTCTCAATTATAACCTTCTTTTTGGTAGACCTTGGTTGCATGAGATGCAGGATATCCCTTCTACCCTTCACTGTAAAGTCAAGTTTATACATAACAACAAGGTGTATACACTTCATGCAGATGATGCACCTAATCCTTGTCTGAATATTCAAAATCACACTACTCCTATTCCTAATACTAATCCTTCTTCCTGTAATTCTCTTCCAGGTGATGATTAGGGAACCTTAGATTTCACTCCTACCTTTATTGGAGAGTATAAGATTAATTATCTTGATTTTATGAAGAAAAAAATAGAATTTGAACAATGAGTTTTTACTTGTAAAGCCCTTTGTAATAACTTTGTTGCTACTCCTACCTACAATGAATCTATCAAATCTACTAAGGATGATATTGTGACTGCTAAGGTTCCATTGACTCCTTCTGATATGGCTTCTTGTTATGGTCCTAGTTATCACTTCCTAGTTGCATAAGGATTTAATGGTCAAACATGTGGTAAGCATAAACAGGGAATTCAAATGCCCTTACACATTAGGGGGGCATGAGCATTCTTATGGATTAGGATTTAATCCTTGACAACAAATCAATGTTAACAACATCTCCAATAACACTTCAAAACATGATGCACCTATGAAGGAATTTGACAAAGAAGTTCTTTTGCCTAAACTCCTTTGTGCTAAGATGATTACTAGACCTAAACACACAAAAAAATGTAGTCCACACTTGAAGACTCTTCCTTTTTGTTTATATCATAGATTTCATGATCACTCTACTAATGAATGTCATGCCTTACATTATAAGATTAGGAATCTCATTGATAGTAAGGTTATTTATATATCATGTGGAAATGAGTTGTATTTAAATCCTGTTTTCTCTAAATAACATTTATGTTCCTATTATGGAGCTCCACATTATGTAACCAATATTAGCCGAATCCTTGGGTGCTCATTGTCTTGCATAGTATTGTGAGTGATATAATAGGTCCCTTTCCATCCTTGTTCCTACACTTCGAGGGCAAGGATTTCATCTCCTTCTTTTCTAGCTTTCCAGGATTCACCTCTTTCCTTGGTTAAGCAGTATCTATCTATTATGTGATATACAATTATACATGAACATTTTTGGTTACATTGAGGATATTTTTCCTTGATCACAACTAATTTCATTGCTTGACATTAGGTTTCCATGGTTGATATATATCTCACCTTGGAAATTGAACAGTGTGCTATCCCTCACAAGGGTTACTTTTTCACTTCTTGAATGATATCTCTTTGCATTCGTCCCTTCCATGGCCTCATAGGAGCTATGACCTTCTTGGCTTGGACTAGGTGTTGTTTGTGGATATTGTCTTGATGTTGAAGAGGGCTTTATCCTTGTTCTTTTCTTTCCTTAACATGTCAAAATAGTACATTTTTTCCATATTAAGGAGGGGGGCATATATATGGCCTCCCTCGCTATATATTATGTATTTTTGTTCTAAACTTTTGTTTTGTAGCATGCTAAATCTCAAAAGGTAATGCACATAAGTTTCTAAATCCTAAAGGGACACACATTTCCAATTTCAAATATGCTTAATCTTGGAAGGTAACGCACATAAGTTGCTAAATCCTAAAGAGACATACATTTCCAATATGCTAAATCTTCCGAAGGTAATGCACATAAGTTGCTAAATTCTTAGGAGACACACATTTCATATTCATAGTGATACAAGAAAGTGGATCTATGGGTATTCCAAAATCCGTTAGAAGATGCATTATAATTGCAGGCATAGTTTATAGGTGAACTTGTTGGGCTCTCCCTCCAGGGTGATTCATGGTAAGGTGGGCATCTTAATCGGCAAGGTAATCACTTTCTCCTTTCTCTCTTTTTGCTTTCATGCTAGTAGGATAGAATCATGAAGCTATGTTATCTATAGTGTTGCTCTTGTCTTTCTTATGTAATCATTTATACTTTTATGATAGCTTTCCAAATATGATATTAGTATGAGAAATATTTCTTAAGCAAGGTCTCTTATGCTAATTGATTTGGGTTGTTTAGTACTAACCCTTGTTTTTTTGGCACTCTCATGCATGTATGTTGAGTTAGAATGCTTAGTCTAGGGGCTTGTGTCCCTAACTAAGTGTCATTCTATCTCATTTTGAATCCACTGGGATCTCTTCTTCCTTCTCCTTTACCAAGATTTTGCATCAAGTCCATACTCTTGCTAAAGTGGGGGCTTAATGTATCATCTTAAAATGGAAGCACTTCCATGTTAAGAGCATTTAGCCCTCTAAGTAAGTGGTTTGGGGTCATGTCGAACACCTTGAATGGATACTCAACTTTGATCTGGCTTTTTTCCTATTCTACCCCATTTTCCACTTCTTCCTAGCATTTTCTTGGCATTCTGGACATTGAACCTGAGGTTTTTGACCATAAGGTCAAAATTGAACTTATGGGGTCAAATTTGACCTTATGGGGTCAAAGTTGACCTTGATCCTAACTAGGTCAGGATTGACCTTGATCCTGACTAGGTCAGGATTGACCTTGATCTTGATCTAGTTAGGTTTGAGCTCGACCTTGACCCTAGGGTCCTGGAACTTCAGGGTTAACTTCCAGTTTTGGGATTTCATCAAAATCTTGTCTTTTCCCTCTTCGGGGCCACTATTTCTTGGATTAAGTGTCAAATTCTCAAATTAATATTTGAGGTGGATCTTTCTCGATATTTATATAGGATTCCTAATTTATTATTGGAGATTAGCCTTTCTCGAGTTTTGTGCCTAATGCTCAAATTAACTTTGGGGTTGGCCTTACCTTGAATTTTGTAACAAGGCTCTTAAATAATTATTTTATTTCTATATTAAGGGTGGTCCCCTCCTAGATTTTTGTGTCAAGACTTTAATTTAATTTCCTCTCCATGTGCACCTCTCTAGAATTTTGTGTCATGGGCCCTTAATTATTGTTTTCTACGAGGCCCCTCTTATGCCCTAGATCACTATAAAAGGGAGCCTTCCTCTCTCATTTTCTCCATCTCATCTCAAGAAATTTCATGATCAAGGAGGTCTCAAGAAAGATCAAGCATTCCACTCAAGAATTCAAGTCATCTTCTCCATTCAAGTTCTATAGTGAAGATCAAGGATTCAAGCATTCAAGTCATTGAAGGGATTTGGTTCAAGCATTCAAGATCCATCATTCAAACCCTAGATCTAGCCATCATGATGGTGTGATCTTCCTTCAAGATCCTTTTTTCATCTTCAAGATCCATTCATCCTTCCCTCAAGGTGGATTTCAAGCATACAATCATGGAGGTTTGATTTACATGTTCAAGCTTTCATATCAACATACTTGATTACATTTCAAATACAATTGCATATCTATTGAATGTCATAGCTTCATTGTTAGATCTACTTCTACTACTTTCTAGCATTCTCCACTTCAATTTCAATATTAAGGTTGATTCCAAACCAGGGTTTGACCAAGGCAAACCCCCCAAACAAACAACAAAAACCCTCTTTTTCTTGCAGGTACAGGTGCAGAATTTCAGATCTGAGAATGGATTTGGATACCCTTTTTCAGCAAACTTCTGAGATTTGTGAACAAAGTCAAAATCGACCTTCAAATTAAAAAAGTAGCCTTTAACCTTTTATGAGGGTCAAATTTGAGCTAATCAAACCTCAAAAAAAGATTTTTGGGTTTTGTAGATCTCACAAGTTTGGTTTAATGTCATAGAAATCAATAGTTTCTGAGACTATTTGATAGGGTTTTCAGCAGGTTCTTTTTCAGAGGTAAGTACCTTTATTTCTTCATTTCAATATTAATCATCTACATTTACTTTCTATATCAATATAGTTCAAATGTATGTGTAAAATATGGACTTAGGGTCTCTTTCATATGTATTATTCTAAACCCTAATTCACACCATATTTTATCTAATACACCATTTTATCCTAAGTCTTTATTTAATTAAAAGGAATTCCCTCCCCTTTTATGAAATAAAAAGCCCCCACTTACCTCTTATCCTAAGTTGCACAAATAAAACATTATTCCTATTTTATAAATAAAAGAAAAAGGCATTTTTGTCTCACATGGGGCACAAAAGTCAACACTTATTTCTCATTGGAGGAGATTTTTGCACAAGGATTAATCCTTTTTTCAAGCTCCACCCTTGATTAAATCTTTTTCCTCTTAATCTCCATCATCTATTGTTCTCATTTCCTATAAAAGAAGAGCTCTTTTCTCATTCTAGAAAAAAATCTCTTATTGCTAATATTATGCTGTAGGTTTCTTGGAGCTTTTGAAGATCTTATTGCATTCTAGTCTTCATACTTATATTATAGTTTCATTTTCATGCATTCTTAGCTTAGATTTCCTTTCATGTTATAGCTTAATTAGAAAAGGCTTGTAATACTCTCATTTTCATAGCATAGTTGCACTCTTGCATTATCATTCTAGCATAGTTTGCATTGCATTTCCATTTGTGATTCTTGAAGATATTGGCATTCTTGCCCTTGTCTCTTTGAATCTCCCATTGCATGGGTTAATAAGCAAGGTTACATGCTTAATAGCTCTAGCTAAGAGAACTCTAACACCCTTGTACTCCATGCCTAGGGAGTTCTAGGTTGGTTTCTCAAGGTTTCCAATTCATGGATGCTCTTGGATGTAATGACTTAGAGAAGTGCACATTTTGAGTGTACAGTATATATATATATATATATATATATATATATATATATATATATATATATAGGAATGATAGTGTGGGGTATGGAATGTGATGGGAAATATAAGATCCACCTCTAAATCCAAATTCTCAAAGGAGAGATCCAAATTGATCAACCTAAAAGGTTAATGTACAAAAAAATCAATCTATGGAGAATGTGAATAAAGAAGAAAACTTTATATTTAGTTATGAAAAGTATGTATTGAAATCTTAATTGAATTAAAGACAAATACTAACCTCAAAATAAGGAAAATATAGAAAATACTATTTTTTGATGTCTATGTAGAGTTTTAGGAAATTCTACAACCGGATCTAGGCTAGAAATGTAGAAATAGAAAAAACCTAGAAACCTTTTCACGATCTAATGAAGTTCGACCTTGACCCAAACCCGGGGTAAGATCTTACCCCAGGGTACAATCTTACCCCAAAAATTTGACCTTGACCTGCATTGCTCTGATGGAAATTTTGTTCGTAGATCCCAAAAGTTTGCCAAAAATGGTACTTAAATCTGCACTGATATTCGATGTCCTGCACCTGCTCCTGCAAGAAAAAGAGTTTTTTTTGTTGGATGAGGGGTTTTCCATGGTCAAACCCTAGTTTAGAATCAACCTTTAAATATTATTGAAATTTCAATCTATATAAAAAAAGTAAATGGAATTATTCACCTTGCTTATGTTGAAATCCTTGTGGAGGATTCAAATCATTGAATCCACAAGTATGGATGAATGTAGAATCAAATGTAGGATATCTCAAATAAATTTCATTAGATCTTCAACACCAATCTTGAATGGATCTTGGACTAGGAGGAAGATTGAATGGATGTGGATAGAGAAATCTTCAACAAGAGGAAACCAAAGAGATTGAATCCTTCAATGGCTATCAATGGATCTCCTTGATGAATTGGATCTTGAATGCTTGAATGCTTAGATGCTTTCTTTCTCCTTATTGCTTCTTGATTTTTCTTTTCTTGAGTGATTATGAAAAGAAATGGCTTAAAACTTGATGTGAATTGATGGAGAAAATGAGAGAGGAAGGCTTCCTTTTATACAAATCTAGGGTACAAACTTCTAGAGAGGCTGACATATAAGAAATAAATTATCATTAAGTGAAAACCCCTAGAAATGGACCTAGATTAAATATCATTTAAGATTTTACCATTCTAAAATCCAAAATAGCTGACCCAAAAGTGGGAAATAAAACTTTCTAAAGCCTGACATCCCAAAAATTTTGGAACCTAAAATTTGGACCTGGGGTCAAGGTCCAGGTCAACTCTGACGTAGGTCAAGGTTGAGGTCAACTTTGACCTAGGTCAAAGTTGAGGTTGAACTTGACCCACAAAGTCATCCTTGACCCAGAATGTCAAGTTTCCAAGTTTCTCAAAAAAAATTGTCAAAAAGAGGTTGGAAATAGGGGGAGAAAAGCAGAACAAGGGGGAAACAATCAAATCCAGTTAAATACCCATTCAAGGTGCTTGTGTTAGAAAGTAAATTCCACCAAGATAATTGAGAGGGGGGGTGAATCAATTATCTAATAATTATAACTTTTATCAACTTCAGCAGCATTAGACCATATAAGTAATATAACTGCCAACCATAGAAAGATATTCATACACAATGACACAAGATATGTTGACTAGGGAGCCTCTTGATCAAATAGTAAACCCCGGTGGGAATGATGCCCACAAAAGATGAACTAATATGAATATTCCTTGTGAAAGGATGGACTATGTTAGGAGTCTTATGAAATACATTTAGTACATATGAATCCCTGTTAAAAGATTCTAACCCTGTTAAGAGTTATGGAAGACAGAAGGACCCACTACCCAAACAGCTTCAGGGTAAGATCACTGAACACATTGTCTAACTAATCTTTGTATTACTCAATAGAATAATATGTTACCTTTTCTCTGACTATGCCAAACTACACTCACTGTTACACCAAATCTTAATTTCAAATCTCTGTACTTCACATGTCTTCCTTCACAAATTCACTTTCACATTTTGCTCTTTTCTTCACTTCATATCCACTCCTCCACATCAAAAAAAAGAAAAAAATTCCTTCCTTTATACCACACTCAAATAATTACAAATGAGTCAGCATACAATTACAAAATAAAAGTTTCCACATGCTACATCAAAATTACACAAAACCGTCAGCTTCCAATTACAATAATTCTCCACTCATGTGACCTTGAATTTTATGCTATCATCCACATCACTATCAATGTGTCTTCAACTTCCCTTTAACTATGCAAAACTAGATTCCATCCTGATTAGGAGATATCATCTAATTTCCACAATCCGCTACTCAGGAACACTGCCTGAACACTGCTTCCTCCAAAATGCTCATAACTTCCATGAATAAATGAATTATTGTCTGTGCTCTTAACCATAGAAATATGACATATCAAAGAGTATATTCTCAACATCGCATAACTTTATCTACAATATCCCACGTGCGCTAATTCAAACTTTGTCTGCTTCTCTGCAAGTCTCCAGAAGATCATTATGTTGACATCAATGACAATCATAGTCATGAATACAACAACAACTACTACAAAATGACTACCAAACATTCAGCATTCATTCCTAACAATCTCCCCCATTGGAATTGATGGCAACATAGATGAAAAACATCCAATGTTCCAAAAATCCAATACTGCAACACTGCTATTCTAACAAACATTTCAAATCCTCTTTATCAGTTAAATATTGCTTTGTTTTCATGTTCAGTTCTCTCCAACAGATCATACAAATGGTTTTTCATGTATACTTCTCCCCCATTGACATCAATGATAGAAATTTCATCATCATGTTAACAACAACTCTAATGTCAAAAGACACTATTCAGAAAATACATTCACTAGAGTCCTCATGACTCAGCTCAGATACACATACTCCCCCATAGAGGAAGTACCAACATCCAGTCCAAAAGAAAGATAAGGCTCATATACCATTGGATGGATGCAACCAACTACATCACTTCTCAAAAGTAGGCTAGGGCATAACCCCAAGCATACCTCTCAGATACTCAAATGTATCCTTAGGTAAAGGCTTTGTGAATATGTCTGCTATCTGCTCCTTTTTACTTATGTATTCAAGTCTGACTTCTTTCTCAGCAACTTTCTCTCTTACAACATGATACTTGATCTCTATATGTTTTGTCTTAGAATGTAATATAGGGTTCTTAGACATACTAACTATGCTGGTGTTGTCACAATGTATAACAACAGGTTCAACAAACTTTATCCCAATATCCTTCATCATTTGCTTCATCCAAATCATCTGGTTGCAATTGTTTGCTACTACTACATATTTTGCTTATGCTATGCTTTGTGAGATACAATTATGCTTCTTGCTTAGCCAAGAAACCAATCTTCCTCCAAGGAAAAATGCTCCACCACCGGTGCTTTTCTTATCGTCAATGCTACCTCCCCAATCAGCATCTGTATATGCACATAGGGTAAAATCATCAGATTTTTATACCAAAATCCATAGTCCATTGTGCCTCTTAAATATCTCAGTGTCCTCTTTACTGCTACATAATGTGATTCTCTAGGTTCAGCTTGAAATCTTGCTACAATTCCAACTGAATGTGCTATATTAGGTCTTGTATGTGTCAAGTACTATAATCCTCCAATTATAGATCTGTATTTCTTCTAGTCCACTGCAGGAGTCTCATTTGTGCTAGATAACTTATGTCCAATTACCATAGGTGTTCCAACTAGTTTATAATTCTCCATTCCAAATCTTTTCAACAAGTCATTCAGGTACTTTGTCTGACTTACAAAGATACCATTATTGTTCTATCTTATTTTTAATCCCAAAAAGTATTTCATTTCACCAATCATACTCATTTCAAATTCAATCTTCATTTTATCAGCAAATTTATCACTAGCTTCATCTTCTCCTCCAAAAACAATTTCATCAACAAAAATAACTATAACCAACAAACCATTTTCAATTTCTTTTATGTACAGATTGCTATCAGTTGTTCCTTTTGTAAATCCCACCTTTAACAAATACTTGTCCAATCTTGCATACCAAGTTCTAGGTGCTTGTTTTAGTCCATATAAAGCTTTCTTCAGTTTACATACCATGTCTCCTTCTTGAGTCAAAGGTAAACCTTTAGGTTGATCAATGTAGACTTCTTCCAATTCTCCATTCAAAAATGCTGACTTTACATCCATTTGATATACTTTTAATTTCTTGTAAGCTGCATAAGCCAAAAACATTCTTACTACTTCAATTCTTGAAACAGATGCAAAGGTTTCTTCATAGTCAATTCCTTCTTGTTGTGAGTATGCCTTACATACCAATATTTCTTTATTTCTTACTACTTCTCCTTGTTCATTCATCTTGTTTCTGAATACCCATTTAGTTCCAATAACATTCTTGTCTTTAGGTCTAGGGACCAATTCCCATGTCTTGTTCTTTTCAATCTGATCTAGTTCTTCTTTCATAGCATTAATCCAACTTTCATCTTCACAAGCTTCACTAGTAGTTTTAGGTTCAATTTGAGAAATCAAACATAACTACTCTTGTACCTTATTCCGAGTTAGAACTCCTCTTTTGATGCTTCCAATACTTTGTCCAATAGGATGATTTCTTGACAAACTCTTGTCAGGTGTCACTATCTCAAATCTCACTTCAGGTGTAGGTTCTTCAATGACTTCACTATGGCTTTCATTCAACAAATCACTATCACTCTCATTAAATAATTTAGTAGATCCAGTGTTAGGTTTAGGATGAGCTTCTTTATCTGATTCATAATCAAGCATTCTTTCCTAAATTTTGAACTTTTCATCAACTTTAACATTTGCGCTCTCAACAATAGTCTTAGTTCTTTTTATTGTAACATATATAGGCTTTCCTTTTCAAATAATATCCAAGAAATATATCTTCATTGCTTCTAGGATCAAAATTTCCAATATCATCATCTCTCTTTATATAACATTTTCTTCCAAAAATTCTAAAATACTTAACTGAAGGTGCATGTCCAAACCATAATTCACAAGGTGTCTTATCTGTGTCAACTCTGATTTGTACTCTATTCATTGTATACACTGTTGTGTTCACTACTTCTCTCCAGAATATCTTCACCAAATCACTCTCAAATAACATAGCTCTTGCTGCTTCAATCACTAATCTATTTCTTCTTTCTGCAATACCATTTTGTTCAGGTGTCCTAGCAGTTGAAAACTGTCTCTTAATGCCATTTTCTTCACAAAAGATGTTAAACTCTCTAGAAGTAAATTATCCACCTCTATTAGATCTCAAACATTTGATCTTCATTCCAGATTCATTCTCAACTTTATTCTTAGCAATCTTAAACTTATCAAATGCTTTAGACTTCTCTTTAACAAATGCAATCCACATCATTCTTGTAAAATCATCAACAAGAATCATAAAATACCTTTCTCCATAAAATCCTCTAGTCCTAGTAGGACCACTCAAATCTATATGAATAATCTCCATCTTTTCTGTAGATGTAAACCTTTTACTGGGGAAAGAACTTCTCTTCTATTTAGCCATCACACATTCTTTGCAAATCATGTTAGCAGGCTTCATAATTTTAGGCAAATCTCTTACTGCAAGTTTAGTACTTATTTTCACAATATTGTCAAATTTTAGATGACAAAACCTTCTATGCCATAACCAACTATCATCAATCTTAGTAATCAAACATGTCATCTTAGTAGGATTCAACTAAAATACATTACCTCTAGTTCTAGATCCAGTTCCAATCAGATTTCCATCTTTATCCTTTATCACACAAGTTTTCTTAGTAAACCAAACTTGATATCCCTTATCAACTAACCATCCAACACTCAAAAGATTATGTTTCAATCCATCCACAAAATAAACATCATCAATATTAGTCTTTCCATCAAGAGTAATAGCTCCTATACCTTTAATCAAACAAGGTGCATTATTTCCAAATCTCACAACTCCTCCATCATAATTGTTAAACTTTATGAAATTTTTCATGTCTCCAGTCATATGATGTGAACAACCACTATCTATAATCCAATCAGATTTCTTTTCAACTTGAGAAACTAAGGCTTTTTCTTCCTTAACATCAATTTCAGGATTTTCTTCTTTAATTGTTACAAATCCTATGTCATCATTATTCTCAGTATCACTTTCACTCAAAGTTCTCTCTATACTAGCTTCAAGATCTTCATCATTAGCATAATAACATTCCTTAGATCTTCTAGGTTTGAAATTTTTTATGTATTTCTTAACTCTCTTAGGATATTTAGATGCAAAATGACCATATTCTTGACAAGTCCAACTTTTAAAAATTTTCTTACCATCTGGTTCTCTCTTCACAAGCAAGGCAATACCTTCTTCAATCTTCTTGTCTTCTTCATTTCTAGATCTACTACTGCCAGCATAATCTCCACTCACACTAATGCTTCTTGACAAAGTAGGACAAACACTAAGAGCACTGAAAGTTGTCTCCATTCTAGGTAAGTCTCCTGATAACCTTAGGTTCATTTCTATTGCTTCCAATCTTCCAAGAAGAGTCTCTCTTGTAAAGTTTGTAGTACAAGGTATAACTTGTTCAATCATCTGTGTTGTCTGCTTAAATACAAGAGTCAATGTTCTCAAAATTTTCCATATCACTTCATTCTTTGTCTTTGTTCCTCCACAAGATTTTATACCTGTAACAATTTCTGACATTCTACCAATATACCTTCTAATAGATTCATCTTCCAACATTCTTATATCTTCAAATTCACATATCCAACTATGTAATCTAACTCTTTTTGCATGTTCATCACCTTCAAAAGTAGAGTGTAAAGCATTCCAAATTTCATGAGATTTTTTCAAACATTTTACCTGACTATACTCATTCTCTAGAAGGGCTGTCAAAAGTGCTTCTCTTGCAAGTATGTTACACATGAATAGATCTCTCTCATCTGTAGTACATGTTTCAAGATTTTCCTCTTCAATGATAGTCTTATCATTCTTTGTAACCAACCAATAACCTGGTCCTAAACACAGTAGGTGTGTCTTCATCTTTTCTTTCCAGCTATCAAAATTTACTCCATCAAACTTAGGGCTTTCTTTTCTAAAATTCACTATGGATCTCCTTAAGCTCTTAAACTTCTTCTTCAAGGACCTACTGCTCTGATACCAATTGTTAGAAAATAAATTACACCAAGATAACTTAGAGGGGGGATTGAATCAGTTATCTGATAATTATAACTTTTATCAACTTCAACAGCATTAAACCATATAAGTAATATAATTTCCAACCATAGAAAGATATTCATACACAATAACACAAAGGCATAAGATATGTTGACTAGGGAACCTCTTGATCAAAGAGTAAACCCCGGTGGGATTATACCCACAAAAGATGCACTAATATGAATATTCCTTGTGAAAGGATGGACTCTGTTAGGAGTCTTATGAAATACATTCAGTACATATGAATCCCTGTTAGGAGATTTTGAATCCTTGTTAAAAGATTCTAACCCTATTAAGAGTTATGGAAGATAGAAGGACCCACTTCCCAAAAATCTTCAGGGTAAGATCACTTAACACACTATCCAAATAATCTTTGTATTACTCAATAGAATAATATGTTACCTCTTCTCTGACTGTGCCAAACCGCACTCACTGTTACACCAGATCTTAATTTCAAATCTCTCTACTTCGCATGTCTTCCTTCACAAATTCTCTTTCACATTTTGCTCTTTTCTTCACTTCATATCCACTCCTTCACATCACAACAAAGAAAAACATTCATTCCTTTATACCACACTCAAATAATTACAAATGAGTCGGCATACAATTACAAAATAAAAGTTTCCACACGCTACATCAAAATTACACAAAACTGTCAGCTTCCAACTACAATTATTCTCCACTCGTGTGACCTCAAAGTTTGTGCTATCATCCATGTCACTATCAATGTGTCTTCAACTTCCCTTTAATTGTGCAAAACTAGATTCCATCCTGATTAGGAGATATCATCTAATTTCCACAAACCACTACTCAGGAACACTACCTGAACACTGCTTCCACCAAAATGCTCATAACTTCCATGAATAAATGAATTACTATCTACGCTCTTAACCATAGACATATGACATATCAAAGATTATATCCTCAACATCACATAACTTTATCTGCAATATCCCATGTGTGCTAATCCAAACTCTATCTGCTTCTCTGCAAGTCTCCAAAAGATCATTGTGTTGACATCAATGACAATCATAGTCATGAATGCAACAACAACTGCTATAGAATGATTGTCAAACATTCAACATTCATTCTTAATAGCTTGAAATGACCCTAAATGACCTACTCAGAGGGCTAAACTAGTCCTAAATGGAAGTGCTTCTATTTTTTGATGATACAATATATATAGATATACATATACATATACATATACGTATGTGTGTGTGTGTGTGTGTGTGTGTGTGTGTGTGTTTGTGTGTGTGTGTGTGTGTGTGTGTGTGTGTGTTTGTGTGTGTGTGTGTGTGTGTGTGTGTATTATTGGCAAGAGTTACTTGTTAATGCATGATATGTTGTCATTGATGGAAACTACATTCAATATTCTTTGCCACCTTTTAGTTTTATATGATTACCAAAGGAATTGATGCAACTATATGACCAAGTACCGGAAGAAGAGTAATATCTAGTCAGATAGATCAAGAGTTACTTTTTAATGTATGAAATGTTGTTATTGATGGAAACTACATTCAGTATTCTTTGCCACCTTTTAGTTTTTTATGATTACCAAAGGAATTGATGCAACTATATGACCAAGTATCAAAAGAAGAGTAATATATAGTCTAATAGAATCTTCACATGACTTGGTTTTACTTGATGTCTGAGATATTCACTAATGAATATCAGTGTGCTAGTATTTTGGCAAGAACAGAGTGGTTTCAGTAAGATTGTTCGGTATGCTTGGTAAACAAAGTTAGAGTTTTGGTTTGATAGTTCTTTATGTTATAGATGACTATGGATGACAATGTATTTACATATAAATATATAACATGATTATTTGATCAAGATATTGTGAGAGTTATATACATTTTATTACTTTCATTTTGGGGGTTGAAAGAGTTACACTTTTGATCTTATGATACATATATAAGATCAGGTTTTAGGATGTGATACTTGTAGTAATGAGAGGATGAAGATAGAAGGATTGGATACATAAGTAGAATGATGTTTTTTGATGTGATATTAATGATGAACTTCATTAGAATTTTATTAGCATAGTTGATACTATTATTCAGTTCAATTTTTGGGACTGTAAAGTCCTATCTAAATTTTTTAATTAAAGATAGATCGGTGAACTCGAGTGAGTATCAAATCTTTATTTTGTATTAAGCAAGGAGATATATGTTGTAATATTGAATGCATGTGCATTCCCTCTTATGTAATTATACCTTTAACAAGGTATTTATTACTATAGTAGTGAGATATTTTAGTGGGCACCATCCCAACAAAGGTTTTTCCCTTAACAGATTTTTCCTCAAAAACAAATCATGGTGTCATAATGTTATGTGTGTTCATTCTATTTTTTTGTTTCAGTTATCTATACTTTCAATTTTCATTATTGTATTAATAAATTTATTAATACTACTACATCAATTCAACCCCCCCCCCTCTTAATGCTCCCTAATCCTAGAAATTGGTATCAGATCCTCGTTCCTTGGAAGAAGTTTAAAATCTTGAGGGAGATCTTGATGGAAGAACCTAATAGTATATAGAAGAATCTTTTGAATGCACTTGAAGATCTAGACAAGTCTGATTCTTTCATCCTTGATCTAGAAGAAAAAGTAAAAAGTGTTGATAGATTCATTGACAATCTGAAAGAGCAGTTGAGGTAATCCAGAGATAAGAGGAAAGAACTTGTGGATTAGTTATCACAAAAAGGAATTGACTATACACCTGACAGAGAAGAAGAACCTAAATAATAGGATATGATTGTGAAGGAAAGATAAAACCTAAAGAGTGAGATGGAATCCTTTACAATCAAGATGATTGAAGAAATAGATTCAAAGAACACTCTTGAGAGATCCCTGAAGGCTAAAACTGAAGAATTCTACAAGATGAATGATAAATTTGGATAGTTGAAAATCTATCTTGAAGAATCTAAACATAATGAGAAATATTTGGACAGATTAAATGATATATTGAGAAGAGACTAGCTGATGCTAGAGAAATTCAAGAAACATTCAAAACTAGCTCTGTGAAGCTTGATGAATAAATTGCAAGTAAAAGAGCACTTGGAGAAAAGAAAGGACTAGGATTTGAGAGAGGAGAAAGCTCCAAAAATGGACATGAAAGTAGTGATTTAGAAAAAATAAGGAAAAACCTAAGAAAATACCTTTTAGGTAAGAAATTTGACAAAGATTTAATGGAAGATGTTTCACATACAACAAATTCAGTAAAAGGGCAAGGGAATGCAGAAGAAATAAACCTACTACATCATTTTATGGATATTTCTTCTCATGCTAGAAATATGGACACAAATCTAATGAATGTAGATCTAAGACCATGTCTAATACAAGATCTTAAAAAAGAGGTAATCCTACATGTTTCAAATGCAATAACTTTGGTCACATAGAAAGAGATTCCAAGTTGAGGACTAATTGGACAAATCATAGGTATGTGAATCAAAATGTTACTTGTTATAAATGTAGTAATTATGGTCATATAGCTAAGAATTGCAAATATAACAATTTTAGAATGAGAATGAATGGATCGGTTAAAGAAAATAATGCAAGAAATGACAATAAAGGAAATACAAGGTATGGAAACAAAAACAAAAAATGTTTTAATTGCAAGAAGATAGGACATATTACTCAATATTGCAAATCTAACAATGCAAGAAAGAGAAATAATGGATCAAATGACAAAGGAGATTAAACCATGGTAGTTGATGAAACCCAAAAGGAAATGAATAAGACATGGGATAAGAATGAAAAAAAATTATGCTACTAGACAGGTCACACCATTTCCTCATGTGGACACCTCATCATCAAACTAATTAGGTCTTAGGACCTAAGGGACCGGAGATTTTTTTAGAAAATTATATCCTTCCCCGAAGTTGGTACAGTGAAGGTTTCCATGGTAGCATGAGTTGAAAAATGGAATTTCAAATCAATAGTTTAAATTGTGAAATATTTCATGAATATATCATGTATCACATGTAGAATGTACGTAATGCCCCACCAGGGAACCCAGGAGATATTAACCTAAAACATGTTACTAAGTTTACAGTATAATTTTTTCCTTATTTTGTTTACCAATAATAATGAATAAACAAGTGGAAGTAAAACATAAATTTTTTTGGTGTAATTAATTATTCACTAATTACAGTTTACTTAAGTTTACTTAGCATAATTCATTTTCATAGTAGTTGTCATTGAGACACCTAGGAGTTTGTATTTCATTTTAGCACATGGTGTAGGAGAATTTCCACTTTACGTGGGAGATCCACCTTTAGTTCTCTTTTAAAATTATCATCCTCTCATGTTGCACATACTTTGATTTACAATGGAAGATGATCCACCTTTGGTGGACATGTGATTACACCTTGTCTAGTTGATAGTTTATCATGTGCATCTCTCCTAGTTATCATACATTGCCTATGTATTCAGGCACATCTAGTTTGTATTTATTCAATTAATTTTTTATCTATTTTAATATTGATCATTATTGAATCATTCAATTGATCATATCATATTTATCTCTCTTGTGCTATCAATTGAGCTTCTAGATCTTGGAATTTCATTCTTTGCCTTAGGCAAATTATTACATGGTATCAAAGCGGTATCAAAATTCTTACATGGTATTAGAGCCATAGGAGTGTCATTGTATAACCTTTTTTTAGAGAAGTTTTTTGTAGGTCAAAAATGGAGCTTTTGGTGCAAAACAAAGGGTGGAATCACATTAAGGAGGTTCAAAAACCCCTAAATTGAATTTTATTTCATCCAAATCGGACAACTGAATCCAAATCTAGAGCCATTTGAATTTTGGAAGGGTGGTGATGGTGATTCAAAAAATAATAATTAAAGATGTGATTTTCAAATAGTGATATTTCAGGACCATTTGGACTCCTTTTTTCAAGCAATTTTTATGGTTTTTGGGTAGACTTTCATGATTTACACAATGGTGCAGGTGGTTTTTTATCTTTGTTCCTGATGTTTTCTGAAAATTGCAAATCCTAATTTTTGCAACTTTAGAGGCTTCGTTCAAGCTCATATGGACACATTTTCAAGTGCTATTTTTTTTTAAAGTGCATAATTTTTTGTCTACTTTCTAGATTTGATATCAGTTTGGAAAAATTATAAGTAGACATAGTACTTTCAACATTTGGTCTACTTGGGCCTATATTTGGCACTTACAATTTGTTGGATCCGTGAGTGGTCTTGTGTCTTGTTTGAGTCTTCTACAACCTTATTTATGTAGTTGTAATCATTAAAATCAAAAGTCCACTTTGGTCCATTTTGGCAACTAGCAATTTTACATGTGCTATATATAAAGTGTCAAAATCATCTATTTGGGGGGGTCCTTTGATTCATTAGATTTTAGGGGGTGCATTGATTTTTTCATCTCATTTTTATTTCATGTGAGAAGTGCATCATGGATGGTTTAGTTAGATTGACAAGAGAAATCTATAAGCAATGGATTGAACTGGTTCTCACTCGTATTAGTGAGCATAATATATTGTCCTATTTGTATGAGGACAAACCTACTAGTCTTTCATATGATGGGGACCCTTGGAGAAAATTTATTAATGTTATCTATTGGAATATAGATAGGGATGTTATGGATTCCCTTGATGACTACAAAGACCAGACAAGCACTATTTCTAGTCTTTGGACTATCCTTTTGGAAATGTATGGAGATCAGCATGTTCCTCCATTCCAAAAAGGTCTAGAACCTCTAGTTGCAGATCTCACTTCTCCTATTGAGATGACATCTATTGTTTCTCTTGATGATGCTTGCATTCCTACAACCATGGTCTCTTGTGATTCATTGCAACAGGATATTCCTTTTCTTCCAATTATAGTTCCATGGGATCACTAGTTGATAGATATTGCAAGTTTGTTTGTGGAATCCTACATTGATGATTTGAGAGACACCATTGATGACATTCATCTTCTCCTTGTTGAGGTTGATCCTTCTTCATTTGTTGTGAGGGCACATGTTGACCCTCATCTTCATTCTTCACTTGATCATTCTTTTGAGTTTGACATGATTATGTATCTTTTGATACAACATTTGGAGGAGGTCTCTTTCACTTCAAAGAAGACATTTGAGTCTTTGGAGATTGGTTTTTATGAGTGTCAAACTTCACTTGAGATTTCACATTGCATGGTTCAAGTTGATCATACTCATGTGTTGGATATTCCTATTCAGTTTCTTGAGACATCATACATTTTGAGGATTCTTTCTAGAGATTGGGGAGGATTCATTGATACACATGTGGCCTTGTTTCTTCCTAAAGGGAAGAACATTATTCAATTTTCTTGGTGCAACTTCTACATTGATCCTAGAACATCTATCATGGGTGTACATTCTACATTGATTGTAGGCTTCCTTTCTTTTCTTCCTACTTCTCCATTTGAGGAGGAATCTTTGTCTTTGGATTTTGATCCAAATTCTTACATGGATCAATTACCATTTATTCCTTGTTTGACACTTTCTATTGGCCTTTCTCTTGACTGGTTTGTGGTGTCTTCATTAACCAAGGACATGGTGACACATGGGCATACTTCAAAGACATCATACTTCATTTGGATTCCCCTTCCTTCTTCCTATCCAAAATAGCAAGCCTTCTTGCATTTGATGAATTCACTAACTATTGTAATGAGCATGGCATTAAAAGATAGATTTCTGCACCTAGAACACCACAGCAGGATGGGATTGCTGAAAGGAGAAATAGATCCATTGTTGATTATGCAAGAACACTGATGATAGAAAAGAATGTTGCACAAATGTACTGGAAAGAAGAAGTTAGCATAGTTGTATATGTCTTGAACTGAGTACAATTAAAGAAAGACACAAACAAAACACCCTAAGAGTTATGGTTTGGATACACACCAAGTGTAAGTTACTTCAGAATTTTTGGTAGCAAATGTTTTATTCTGAAAGATGATAGGAATAGGAAATTTGACTCTAAAGGGGATGAGGGAATATTTCTTGGATATTCTACTAAAAGTAGAGCTTACAAGTGTCTAAATAAGGTTACTAATAAGATGATTGAAAGTACTAATGTCAGATTTGATGAGTTTTCAGATAAAAATGATGAGAAAAGCAATAAGGAGCTGGAAGACTATGGTAGATTTGCTTATGTTAAACATCCAAAGTACCTACCAAAGCCACAGGCTGAGTCAAACGAGCATCAGAAAAATAACATCGAGGAACAACAAAGGGAAACTGAGGAACATGAAGAAGCTATCAAGAAAGGAAATGAACCTGAACATAATGAAGAACAAAGAATAGATCAAGTGCTAGCAAGATTTTTCAGAAGACATCATCTTGAGAACCAAATCATTAGAGATAAGCAATTTGGGATGTTGACAAGTGTATGCACCCTAAAATGGTCACCTAGACCTTGGGCCCCATTTCTTCAATTTATCAAATGATGGAATTAATTTATCAAATCCCTGAATCAATATTTTCAAAAATTTATATTTTCAAATCAATTTCCTTGATCGAATCCTAAATCTATCATTTATTCGATTATATTTTATGGATTAACCATTTTATCCTAAGTCTTTATTTAATTAAAAGGAATTTCCTCCCCTTTTATTAAATAAAAAGCCCCCACTTTCCTCTTATCCTAAGTTGCACAAATAAAGCATTATTCTTATTTTATAAAAATAAGAAAAAGGCCTTTTTGTCTCATATGGGGCACAAAAGTCAACTCTTATTTCTCATTGGAGGAGATTTGTGCACAAGGATTGATCCCTCTTCAAGCCCCACCCTTGATTAAATCTTTTGCCTCTTAATCTCCATCGTCCGTTGTTTTCATTCTCTATAAAAGAAGAGCTCTCTTCTCATTCTAGGATCCCCAACTTTTTATGATAATCTTATGCTACAAGTTTTCTTGGTGATTTTGGAGCTTGGAGATCTTGTTGCATTCTAGTTTCATTTCTTGCATTGTAGCTTCATGTTTATGCTTTCTTAGCTTAGATTTCCTTTCAAGCTCTAGTTTAGCTCACATAGCTTAATTAGCAAGGATTTTTAATACTTTCATTTCCATAGTTAGTTGCATTCTTCATTTCTAGTATAGCATTGCATTACATTCTCATTGTTGATTCTTGAGGATATTGGCATTCTTTCCCTTGTCTCTTTAAATCTCCCATTGCGTGGTTTACTAGCAAGGTTATAGGCTTAATAGCTTTAGCTGAGAGCATTCTAAATATCCTTGTGACTCCATGCCTAGGGAGCTCTAGGTCACTTTCTCAAGATTTCCCATTCATGGATTCTCTTGGAAGTAATGACTTAGAGAAGTGCACATTTTGAGTGTACATTTTTGGCACCCACCATGGGGCAGAACAGCTTTGTTTTGTCCTTCTTTTTATGCATTTCCGCACATTTTTCATCAATATTTTCTTATTTTGGCTATTTTTTCATACTTTTGGATAGATTATCATACAACAATTTTCCAGTGTCATGTGATACCTTATTATATACCCATGCAATAATTTTCCAATAAAAGTATCATGCGGCCTTATAGGTTTCTGTCGCATGGCCATACATAACTCTGTCGCCCAAGCATAGTGCGAAGTATCATCCAAAAATAAAATATTACACCACTTTACTGTAAAGTATCATGTGAAACTTTTGGTGATTGAACTGTCACATAGGGCTAGTAGTGACTGGTTTTAGTCATTTATTTGCAAGATTTGATTTGATTGTTTCAAATTTCTAATTTGTTGTGGTAGAACAGAGGTTTATTTGTAGATTTTACTTGGTTTTGATGCGCTAACTCATTGTGGGGCTAACAATTTGTTCTTGTAGGTGCCCTCATTGCTTGAAATATTTTGCCAAAAGAACATATGTCAAAGCTTCAAATGCACAAGGGATACTAATCATTTTTACAGGGCTGCCCAAAGCATAAAAACAAATCAAGTGCTTGTTCATTTCTTTCATTTTAAGTGTGGCATATACTAGTTGTTTCTTCCTAGGCACTTAATATCTTGTTATTAGGATCTTTGGGTGGTAGGAGACTATGCTCTTCATCCTTGTGGTGAACCAAAAATCCTGACCCATCTTTAAATTTCAAAAGCAAGAGGGCTAATTGAACTTTGCTTGGGGTGTTTGGGAGAAATTTTTGAGCTAGGAGAGTATGCTCTTCACCCTTGAGGTGAACCAGAAATCTTGACACTCAAAGGTTGATCCACTTTTTGTTTAGTTTAGCATCCTTTAGCGGGTCTACTCTTGAGCAATCAAAAGGAATGACCCAAGTGGGGACAAGCTTATTGCCCGCTATTCCAACCCACTATAAACTCAAGGCTATCAAGGACACAAAACCTTAGTAGACATAGTACTTGTCTTCACTTAATGTGAGTACTTGTGGGATTGTGACCATGAGGAAAATGTTGATCAAGAATGATTAAGGTACTCTTGTGGCCGCGAGGTCCGTTACTTGCCGCGAGGTAAGGAGTCCCTTTGGGGAGAAAGAGGGGTATTGCAAATGGAAGCCCTTATTATGAACCATGGATAGAAGCTACCCAATTTTGCTGCTTAACATCTTGGTGCAAGGATTGATCCTAGTGGACTAACCCAGATCACCCCAAGATTACTCACCATCTATGTTCCTTTGGTTGTGTCATTGGCACTTCCACGACAAAGCCAAAATCCATTATGAGCAACCACTTTGTGTGAGGCAATGGGACATCAAGTGTGGGCCAAGTTGTTGAGTATTGAGCCTTTGTCTTTTTAGGCTAGCAAGTGCTTGAAGTGTTCTCACTATGATCTACCTGTGTAAACATTCTTGAATAGCAAGCATCATGGTAGTACTCATAGGAATTTCAATTTTGACATCACAATTGCTTGTCTTGGAAAGATTGCTTTTGCCCTTGTCCAAGTGGTTGAAGACATGTTTGATCACCTACTATTTGCAAACTTGTCTATTATCTATTGTTACTGTATTCTGGACTATGAAATCAAATTTGCCAAACCAAAACATTGACCAAATTGCCTTAAAATATAATTTTTGATACTCACTGATCAGTAATCATACTACACTGAACAATCATCGCACTTGGGTCTGATAATTATCATGCAATACTTCATCACTGTTGTTGCATTGTCTTCCTACTATAAACTCTATCACACAAGCTACCTGAAAATTGCCGCATCGCTTTGTGTGAAATATCACCTGGGAAAATTGTATCATTCTGTTAGCCTAGAAACTATTGCACATAGTCATTTTGTTGTCTCACTGTTGTCTACAATTTGAAGTTGATTCATGTCATTTCCAGTCTTCCTTGGTCAATCCTGGTGATATCTTATGTGTTGTGACATGTTGCTCAATATCCAAATGAACTTAAATGGTATCAAGTTGCACAAAATGACTCTTGGTCTTCTTTCTTCCACATCTCCCATGTCTTCCTAGTCTTCCATTTTCATCCTTTCTCTTCCCTCTTAATGTTTTATTCCTCTTATTCCTCAAATCTTCATGTCTTCTTGATTCTTTTCCTCTTAATATCTAGTCTACCTTTCTCTATTCATCTCTTCTATTACTTCCATGCTTGATTCCTTCTCTTCCAGAGTCATGAATTTCAACTATATTGTTATGGAATCTCTCTTTAAAATAGATGATCTCAAACTTATTGCTCAATTCAAAGAATTTTATTCCTCCAATAGTCCTTATAAATATTGCATGGGTGATAAACTTAAGGAAAAAATAAAAGAAAAGCTAAATGAAACAGATGCCTTTGCTAAGATCATAGACATGATCATGTCACAACATCCTTCTTCCAAATGTTCTTCATCACCTAAGTCTTCACATTCTTCATTATCCAAGTCTTTTTCCTCCACTAGGTCTTCACCTTCCTCTTCTCCATGATCTAGTTCCTCTTCTACTTCTTCCAAGAGTCTTCCTCCTCATCTTGAGACATACCATGATGAGCAACATGATAGTCCTTGTGATACCTTGTCTGCAAAGAGTGACACACCCATTTTTGATGACTATGATGACTATGATGATGGAAAATGTAGTGATACATATGAAACCTCTATTCCTAAGAGTCCTCCTAGTCGTGTGCTCGTGCTTACTAGAAATGGATCATCACATTGGATAGATTGTGATTGTGATCCATATGATTCTAATTTTGAAAGAGACTTTAATGATTTTTGTGAACAATACCTAGATGATACATCCACTTCTATTGAGGAAGAGAAAGCTTACCATGTTGATTATAAACATAAATACTATAAGAATCTCTCCTATAAGAACTCTCATGCTGAAAATAAGGATTACACTCTCGAGAAAGATTATGTTAATGATGGTTCCCTTCCATCCCCTACTTCCTCCAATACCCATACATTTCCTAAAGCTTCCAAGTCTTCCAAATCTTTCACAAATCCTTCATCCAACGTGAATCCTAATACTTTTCATATGGTTCCCTATAGTTATCCTCAAGGGCTACCTCTTAAAGAAACTCAAGCTAACCTTCACTTGGCTGAAAATACTTTCAATAATGCTATACCTAAAGAGCCTAAGCCTTTATATGCTATAATCCTTACTTAAACTAGTCCTTCACTATCTCTTCCAAAGTCTTCCATACAATTCCAACATGCTTCCTTGTCCTTCAAAGTGGCTCCATGTCAAGAGGACTCTAAAAATGATAAGGAAAAAAACATAAAGAAAGATCAAGATCAAGAACCTTCCATGTCATCTAATTATTTTCATGATATCTCTTATCTGTTTCATGGTTCTTTTGATCCTCTATGCCCTTTCTCATTCATTCCAACATGTCTTCAGTCTTCTCCTAAGCAATATTAAGCTCCTACTTACACCGATGAGCTTATTGACAATCAAAATAACCTTACTTCACTTGTGCTTTCCACAAATGATACTTCCACTAAGGTTATTAAAAATATTATTGTTACTTCCAATGATAAGCCTATTGAAAATCAAAAGAAAAATTATACGCTTATGCTATCCAAAACTCCTTGTCAAGATCAAAGTCTTCCATCTTGTTTCACCACTCCATGTTCGCTTCCACTTTCTACTCTTCCTAAGTCTTTGCAAGCTCTGAACAATCCTATCAAAGAATTTTCTCCTATTCAAGATGTTCATGATCCTATTGCAAACCCTAATTTTCACTCTAAAGATGTTGACGTCCTTGATGTTGATAAAATTATTGATTATCCTTTGGTATCTTCCACATCCATCCTTGGACCTCCTCCACCAATACTAAGGGCTTCATGTCTTCCTTCCATCTTGGGAACTTATGTCCCTTCACTTTCCCCTCTAAACTCTCCTAATCCATCATCCATCTTGGGTCCTTATGTCCCTCCATCTCCTATCTTTCTTCCAAATCAACATAGATGCATACCCTTGAATCCTTTTCATCCACCCACCTATCTAAACTAGTCATATCTTTCTTCTTCTTCTACAAGTCCCAAGTCTTTTGGAAGTAACTTGAATGTTCAATACAAGAAAAAGAAGCAATACAAGAATCCATCAAAAAAAGAAGATCACCATGTCTCCTCTAATCGATGTGGAGGTGTAAAGTCAAAAGAGATATCTAAGAAGAAAGCTACAAGACAAGTATGGGTTCCAAAATCCATCATTGAAGATATTCTCTCTAAATCATCAAAAAGAAATGAAAAACCTATGACTATATGGATTCCAAAGTCTCTCTTGAAAGAGTTTGATGTTGAGCAAAAAGTGAAGTTGACATTCAAGCTTCCAAAGGCTTCCACTTCATCTTCTTCCAAAAAAATTCTTCCATTCCATGTGCCTAAACTGCAACCTCTACTATCCATTCACCATATTCCTTCATGTATTCCTTCATTCACATTTTATCCATCCTCTCGCCACCCTTCAAGGTGTGTGTTGATGTTGATCTTTCCTTCCTTTCCATTTACCCTTTCACAATCCTTCCATTCATTATCCTTCTACCTTATATCCTTTTTCCTCATTTCCCTATTTTTCTTCATTTCCCTATTCCTCCTATCTTCCAACCTCACTCACTTTACATAAAACCTTATCCTCCATTTTTCTCTTCCATCTTCCTTTCCATATCAGCATCTTTGAGCATATCACTTTGAATCCTTTGCATATCATGGTTTATCCTTTCAAGGAGCATTATCTAAAAAGCTTTCCTTCTTCCAAACAAAAAAATAAAAAAAAAATAGAAAAATTCAAAAAGAAAGAAAAAAATGAAAAAAAATTGAAAATGTACCTTGGTGGAAACCTAGAAACAGGCACCTTGGTAGCAAAATTATAGAGAAATAAATATTTCCTATGGTGAAAACCACTCCCTTGTGGCACCTTGGATAAGTATCATGATGAAAACCTGGCAATCAGACATCATGCATAGTTCTTCTACATATTTCATCCATTCCGCTTTCTCTCTTTTTGTCTTGACAATGTTGACCTATACATGAACAATTGGCTATCTTGTGAGATATCTTACGATGGTCTTTATTTCATTCCATTCATGTTTGGCCTTCATATTCATTTTCCTCCATTCATTCTAGCCTTTCGCTATCCTTTTCCCCTTTGGTCTTGATCTAATAAAAAAAGAGTAAAACACGATGCTATGAAGCCTCTTGACATGTCTACTCCTTTGGATTGCATACTTTCCTTCTTTAGCATTACGCTTTTGTGACTTATCCTATGCTGGCTTTTCATTGCTTGTCCAAATGTGCTTTACATGACAATTTTTCCCTAGCTTGGGTACTCTTGAGGAGTTTTCCTTTGAGGATTTCTTCCCTTCATTCTCTTGTCTTCCATCTCTTCCACCAGCTTGCTAATCCCTCTTGTCCTCCACCTTGCTAGACATTAGGACTACACGATGTAATCTTGCTTAGGAGTTTGATGTCCATTCTGTCTAGGGGCATCCCTTGTATATATTTTTATTGATCCTGAAAAAATTCCAAAAAAAATCATATATGATGCTGAAAAAATCCTAAAAAGCATATAAAGTCTTAAAAAAAAAGAGCATCCTAGTGAAAACCTAGCAATAGGTGCTTTGATGTCTCACCAAAAAAATCAAAAAATTTGAAAAATTTGAAAAAGTGCCTTGGTGAAAACCTGGAAATAGGCGCCTTGGTAGCAAAAATACAAAAAAATTGAAAATTTGAAAAACTCCAAAAAATCTTCCAAGTGGTGAAAACCTGGAAACAGGCACTACTTAAGGCCTTTGCACCCTTGTTTCTTAGCATGTTTCCCTGACACTTAGCCTTTCTCCATCATGCCTTGTCCTTGTTGCCTTGGTTTGGAATTGGTCTTTGTCTTTATCTAGAGGGCATAACTATGTTAGCTTTGGTCTCTTGGATGCGTTGGTCTTCGGGATACCTCATAAATGGTGTTTTTCAACACCACCCCAACTATGTTTTTTAACACTTCCCTAGTGTCGAGTGTTTCTTAACACTTATCAGATGTCCTACCCTATAGTCTAGAATGATGTGATATTTCCACCGGCAGATGTGATACCCAAAGTTTGACTCTATGACCTACTCACACGCACTTAAACACTTGACTCACTGAGACTGATTGACTTTATTTCTTTTGTGTGATGTCTATAAGGATTTCTTTAATGAGTGTTTCTCTCCCTAATAGTTTTTGATGATGCTAAGCTAGAAGACTCGGGGCATGAGGACATGTTTTATTTCTTTTTCTGACTATGGGTATATCTCATTCATCTTATGGTCATGAGCATTTATGCTTATTCCACTTGACCCTAGGTTCTATAAGGTATTACCCTTGACTATTTTTCACAAGTGCATGCTTATAGTCATCTGGACTTTCTTGTGTCTCGATGTGAACATAATCCTACTATATCAAACTTAGGGAACCTCACTGCACTAGTCATCTTGACCTACATGTCTTTGGTTCCTAGGTGGGATTCTCACATTTTTATTTGATATAGATCATATTCATATACCCATAGTCATACTAGTGTGTATTGTATGATCTTGCAATGCTACGAATAAACCTCAATGATGAATATTAGAGACTAATGGCCTTGTAACCTTGCAAGTAAACCAATTTTCATAGTAGCTTTTATTCTTAAGTTCATGTTAGCTTAGTTTTGCATCTTGCATATGGAGAGAGCTCTCCTTTCATCTTTTCACGGACTTGTTGGTCAACTACACTCACCTTCTGCTTCTTTTCAATCATGTCTTTTGCTCCTTGTCTTTCACATCACATCCTATTCCTGTCATCACAAGGGGTTAATCTTATCATCATACCTATCATAAAAAGATCATTTTTAGAAACATGAGTCTATATCCTAACATGAGAATCAAACATACATTCATGAGAGAGATTATACATGAGCATTTATAAATATTTCTAAACATACATTTGAGAAATATAATAAGATAATACAACTGAAACATCCATCACAAGTGGGACAAGTACACAAGATATCTTGCAAATCTAGTAAATCTCATATATATATAAATTTCATGATACAAATACAATATGGGATCCAAAATTTGGATACTATACCAAAATATGTCTATACATCTAAGCCCTAGACCTAGGACTGACTCACCCCATCACAAGGAGGTGGTAGTGGTGGAGGTAGTGTCGGCACTCTATCAGGTACCATGTCTGATACACCTACCCTCTCAGAGTAGAGTGGTGCTCTTTGTCCCTCAAGTACAACTACTATATATAGACCATGATAATACGTAGCTTGTCCTACCTCCCTCCAGATATCTGATGCGTAATCCTATGCTGCCCTCTCCCACCAATCTATCTCAACTTGCAAATCTGTCAGCTGTTGATCTCTCACAACAATGGTAGTCCTTAGCTATTGTATCTCAGTCTCCAAAACTTGGATCCTGGCCCTGAGATCCTCCCCTCCTCCCCTCTCTACAAGCTAGTCCTATCCTGCATCTACCCATTGGCGAACTACTCTCGTCACATCCTCCTGTTAGAAATAGGGGATACTGAGAGGGGGGGTGAATCAGTATTCCACAAACTTTTACTTTTGCCCAATTATGGATATAACAGATTATCTTTATACATGCATAACATATGAAGCTAAACAATATGCATAGCAATAAAACAAAGGAACTCATAACACATGATTTTGTTCTCGAGGAAACCCTGGCCAAGGGAAAACCCCGGTGGGGATGGTACTCATAAAGATCCACTAATCAAAAGTATCATGTTAAGGATGTTGACCCTATTAGGAGTCTATTACATGCATATAGTGTATCGGTTCTGATTAAGGGATTATAGGCCTTGTTAGAAGCCTCAACTCTGTTAGGAGTTGTCAATACAAAATGTGATTACCAGATGAGCCCACTGCCCAAACAAGTAATATACAGTATACACTGATTACAAAAATAGGTTAAGGTACATAACCTTATACTACTTGCTTCAATATCTCTTCGCTTCTCTTTCACTATTACAATTACATGTACATCATATTTCGCATCACATCACTACTATAATTCTTTCTTTTTCTTTTCATTTTACAATTACATTTATACAAGTTACTAGGATTAATAACTTTACTGTCTGCTGCCATATTACAAAATAAATTTATCCAAGGGTTAACATCTAGGATTTCATCCCTTTATATTGTTAAGTCATTATTTTGATAAACAAAATAATCCCTTAACTCTTTACCAATTATGTCTTCATAATCTATCATGTCGGCTTAACACAGTCTTCTGTAAAACTATCATAAATCCTTTTGTACATGCCATATTGATTTGTGCTCTGAGATGGGTCATCATTAGTCACCATAGATTCTATGGTCAAGTGCACAAGCATTGAACTTACTCTATTCAATGTCACAAACAAAAATAGTTACCAGGTACACTGGCAAAAACACTATCTGATACTTAGACAATTTTGCTTTGCGCTCTAACATACTTGCTCTCTGACTTGTGCACTCTTCATGTAAGACATATGTTGTCATAATGAGAACATCTATATAACCAACTCAGCCAAATTGCCAACAGTCTCCCCCTTTGTCATTGGTGGCAACATATGAGAAAATTGGCCAAGTGTAAAACTCAAAAACTTCAAAATGTCAAAATTGTGGCCATAGTATAACATATATATATATATACTATCCTTATAACTCCAAAAAAAACTTATCTTTGTACAATACTCCCCCTAAGAGTAACAATCCTTAATCAATTTTCTACTATATATATATATATATATATATATATATATATATATATATATATATATATATATATATATATATATATATATATATATATATATATATATATATATATATATATATATATATATATATATATCCCCCTTTGACAACAATGACAAAATAGGGTAAGGAGGGTTACAAAACTGTGTTCTCAAAAAGTTACCTAGATTTAATATTGCAAAGATGGTAGGCTTGCAACACAATCTGCAAAATCAATCTTCATTATCTCTAATTCCTTTTCCCATGATTTCTTGATAGAGTCTGCCACACTAAGTAGTGTGCATAGTCCATAAGCTTCTATTTCACATGCTTGGATATTCTCAAAATTGAATTTCTAAAAAGATGTCTTAGTTGAAAGACATTCTTCCAGTTGTCCTTCAATAATACTCATCTTCATAGAAGTGCACTCTCTTAATAGAGTAAATCTTTTCATTTTTCTATCCTTTACATCTTGTAAGTCTCTAATCTCATCATAAAGCTTTTGAATCTTCTTTTCTACATCAAATATCTTTACAGTGGGGTTAGAAATAAAATTGGTTTCATTTTGAATTTCTGCTTCCTTTAACTTTATTTTCTATTCTTTTGCTACCACAAGGGTCTCTAATTTTGTACACTGAATATACAAATATTTTCCTCTTTCTAGATTCTTCCTCAAATCCTTTATATAGATATCAAGGTTATTGATATCATTTCTGATATTTTGGCTTATGTTCAAGAGTGTTTTAGCCTCATAAGCTACATATGCTTTTACCTTTACAATCTCTAAAAATTTTGTGAACTCATCATCAAAAGTACTCATCACTTTCTTTTCTTTCTCCAGAGGGTTTGCTTCATCAATCTGTGTAGTTACAATACCTTGTAACTTTTCAGTAAGGTCCTTCAGACATCCTTCAAGATTTTTAACTTTCTTATTCTTCCCAATGATTTTGTTCAAAGATGTGATTAATTCCATATGATCATCATCATCTACTTCTTTTCCCAAATCTTCAAACAAAGATCCAATTTGCTTCTTCTTTCCAGTCTCAAGAGTAAGACTAATTTCTTCTTTAGAGGGTATAGGTTCTTGTACTTCTGTCACTTTAGGTTCTTTAAGAGTTGATTGGGTCTATTCTTCTTCTGTAGTTTTATCTGGTTCTTCCAGAGCCAAATTGTCAACAATGTTCTTCAGATTCTTGAATATATTATCATTAGTATCTAAGGTGATCTTTGTAACCTTCAACATTCATATATTCTTCTTCAATGTTTATAGCCAGTGAAGAGGGAATATCCTCTTGTTCTACTTCTTCTGATGTTTCTCCAACAATTTCTGCCATAACCTTAACTATTGCTTGTTCTGTCTCTGCATTAACTTATTCATATTGTCCTACCATGATCAAAATGATTCTCCTTTTTGTCCTTAAATGGGTGCTAAGGGGCTTCAAAAAAAATTTAATATGTTCATCATCTCTTACATCACATAATTTCCTCACAAGATTCTCTCTGATGGATTTGTCTTCCTCTTGTGCTCTCATCTTCATGTTAACAAGTTTCTTGAATAAGTCATCAGGTATCTTACCCTGAACAATGTCAAAAATCTTATTAGATAGAATCATGTGCTTGACCACTACATTTTCAAGATTCAATCTCTCTGAATAGTCATAGAGATCATAGTATTGATTCATCTTATTGAAGTCTCCATTTTGTGTAATCTCTTCATTCACTCTCTCAACTCTAGGTTTCCATGCTTTCTTCTTAACAGTAGTGTCATCATCTTTGATTTCTGCAACTTTCCTAGGAACTGGTGGCACCAAGGTTTTCTGCCTCTTACCAGGTCTAGAAGCCATTTCTTTCATTTTCTTGCTAGGTGTGGAGGAGGTAGACCTAGTAGGTCTACGTGCTTCTTTTTCCTTCTCTGGTTCCTCTACTTTCACCTTGACTGGTGTATCTTCTTGCTATCCTACTCTAGATGACAAGGGAGGTACAGACAAAAAATATTTCTATCCAATATCTCTAATTGCTGCTACTATCTACTTTGCCACTAAGAATTCTTGTTGTGTCATTCCAGTATCTTTCAGTATTTTCTTAATAGTGCTCTGAACTCTTTTCTTAGACTGTTTCTCCTCAAGTATAGTCTTTGCGGAGTTGAAATTTTCTTCAAAAGTTCCAAATCTATTACTGTGAATGTCAACTTTGCACTTAAGTATCCTACTCACGTATTCTTCTATCTCTATTTCAGATATTTCATAGCCAAGAGGGTCTATGAACTCAATTCTAGGTTCCACTACTTCAATGTAGGTAAAGTCAGTATCAACCATAAAGCATACTTCATTTTTGTATTTCTCCACAAGAGACAATGGGATCCTTGAGCTATTAGTTACCAAGTTCTGAAATGTCTTTATTACCAACATCACACTCTCATTTACTTTCTCAATAACATGCCTCATATACACTTTATTGATCCTTTCCATTGTAGATTTTCCATCATTCTAGTCACTTGCAATGGTGTAGGGAAATCTTCTTAATAGGTGGAAAAACATGTAAGTGATTAAAGATGAAAATCTAAATTGTGCATACTTTGACTTCTTGATCTTTTCCAAATTTTCAAACAGTTGTATTCTCAGGATTTCACACATATCAACTTCCACTTTGTCAACACACATCAAATAAGCTATGTGTACCATTCTAGCTGCCATGTCATCCTCTCTTGAACTTGCACAAAATTTAGTTGTCAGGATCTTGCATAGGTATCTAAAATCATGTTGTTGGATTTGACTGATTAAAATTCTTCTACCATTATAGGATGATTTAGTGTTATCAATGACTATTTTTCCAATGTTCTTCTCATTTAAAGGCATGGCTCCAGATTTAGACAATCCAGTGACCTCATGAATCAAATCAGTTGTAATGTCTATAACTCTATCATCTAGCCAAAACTTCCCATTGTGAATTCTGCTAAGGATTATCTTAGTGCATTCTTCATCATCAAATTCATACCGCAATGCATACTTAATGATCTCATTATCTTTCAAATGATCATATCCTTCTTTCAATAACATCTCCTAGTTGTAAATCTTCTAATACTCATTGGTATAAACATTATCACTGATGGTTTCTAACTTGCATCCAAGATAACTTCTCACATTCTCTAAATGCAAAAATCTATCTAGTACGAATGATAAAGCTAACCTAGGGTCCGCTTCCAAGGGTTCTACTGGTTCCCTTTTCATTCTAGGTATGTTTTTGTCTCTGAAATTGTGAATTAAAGATGTATCCATGATTACTTCTGATTCCTTTTACCGATTCAAAGATTTTCCAAGTAAAATACCTTGATTTTGCAATTTTAGGGCTTGCGGAGATTCGGCGCTCAAATCCTTCACCAAATCATTGCAAAATGCTTCCAATCACTACTCTTTGATCTCCTTAATGCTTGTATTCTCTTGGATGATCAAATAGTACCAATTATAACCTTTTATTACTTTAATCTGACTTAGATCTGACATTGCATTGAATTCTTTTGCCGCTTCTATCTAAAAAGTTGTTTCTGTTAACCTGCACAACTTAAAACTTCTTGTGATCTCACAAAACATAACATTTTCTTTTGTGCACTTAACCATAGCATTAGTACATCATATAATACCTTTCATTAACTGTGTAAGACTTAATTCATCATAAATCTACTTCTACACTAGTCTAAGTTCCTAATCTACTATAATTTTCATAAATTAAGTGCTTTGAGATAGGTCAAGTAAGGATTCATTCTTACCACTTGATACTTCACCTTTCTGATTACCTTCAATGTTGAATATGTCTCCTTGATCTGTGCTTTTAACAAACTTTACTTCATCTGTATTGCTACAGCATTCTTTTTATCTACTACTTGTGTCTTCATTCCTTCTAGGGTTAGGGTTAGGATGAAAAACTCCATTGTTCAATCTGCAAAACCTTGTTGTATGTCCAATCTTGTTGCATATCTGACAAACAATTCCATTGTTCCCATATCTTGGTCTAGGTGGATTGATCTGTGATCTACAATTTCTAGCAATGTGTCCAATTTTGTTGCATCTATAACATATTACTCCATTTCTTCTATTCATATCTTCAGGAGGTTTCTTATCTGCATTTTTAGTATTCCTAAACATTCTACTATTATTTTTATTCTCAACAAATTTAGGTTTTCTACATTCAATAGTTCTATGTCCAAAACCATGACAACTATAACAATAACCATTAAGAGGTTTAAATTAGTTACCTATGCAATCTCTCTTCATATGACCAATAGTGTTACAAGTAAAACATCTACCTTTGAATTCTCTTTGCATACCTTTGGGTGATTCCTCTTTCTGTGGTGATTCTTCTTCTTTAGGTGTATCTTCAAATTTGTTGATTTCATCAAACTTCTTCTCATCTATGCTTTCAGATACTTTCAGATCTGGTTCCTTGCTTTCATTATTTGCTTTAAGAGTGTTGAATCCAAGACTAGTTTTATCATAGAATGGTTTCTGATAAGATATTTGTTCATTAATCTTCTCACCAGTTGAATATAGCCTTTCAAGTTGTTGTTTGGATTGAGTCAATTCACCTTTCACAATTGTATTGTATTTCTCAAGTTCAGCATGCTGAAAATTGACTTTCTCAAATTCAAATGTTACTTTGCTAAGTTTAGATTTTAATCCTTCATTTTCAATCTTTAGCTTTTCATTCTTAGATCTCATATTTTCTTCATTCTTGCCATTCCCATCTTTCAGACTTAGTTTCAGATTTTCTATTTTTAGTTCATGCTTAAGGATCTCATTTTCTTTTTCCAAATTGTCATCATAATCTTCAATAAGAACTTCGGATTCCTTTTCAAATTTTAGATCTTCCAATTTTTTTTTCAATTTCTCAATGAGGTTCTTTGCATCATCATATTTTCCTTTCAGAATGTCTCTTTCATCAGTAAGCATGTCAATTTTCTCAAGAACTTCTTCAAGATTCTTTTGTAGTTGATCCATATCCATGGTGATCTTACTCAAGCTGCTAGGCTTTCCTTGAATGATTCTTTTCCAAGTAACTAAGCTCTAATACCAATTGTTAGAAATAGGGGATACTAAGAGGGGGGGTGAATCAGTATTCCACAAACTTTTACTTTTGCCCAATTATGGATATAACAGATTATCTTTATACATGCATAACATATGAAGCTAAACAATATGCATAGAAATAAAACAAAGGAACTCATAACACATGATTTTGTTCTCGAGGAAACCCTGGCCAAGGGAAAACCCCAGTGGGGATGGTACCCACAAAGATCCACTAATCAAAAGTATCATGTTAAGGATGTTGACCCTGTTAGGAGTCTATTACATGCATATAGTGTATCATTCCTAATTAAGGGACTATAGGCCTTATTAGAAGCCTCAACTCTGTTGGGAGTTGTCAGTACAAAATGTGATTACCAGATGAGCCCATTGCCCAAACAAGTAATATACAATATACACTGATTACAAAAAGAGGTTAAGGTACATAACCTTATACTGCTTGCTTCAATATCTCTTCATTGCTCTTTCACTATTACAATTACATGTACATCATATTTCACACCACATCACTACTACAATTCTTTCTTTTTCTTTTCATTTTACAATTACATTTATACAAGTTATTAGGATTAATAAGTTTACTGTCGGCTTCCATATTACAAAATAACTTTATCCAAGGGTTAACATCTAGGATGTCATCCCTTTATATTATGAAGTCATTATTTTGATAAAAAAAAATAATCCCTTAACTCTTTACCAATTTTGTCTTCACAATCTGTCATGTCGGCTTAACACTGTCTTCAGTAAAACTATCATAACTCCTTCCATACATGCCATACTAATTTGTGCTCTAACATGGGTCATCATTAGTCACTATAGATTCTATGTTCAAGTGTGCAAGCACTGAACTTACTCTAGTGAATGTCGCAAACAAAAATAGTTACCAAGTACACTGGCAAAAACACTGTCTGATACTTAGACAATTTTTCTTTGCACTCTGACATACTTTCTCTCTGACTTGTGCACTCTTCATGTAAGACATATGTTGACATAATGACAACATCTATATAACCAACTCAGCCAAATTTCCAACACCTCCTCCTCCTCAGCATCTGAAACCCATCTGCATGACCATCTCCGGCCACTAGATCAAGATCCCTATCCTCTATCTCTCCTCCCTCCCCCATCTCCTCCGTCCCCCCCATCATCCTCATCGCTCCCATCTCCACCCTATGCCACTGGCTGTGCATCTAGTACAATGAATTATGGGAATGGATGTCTCCATCTCTCTACCCTGTAGGCTACATCTACACCTGCATCTGCCATATCGGGAAGGTAATCCCATGGCTCCCTGTGAATCCCTACAGTCTCCTGTGTTTCCTACTGGTATTTCGGCATCGATATCCATCCCTATCCCTCCTCATCCCTAGCCCAGGCTTATGTGGTCATCTCTGTGGGTACCCTCTTATGCCACCCAAACTGCCTCCACACTTGAGAGATCACAAATGGCTCCACAATCTCTGCATGCCGACCAAGTAGTGGCTGACTATACAACATATATTTGAGCTCCTGATCCTAGTCACTCCACTGCTCAACTACCTTGTATGGTCTCCACTCAAAAGTTTTGATCTCATCTAGAAGCCTCCTATAGTATGTGACATCTCCACTATGGGGCTAGTTGATAAATCCTATATACCTATAGATATATGGGTGCCTCCACTCCTGAGGTTGTACACATGGGCACACAATAGCTATGTGCTCCCATGCCCATACTTGTGCTAGAATAGCACCGCATGCCCATGTCCTGCTATCCCTGTAAATGATCTCATGGAGCTCATGGTACAAATTAGCTAGGATAGCTGGGCCCCATGCCATCTGTCAAGGGTGTGCTGTCAAGTCAAAAACCAATCTACCCCAGCCCAATGGGAATCCCCTCTGGCTCCTATCAGTAATCAAGGCCTATGACACTATTGAGCACACTATGCATGGAACCAGGTAATCATGACCATACTCCTCCATCAGCCGGTCCCAACTAAGGTGTCTATCAATGATGGTGACATCCTGGAACATGTCTTGGATAGCCTGTCACCCCTCAGTCAGATCCTGATTATAATATACCTATGCCAATAGAAAATCATGTTAGTTTTTATCGTATGGAAACTTTACATCTATACACATTTAGAAACATGATTATACTTACAGGATCACCATGGCTAGGTATCTGGAGGATCTAGTAGACATCCTCAAGAGTGATCATCACCTCTCTAGTGGGTAGATGAAAGGTGTTGTGCTCACTATGCCATCTCTCTACCAACACTGTCAGCAACCTATGATCTACCCGAATATGGGGCATATACAGCAAGTATCCAAACCCCATCGTCTGCAAATCTACTCATCCAAGATCATCAAGATCTCTGACATAGCATAATCCAGTCACTCTCGGAGCTCTAATGATCAGTGCTGGAAAAGCCTCCTGCAAGCCATAATCCATTAACCAGATGTCAGAACATATCATGATGGATGATTAACATCAGTACAAGTACAATTAAATGCAAAAATTATCTAGACCCATGTTATATTGTTCAAAATGAAACTGTATGATATTTCTTATTACCCTAGTGAAATATTATTTTTGGATATTGTATCGTACGATACTTTCTTCACTAGCAGTATGATACTTGCTTTGTATATGATAGTTCACACAATCTCACATGATGTCTCATCCAGTATCATGCAATACTAGATTGAACACCGGTGCGATACTTCGTGGACCCGCAAACTATCGCACGATAAAAAGTTTTGAAGTGTGCGATACTTTTAATATATCGTACAAACGTTCTCATAAAAAAAATTTGAAATATTAAAAAATAAAAAAAAAACATGTTTTAAATGCCATAAATAGCTCATAAATGACTCAAAAGGTGAGTTTTTCTAAAAACTTACCTGGGCACCATAGTGAGGAGGTCGATTGTGCAACCGACTGCGCTTGAATCGATGTCTGCGAACAAAAATCGTTGCTTGCTAGGCCATATTCTCTCTCTGATCTCTCAAAATTCTCAAATCACAATAAGATAAATGATTTTGAAAATGACCTTTTTACCCCTTATATAGCATTTTGACTTTTTGACCTAATTTTCAGAACACCTCATAATTTCATGAAAATTGCACCCCTAACTAATGTCGATATCCTGGATCCATTTTTGGGATTGAAATCAAAATCCAAGTTCATCTTCATAGTCAAAATTGCATTTCAAATTTTTGCCTTCTTCTGCACAATTGGTTGACCATTTGAGGTTTGATCCTTTGATCTTTGCTGGGGCATCTTCATTTCTTCATTTCCATCTCTCCCAATCTTCTAGTCTTTCATTCATTTCCTTTGCTTCATCTCTCTAAGGTTTTGACTACATATTTATTCTATATCTTTTTTAGTCAAACCTAGTCAAACTGGGGCATATCTTCACTACTTGATGGTTATTCTATCATTCTTCATCTTCGATTATGATTTCTAGTGATTTGATCAACCTTATCAATTTACTGTTCCTCTCTACCTAATTTTGATTTTGATCTCTAGGGGGCAGTACCTATCAAACTTTAATCCTTGATTCAGCTTATCAATTCAACCTTGAGATTCTTATCTCTTATCTCAAACTTGACAATCACCTATTTACAGGGGTGTTGGCCTTGTCTTTTTCAATTAGCTTGCTTTTATCCTGATATGTTCCCATCCATCGAACACATGTCTAGATTTTTTTGTGATCCCAAATCGATCTCACACTTCAACTTCATTCTTTGACCTCCTGTGATCCCAAATCGATCTCACATTAGTCAAAGAGGGGAAAATGTATGCACCCTAAAATGGTTGCCTAAACCTTGGGCCCCATTTCTTCAATTTATCAAATGATGGAATCAATTTATCAAATCCCTAAATCAATATTTTCAAATCAATTTCTTTGATCAAATCCTAAATCTATCATTTATTCTATTATATTTTATGGATTAATCATTTTATCCTAAGTCTTTATTTAATTAAAAGGAATTTCCTCCCCTTTTATTAAATAAAAAGTCGCCACTTTCCTCTCATCCTAAGTTGCACAAATAAAGCATTATTCTTATTTTATAAAAATAAGAAAAAAGCCTTTTTGTCTCATATGGGGCACAAAAGTCAACTCTTATTTCTCATTGGAGGATATTTGTGCACAAGGATTGATCCCTCTTCAAGCCCCACCCTTAATTAAATCTTTTTCCTCTTAAGCTCCATTATCTGTTGTTTTCATTCTCTATAAAAGAAGAGCTCTCTTCTCATTCTAGGATCCCCAACTTTTTATGCTAATCTTATGTTGCAAGTTTTCTTGGTGATTTTGGAGCTTGGAGATCTTGTTGCATTTTAGTTTCATTTCTTGCATTGTAGCTTCATGTTTATGCTTTCTTAGCTTAGATTTCATTTCAAGCTCTAGTTTAGTTCACATAGCTTAATTAGCAAGGATTTGTCATACTTTCATTTCCATAGCTAGTTGCATTCTTCATTTCTAGTATAGCATTGCATTGCATTCTCATTGTTGATTCTTGAGGCTATTGGCATTCTTGGTCTTGTCTCTTTGAATCTCCCATTGCGTGGTTTACTAGCAAGGTTATAGGCTTAATAGCTCTAGCTAAGAGCATTCTTAATATCCTTGTGAATCCATGCCTAGGGAGCTCTGGGTCGCTTTCTCAAGATTTCCCATTCATGGATTCTCTTGGAAGTAATGACTTAGAGAAGTGCACATTTTGAGTGTACAACAAGGAGTAAGTTAAGACAAAATGTATGCTTAGTTTGTGAGTTTGAACCGAAGAATGTTAAGCTCACACTTGAGAATGATGCATGGATAAATGCTATGAATGAAGAGATAGAAAAATTTGAGAAAACAAGACATGGACTTTAGTACCTAGGCCAAAAGAAAAAAAGTTATCAGTACTAAATGGATTTTCAAAAATAAGTTGAATGAAAATGGAGAGGTTACAAGAAACAAAGCTAGACTTGTTTGCAAGGGATATGCACAAGAAGAAGGTATTGATTATGGTGAAACCTTTGCACCTATTTCTAGACTAGAAGGATTCTGCATGTTACTTGCATATGCTGCACATAAGAAATTTAAAGTCTATCAAATGGATGTTAAGTCAACATTTATGAATGGAATACTAGAAGAGGAGCTCTACATAGAACAATCGGAAGGGTTTTTTTATCTGAATCAGAAACACATGGTATGTAGACTACACAAAGCTTTATATGGTTTAAAGCAAGCACCTAGAGTATGGTATGAAAGGTTACATACTTATCTTTTAAGTATTGGTTTTGTAAGAGCTAGTGAAAATAACAATTTGTATATGAAAGGAGGATTTGATGATACTATTTTGATTTTTGAAATATTTGTGGATGATATAATTTTTGGAGGACAAGATCATATTTGTAAATCATTTGTTGATGAGATGAGAAAGGAATTTGAAATGTCAATGTTTGGAGAGATTAAATTCTTTCTAGGCTTGCAAGTTATTCAACAGAATGATGGAATTTTCATCACACAATCAAAGTATATAAATGAAGTATTGAGAACATTTGGCATGGAAGATGCTAAACTAGTAGGAACACCAATGGTCACAGGCTGAAAATTAACTAAAGATGAGGAATCTACAGAGGTAAATTAGACATTGTACCAATCTATGATTGGTAAACTAATGTATGTAGTACATAGTAGGCCTGATATTGCACATGCAGTGGGGATTGTTGCTAGATTTTTTGCAAATCCTAAGGATTCACATATGGTTGCAGTGAAAATAAACTTGCGATACCTGAAGAAAATAGAGGATTATGGTTTATGGTATCCTAAGGAAGGCAAATTTGAACTAAGATTTTACACCGACGTAGATTGGGCTGGAAATATAGATCATAGAAAGAGCACTATCAGAGGAGCATTTTTCTTTGGTGAAAGACTTGTAACTTGGACAAGTAAGAAATAGCCTTGTATTTCTCAGTCTACTGCTAAAGTAGATTATGTTTCTACTACTACAAACTGTTCAAACATTGCTTATATCAAACAAGTGTTGGAAGGGATGAATGAGGTAATCACTGAACTGGTGATTATATATTGTGACAAAACTAGTGCAATAAATATCTCTAAGAATCATGTAATGCATTCAAAGACAAAGCATATTTCTATTAAGTATCACCACTTAAGAGAACAAGTACGAGAAAAGCAAGTAAAACTAGAATATGTTACATCAAAGGAGAAACTTGCTGATATTTTTACCAAGCCTCTACCGAAGGACACTTTTGAATAGTTGAGAACTAGACTTGGGGTCCTTCCCCTATCTACCAGTCACTAATGTGATCTGGAGGTTGCATCAGTCTATTCTTATCAGAAGATCATTCATGTTGATGCAACATAGCTCACACTTTGGATAATGTCTAAGGTTGTGAATGATTTGAGGAGTTAGAACAGAGATTTGCATATCAATATACAGAGATACATTGTCTACACCAAACAATAGAGAGTTACTTGGCTACTGCAAAGCTATATGTTGTATGTTTTTCTTTGGCATTGTTGTTAAAGGGAGAGATAAACAATATCAAAGATAAATGGAGATAATCTATCTAAGGGAGAGATAATCTGAGAATAGAAGGAATATGAGAGCTGAAAAGATAAAATCCACAGAGGAGAGTCTGCACTGGTAATGCTATTATGTAATGTAATGATTAAACATATTAAATATCAAGGTAGGGAGAGCTTACCAAGCTACAACATTTACTTACATAGTTGTGGAATACATGTTTGGTATGTGCATGGCATATTTCATATTGCTTGTGTTGCCATCAATGCCAAAGTGAGAGATTGATGAACTACAATTAATTGAATACCTGAATGACTTGAAGATCTATGATTAGAGATCACCAAGGCACTGAAATGTTATGTAAGATAATTAAATTATTCATTATTTTTTCATTGATGTCAACTAGTTTTGACAACACTTATCATGTTAGTTACAAATATCTAAACATCTAGGAAGGGAGAGAAAAGATGAAGAACTGAGATATCTACATGGAGAAAGATGGATATGACAAATGAGGATAAGGAATACTTTGGGTCACTTATTGATGTGTCTATGATTTTATACTATTGACTTGATTATGTTTCATAAATCTACTATGAAGGAGGAAGAAAAATTGTACAAGGCAATGTGGTTGGTAAATGAAGAATTTCAGTATGCATCGAGCCAGTGTAGTGTATATTGAGCGATAGTATTAACCAAGCTTGTATTCATCGACGCATTTCTTTGTTAACCGAGTATGGATGAAAGTATTAAATGCTTAGTTTAGCCGATAGAAAATGATGAGCTATAAATTGTTATGATTTCAAGATTAAGGATAAAGTTTGTTATGAGACCCACGGTTGAAAAAATTTGAAGAAGATCTAAAGCATGGAATTGAAACATGTTTCTAACACAACTACCGAGGAAATTTTAAGAGGCAAAATCAATGATGATGATTAAGCGGAAAAATCTTATGGTTGATATGAAAATGGTTTATCTATCTATATAAGAGATATGAGTTTCTTTATTGAAACATGTTGGAAGAAAGAAGACTGCAGAGATTTCACATGAACATAGTTTCATGCATGCCTGATCAGACTAGTTGAAGAAGAACCAAACTGCAAAATAGAATCGAGCGTCAAAGAGCTATTACCGAGTAAAAGTAAGTTGAGTAAGTGAATTGATATATTGATCAGAGGATTTTTATGGGATTAGAATAGATCTAAACATCTACAAATTGAGTTGTATTGTAATCAGATAAACTACTATTCTAGTTTAACCATTGATATAGAAAATCCCCTAACCGAGTGGACTTAACCATCTTATGTTATGCCCCTATGTCATTCAAGAAATGTACATTGTTATCTTGTTGACCCCATAGTGAATTCTAGTCAAAAGTTAATTTTTAGTCTTAAATCCTCTAACAAGGTCACACCTAACAATGTGTTTGTAACCTTTAACAAGGTTGGCTCTTCACCGAGCTCACTTCAAAAGAGTGAAAATTATTTTGGGTTACCGGTCCCAGGTGGTTTTTCCCTTAGCAAGGTTTCCATGTTAAATCATTGTGTTATGTGTTTCTGTGATGATTGTTTATTATCATACTTTACATACTACATATTTGATTTCATCGGTAATCACAGTAAGTTAATTAACTGGTAATCGGTAAAGGCACAAATAGTTTAACAGTTTATGTTACCGAGCTACAGAATTTGTTGAAATTGTTTTAAGAGTTACATCTTTGTATTTGGGACTATGGGATAACTGATCTAACTAATTCACCCCCCTCTCGATTATTCTAACAGCATTTTTACTTGGTGTATCTTCTTCCTAAGGGGATAAATTTTCTTTTTAGGCATTGGACTTTGTTTTTCCGTCAAGCACTCATTATCCTTGGAGGAGATTATTCATTATGGGGGTATATCATGTCTACTTATTTCCTTCCTATGGGGGATTCTTTATTGTATATGCATGATGTATATCATAATGGGGGGGTCTTAATTACTCCATCCATCCATGCATCTTTTTTTTCATCTATCTTTTTGGGGGATGGTTTTTCCCATGAGGTTTTCCCTCTTTCTCCACTTTATGAGAGATTGCATTGCATATATTTTGCACTTGCAGTTTGGATATGGGTACCTAACATGGCTTAGTAGCTAGGACCCATCATGTATTGTCATCTAGCATTGTGATTTTAAGTGCATTCCCCTAAGTTTCACTTAAGGGGAGGTGTTGGTGTAATTAAATATTACTAATTACACTTTACTTAAGTTTAGTTAGGATAATGAATTTTCATATTAGTTGTCATTGAGACAGCTAGGAGTTTGCATTTTATTTTAGCACATGGTGTAGGATGATTACCACTTTAGGTGTGAGATCCACCTTTAGTGATCTTATCACATTATCATCCTCTCATGTTGCACATGCTTTGATGTACAATGGAGGATGATTCACCTTTGGAAGAAATGTGATTACACCTTGTCTAGTTGATAGGTTATCATTTGCATCTTTCCTAGTTATCATACATTGCCTATATATTCAGGCACATCTACTTTGTATTATTCAATTGATTTTGTATATATTTCATTATTGATCTTTATTGAATCATTCAATTGATCATGTCATATTTTTCTCTATTGTGCTATCAATTGAGCTTCTTGATCTTGGCATTTCATTCTTTTCCTTAAGCAAATTCTTACATGGTATCAGAGCAATATCAAAATTCTTATAGTCCATAAGTACACTTAAACATAATCTCAATGGTTCCTTGATGTATAAATTACATAAATACATTTTAATCTATTAATTAAAATAATCATCTCACCTGTAGAATTTGGCAAATTAATAACTACATGACTAAAATTTTAAGTCACCTGACTAAAAATGATCAAATTCTACTATTTTTTGGCAATTCACAAGTATAAGTGACTAAATAAATGACTAACTTGGTCATCAAGAAAAATCACAAATGAATAACTAGTCAAACAAATAAAAATGACTAAATAAATAACTAAATAAATGATTGTTACTCATCTATTCTTTTTTCTTTCAAATCTTATCATAATCCATAGAGCTTAAGCTCCCTCATAGTCCAATTACAATAAATTACATCCTAGAATTAGAAATACCTATAAGAAAGCCCTATTTGAGCCCACAATTCTCAATAGACTATGTAACAAACAAATTTGGTTTAAAAAGATAAGTCATTTGATGGGTCAAACAATCACCTAACTATAATGAAGATATTGTCAAATTTTGTTTGTGAGCTTTGGTGCATTATGATGTTTTAAACAATTGTCTTTTGGTACAATTTCTTATTGATGATTTTTTTTTTATCGAAAAGTGGCATAGCACTTATATATTTTATTTATAATAAAACTAGTTTAGGGGGCTCATCAGAGAAAGAACTAGCAAGAAAACTCTAAATCCTTACCGATGTACATGTATGAGAATGCAGGAAAAAAATTCATGCCATGACACAACCTAGACACATGATCATTGCATAATAAGTAACCAATCCATATCCGGGGCATGGAAAATCACAGCTGTAGAATTAAGAGAAGGGCTTCTCGAAGAGGATCAATCATAGCTAGCGATAAGAACTTTGAACAAATATCCCCTAAACTATGAATGTGAGTGAAAAAGATCCAAAGCTGAAACAATACATCATGCAGGAAGAGGCCGAAGAATTCATGGCAATTAGTCAACAGAGTCTTGTCCCAAATGTAACATTCTGCTAATGATGGAGAATTTGAAATAATAACCTCTGGGTTAAGAGATTCTAAAATGTACCATCACATCCAAGATTAGTAAGAAGATCTAAAAATTGATTACCTTCCCACAAAGTATGTGTAAAACAAATAATATTGAATTAATCAATCAAATCCAAACACTGCTGAAGAATATATGCTTTTTTTTTAAGAATAAGAAGTTCAGGAAATGCAAGAGTTTATAATTACTTGAGAATCCCCTTCGATCTTAAGCTTAGAAGCATTATGTTTCTTGGCCAAGATTAAACCATCTAGAAGGGCTTGGGCTTTTGCAATATTATTTGTATCATCTAGCAAAATATCTGCCTTAATCGCAACCACATCACCCTGCCAATTCCTAATGCATGCACCCAAACCTGACTTACCAGGGTTCCCATGAGAACAGCCATCAAAATTTAACTTTAAAAAGTCTTTAGCTAGAGGCAACTATTTGATATTTTGATGATCAGGGTAGTGGAGCAAATTCCAATTAGGTGAAAATCCTAGAGGCAATTTAAAGAGCAGCCATGATTTTAAAATCTGATGATCCCAAGTAGAAAAAGAGACCTTTGTTACATAGCTAAAGATGTTTGCATTCACCACCTCTGATATGGCATTTTCAATCCCAACAATAACACACTCAATCTTATAAGTTTCATTGTGAAAAATGATCTTATTACGTTCCCACCAGATAGCCCAAATTACAACTGCAAGGATACACTTCCAGATGTAGGCAAACTTGGAACCTGAAAAAACAACTAGTTAAGATTCAAATAGATCCACACCTTCCTCCTTAATACAGTTCCCATTCTCAACTAAATGACTAGTTTCAAAATGTTTAATCGAAAACATAGAACTTACAACCCTTTTAACTTTAGTTGATTCATGAAAGAACTTCGTATTCTTGTCCCCATCTTTTAGCCATAATTCACTTTAGACTTTTGCCTCCAATAAATTTCCACCCTTTTGCAAAGTTCTTCCCAATTCTCTTTTAATGACTTTTTCTCATTATATAAGTCCAAATTAAGACCCTGTTGAATGATATCAAAATTTATCTTTTCTAATCTTGTTGAAACAAGTTTTTTCTGTTGAAATAACTTTTTAAACACATTCTCATTCCAATCTTTAATCATTCTTTTCATATGATGAAGTTTTTTAGCAAACTGAAGCATCTTCGGTACTGGAAAGCTAGGAGTAGATATCCACCATTGTTTCAAGAGAAAACAAAAATATGGATGCCTAAACCACATACATTCAAATTTAAAGGAGCTCACTCTATTGGATCCATTCTACAAAGATTTTTTCTTGACTAATAACTGAACTGGAAAATGATATGATTCATAAAAAGGGAGAATTTCTGATTTAAAAGTGAAATTCAGAGATTTCCAAGAATGTGAGAACAAAAATCTATCAAGTCTTTCAGCAATTTTGAAGAAACCAATTCGTCGATTAGTCCATGTAAAAGTACCATTATCTGGAAGGATATCATTTAGGTTATTATCTTCCACAAAAAAAAGAAAAATCTTGGATAGTTCTGATGGGCAGGCAAATTCCACCTTTCTTTTCAGCCATAGATAATAATGCATTGAAATCCCCACCCAAAATAAAGTTCAACTCCCTTTCCTACTGAATAAAGTTTGTTAGAATATCCCAAAGATTCCTCTTGTCATTAGTACTAGTAGGACCATAAATGTTGAAGAAAAGGAATTTCAAATCAAAGTGTTTGATTTTCAAAAGCTGCCAGTTGCTATCCTGACCAATAAGAAGAGCTTGAATGCATTTTGGATTCCATAATGTCGCTAGTCCCCCTGAAGCCCCATGTCCATCTACATGAACTGATTGCCAATTAGTCCATTTGGCCACTGTCTTATCAAAAAAAATTTGAGACAATTTGGTTTCTTGGAGAAGGATGATATCTCCCTTTGTAGAATCCAGCAAACGCTTGATTCTACATCTTTTATCAGAGGCATTTATGCATCTGACATTCCATGTGATAATCTTCATTTCTAATAAGGAGAACCTCTCATTCTCCTTTTTGTTCTTTTAATTGATGAAAACTTTTCATCAAGAGTGGACTGGATTCCAGCATTCACTTCAATTTCTATCTTTGCAAACCTTGATTTTCTGCCTATTTTTTTGGGAGTCTTTTTCTCTAGAGTGATTGTAGTAGGGGATTGTTCTAATGAAAACTTAGATGAAAAATTAAATTTCCCTTTATCTAAAACACTATCATTCTGGAGACTGACATCTGCATCTTTGGCAGGCGATTCATGAAATTCCTTATCAATCAACTCATCCAAAGAGTGGTCTTTACCAAACTGATTACTAGACAACATTTAAGATTCAACAATATCAATCATCTGGCACTCATCTGTATAAGGCACCATTGGCACAACCATATCATTCACAGGGTGTAACTCCTCACTATTGGTAATCAGCAATTGAGGCCGAGAACAATCAGTCCTCTGGCAATGATCAAATGATATTGGAGATACAGCCTAAATTGGACTTTGAGACACAACATTCATGTCTTGGGGATCATGGATGTACTCAGAAAGGTGCTCATGAAAAGTCCCCATACTATCCACATGGATCTCCCTCTCACGAACTGACTGATTACTATAAATTGCATCATCTGGGTGAATAATTTCTTTAACCATAACACCTTCCTCAACCGCAATTTCATCAATAAAATTAGATGCAAAAGATGGTGACAATGTTGTGGCCACTTTCTCCAATTGATGCCTTGGAATCTTCCTCCCATTCAATTCCTTTAGAATGCGTGAAAAATGGATAGGCTTATTTTGGTAGGTAAGATTGTGCACTATCATGTCCAACAGCAAAGATGGAATTCCATCTACCTCAAAAACATCTGAACCTTTTAGCAGCAAAGTATTCTTAGAGTCCCTATCTTGAAGATAATTATTTTTCCATTGAAGCTAGAAGAAACACAAAAGAACTATAACTTGAATAAAAAATTTAAAGTCCTCAAGAGAAATAGAATCTTTTTGCAAAGGAACCAAAGCATGGTGAAACCCCTGATCCAAGTCCGGAGGTGGTAGGATATTTGCATCAATTACTTCTTGTTTCAATGAAGGAGGACACTGCAAATCAGCTTGTAATAAGGTCTCATTTGCACAAGCACATTTCAAGAGATCTGTGGAATGATCAAAACAAATTTTGACACTTAAGGATTGATTTTGCAAATATTCTAATGTAAAATGGCCCAATACTAAGGAATATTTATCCACAACTTCTGGACTTTGAATCACAATGGCTTGTTTCAAAGAACCCCACTTGGATTTGATCGTGATACCCATTGGCTTGCATTTAGACATGTTGAACAGAAAATGGACCCTAACATCTCTCTGAAGGATTTCATAAGGAATTAAATCATGCTTAACAAAAATCCCAACTTGATTGGCTAATGTTTCCATGATATTAGGATCCCTGTATTCTAATGGCAGGGTAGGAAAGAAGATCCAGTATGGCATAAACTGGTAGAGGGCATCTCTTGGCTTGAAATTTGGAATCCAGGGTATGGTGAAAAAGCCATGCCCATAATAGAACCAACCCTTATACTTATGTGCAGAATCCCTAGATGCTTTTAAGTCAAATAAAGCTATAAAATAATTACATTGTGAATCAATGAAGAAGACATCCTTAACTCCTTTCGAGATAGATCTAGCCCAATCCACAATAGAAGATATAGGAAGTAGATTTGGACCGAACATACCTATTGGTGTAGTGTCTCTGAGAAATGAAATATGCGCTTGGAGGTAATGATCAAGAAAGACAACATACGGGTACAAAACCTTCGTAGAATAAACATTGTTTGGACCTGGTTTACCAAAATCCTCCTTTTTTCTCCATTCAAATCAAAATCCCTTCCCTAATCTGGATTTTAAGTGTTCCTAAAGCCGCTCATGTCCATGCTTTCTTAGGTTGAATAGATCACAATTATATTTAGCCCTAGATCCATGCTAGTCCCTACTCTGAAAGAACTTACCCTAGAGTGAACCTGATTGTTGATTACACTGCCTCCAACCAATAGGAACATTGTTCAAAAAAGTTAAAAATTGAGGGCCCTGAATAGACCTATTGTTAGGAGAGGAAATGAATGGAGGCGGCCACCTAGCATAAACTGATTTAGGCAATTGATAGCTCTTTCGCAATGGTCTTATTGATGATTTTTAATTTATAGTTATTTTGTGATTTTTTTTTTCTCTTATGTTATCTTTCATCTTGATGATGGATCATGGAGTGTGACTTGAAATGCTAATGTAAAAATATGCAACTATGATCACAAATTAATGATTAACATAACCTTGTTTCAACTATTGCAAAGCATTTTCCACAAGGTTAATAATATTATCATTGCCTTCCATTCTATGTAGTATTAATTTAATGTTGACTCCATGCTTGCAAGACCAAGTGAAGGTGAGTTTGTGTTTGTGTATTCATTAACATTGACAAGATTTCAATATGTTTAAATGCTTGTGGTTCAACAATAGAATGAGCATATATTTTGTATTCTATTGCTAAATAATTTCTTTAATTACCATCTAGACAAGTAAAGCCCTCAATAAAACATGGATAAAAATAGCATTTGTTAATTTTGAGTCATCACAATCTTCCTTTGTGCACATTGTAGATCATGACATGTAATTTGAACATAAGTCTGCATGACCAACAAGATTTTCCTAATTACAATGTGCTCCTATGAATGAAAACAAATAGTATACAAACACCCTAAAGTTTCTTTATCTTTCTATATTACATTAATATTTTGTCTTAACTAATAATTTTAATATTTTAAATAAAAAATTAAAATATTTGTAATTGTCTTAAGTTAAAAGTTAAGAAAAAAAACATGCAACAAATGGAAAAGGAATGGAGGGAATGATTTTTTAATGGACTTTGTTGATTATTTTGTGTGGAGCCTCCAAACCTACACAGGTCGATTGGGAGGAAGTTTTGATATTGATTGTGGAGACTCCAATGTCAATTTATCTACATTTCCATTAGTCAAATGATAGGAAACTCTGGATGTCCATATTTATATGTTTATTTAGGGTTTCATTTCACTTTCCATTTTTCTTGACCGAAAATTCTATTTATTCAAAGTTTCATTTTGATTTCAAATTTTCTTGAAGAAATTTTCTGTTTACTTAGGTTTTCATTACAATTTTTATTTTTCTCGAATAAAAAATTTATTTATCCAAGGTTTCATTATGATTTTGATTTTGGTTGAAGAAAATTTGTGTTTCTTAAGGGTTTCATTTTGATTTATGGATGCAAATCTTTGTCATTACAGGAGAGAAGAAAGAGGCGAGCCACTCACTCCTACCTCAGCCTGGAAAGAGGCTCACCAAGTCACCATGATGTGGAAATCTAATGCAGAGAATAGATCAATGGAAGCTTGTTATTTTAGCTAAGAAAAAATTTTGTGTCATGAAGACAAAGATATGGTTTTTATCAAATGACCACAGTGGCCCCATTGATTTAGACCCATCCAATTTTTCATTTTTTTTAACCTTTTTTTTCTGGTTTGTAAGAAATACTTTTTGTTGCACACTGTGTTGGGTGTATGTATTATTTTCTTGCAAAATACTATCCTAATCTCAATGAGACATGGATAGGCTATGTTATCCCTAACTTTAGGAATAAAAGCTTATTCATATTCTTTATATCTTCTATTTATTAGTTCACTGCAACATTAACCACTATTAACCACTATTGGATATGGAGATATTTGTGCAATGAATTCAAGGAAATGATATTTGACATATTTTACATGATATTCAATTTGGGCAACATGATTGGCAGTATGACTAATTTGGTTGTGGAGAGTTGTACCTACGCAATGCATTTTGTAAGTTTTAATAGATAATCAATTTTATATCAAAGAACATTCATTAAATACTTTATGTGTAATGGATAATGTGTTTCATGTACAATACATTTGGTAAAGTCTAATGCTAATACTAGAGAAAGGATGGAAGTATTTTTTATGTCCTAAATATTTTTCCTATTTTCTTCTTCTTGCAAAGAAACAACATCCTAGCAGCCTCAAGCTTTTCAAGTAGGAATCACCTCCCAACAATGCTTAGGGAGCATATCTTATCATTTATGTGCCTGAAGTTTAGAATAAAAATCTTGAGACAACAAGAAATTATAAAAGAACTTAATTCCAAAGGCTATCAAAATAAACATTGCACAATACTTATTTCTACTAATAGTAGAATCTACATATCTGTTCTGAGGCATTTTTCTTGACTTGTTTCTCATGTTGGTGAGTTCTTCTGTAGTTTATAATTTATAGACATTAAATCTTAATGATAACAATCAATTTGTTTTCATACTTAAATGCACACTATATAGGCTGAGTGTATAAATGTCAATCTACAAACAAACATGTTTTTCCTCTAAATATCAATTTGTTACATACTTTTCTCTTTATAGACATAAAGGGTTTACAAAAAAGCATATTTGTTGGATGGGTATATGTTCTTTTAGTATGTGGATGTCAAGGACTTAAAGAATTTTTATTCCAATTGAACAGATAAAAATGGTTAGAAAACTATTACAGAAGTGGAGCATTTAATTCTAACTTTTGGTCTTGTAAATTAAGGTCATAGAGATGAAACTAGAATACTTCACTCTAAAAGAGGACATTTTTTTCACATAAGTATAGGTCATATGAAATATAAAATAATGAGAAATATTTGGAGAAATTGTGGTTCTTTGAAATACATCTCAACCATGTACTCTGAGAATGCAGAATCTCTCTCAACTTTTAAAATTGAAATGAAATGCATTGTTGACACAAATCAAAACAAGACTGGATGGGGGGATAATTTTGAAGAACTTTCTTTAGGTTTTTGTTCCTCCATAACCTAATAATTTTTATTTCCTTTAAGATATGCATATGAATAAGTAGCTTTAAATTCCATCTCCAAAATAAGGTACACATTGCTAAAAGTGCGCTTTAATGGAATACAAATCATGTACACTAACATGCTTGAAAATGAGAAGTCAACATAACTACGAGAACCCATGACAAAATGGATATACTACCTCAAAGTATTAAGAAATATAATTCCCTGTCTTTGTCATGTATATTTCATTCCCACTCTCACCGGGAACTCACAATCTTAATTTTTCATCATCTTTTACTAATATTGTCCATTGTAGAAAATGGTCATATAGTGTTTCATAATTCATTTCTTATCTATAGATGTTATTGGAAAAGTATGCTACTCAATTATTGTCTTTCTTCATAATATGATAGAAAACAAAATGCTTTTCCTAGGTAAAGTTTGAAATCTTGATCAGACACCAGACCATGGGAGAGTAAGGAGAGAAACTTCCCATAACCATCAAATACATTGTTATGCATCTATAACCATCAATAAAATATAGAGCAATATATGATTGAAACTTGAAAGTCTAATGCATTTTGAACAAGTAATGACAAAAATTAGAAATGTTTAAATACTTAGATGGGAAAATGTGTCATTTATGTTATTTTTAATACCCATTCTCAATCAATACTTCAAACTTCAAACTACAAGTTAAAAAGTTTAGTTTCTTTTTCTAAATTACCATGTAAAAAACATGAGCATTTATGATGCCTATAATTAGTATCATAAGATAAAGATTTTCCAACCAAAATTTGTTCCATTCAATTTGAAGATTCTTCCTACAAAACAATCAATTAATAGTAAGGCATTATTTTGTGTATTAGCAACACTTGAGGGATTCTACAGATCCAAGTTTTGAAGACCCTATGATTGAAATGGAAAATATGTTTCCACATGAAAATGTGAACATGCCTTCAAACCTTTATTTTCTCTTTCCAGAGGACACAATCAACTAATGGAAGAGTTACTAAATATGGGGATGAATTCAAATGAGGAGATTCTAAAGGACATACACCACTAGTAAAGTCTACTTATTTGTTCTTAATATCTCATTGACTATTGTTGGGCTTGATATTTAATATATCTTTTTTATTTATGCTCATGTAATAGACTGGAGAATCTAATGCTTCGTATGGTAGATCAAAAATATGTAGCTAGTGCAAAAGGTTCTAGAGAGCGTATACTTCTCCTATTGAAGTTTGGGGTATATGTTAATAAAAAAGGTACATATTTGATAAAAATTTTCTAATTCTTGATTACCAAGTTAAAACCTACAACAATAAATGAGTAAGACATTGCTTATATTCTTAAACTTAGCATACATCACTTCTTAGAGAGGGGTCTAGGCCTTATATGGACCAATTTAAAGAATAATGATCTAAAGAACCTATTTAGCAGTAGGAGCTCACTTTTTTCCTTTAGGAGTAGACCTATTATCATACCCATGGTTTTGAATTTACTTAAAATAATCTTTGAAATATTTATGAAACAATCTTTAAAATAGGTATAACTATGCATGTCACCCTTGTGTAACAATGAATTGTGTCAAGATAGTGAAAGGAAGACCCTTATTTCAGTGAACATCCTCCCTTTTCAAGATAGTGGATAGCTCCTAGAGGTACATAAATAATGGTCACTTCATTAGGAACGGTGAAAAGGTGATTCTTAATAAGTGAGTACAAGTCTCTTAGGATGGTGAGAAACTATGTTCAAGAGCAATGAATGATTTCTTGAAAAAAAATCAATACCATCATAATAAATTTAAAATTCCATATGATGGTGCTCTATATAAACTTAATTCCCTCTCCTCATTTAAACAACTGCATTCTATACAAGATGGTTTTCTCATTAATGATATATGCTCTTGAAAAATATGTTGACCAGCTCTATGATTCAATGAATTATCTGCCAATCTCAGTACTCTTGACATATTTTCCTTAAGGTCTTCATTCATTTACACATCTTTTCTAACTTTCTTGTCATCTTTGAACCATATTTCCATGATCTTTATATCTACTTTCTTTTCTTTTCTTCAAAGAGTCATTCATATCTATTTTCTAGCATTGTTTTCTGACACACAATAATGGCTTTTGACCATATTTTCATTTTGGAAATCATTGTTTTCTCCCTTTTGTTGTCATTTTCTACTGATTTTTTTTCTATAAATTTATGAGCATTGTCATGGCATAAATTGTAGTGATCTTAACACAATGTCTTTCATCTCTATAACATTATTGGTCTCTCACTAGCATTTTCTACCTAAACAGCTTTTCTCTTTGTATGGATTGTCCTTTAATTGTTTATCATTCCCTTTAACATTTTGTGCTCTTCAAATCAAAGATTATTGTCTTATAAATTTTCCTTTGATAGAGGAAAGATTTGTCCTAATGCTATCTACTATCCCAAAACCATGATGGTGTTGCATTTTGTAGATGCATCAGACCGTGCTAACCTAAGACCTCTTAGATCTATTCCATTGTGTTGGAAATCTAATATGGGAAAGTGAGATAGTGAGAGAGGGGGGTGAATCAAATATCTACTATTAATTCCACTTTGACATAAATGCAACTTACTTATCATAAACATAAAATTCAATACTAAAATAGATCTAACAATCTAATCTTCATCCATGAAATTGAAACATAACACAAAGATTTTGGTTACCCATAAACCCTTGAAAGGTAAAATTGGGGTGGGGATGACACCCACAAATATTCACTACTACAGTATTAAATTTTATCTGTTAGGGCTACAAAATTTGATCATAAACTAATGATCTAACCTAGGAGGGGTATGCCCTATAAAGAGCTTATAGACTTATACAATCTACCTTGGTTAAAGGATTTAAAACTTACAGCAAAGTAAGAACTCGGTTAAGAGATTTAAATAGGCCTATGAAGACCACTCTATTAAGATATTTACCCTGATTCACGTGCTAAAAATTTTCAGTGCATGATCCTTCGGTTTGCATTGTGATGTTGATAACAAATCTTCTCCTTCCAATACTTGTTTGATCTCCTCAATCAAATATATCTCTGTTCTACCCTTCACTGCTTTGCTCGGTCACTCTGACTGATCTTTGCCTATATCAAATACTTCTTTATTTTTTATATGAGATCCCCTTCATTCCATTCATACACATGCATACTACATTTTAGGTTTTAATATCTCATCTTATATAGACAACAAATCAACCTCCTAGATTAAGATCAATGATCTAGATTTTCTACGTATGTTGCTTAAGCATTCCCTAAATCTGATATGCTACATAGATTACATAGGGATTAATGATTACAATTATAAGGCATAATCACCTTTTTTATTCCCTCAATAAATATTAAAAATTGTACAGATGTCACCCAAAATGGTTTACCTAAGTGTTTGTGTCATTACAAATAGATATGTCAAATCTGGCTTGCTCGGCATATGAAGTCTCTGATACTCGGCATTAACTATTCTTCATATACTGGTGCTTGGCACTAACACTTCTATACAACTCGGCATAAACTTCTCAGCTGTTACTGAAGTACTCAGTGACCTCTAACTTTCTCGGTAGTAACTATTGCTTGGTAAATGTATAAGTTTATTCATGGCTCAGCCTTTACAAGATGGCCCGATTGCAATGATGACCGACCAATATTTCCTAGAAAATAACTAAGTGCTAGACACTAATGGACAACAAAACTTAGGAATCAACAATCTTCCCCTTTGACATTAGTGGAAAAAACACTTTGTCCTTACATTTACATTACAACAAGAGTACTTAGTAATATGATTACTCCCCCTAAGACTTTGACTTGGACTTCAAAAGATTCTACATATATATACATAAGACTCTTTGACATACAACTAAATATATACATTACAAAATAGTATGTCATACCTTGATATGCATACCTCACTATATTTTCTTTGTATGTGTCATTTCATTTCATTCCCCCTTATTCTTGTCATTCTCATGTCATCTCATGTTATTCCTGTCATTGTCATGGCACATCATTTCCCCCTTATTTTTGTCACTTGAAGTTGTTGGGGTGTAGGGTGAGAAAATACTTATCCAAAAATAGTTTATGAAGTTGCATTATCATACCTAATGCATTATCCGATCCTGACCTGACAGACTCCAAAACCTGTATCTTTATTTCTAGATGGGAAGCTAGATCAACTAAGCTCTCGACAATAGAGAGATGAGGATCTCTCTATACTATCTCCTTTTCCGTTGCTAATTCCCTCTTCATAACCTCCAAATGAGGTGTTAACAATGTCTAGATAGAAATTAGCTTAGCTCTTATTCGCCCATCATTAGCCATCAACTTGGCTAATCTCCCTTCTACATGTAGTAACCTAGTGAAGTAAATGGAGCTGGAGCTTTCATCCATGCTCAATGAATGATCGGTAGACTTCAAGTCTAGTTGCAGTTTGACAATCAACTCTTGATTTTCCTTAGTGAAGTCTTCCACATTACATAATTTCTTGTATGGAGAATGAACATTCTGCACAACTTCTTCTAAATTAGTCACTAAGGCTGAAAGTTCTACCTATTTTACTGCTATTTTAGTGGAGACCTTTTCAAGTACCTTGGTCTCGAACTTTCTCTTAGACCACTGTATGAGTTTTCCAGTTTCCTCACTATCATCACTATTCACCTTCTTAACAATTTGAACAAGTTTTTTCAAGATAGGTGCAGTGTCATTCACATCATCCATTTCAAAAGCTTCAATAAGTATACCTTTAATTTCATGAAAAACTTGTTTTTGTTGATGCTCTCTTCTCAACTCTTCTTGCTTACTTTTCTTCTTCAAAAGATCTTGCAAGATTTTAATTTTCTCATAAGTTAAGTTATCAATGTCCCAGTTAGGAATCACTATAACTTCATCAAGTGTAACTTGTGTTCCTAGAGATTTATTCTTTTTCTTCTATGATTTCTTCTTAGGTGTATTTCCACCAGCATCTATATAATAGCTTTGATAGGCTCCTGTTCCTTAGGATCTGGATTTTTCTCGATTGCCTCCTCCTCTATTTTCTTCTTTTCCTCCACATGAGGAATTTTTATTACTAATGTAGATTTGTCTGCCTGATTTTTGAGGCTTTTCTCACCTTTTTCTTTCTTACCTTCCTCAGCAGACGCACTATCTATTGCTATTTCTGGCTTGTCCTATTTCTCAACACTGGTACTCTATACAACTCAGCATAAACTACTTGACTATTACTAAAGTACTTAATGACCTCTAACTTTCTTAGTAGTAACTACTGCTTGATAAATGTACAATTTTATCCATGACTCAGCCTTTACAAGATGGCTCATTCACACTGATGATTGACCAATATTGCCTAGAAAATGACTAAGTGCTAGACACTAATGGACAACAAAACTTAGGGATCAACACATTGTGCCTCTCACTATAGGTCACTATTATTAGACAGCAGTATTTTTATATTCTATCTAGATCATTGCCTCTATATAACATTCACATCTATGATTACATATAAATGCACTTCATTATTGGTAAAATAATGATAAATACCCTTTTAAAACTCCAATATATCCTATATGATAACTAATGATCTTATGAGCCAAAGACTATAAAAATCATGAAAAAAAGAATAGTTGTAGCATTTATTCCATACCTAAGGAAATCATGGTTTGTTGGGAAGTAGTGAACAAACAATGAAAGATCAAGATATAAAATCAAAAGTGTGAGTCCAAGACAATAATCAATAAGTATGTGATTGTTAGATAACTAAGAGGGGGGGTGAATCAGTTAATTCCAGTTATCCTATAGTCCCAAATCTCCTAGATGTATATATTCAAACTTTTCAATCAAATAATCAACTTGGTAAGCTATCAACAATATTTTTCTCTTCATCTACCGATTGACAATAAATTAAATACTATATTTACCGATCTGACTAGTTATGAAATGTGTAAAGTAAAATAACAATTCAACACATCAAATATACATAACACATAGATTTTTAAAGTGGAAACCCTATTAAGGGAAAAAACACCTAGGATCAGTAACCCAAAATAATTCACTCTTCTGAAGTGAGCTCGGTTAGGAGACAACCTTGTCAAAGGTCACAAAGAACACTATAAGGTGTGACTTGGTTAGAGGATTTATCACTAACAGTTCTCCCTTGACCATCATTTACCATGGGGTCAACAAGAAAATAATCAACATTCATTGAATGTCATATTGAAATACAAAAAGATTGTTAAGTCCCACTCGATTAAGAGATTTTATTGCAACAATGGTCAAAGTGATACAGTAATGATCTGATTCAGATACACCTAAGATTTGCAGATTTTTAGATCTATGCTAAGCTCAAAATACCTCCTCTGATCAATAAACAATTCAATCCTTCATATCCTCCAACTTATTCCACTTGGTGAATAGTTCTCTAATGTTCGATAATGTCTACAGTTCAACTCAGTTCTATCTTCAACCAGTTTGATCAGCGGTTCATGAAAATAGTCCTTTCATGTGAATTCTCCTATAATATCAATAATCATAGACTCAATAATGAATCTCATGTCTCTTTAAATAGACAACATAAACTATTTTCTTTCCATCTGTTAGATTTTGCCTCTTAATCTTCATTGTTCATCTTGCCACTTCAACCTTCCTCGGTAGTTATGTCTATAACACATTTCATTCTTCTTCATTTGATCAATCTTGAATTTTTTCAGCCATTAGATATGAATAGAAGTGATTTGGAATCACCACTATTTGTGTAAGTGTGTGGGGAAAATGTAAGATTCACTCCTAAATCCAAATTCCCAAAAGAGAGATCCAATTTGATCAACCAAGAGGTTAATACACAATCGAATCAATCTATGAAGAATATGAAAGAGAGAGAGAAACCCTATACTTCCCTATAGTTGGATTAAGCTTGAAATCTAAAATAATTGAAGTGCAAATACTAACCTTGAATTAGGGCAGATTTGTAAAATGTTGAATTCTGGCTTCTATATGAACTTTCTAAAGATTATGTCACCTGCTCTAGACTTAAAATGCCAAGTCAGACAAAACCCATAAATCTTTTCTCCAAATTCACATAGGTCGACTTTGACCTTTTAAAAGGTCAAAGACCACATTATTTATTTGAAGTCCGATTCTAATTCTATTTGCAGATCCTGAAAGATTGTTGAAAAGGGTATCCAAATTCACTCTTAGATCTGAGATTCCACACTTGTGCTTGCAAGAAAAATGGTTTTGTTGTTTTTTTTTGGGGGGGGGTTTGCCTTGGTCAAACCCTAGTTTGGAATCAACCTTAATATTGAAATTGAAATAGGAGAATGCTAGCAAGTAGTAGAAATGAATCTAATAATGAAGCTATGCAATTCAATAGATATGCTAACATATTTGGAATGTAATCGAATATATTGATATGAAAGCTTGAACATAACATAATCAAACCTCCATGATTGTATGCTTGAAATCCACCTTGAGGAAATAATGATATGGATCTTGAAGATGAACAAAGGATCTTGAAGGAAGATCACACCACCATGGTGGCTAGATCTAGGGTTTGAATGATAGATCTTGAATGCTTGAGCCAAATCCCTTCAATAGCTTGAATTCTTTAAATCCTTGATCTTCAATGGAGAACTTGGATAAAGAAGAAGACTTGAATACTTGAATGAATGCTTGCTTGATCACCTTTAGAACTTGAGAGCTTGATTGCTTGGATGAGATATGAAAACTTGATGTGAAAATGAGACAGCAAGGCCTCCTTTTATAGTGAACTAGGGCACACTCCTCTAGATGGGCCACCTTGAAGAATTAAATCCCAATTAGGTCCTCACCTTTATAAAATATACCTTGATTAAATACCACTAAAGGATTTACCATTTCGGAGCCCGAAACAGCCGACCCGGAAGCGGGAAATAACTTTCCCAAAAGATAAATTACCGGAAAATGAAACTTTAAAATTCTAGCAGGAAGAGGTCAAGGTCAAGGTCAACCCTGACTTGGTCAGGGTTGAGGTTGACCCTAACCTAGTCAGGGTCGAGGTTGACTTTGACCTCAAACCCTAACTTTGTCAGGTTTTACAACAGGAGTTCCAGGGGTGCCAGAAACTTGGAAATTGATGTCAGATCAGGACCCAGTGTCTGGAATAGATAGAAAATCCTTGAAATGATATGATGAAGGACTAGGAGGTCTCATTTCTGAACCCTACCTAGAAAATGGAGCCATGGAAAGAGGAAAATCAAGAAATTCCTTAAGACCTTAACCCTAATTTCACCTAGAATGCAGAAGTTAAGTGCAAAGAAGAAGTGGAAGACAAGGGAGAATGCAAAGATGTCAATCATGACCCTAAACCACTTACTTAGAGGGCTAAATGCTCTTAACATGGAAGTACTTCCATTTTAAGATGATACAAGATCATCATAAAAAAACTTTATCTTCTACCTCAGAATCATAATAAATTATCAAGCTCATCAATTCAATTGGCTATTATAAACATTATTTTTTTCTTTCACTTGGTCAATACCAGAATGTGTTGGTGAATACCTACTCATTTAATACTATGCTTGATATACACTACACTAGCTCAGTGTATACAGAAATATTCAATTACTGACCACATAAACTTGTTCAGTTCTGATCTTCAATACATAACAAAATCATGTAATGAAATCAAGTCAACAACATGATGCCATAGACTCATCAATAAGTTACCCAATGTATACCATAGCCATATCTTTCATATCCATCTCTTCTTCATGTAGATATCTCCTTCATTTACCATTTTCCTTCTTTAGATGTTTGTAATCATCATGATAAAGACAGTCAAAACTATTTAACATTAATGACAATACATTTACTGATTTAATTGCCTTATATATCACTTTAGTAGCTCAGTGACCTTCAATCACTATCTTTTACTTGTCTATTCATTCCATCAAGATATTCAATTAGTTGTAGGTTATCAGTGACAGTGTTTCATAAATATAATAGCATAGACAAAGATTAATGATGTATGGCCAAGGAGACAATGATCAATCATAGCATTGATAGTCATATGTAACCAAGACTTTGATATAAAAAACAAAAGTGGTGATATGATCATGAGCATTAATGAAAAAGGTTTGTAGTGATCAAAGAAACAAAATCAATAAGGTTAAAAACAATGCTCCCATTTTGGCACAAGAAAGGAGGATGCTCATAGAGGTTGTGGAATTTGGCTCTACGCATGCTAATTTCATTTCCTTGAAATTTTCTAAGGAATCATCAATAAATTTATTTTGTGCATATCCAACAATCATTATATTCCATGAGACAACATCTTTGTGTGGTATTTTGTTGAACAGTTCACGCACCTTGTATATGCTCCCACATTTTGCATACATATCTACCAAGGAATTTGCAACCATAACATCTGACAAAAATACCCCTTCCTTTATGCTTTGGTGGATCTCCATGCCCTGTTCCAAAGCACCCATTTTGGCATAGGAAGGGAGGAGGCTATAAAAAGTTATGTAATTTGACTTTATACCTATCAATTTCATTTTGTTGAAATTTTTAGAGCCCTTTCAACAAATCTATGTTGTGATGTGCAATCATTACATTCCATCAGATGATAACTCTTTTAGGCATTATGTCAAATAGTTTAAGTGCATTGTTTATGCTTCCACATTTTGCAGACATGTCTACCAGAGAATTTCTAACTAAAATATCTTACAAAAATACCCCTTCCATTATGCTTTGATGGATTTCTATACCCTATTCCAAAGCTCCCATTTTAGCACAGGAAGAGAGAACAGTTCCAAAAGTTGTGGAATTTGTCTTTACACGTACAAATTGCAATCACTTGTAAGTTTCTAAGGCCTTTTCATCAAATCTATTTTGTGCATATCCTACAATCATTGTAGTTCACATATCCACATCACTTTGAGCCATTCTATCAAATAATTCAGGTATTTTGTCTATGTTTCCACATGTTGGATACATGTCAACAAGGGCACCAATGAAGTTTGCAAAGTGCATGACATGGATTCTTCAAATTCAACTCAGCAAGACAATTTGAATTTATTTATAAACTAGCCTACATCTCGATCATTATATACCTAGAGTACAATCAAAAGAGTATACCTCAATCCACTTTTTATAAGATTTCAAGAGGGATTCTACAAAATTACTCAAATCCAATATGAACCCTTACTGCAAGTCCATAGAAAAAAAAATCAGATGAACCCAAGAACTAGAAGTTGAAACCTAGGAAATAGGAACCCAGCCAAGAATAATGGGGGTACCATACTTTGACCCTCATAACAATCTCATCTAATGATCCTAACCTGTACACCAAAGAAAAGACACACTACAACTAAAACATAGGACTTTCCATGGGAATATGAGGTGTTACACTACTAAACTACAGGTCCAGTGCACTACCATGTTGAAAACTACAAACCAGCTAGTACTCATATAGTTTGAATTCAAGACTTACATGGTCATGCTTGGGTATGGTACTACTAAGCTCCCAGACCTGGCACCATTCCCCACTCTTAGCTTAGCTTGGAGACAATCTATTCTTGGAACATAAGACTTCACATGGGCAGGCTAGAGCATGGTGCTACTAGAACTGAACTATTCTCCCTGACACCTTTATTAACTTCAACATTCACCAAAGGGGCTCAAAGAAAGAGAAATGTAAGTTGTATATTTATTCTAGAGGACTCTAGTGATCTTTAAGTGCATATACACCACACTATACAACAATAATTTGAGTGTCTTTCTATAATTTTTTTAACATTGAGATCAGTTAGTACTTGAACTTAGAATTTTCCATGGACATTGTCAAATATATGGTATTGTATAAAGTGTAGATTCATTATAGATAATTCTAGAGCATTGTGGAGTGCATAAACACCTTACTGCACTTATTTGAGCCTCTTTCAACAATTTTCTTCGCTTTGAGATAAGCTAGTACTCAAAATTGGGGTATCCCATGGAGATGTTGGTGCATGGTATTATAGAGACCTCGCACTTCTCTTTCTTTCTACATAAGACTTTCCATGGGTATGCAGGGTGTGGTACTAAAACTGATGAGTTCTAACACTGATCTTAGCTCTGAGACCATTTAAAAAGCATAAACTCATATGCATTCTAAGCTAAGAAATCCCCAATGTAGAGCTACCGGATCCTTGAAGATTAATTTTAGTTTTTTAAGATTCAATTTGACCTTGCATCACATCATAATTTCTAGCTACTAATTTTATTTTCTTCTTTTACTTTCTACTAGTCAAATGAAATACCAAATACTTTCAAATTTTTTATTTTAAACAAAAATGCTATGAAATATAATTACAATTTATTGAGACTATATCTGCAAAGGATAGAAAATTCAAAAATCCTATTTCGAGTACATTAAAATGCACATACTTAATTACTAAATAGTTGACTGATCTTAAGCAAAGAGCTTTGAAGATCACAAATTCAAATGTCTAAAAATTAAACTTGATTGTTCATATGGGGTGGTTTCTATTTGTAACCGTCTGAAAGTAAACCCTCACATTTGCTATTATGAACTTCTTTTTTTGCTTTTTTTTTCCTTCTATTTTTGTTTTATTAAGTTGCCATAGTCAAATTTGTATGCTTGCATATTTTTCAAAAAAAATTATTGGATGAAGATAAAATTTACAATAATACCAATAGTGAAATACAACAATCATCATAATAGCTCTTATTTAGTTTCTTTATATATATATACATATATATAGGCACACATTTTATCATATTTTTAATGTTTTATTTTATTTTCATTTATTTACTCTATTTTTTGTCATGAGCTTGAATCTACTAGGCTCATATATTTTTTTATTAAATAGCATTTTCACTCCACCTTAAATGCATATTAGAAGAGCTCCTCTACACAATATAGCTTCACCATTTCCATCATAGATTGGCTGACATCTTGTGCAAATTTGTTTGAAACTTCGAAATTGCTTAGTAATTTCATACAATTATTTTGTCAAATTCATCCAGCACTTATACCTAGTCTTAACCATTGAAATATGTTATACCTAAAATTGGATGCAGAATACTATGCAATTTTACACTTGAACATGTCATTCGAGAGTTTGAAAGTTAGGCTCCATGTTGAGAGCTTCACTGACTTGTTGTAATTCAAATTTATTACCATATTGTTCATTTTGCAACCATGCCACGCCATCGAACAGGTAAGAATTTTTTATTTAATTACTTTTGTTTCAATTTTGATTGAGTAGGGTTTGTTGAATTGATTTAAGTTTTTTAATTATTTTGATGTTAGATTTAGAAAACAATCCCCAACCATGAAAGAGACAGCAAAGATATCTTCAAACACCTAAAAATCTTGATAATGATTGAAATGAGCAACAAGAGAACCCTCCAAATCTAGCCCCACAATAAATAAAAAAACCACTACCAAACCCAAATCCAAACCCCCTACGTCCTCCAATAGGTCTTGTTGATGCCACACAAGAGGGCCTTATCAATCGTCTTCAACAAAATAGTGCCTAAATATCTATATTGGTTAATAGGTTGAGGTCCTCTAGTTTTGAGAACCACTCATCCCTCACCACTTCCTTAGAAAGAATGGCCAATATTGTGAATGAGGTGTCTAAGGAGGTTACATCGTGGGGTTCATTGAGAGATAGATGTCGTGCATTTTATGCCAATGCATTGTCATATGATCAAGTGAAAAAAAGAGGATACTTAAAGAATACATGTGCTCTTTTCACTGATCCTATTAGTAGTAACTCCCTAGAATTTACTATGAATTGGTTTCTCATACATTGGTGTGTTCATAATAGGATGAGAGCTGCATTTTGGGATAGGTGGTATATGGTCTTTGACCAAGCACCCTATAATAATTGGGAGGTGACTTTATATTTTTTGAGAAAGATATATTGTGAGTTTATCCTCGACAAGAAGCCAAATTACTTTGACATCCAGCAGTTCTAGGGTAGAGGGAGAGGCTCTATGCAAGATAGATTTGGGGCCCATAGGGTGGTAGAGCCACAACATAGGAGGCGTCTAGCTTAAAAACCCATAGTTCATATTACAATCTCAATAGTAATGAATGATTCTATTTATTTACAAACCCTTCAGGAAGCTACATCATTCACTGATGTCATTATTGAGCATAGCACATAATTACCCGATGTAGAGGGTGGATTGACACCTACACCACCTTCATCATCATTAGATGCTCCATTTGGCTTAGCCCAGCCCATTCAGCATATGTGCCCCAACTATCAGGGTATATGTGTTGGGGTAGATACCGATGCGAATGATGATGGTTCGGCATCTCATTCGTGTAGACTTATGGGAGTAGATGTCAGGCGTTTGCTACTGAGGATGTGACCCTCACAAATGACCTATTGATGATGATGTTTTCTATGAGATGGGCACATGTATGTGTATTTGTGTTTTGACATGTTATTAATTTACTCACCTAAATCTTATAAAAGTAAATAAATTTTTATTTAGAGAACAAATTACATTGATATATGAATAATATGCATTGCAGGGTGCAACAGGTGATACATAGAGCACACCACAAAGTGCTCATTTGACTAGATGTGCACGTGTAGCTTCGACACAAGAGGTATAGTTTTGAAATATTCATAAAAATAGAATAATTTCTTGGTGTCACGATGTATTTTCTTAATATCTATATGTATTTGATGTTTTATAGGGCTTTTCTGGGGTTGAGATGTCCAAAGTTGATGATGTGATGCTTTTTGTGATTAACTTTGGCCTAGAGAGATTTGCGGTATCATATTTTTTACACCTCTTGTTTATAATTTTAATTGAACCTATGCGTTATCATATTCATTTCTCTTATGTTAATTTTGTTTATGTTAGGTTACCCCTCCTATCTCCAAGACACCAGGATGAAAAAACAAATCCTCGAGGACACCCAAAATACAAAAGGTAATTTTAGTACAATTTAAGTTTTTCTATTGAAATGCATTACGATTAAAGATGTACATGTATATTGATCAATGCACATGTCTTATGTGTTCTATATACAAAAAAAATTGGGTTTTACAGAATTAATGAATGCAGCGGATGTTGTTGATGTTCAAGAGTGGGATGAGGTAACATTTTTATATTCAATTTCGATTTCATTCTTGTTTGTTCAAAATCTCTTATAAATCCTTCCTCTATGACTGATATATGTTATTATTTTCATACATGAAATTTTCATAGCAGCCTCATCAGTGATGATCCCTCCTAAGAGTACAAGAGAGCTATCTAAGGCTCTGTTATGCATTGTGTGTGTGTGTCTATGTGTGTGTGTCTGTGTGTCTGTGTGTCTGTGTGTATTAAACATATGGATTTAGATATGAGTACATGCATTTTTACATTTGTAGTGTTTGTCATCAACTTTGGGTTAAATTAACTTGTGTTAATTGTCTTTTACCTATTATAGCTCCCTTCACGACTTCCTACTGACCCTTTACCATTCCATTTTGTTAGGATTCCTCATCCACGAAGGAGCCCATCAGCATTACTACATAGCCCAAGTGCAGAAGAAAGAGATGAGGTAATCAACAATTCAATTGCCAACAAATTACAATCTAGTAATTAATTATTTTGATAGTATTTGGAGATAAGATATCTGATTTAGCATTGAATTGTTCTTGTGTAGAAACCCAGCGAGCCATGTACTGCTTCGAAGAGGCTCAATTTTGATGATCCAACATAGTCATAGATATTGATAGAGATATATAGATCTAGTTGTGATCATTGAATGACCAATTTTTGTATATATTTGACATTTGTACTGTATATATCGACCTTGACATGGCGCATGCCACATTTTTTGTAACTATTATTGATTTGGCGTCTATGCCATTTTTTGATATGTACATGATTATTGTTCATTTTGATATATATGAAACTTGATATTCGATCCAATTTGTTCATTGTGTGCATAACATTGTACTTCAAAACTTAATTTTTTGCAATTAATCAAACATGTTTAATTCATTATTTAATATAATATAATTGAAACATGTTTATGAAAGTCATTGTGGCATGAATAATGTAATCAAAATCATATGTGACTTAATTTGACGTAATAAGGCATAAAAAGCCAAAATATGTAATGATTTTGTCTATTGTGTCAAATTGTCCTAATTGATCAAACAAGGGTCATAGGAAGATGTGTATTAATGGGTGTTTTATGTGGTTTATATTTCTTGTGGATTGTATTTTGGAACAAGTTGGTGAAAAGTGTGAAATACCCGATTTTACCAATATTGCTTAGTGACCCTTAGGGACACTCTAAACAAGTGTGCTCACGAACGTTTGAGGGACTTTGTGGGTGATATGGATTTGTCACTAGTATTTACCCGGCCAACTAAAGATAATGGAGTAGATTATTCGATCTCATAGTGAACAAATTGATAGATAGCCAATGTTGCTCATTTCAATTGAGCAACATTACAACTTATGATATTGCTAAGGATTCAACTGTGTAATTTTTGAGTCAAACTCATTGACCCATGTTTCATGAGTAGTGGTTCATGGGAACCCATATCTCATGAGAATGAATGGAACACTTAGCACTCATTGGATCTAGGTGATGCTCACAGAGATGAAGCACCAGGACTTCCCGGGAGGTCACCCATCCCAGTACTACTCCAGCTTGAGCGCGCTTAACTACAGAGTTTCCTCCATGGTTAAACCCACTCTTCTTGCAACCCCATTTGTAAAACCTTCACCAAGTGTTGTGCCTTATGATCCACTCATTAGAAATCCCCTTAAGCTCATCAATTGATAAGTAGGAGATATTTGCCACAGCAAGTCAAATTATGATATTGCTATTAGGATTCAACTATGTAATTTTTGAGTCAAACTCATTGACCCATGTTTCATGAGTAGTGGTTCATGCGAACCCATCTCTCATGAGAATGAATGGAACACTTAGCACTCATTGGATCTAGGTGATGCTCATAGAGGTGAAGCATTCGGCCTTCCTGGGAGGTCACCCATCCTAGTACTACTCCAACTTGAGCGCGCTCAACTACAGAGTTTCCTCCATGGTTAAACCCACACTACTAGCAACCCCATTTGCAAAACCTTCACCAAGTGTTGTGCCTTATGAACCACTCATTAGAAATCCCCTTAAGCTCATCAATTGATAAGTAGGAGATATTTTCCACAGCAAGTCAAATTATGATATTGCTATCAGGATTCAACTGTGTAATTTTTGAGTCAAACTCATTGACCCATGTTTCATGAGTAATGGTTCATGCAAACCCATCTCTCATGAGAATGGGTGGAAAATATCTCCTACTTATCAATTGATGAGCTTAAGGGGCTTTCTAATGAGTGATTCATAAGGAACAACACTTGGTGAAGGTTTTGCAAATGGGGTTGCAAGTAGAGTGGGTTTAACCATGGAGGAAACTTTGTAGTTAAGCGCGCTCAAGCTGGAGTAGTACTGGAATGGGTGACCTCCCGGGAAGTCCTGGTGCTTCACCTCTATGAGCATCACCTAGATCCAATGAGTGCTAAGTGTTCCATTCATTCTCATGAGAGATGGGTTCACATGAACCACTACTCATGAAACATGGGTCAATGAGTTTGACTCAAAAATTACACAGTTGAATCCTGATAACAATATCATAATTTGACTTGCTGTGGAAAATATCTCCTACTTATCAATTGATGAGCTTAAGGGGCTTTCTAATGAGTGGTTCATAAGGCACAACACTCGGTGAAGGTTTTGCAAATGGGGTTGCAAGTAGAGTGGGTTTAACCATGGTGGAAACTCTATAGTTAAGCGTGCTCAAGCTGGATTAGTACTAGGATGGGTGACCTCCTGAGAAGTCCCGGTTCTTCACCTCTGTGAGCATCACCTAGATCCAATGAGTGGTAAGTGTTCCATTCATTCTCATGAGAGATGGGTTCATAAGAACCACTACTCATGAAACATGGGTCATTGTGTTTGACTCAAAAATTACACAGTTGAATCCTGATAGCAATATCATAATTTGACTTGCTGTGGAAAATATCTCCTACTTATCACTTGATGAGCTTAAGGGGATTTCTAATGAGTGGTTCATAAGGCACAACACTTGGTGAAGGTTTTACAAATGGGGTTGCAAGCAAAGTGGATTTAACCATGGAGGAAACTTTGTAGTTAAGCACGTTCAAGGTGGAGTAATACTAGGATGGGTGACCTCCCAGGAAGTCTCGGTGCTTCACCTCTGTGAGCATCACCTAGATCCAATGAGTGCTAAGTGCTCCATTCATTCTCATGAGAGATGGGTTTCCATGAACCACTACTCATGAAACATGGGTCAATGAGTTTGACTCAAAAATTACACAGTTGAATCTTGATAGCAATATCATAATTTGACTTGCTGTGGAAAATATCTCTTACTTATCAATTGATGAGATTAAGGGGCTTTCTAATGAGTGGTTCATAAGGCACAACACTTGGTGAAGGTTTTGCAAATGGGGTTTCAAGAAGAGTGGGTTTAACCATGGAGGAAACTCTGTAGTTAAGCACACTCAAGTTGGAGTAGTACTGGGATGGGTGACCTCCCAGGAAGTCCTGGTGCTTCACCTCTGTGAGCATCACCTAGATCCAATGAGTGCTAAGTGTTCCATTCATTCTCATGAGAGATGGGTTTGCATGAACCACTACTCATGAAACATGGGTCAATGAGTTTGACTCAAAAATTACACAGTTGAATCTTGATAGCAATATCATAATTTGACTTGCTATGGAAAATATCTCCTACTTATCAATTGATGAGCTTAAGGGGCTTTCTAATGAGTGGTTCATCAGGCACAACACTTGGTGAAGGTTTTGCAAATGGGGTTGCAAGCAGAGTGGGTTTAACCATGGAGGAAATGTTGTAGTTAAGTGCGCTCAAGCTGGAGTAGTACTGGGATGGGTGACCTCCCGGGAAGTCCCAGTGCTTCACCTCTATGAGCATCACCTAGATCCAATGAGTGCTAAGTGTTCCATTCATTCTCATGAGAGATGGGTTCACATGAACCACTACTCATGAAACATGGGTCAATGAGTTTGACTCAAAAATTACACAGTTGAATCTTGATAGCAATGTCATAATTTGACTTGCTGTGGAAAATATCTCCTACTTATCAATTGATGACCTTAAGGGGATTTCTAATGAGTGGTTCATAAGGCACAACACTTGGTGAAGGTTTTGCAAATGGGGTTGCAAGGAGAGTGGGTTTAACCATGGAGTAAACTTTATAGTTAAGCACGCTCAAGTTGGAGTAGTACTGGGATGGGTGACCTCCCAGGAAGTCTTGATGCTTCACCTTTGTGAGCATCACCAAGATCCAATGAGTGCTAAGTGTTCCATTCATTCTCATGAGAGATGGGTTCCCATGAACCACTACTCATGAAACATGGGTCAATGAGTTTGACTCAAAAATTACACAGTTGAATCCTGATAGCAATATCATAATTTGACTTGCTGTGGCAAATATCTCCTACTTATCAATTGATGAGCTTAAGGGGCTTTATAATGAGTCATTCATAAGGCACAACACTTGATGAAGGTTTTACAAATGGGGTTGCAAACAGAGTGGGTTTAACCATGGAGGAAACTCTGTAGTTAAGCACGCTCAAGCTGGAGTAGTATTGGGATGGGTGACCTCCTAAGAAGTCCTGGTGCTTCACCTCTGTGAGCATCACCTAGATCCAATGAGTGCTAAGTGTTCCATTCATTCTCATGAGAGATGGGTTCAGGGATGGGTGACCTCTCGAGAAGTCTCGGTGCTTCACCTCTGTGAGCATCACCTAGATCCAATGAGTGCTAAGTGTTCCATTCATTCTCATGAGAGATGGGTTTGCATGAACCACTACTCATGAAACATGGGTCAATGAGTTTGACTCAAAAATTACATAGTTGAATCCTGATAGCAATATCATAATTTGACTTGCTGTGGAAAATATCTCCTGCTTATCAATTGATGAGCTTAAGGGGCTTTCTAATGAGTGGTTCATAAGGCACAACACTTGGTGAAGGTTTTACAAATGGGGTTGCAAGCAGAGTGGGTTTAACCATGGAGGAAATGCTATAGTTAAGTGCGCTCAAGCTGGAGTAGTACTGGGATGGGTGACCTCCTAGGAAGTCCCAGTGCTTCGCCTCTGTGAGCATCACCTAGATCCAATGAGTGCTAAGTGTTCCATTCATTCTCATGAGAGATGGGTTCACATGAACCACTACTCATGAAACATGGGTCAATGAGTTTGACTCAAAAATTACACAATTGAATCTTGATAGCAATATCATAATTTGACTTGTTGTGGAAAATATCTCCTACTTATCAATTGATGAGCTTAAGGGGATTTCTAATGAGTGGTTCATAAGGCACAACACTCGGTGAAGGTTTTGCAAATGGGGTTGCAAGGAGAGTGGTTTTAACCATGGAGGAAACTTTATAGTTAAGCACGCTCAAGCTGGAGTAGTACTGGGATGGTTGACCTCCCAAGAAGTCCCGATGCTTCACCTCTGTGAGCATCACCTAGATCCAATGAGTGCTAAGTTTTCCATTCATTCTCATGAGAGATGGGTTCCCATGAACCACTACTCATGAAACATGGGTCAATGAGTTTGACTCAAAAATTACACAGTTGAATCTTGATAGCAATATCATAATTTGACTTGCTGTGGAAAATATCTCCTACTTATCAATTGATGAGCTTAAGGGGCTTTCTAATTAGTGGTTCATAAGGCACAACACTTGATGAAGGTTTTGCAAATGGGGTTGCAAGCAGAGTGGGTTTAACCATGGAGGAAACTCTGTAGTTAAGCGCACTCAAGCTGGAGTAGTATTGGGATGGGTGACCTCCCGGGAAGTCCCAGTGCTTCACCTCTATGAGCATCACCTAGATCCAATGAGTTCTAAGTGTTCCATTCATTCTCATGAGAGATGGGTTCGGGGATGGGTGACCTCCTGGGAAGTCCCAATGCTTCACCTCTGTGAGCATCACCTAGATCCAAAGAGTGCTAAGTGTTCCATTCATTCTCATGAGAGATGGGTTCGCATGAACCACTACTCATGAAACATGGGTCAATGAGTTTGACTCAAAAATTGCATAGTTGAATCCTAATAGCAATATCATAATTTGACTTGCTGTGGAAAATATCTCCTACTTATCAACATTACAACTTTTGACATAAATCGAGATAGGGATGCCAAATCAAAATGAAAGGTAACCTCCCAAAAATGAGATAGGTAATTGTAGGCCTCCATAAAATGGTCTTGTAGCACCTAATGAGTCATCAATACCTTGAGTGATCTTTGAGATATGCCCCAAGAAATATCACTACCCTATGTTGGTTAGTGACTCATAGGGACACTTTGGTCTGGTGTGTTCGTGAATGTTTGACGGACTTTGTGTATGAGATGCAATTGTCACTAGCATTTACCTAGCCAACTAGAGCTAATGGAGTAGACTATTCAATCCCATGACAAATGGATTGAAAGATAGCCAATGTTGCTCATTGCAATTGAGCAACATTGCAACTTTTGGCATAAACTGAGATAGGGATACCAAACTAAAATGAAGGGGAATCTCCCAAAATTAAGATAGTTAACTGTAGGCCTCCATAACATGGTCTTGTAGCACCTGATGATTCATTGATACCTCAAACGAGCTTTGAGATATGCCCCAAGAAATATTTTTGCCCAATGTTGTTTAGTGACTCTTAGGGACACTTTGGTCCGATGTGCTTGTGACCGTTCGAGGGACTCTATGTGTGAAACAAAGTTGTCACTAATGTTTACCTGGCCAACCAGAGCTAATGGAGTAGACAAATTGATCCCACGGAGAACAGATTGAAAGATATCCAATGTTGCTCATATGACATGAGCTTTTGCAGTCACATCCATGTTATGGCATTTAAAGAATAGTTTTTTTAAAGATATGTCTAAACAAGTTCTTAATGATAATTAATATTTAAGTAAGAAATTTTTAAATAGATTGCACACTTATTTATTTTTGAACATACAAAATAAAAGATAAAGTTCAAAAGTAAATGTCATATTCTTCAAAGGTAGGGATTGAGAGGATTGAATACATGTATTTCAATAATATATTTGCGAATCAAACTCATTGCTCCTTTTATATACAAAATTTTGCATCTAACATGAACATGAAAGCTCATTGCCATTTTTTAACATAAAAATTGGCATCTAATATGCACATGGCAGCTCATTGCACCTTTTATATACAAAAATTGGCATCTAACATGCACAGGACAGCTCATTTCCACTTTTTTACATAGAAATTAGCATCTAATATGCACATGGTGTCCCTTTTTTATTAAAAAAAAATTGGCATCTATTTATGCACATTACATCTCATTGTCATTTTGAAGTAGAAAGTTTAGCCTCTAAATATGCACAGAGAACCTCGAAGATATACAAAAATTGTCAAAATCATTCTACCATATTGTAGAATCATTCTTCTAGATTGCCCAAAATTAGTCAAGAGAACCTTCTGGATCAGCTCTAACCCTTATTGTGTAAAGTAGTGCCTCATGGTCAGATTCATGAACTTTCCACAAATTCTTGTTAAGAGGTCTTCCACGATACTTAATCAATTGAATATTTGTTGTAGCAATAAGGTTAGAGTAATGAAGAATATGTCTATGTGTCTCAAAGTCCTCAAACAATCGAGCATTAGAATTCTTGATAGGACACCTACATTTTATAGAGTTTAATAACAAAACCAATGCAAAGTGTAATAAAAAAGAGTTTAATAGGTATGAATACAATTGGACACAACAATGGTACCTTCTAAGCCATGTCCCTATGACAACAATTGATCCTATTGGGTACTGAATACCCTCTCCATCAATGATTGTAGTTGTCAATTTCTTTTTGGCCTCAATTCAATGACACAAAAATTAATGTGTTCCTTCTTCATTGTTCTTATCTTCAATTATTGAATATAAATGACCTGCATTTAATAGAAGGATTAGTTAATACCAAAATCAACATTTAAAATTGATTTAATCTACAAAATCTAGAGAAATTACCTGGTTCAACTAGGTCTAATACATGGTCAAAATCTATTGATGCTTCAAACTAGTTCATTTGTAGTTCTCTGGGAGACCACATTCCTGCAAAACATCATTAGTGTGCAAAGTACAACATATATAATGATAAATATCATAATGCATGGAAAATTCAACATGGAACCTACAACAACACGTAGTGCATCCGATTAATCTTAACATAAAATGGTTTTTTCATCTCAAAAAATCTTTGGGTAATTTTAATCTGAGGAAAGCTTTGAAGAAACCTTTCATAAAATTGTGTTTGAGTCATGTCTAAATAGTGTTTTGGATGTGGTTCACGGTTTCTAAATCCAATTAACCTTCTAACAAAATCTCATTGGTTGGGTGAAACTCTTGTGTTTTCATGCCAAAATTTGTCAATTAACATTCTTAGTGCATCAACAACAACATTGTTCATGTGTGGGAGTCTACCTGAGAATTCCCAAAGAGAATTATTGTTAGGATCCCCAATTTTCTCTCACCTCTCTAAGGCATTACGTAATGTTGTTCTACTTATCCTTGATGACTTGCTTGTTTTGCTTATTAAACAAGATTTTTTCATTTCCTTTCCCATTGTGGTTGATGTGAGGACACATCGAGTAACATTAGCATCTTTTGTGTACGTGCTTTCATACCAATGGCTTGGTATGCATGATATATATTTCTCACAATATTTTTTTCACTACTATTTTTGGTTGTTCTTAGCTCCCAAATTCTCATTGCCTCTCTAAATTTCAGCTTTTTAATCATTTCAACAACTAATTCGCATCTTCCACTTTGGTTTAAATTTTCAAAATAGTTATTCCAAATTCTTTTAACCATTCTTCTACAATTTCTTTCATAAATTTTATCATGCATTGGCCTCACAATATCTTCATCAATGTCAATTAGAAAATTTGGTTTTCTACAAATTATTCTAGGAGGTGTTAAGATACGTCCATGCTCTTGGTTTCATTAGGTGCATTATGTGTGTTAATCTCACCAAATTGAAGTGGTGTATATTCTTCAAATTCATTAGGTGCATTCATCACATTGATTTGAAATGGACTATGGTCATTGCATTCATTAGGTGCATTTGTCACGTGCATTTAAATTGGTGGATGTTGATCATTTTGATTTGGTGTATTAGGTACATTTATCATGTCAATTTGGATCATTTCATGTTCATCATTGTCATTAGATGCATTAGATGACATACATCCATGTAACTGTTAAGACTACTGTAGGATTTGAGCAATACAAATCCACAAAACCTGAAGATCACCTGCATACAAAAACCTGTTACAAGGAAGTAGAGACAAGAAGAGGGCAAGGGTTTAACTCAAAATATGAAGAAGAAAATATCCTCAAATAACGAATGAATAAAATATACAGTGGATCATCCTTATAAAGGAGATCGAAAGCCTTGAAAGGCAAACCCTAGTGCATGTAATAATTAGTTAAATTATTACAAGACTAATGCATGCAAGTTTATATTTAAAACAACTGGTGCATGAGTTTAGAACACCTAGTACATGTGTGTTTAAATATAAACAACTAAAGAAAAAGAGTTGACATCTTAAGAAGGGAGTAAAGTTAATTAACATAATTAATACTTTACTCTAACACCCCCCCTTAAGATGAGCAACAATGCAGCTACAAACAATGTGTTGGTTCCCAAAACCGCAGATTGGAAATCCTAGAGCCTGCCAACTCTCCAATAGAATTCCAAATCAATTTTGGCCAATGAACGGGAATACCTCAAACTCCCTTGCACTTTAGGCTTCGCTACACCTAGGCGGGTAAACCTTTACTTCAAACTTGATCACCTGGTTCGAAGCTCTTCTATAGCGAATTTAAGCTGGTGAGTTCCTCGGTTGGCAAAAAACCCTTGAACTTGATCAAAATAAGGTTGAATGCTGAATGTTTGAATTAAAATGTTGTGTAATGATTTATTAAGGTTTGTAGGAAGGATTTGATAGATTTTTTGATTTCATATATAAACTCAATATTTCAACAATAATAAGACCAGTGCCTCTGCTTATTCGGGCAATAGAGTCAACTTCAATGAAGGTTTACGTACAACTTTATAATGTTCAATGCATTTATATTGCTAATCAATTAAATAATCAAGATGCGACAAATCAAATATTTATGCAAGCCTAAATTAGTCCAGATTGAATTTAGGATGCTATTTGACCGTATCCACTTATCTGATATTTAAATTGTATACAATATTCAAAATAATAATTACAAAGGACGGTTCATCTGCAGTTTAATTCTCCTTGCCTTTAATAATAAACAAAAGACATTTTATTTTAGTATTAAAATAAAATAGATTTATATTTACAAAATCATATTATAACCCTTATCCCTCCATACAAAATAAAAAAAATGCTTCTATCTTCGAATGTGTTTTTTGTCTCTATATTATTTTACTATTTATATTTTAATACTTAAGGGAATGTGACTTTTCAAACTCGAAAGTCATTTCCTTTTAAAAATAAATCACACCCTTTGGTTTAATAAATCATTATTTTGGATGCATCGTTGCTTAATCGCACATCTTCCTCTATTATTTCAAAATGGCACCACTTCATGAATAAAATATTGTGATTATTACTCTTAGTTAGTGCTCTTAGCATTATCGTTTCCTCGTAACATTTTCTTGACTTTATATTATTTTTTTAATAATAAAATAGCTTCTACACACAAACTCCCAACGGCATCCCTGTTTTTGCCATAAAACTCCAAAATCTTGGTTTTGCGAATCCGACGACTTCATTCTCTCCACAATGACCAAATTGAACATTCTTACAAATTGTTCTTAATAATTTGGCACATTATTTTGTCTTCATTATCTATACCTGATGATTCTCTTATTCGGTTTATACATGGTGATGTGGCAAGCGAAATTTGTTCCACCATAAGGAGAGGTTTCTTCTCTCACGTATATCGGGATATGCTTCCTATCCACATATTTTTCATCAAAAATGGAGACTCAAGAATTTAGGCTCCATCAGTGGCTCTTGTTGGGGACGTATGCTCCCTGTGAGCATAGCGAGATCTCAGCTATCTCTGGAGGAGCAGATCCTACTTAACTTGATGCAAAAGTGAAAATTAGGTGGCCCCAGGCCCCCCAAAATGAGCACCTCTTTCTCCCTCTATCAAACACCTGATTTTGATCACATAACACTTTTAATCTCACTGCATTACACATGTCATCCTTATGGACAATTCTCATTGCTTCATCAATATGATCTTTGTCATCCAATATATGTTCAACCCTTGAGATGTTATCAGATCCACTATAATCCTTGTTGAATAGAAGATTTTGTTTAGTCATACAAACCTCTAGATTAGTCTTCTTTGTTTGGATACCTTTTTGTTCACAATCTACTCCATCTCTACATTCTGGATATTTCTCCTCACAAAAATGTTTTGAGAATAGCCTATCTTCAAGAAGTACAAACTCTCTCTCACCAAGAGTTTGATCAGCCGGGTCATTTTGAAAATTTTTAGAACTATGCTTCAACACATTCTTTTCATCATGTCTGGTTGATTCCATCTCATCTTTATATGTTTGATGTATTTCGTTCTCATAGGATGAACTAAAAGATATCTCACCCTCTGAATGCACTTCACGAGTTTCATCAACTTTAAAATTAGGACTGCTATCTTTATTATGATGCTGATGGATTCCATTGCATAAAGGATCCTCTTCAAACAATGGATTTGAGAATATAGAGAACTCTGACATAACTTCATTTGCTTCCTTTTCAAACAATGGATTTATGAACATAGAGAATTCAGACATACATTCATGATAATTTTCACTTGGATAATCAAGTGTTTCATTATCAAGACTAATATCGTCATTGACATTATCTTCTGAAACTTCCTCCTGTCTATGCAGTTCTATTTCATCCCCACAATTTGATTCCTAAAAATTATCATCTCCTTCATCTAGTATCTCATGAACATGTGCTGACCCGTCAATCTCCTTACCATGGTGGATTGAGAAAAAATTTGGACCATTCTTCTCAACATATCTTTGGTATTCTATGTCTAATAAGGCTGAAATCTCTTCCACGTTGAGAAGATCCTCTTCTTCATTTTTACATTCACTGATATTTGATACCATACAAGTATCATCATGAAAAGATCCTTCCTCAGACTGTCCAAAAGAGTCTCCTCCATTCTCATCTAAAACCTCACTTGACTCATATGGCACTTCAGTCTTGTATTCATTCTCCTCTACATCCAGTTCTTTATTCATTAGTTTGAGAAAGGTAAGGAACTGATGATCATATAAAAGACCTAGTTCTTGCATTTTGTTGAAAAGATCAGAGGCTGAAGGTCTGCATTCTAAAGGTACTTCTTGACGGATATTAAACATCCTCAAGAAGAATTGTACTGCAGATTCTTCTTCTTGTTTCTCTAAGTTCAAAAATGCGTCCAAAGGGGATATGTAATTTGGATCTTCTTCATCATCACTGTGACTTCCATCAAGCACAAGGCTTTGTTCAATCTGATCATAAGACTCCTCTTCTCTGTCTTCATCATCTTCTTCTAATATCTAAAAAAGAAGCTTTAGATCAGGGTCACCTAATGAGATTCCCAAGTTTTTGACCTTTCTCATTATTTCTTTTTGTGAAGGCATAATTGTTATAGGTATCTTCTGATATATATTTACCATCCTCATGAATAAGTGTACAAAAGACTCCCCTTCAAATCTCTCCAAATTGAAAAATTCATCAAGTAGAGACATACTATAATTCTCTTCCATGCTATAACTTTGGTCTTCAAACTATTCATAATACAAGTCGTCTTCCTCGCTTGCATCATGAAACTCATATAGGAACCATTGTTCAAATTCTTTCCAAGATGGAATACTTTGTGTAGGTAATGATTCATAAGCCTGTCTCGCATTGTCCTTCAATGTTCTGACAAAAAAATTCATCACCTGATCTTCTGCATCGACCTCATAGTCTTCTATGAATGTATAAAATGCATCCAAATGTTGAAGTGCAGATTCATCCCATTCTCCATGAAACTTTGGCACAAGTTGTGAAAGTTTTGGGGATAACTTGCTAGGTTCATAGTCAAACTTGCTGAAATCCAATGGCCTGATGCCATCTGGAATAAAAGGCTTTCTTTCAAATGATCGATACATTTGAAAAACCTATCCACCATCTCCTTCTGAGTCTTCTCCCTCAGTAGAGCTACCAAATGAAAATTGTATTGAATAGAGTCGCCACCTTTTTCAAGGAATGTCTTGATTTGTTGATCTTCTAGGTTCTTACTTCCAACAGAGTTGCTTCCAAACAAACTGATAGAACTACTTTCAGATTCTGGTCTGCAAAATTAGAAATTCTAGGTAACTTCACAATATCTATTGTGAGCAACTCTCCCCAGTAGAGTCACCAATCTGTTGGTTCCCAAAACCGCAGATTGGAAATCCTAGAGCCTACCAACTCTCCAATAGAATTCCAAATCAATTTTGGCCAATGAACGGGAATACCTCAAACTCCCCTGCACTTTAGGCTTCGCTACACCTAGGCGGGTAAACCTTTACTTCAAACTTGATCACTTGGTTTGAAGCTCTTCTATAGCAAATTTAAGCTGGTGAGTTCCTCGGTTGGCAAAAAACCCTTGAACTTGATCAAAATAAGGTTGAATGCTAAATGTTTGAATTAAAATGTTGTGTGATGATTTATTAAGGTTTGTAGGAAGGATTTGATAGATTTTCTGATTTCATATATAAACTCAATATTTCAACAATAATAAGACCAGTGTCTCTACTTATTCGGGCAATAGAGTCAACTTCAATGAAGGTTTACATACAACTTTATAATGTTCAATGCATTTATATTGCTAATCAATTAAATAATCAAGATGCGACAAATCAAATATTTATGCAAGCCTAAATTAGTCCAGATTGAATTTAGGATGCTATTTGACCATATCCACTTATCCGATATTTAAATTGTATATAATATTCAAAATAATAATTACAAAGGACAGTTCATCTGCAGTTTAATTCTCCTTGCCTTTAATAATAAACAAAAGACATTTTATTTTAGTATTAAAATAAAATAGATTTATATTTACAAAATCATATTATAACCCTTATCCCTCCATACAAAATAAAAAAAATGCTTCTATCTTCGAATGTGTTTTTTGTCTCTATATTATTTTACTATTTATATTTTAATACTTAAGGGAATGTGACTTTTCAAACTCGAAAGTCATTTCCTTTTAAAAATAAATCACACCCTTTGGTTTAATAAATCATTGTTTTGGATGCATCGTTGCTTAATCGCACATCTTCCTCTGTTATTTCAAAATGGCACCACTTCATGAATAAAATATTGTGATTATTACTCTTAGTTAGTGCTCTTAGCATTATCATTTCCTCGTAACATTTTCTTGACTTTATATTATTGTTTTAATAATAAAACATCTTCTACACACAAACTCCCAACGGCATCCCTATTTTTGCCATAAAACTCCAAAATCTTGGTTCTGCGAATCCGACGACTTCATTCTCTCCACAATGACCAAATTGAACATTCTTACAAATTGTTCTTAATAATTTGGCACATTATTTTGTCTTCATTATCTATACCTGATGATTCTCTTATTCGGTTCATACATGGTGATGTGGCAAGCAAAATCTGTTCCACCATAAGGAGAGGTTTCTTCTCTCACGTATATTGGGATATGCTTCCTATCCACATATTTTTCATCAAAAATGGAGACTCAAGAATTTAGGCTCCATCACAATGCAAGAAGAAAGCAAAGGAAACTACAGTGTTGAAAGCATAAAATGGGTCCTAGCAACATGGCCTGATGAGGTACCCAAGTACAAAAGAGAGTCTCTATAAAGAGGAGAAATAGAGAAAACCACATGGGAAAAACTCTACTCCAAAAAGAGACAAAAACTAATCTGAAGGACTGAAGAAGCCTCCAAAACTAGGAATGTTCCAAAAAATAGGAACAAGAATGAACATGTAGAACATCACTGAAGCAAGAAGATGCAAACTCTGTCAAGAAGTAATTGTTGATCTGAAGATCCTCCACTGAAATAGAGCATGACCAGGTAGAGAAGACTGTAATCTGTATGAGTGCCCTCAAATGACACTACTCGAATCAGGAGGCAAACAAAGGCAAACAACTGAACTCGAAGATACATATGGTATAAAACACCAAAGATTGAAGAGCTAATCAATCAAAGATGGAAGAGTGCCTATAAAAATAGGAAAGAAAGAGTGTCTATATGGTAAATGATCCATCTCAATGAAATGCATAGGTACCTGGCCATGGCATCTTCCTAGTACATAGGAACAAATACTAAATATATAGCTCACACTATCAAACCAAGGAAGTAGAATAACGATAAGTAGAAACCCCCCATAATGCTGACAAGGGAGAGGTGATAGGTACACTAAAAATAGTGCCAATAAGAACTACATCGTTAAGAACCAAGAACATTGAAGGTGTAGTGAAAGTACAAATACAAAGAAAGAAAACATGAGGTTAATGTCGTGGAAGGAACACTCACTTGATAGAGGTAGATGGAAAACAATGGCAAACATCAAATCCCCCATGGCACTTTATAATGGAGTGCAAGTACAAATAGCACAAACATGTTAAAGATTCCAAGCATGCAATAAAATGGCACTTTATCTCAATGCATGTGCACAAAAGAATGCTACAAAAATGAAGTATACACTGCTCAAAGAAGAGTGAAGGCTGCTGAAACAAAAGAACAACCTAAGAAGAGCCATCCTCTAAAGGGAAGAGATCCCAAGACTTGTAACAACCAAGATATCCACCAAAGTGCAGAAATGCAAAAAAATGAATAAAATATACCTGGAGCATAATCTAGAAAAATGACTCAGAAATAGAAAGCTCTCAGAACAAGATTTCCAACGATATCTCTCTTTCCCAAAATGGAGTTCGGATGCACAATATAGAGCTTTCGGACTGCAAAACTGAACATCTAGCTTTGATAATAAAAAACACCATCAAAAAAGAAAAACTAGAAATTCAAACCTCTAGATCTAGATAGAGCTCAGAACCAGATTTCTGACGATATCTTGTTTTCCCTATTTCGACACTGTATGCTCAAGTTATGAGCAAAAAACCATCAAGTGTTTCAGAGGTCCCAAAATGGTGTCTAGATGTGCTGACGTCATCACTTCATGGGCTTAAAATTAACAGCCAAATGACCGTCGCAGCATATAAGAACCTTGGGGCTAAAATTTTCGGCCCCTAGTCGCCATATGACCAGGGGCTAAAACTACATTCGCCTGGCTTAAATTCGACGGCCAATGGCCATCGTCAGCTAAAAAAAATTATATATTTTGCAAAATTGCATGCGCGCCTCAGGATCTGTGTTAGGCCCTATAGATTTTTGCCTCAATTTGCGTGCCAATTTTTTTTAATCTTGATTTATGCGCTGGATAGTAAAATTTTTATTTCAATTTTCATGCTAAAATAGAGAATTATACCTCAGGAAGTGTGTCAGTCCATACAAATTCTACCTTGGAAAGCGTGCTAAGCTATCTAGTACCAAAAAATGCCCCAAAATGCAAAGTTGTCCAAATTTGACATGTTTTATATCAAAATAGGGGTTTTTGGGTGCTGCAAACTCAACGATGAGATCCGTTTGAGCTCAAAGTGCACCAAAATTTAAGGGGCCCCTAATTTCAATAAAAAACCAAAAAAGGTCCTAATCTAAAATAGATGAATTTCTAATCTCTGAATCCTTCAAACGTGAACAAGCTGTAGCAAATTAGGCTCTGATACCATGTAGGATTTGAGCAATACAAATCCACAAAACCTGAAGATCACCTGGATACAAAAACCTATTACAAGGAAGTAGAGACAAGAAGAGGGCAAGGGTTTCACTCAAAATATGAAGAAAATATCCTCAAATAATGAATGAATAAAATATACAATAGATCATCCTTATAAAGGAGATCGAAAACCTTGAAAGGAAAACCCTAGTGTATGTAATAATTAGTTAAATTATTACAAGACTAATGCATGCAAGTTTATATTTAAAACAACTAGTGCATGAGTTTAGAACACCTAGTGCATGTGTGTTTAAATATAAACAACTAAAGCAAAAGAGTTGACATCTTAAGAAGGGAGTAAAGTTAATTAACATAATTAATACTTTACTCTAACAACTACAACTGATTGATTACTTGGAGAACAAAATGTGAAGATGATCACTGAGCTACTAAGGTATGTGTGGGACATTAGATCATTTATTATATTATCATTGATGTCAACTAGTTTTGACTGTACTTATCATGATAGTTGCAAACACCTGAAGAAGGTAATAATGGTGAACGAATGAGATATTAACATGAAAATGAGATGTATGAGTAAGTTATGAGTATGGTATTCATTGGGTAACTTATTGATGAGTCTATGATAGCATGATAGTGATTTGATTATATTACATGATTTTGTTAAGAATTGAAGATCACGAATGTAAAATTTTATGTGGTCGGTATATGAAGAACTTAGTATACACCAAGTAGAAATAGTGTACACTGAGAAAATGTAGTGTATACCAAGTGTGGTATTAACCAAGCAAGGAAGTCGCTGACACATCACGGTATTGACTGAGTGAAAGAAATAATGTGGAACATGTGATTGTCGACATGAGATGATGAGTTGGACGAATTGGGATGATTTCGAGGATAAAGATAAAGTTTGTTATGAAGATCTATGGCTGAAAAAATTCAAGGTTGATCAGATGATGAAGTTTGAAATGTGTTTTAAGGCACAAGTTCTAAGGAAGGTTAAAGTGGAAAAATCAATGATGGAGATTAAGTGGAAAAACCTATGGCTGAGAAGAAAATGGTTTATCATGTCTATACAAGGAGACAAGAGATTCAAAATGACGTATGTGCATGAGGAGAAGATTGTATTCATGTGAAGATGGTCAGATAGGTTGAAGTGAGAACCGAGTAATTCTGTAGGCTACACCGAGCAACAGAAGGAGATTAACCAAGCATAACAAAGTTGGAGGATAAAAGGAAATTGAAGAGATTGTGATGGCTAGAGGTATATGAGCTTAGCATAGATCTGAATATCTACAAAGGAAATTTTATTCGAATCAGATCATTCACTATTGCATTCTAACCATTGTTGCAGACAAAATATCTTAACCGAGTGGGACTTAACAGTCTTTATTTATTTCTTTGTGACATTCAATGAATGTTGAGTGTTTTCTTGTTGACTCAATTGAATGTATGGTCATGGATAACTCTTAGTGATAAATCCTCTAACAAGGTCACACCTTATAGTGTGTTTTGTAACCTTTAACAAGGTTTTCTCTTAACCAAGCTCACTTCAGAAGAGTGAAAATATTTTGGGTACCGGTCCCAGGTGGCAGTTCCCTCAATAAGGTTTCCACGTTAAAAATCAAGTGTTATATGTGTATAGATGTGATGATTTTTTATTTTACTTTACACATTACATTAAATGGTTTGATCGGTATATACTAGATTATTTTACTGGCATTCAGGAAATGAATTAGAAAGACACAGTCACGTGTTTATCGAGCTATTTAATTTTACTTGTTTAACAATTTTTTTAATACATCTTAGAGTATTTGGGACTGTAGGATAACTATACTTAACTAATTCACCCTCCCACTCAATTATCTAATAGTAACCTCCTTATATGCTCCCTTTGTCTTATCTTTTCTACCTCTCATTGTTCATTTGATCCTCTCTTGTTCTTTACATTAATATTGATTGTCCTATGTACATAACATCATGATGAAAATCCATAATCAAATAGCAAGAAAAAAAAATGAACATCATTTTATTAAAATCTAAAGTAACAAACCAAAAAATAAAACAAATCAATCATTTCAAAGGGGTATATGCACAAAGATGGGGGACCAATAAGATGCCACTTTTCTTTTTGGTCCCCCTTCACGCATAGTGCGTACGCACTAAAGGGCGGCTTGGGCAATCCAAAACAAAGTGCATAAGCCAAATAGGGTGCATGCCAAATAGTGTGTGCACCAAATAGGGCGCACGCGCTTTGTAAAACCCCAAAATTTCCATCCCCTGTGCGCCCTATGCAAAGCCACAAAAGTGTAATCCATATTCTTACATAGTGTGTGCGCCCTATGAAAAACTAGAAAGAGAGAGAGAGATAAGGGATAGAGGGAGGATGATAAGGGGTGGGAGAGAGAGAGAGAGAGAGAGAGTCATTTATACAAATATAACATTTAAGTATAAATTTATTTAATTTCTTATACTTTAAGTTATATTTGTATAAATTATAAAATATAATACTTCTAGGATGTTTGGGATAGTTTCCAGCTTCATAGGAGTTAAGATGTAGATTCTAGATTTTGGGAGTTTTCAAAAAATTCCAAACTTAGCCAAATTTCAAGATTCAGCAAGCCTTCAGCAGGGTTACCTCCCACAATCCATCATGGATTTCTAAGGTCAAACTGAAGCTAGCAAAAGGATTCCCAAAGGGTTTTAACTCGTTTTATCACAAATCACTTGGTTTCGACCCCATCTCTCTCTCTCTCTCTCTCTCTCTCTCTCTCTCTCTCTCTCTCTCTCTCTCTCTCTCTCTCTCTCTCTCTCCATAGGGATGATTGATGGTGGATATTGATTTGATTGGTCTAATATGAGGAAGGATACATCCTGCGAAGACCGATGATGGATTGCTAAACTAGGATTCCTATGACAAGAGACAAGTGGGACAAGAGAGAGAGAGAGAGAGAGAGAGAGAGAGAGAGAGAGAGATGGGGTTGAAACCAAGTGATTTGTGATCAAAACAAGTTAAAACCCTTTGGGAATCATTTTGCCAACTTTAGTTTGACCTTAGAAATCCATGATGAATTGTGGGAGGTAACCCTGCTGAAGGCTTGCTGAATCTTGAAATTTGGCTAAGTCTGAAATTTTTTGAAAACCCCCAAAATCTAGAATCTACATCTTAACACCTATGAATCTGGAACCTATCCCAAACATCTTGGAAGTATTATATTTTATAATTTATACAAATATAACTTAAAGTATAAGAAATTAAATAAATCAAACTTATACTTAAATGTTATACTTCAATAAATCCTCCCACCCCTAAAGTGGAAAATGAGTTTTTTGGGTTGTGCAGCTGTATTATGCAAACACGAGAAAGTATGCCATCCTTGTATGTATAAATCCTCCCTCCCATAAAGTGGGAAATGATTTTTTTTGGTCGTGTCGATGTATTATGCAAACACAGGCAAGTATGTCATCCTTGTTTGTATAAATCCTCCTACCCCTGAAGTGGAAAATGAGTTTTTTTGGTCGTGCGGCTGTATTATGCAAACACAGGCGAGTATGCCATCCTTGCACACACATACACACACACAAACATCACCCTCTCTCTCTCTCTCTCTCTCTCTCTCTCTCTCTCTCTCTCCTTATCACCCTCTCTCTCTCCCCCTCTATCTTTCTCTCTTCCTCTCACTTTGACTATTTCTCATCACTATATAAATCTGTCTTACATAGGGTGCATGCCCTATTGAAATCTATGACTTTCATAGGGCGCACGTGCTATGAAAGTCATAGATTTAAATAGTGCACACGCCCTATAGGGCATGTGCGCTTTGTAAAGCATTTGAATTTACCAATCCTAAGGCTTGGATTTTCCTTGGAGATCCAACCCAAAGGCTTGGACAATTGAAATAGGCTTGAGACGTGTTTTCTAGCAGACATACAAAAAAATGACATCTTTGTTTGTGTGCTCCTTGTCAAGTTTACTCGTGGCTCAAGAATGTAAAAATCAGATGACGTGATATTGCAAATCTCTCTGTTAGCTATCTAAGCATATAATTTATTTTGAATTCTGATTATGTTAAGTTTTTCAACTATAATTTCTTTTGTGTGTATGTCTATTTTTTGTAAAAAACCAACATGCAATATTTTGGGTATAGATTTTGGCTCGTTCATCGAATTTTGCAACAAGTTACATTTTTAGAAACTAGACTCCATTCTACACACTTTAAAAAAAAAAAAAAAATTTGATTTTTGATTAGTTTTAAATGATTTCTAGGGGGAGCACACAAAAATTTCATGTTTTCAGGATGTGTGCACTTTGTAAATTCATCAAAAATTATACATTCATAAAAAAATTACCAAAAAAATCTGGGATAAACTAAGTGGTGTTAGCTAACTTCTCACCAGAGTGATTAAAAAAATTCAAAAAAAAAGTTAACATTTTAGGGGGAGCACACCAGATGCTATGTTATGTTTTTGGACAAAAAATAGGACCACTTTTTGTGCTACCCTTTTTGAGGGCCTTAATCTACACCATTTTCAAAATAAGTTAGTAGTTTAGGAACTAGATTCAAAGTATTACAACTCTTGTTTTTGTCGCATCTTAAAATTTTGAGTCTAACTATCTTCAATTTCTTGTTGAAGTTCAAAGTTTGCTGATTTTAAGAAAAAAGTGGCATCTTATACCCCCTTTTTGGTCCCCCGTCTTTGTGCACTTACTAAAAGAAAAATTGACAAAAAAAATGCAAACTTGATTGCTACCATCCTGGAAATTGATGCCAAACAGTGCAATGGGACCTTCAAACAACTGTAGTGTTACATTTTCTAGGCCATTGGGAATATATTATATAGATTTTCTCATAATGGGTACAGGTTATGGAAACCTAAAACCAACATTGACATTTTCCTCATAACCCATATAGGTTATGAAAAATTAAAGGTTCAAATTAATTCTCCATAACCCATACGGGTTCTTTACAATAGGAACCCAAGGAGAGAGAGAGAGAGAGAGAGAGAGAGAGAGAGAGAGAGAGAGAGAGAGAGAGAGAGAGATATTTATATGTATTTAAAACTATAGATATGCATATATACAAACAAAGACATATATTATATGCATAAATCTATACATAAATTTAGTGTATTCTTAATTTAGTACCATGTGTTTTGATGTATTCATAACCCGTACGTATTCTATAAAACATAAATTGCATTTCTTTACATCTCCAAAACACATACGAGTTTTGAAATTTTTGAAATGTACTTTTTGCTTTTCAAAACCCAGGTGAGTTATGATGCACACAAAAACCCGTACACATTTTAGGCTTGGAAAAAGGGTTAGTAAACAAGCCTAAGGCTTGAAAGCCCATTTTCCCTCCATTTTAGCCCCTTTACACATTTTTTCATCTTCCAACATGAATTCTTTATTTCATCCTCATCAAGTTTACAAATGATCAAGTGGGTATCTCTGAAATTACCACCATAATCTTACACATCTTCTCATCTTTCTAACCATATAAATTTTTCAATTTTTGGACAACATTAACATAGTGAAATTTAATTTTCTTTACTAGTGTCTTGACAAGCCTCACAGACATATGTCTACCATTTTTTAATAACTTTTGATATACTCAACCAATTGCAAAACAAATTACATATTACTATTCTAACCTTGAATCTATACTCTTTTAAAAAAATAAGATTGCATTTTTTATTATTTTGATGCAAGTTATGCTCAACACATGAATAGGTACCAGATTTTCAAGATGCAGTCACTTCAAAAAATCATTAAAAAAAAGTACTCAACAAAAAATTATGAAGAAATACACAACTTCTAGATCTCATTCTTACCTACCACCCTACCAAACGATTTTTCAAAATATTAAATCTAACTATATCTTTTTTGAGCACACAAAAATAGCTATGTTATATTTTCTGAGAAAATTAGGAACATTTTTTCATGCGCAAAGAGTTTGACCCTCTTAATATTATCCATTTTTTAAAAACTTTAGTAGTTTATAAACTAGATTCAAAGTACTACAATTCTTATTCTTTACACATCTTCTAATTTTGGGTGCAAGACCCTCCAATTTCTCTTTGAAGTTCAGGTTTACCTGGTTTCGAAAAAAAAATGTGACCACTTATACCCCCCCTTTTTGCACACCGTCTTGGTGCACTTACCCTATAATTTAACCTTAATCCTAATTATAACCCTAAGCCTAACCATACTTGAAACCTAGTTAACCTGTCTACCATAAATGAAGCTTAACCCTAATCCTAATAGTATTACATATATAGGTAGATAGCACATGCTTTATGTCATTTAACACAATTTTAAAGTTTTGTGTAGATTCATATCGACCTCATATTAGATTTACCTAACCTGAAGCAATATTCTACAAACTTCATCAAATCTAAACATCTTCATGTAATATATTTCCTTCAATAATAGCAACATTCTATTTTTCGTGTCTAGTGTAGTCATATTTACTATAGATAACTTAACTTTCCACTCTACTTAATTATTAGATGCATAATTTTTTATTATTTAATTACATGATGTGCAATGGATGAGTATTCTTATGGTTTAATATTTAAGTAGATGGCACATGCTTTATGTCATTTTATTTGTTTAAAATTGAAATGATTACAATTTAACACTTTCTATTTGTACATAATTCTTACCTTTTAGGTCCATTACATCTTCTTCTTTTTCATCAGGACCAACTCATATGATTATCATTTTTCTATCAAACATGTTGATAAATATGAGCTGAACTTTATTTTATTCTTTATTGAAGAGGTGTATAAATGTGGTTTGTGTACACGTGTATATGTACTTAAATTTTATATGTTAAACCTAGTGTACATTTATTAGATTGCTTTTAAAATTTGTACATAATGTATGCATATCTATAGATAGATATAGTTTCATATATGTGTGTGTGCGTGTAAGTATATATATATATATATATATATATATATATATATATATATATATATATATATATATATATATATATATATATATATATATATATATATATATATATATATATATATATATATATGCACACACACACACACACACGGAGATATATATATATATATATATATGCACACACACACACACACACACACACACACACACATATATATATATATATCATGGCATCAAGCTCGGGTGCACAACCTACAAATTCTTCTGAGCCTAGTGTACAAGGTGGTGGTAGTGAGAAGTCCTCATGTAGATCTACTAGATCTAGACAGGATAGGGAAAAATTATTTGTCGAGACAATTGATAGATTTTTGCATGCTTTAGTGCACCTTGATGCTACCATTTAGACATCCACTACCCTTCCTAATAGGGATAGGGTGAATAGTATTCAAGATGATTTGGTACATATATATGATTGGTGTTTTTTAATCATATAACCCATATGATACTATTAGTATTGATGAATTTTATACATCTCTCTCTCATAGCATTACTAGCGTTGTGAAATGGAGACAGATTGAGATCGAGGTTTCTACAGCTATGGTGAAGACAATGTTTCCTCATTATTGGTATATAGCTCAGGTGAGAGGATATCTTACTACTAGGTGTGATGAACCACTTTTTGCACCCTTTATCTATCCTAGATGGTTGGTTTCTCATCATAGGTAGCCCCAAAAGGATGAGTTACCACTATATATTCTTGCAAATAATTGTTTATAGAATTTCATTTACATTATGAGGTTGATTATGTAGACTTACCCTCCCATGTTGGAGAGGGGAAGGGGTGATTATCTGATGGATTTAGATAACCTGATGCTCCAGATCCCACTAATAAGTGGACAATGGTGAGTCCAAACCTTTCAGTTCTTCCTAAACATTTGGAACTAGACGCTGTAGTGGAGAGTGCAATAGATGACACCATGAGGGATGTCTATTCTAGTATCATGAGTATCATGACACAAGTTCATAAGATGGCATATGATCACAATGGGAGATACATGTTTTATTTTTGTCGGGAGATACATTTACATGATGTATCTTCCAATGATGATCTTTATCAAATAGCATACATACCATCTTTTCTCAAGGTTGTATCTTTGTTCAAGGTGGACCCCTTATGTCACATAAGTGTATATTTATCCAATGATCTAATTTTTTAATATCAAGATATACACATACTGAGTGGGATCCCTCTCCATGAGGTGTCATCATATATCACTCATGTTCTTCATAGACACTCCGCTAGATCAAATTCCCAGGGTGCACAGAGAAAGGAGGATATTGTTGCACATCATATAGCTCCTCAACCAATGGCAGTTGACTAGGATGCACCTCCCCCTAATCAGGCAACACCAATTCCAGCTCGTGGACATTTTCTAGCTTGTTTATGGATCCTCTTGTTGATCCCACCTCAATTTCCTTACACAATTCACAACTCAACAAGATCGAGAGAGCATTACATGCTGCTACAATTTATTTATTTTAATTCTGATTTTAAAAAGTAAATAGATGTATCTAGCTTCCAATATAAATTTAATTTCAATTTGAATATATATATATATATATATATATATATATATATATATATATATATATATATATATATATATATATATATATATATATATATATATATATATATATATATATATATATATATATATGAATACAAGTCTTTTTATGTATAATTTTTAAATATGTAATTTGAAGGTCCCTCCTCTATTTATCCACCCATCATCTACAATTCATAGGGTAGATTCAACATGGTTGAGATGTTCAAGAGCGGGTATGTAACTTTCAATTTAAAAAAATGCATATACACACACACACACATATACATATATACACACACACACATATATATATATGTACATATACATACATACATACATACATAGATGTGTGTGTGTGTGTGTGTGTAGGTATATGTATATGTGTGTGTGTGTATATGTATATATGTGTATCTGTGTATATATATGTATATGTGTGTGTATGTATATTATATATATAGATATAGACATAGACATATATATATATATATCAATTTTAATTAATTTTTACTACATGTACATGTGTGAAACTAAATATATATGTTTGTATGTATCAATTGTATATCTCTAAGACATACATTATGTGCATATGTAGGGATCTGAAGGGCATGGTGCAACATCATGTTATGGATCAAGGCAAGGCCCTAGTTGACTATATATACATACATGCATACATACATACATACATACATACATACATACATACATACATATATATATATATACATACATACATACATACATACATATATATATATACATATATAAGTTGATAAAGGACTGATTTATGTTGATGTTGATTGATTGGACAAGTTTGATCTAGTTGATTGTTGACGTGATTGGATAGTTTGTCTGTTGATGCATGATTTTTTTAAAGTGCAATATTTGAGAAGTCTTCATATTGTATATACTTTGATGTTTGTTTTGTTGTAAGGAACAACTTATTGATGATATGAAAATGATTATGTAAAAATTTATTGCATATTTTAGAATGATTTTACGATTTTTAGGATTTTGAAATATTTGATTTTTTGTGTTTTTTCAGGACTTTTTAGGCTTTTTGAATTTTTGAATTTTTCAAGATCATTATATGATTTTTTTGAATTTTTTCAAGATTTTTTGAGATTTTTTTGAATTTTTTTTAGGACATTTAAGAAATGTACACTTGACCTTGGGATATCAAGTATAATACTTTTTCAAGTGGATGTTGTTGATGTATCCAGGGAGCAGATCTCCCTCTTGGGTTGCTACTTGAAATGCCTCATTATCTAAGGATCTAATAATGGCATAGGGTCCTAACCAGTTGGCTTCAAATTTTCTGGGCTTCTCTTGATTTGTGAGATTTCTCTTATTCTCTTTCAGAACCAAGTCACCCATCTCAAATGTCCTTGGTCTAACTCTTTTTTTGTAACTTCTACGAAGGCAGATATGATAGCCTTGCAAGTGGTTTATTGCATTTTGACTCTTCTCATCCAACAATTCAAGTTCTAATAATCTGGCTACCCTATGGTCTTCATCTGAAATAAAGTTCTTCAGTGATATCCTGAGTGAGGGAAGCTCAACTTCAAGAGGTAAAATTGCTTATGTTCCATATACAAGGGAAAAGGGAATTGTTCCTATTAGAGTCCTTATGCTAGTTTTGTATGCCCATAGTGCAAGACTAAGCTGCAAATGCCAGTCTCAGCCAGTTTCATTGACAACTTTCTTTAAAAAGTTTAGGATTATTTTGTTAGTTGCCTCATCTTGACCATTTGTCTGAGGGTAGTAGAATGATGAGAAGTTTTGTTTGATTTTAAACTTCTCAAAAGATCCTCAACATATTTGTTTTGAAATGGTGATCCATGGTCAATTAGTATGGTTTTTGGAATTCCATATTGATAGATGATATAATTAAGGATAAACATGGATATTTTCTTTCCAGTGATGTTTGTCAGGGGAATGGCCTTTGCCCACTTTGTAAAAGATTTTGTTACTGTGATTATGTACTTGTGATCATTAGAGGAAATGAGTGTAATCTTGTCCATTCGATAAAATCCCCACCTTGAAAAAGGCCATGGTGAAGTAAGGGGTTGGAGCTCTTGAGCTTGTGCATGCATGAGATCTCCATGTCTCTGACATTTTTGGCATCTTTGTACATACTCATGTGCATTTGTCTCTAGAGTTGGCCAATAATATCTCATCCCCAAGACTTTCTTCACTAGGCTATTACCACCCAAGTGGGCCCCATAAAAACCTTCATGTACCTCGTACAAGGCTTTCTTGGATTCTGTGGAAGTAATACATTGTAGGAGTGTACCATCTAGACCTTTTATATATAGAGTATTAGCAAGAAGGTTATATCTAGAGGCTTTCCAGATAAGAGACTTCTTTTGGTTTCTAGACAAGTCAAGTGGAAGGTTATTTTCTTGGAGGTAAGCATATATGTATTTGTACTAGGGAGACTTGGGCCAAAAAGGACACATATTGATTCTTTTATGGATTCTTCACATCGGGTTCACCAAACGAAGGAGAGGAAAAATGGGAAAACATGCATGCTAAGGCAACCATCAAACCATAAATGCATACAAAAAAAACATACTATCCTAACATTAGAGCCATGAAAGGGAAATGCATAAAAGATTGAAAACAAGTCAATAAAAAACTCCCTTCAACTCACTCCAATGCCTTTCTTTCTTCTCAAAATGTTTATATGGTGCTCTCATTATGATAAAATACACCTATAACATGAAAGCAAGAAATTGACAATAATGACGAGAAGATTCGAAAGATGATGGTTAACAAAAATGAGAGAATTGAATCCAATTTATAGAAAAATTGGAATGGATTGGATGGCCAAGTTTGAGTTGGTTTTTGGGAAATCAACGGATGAGATTAAATGAGAGGACAAGTTAAGTGATGATAAATTGGAAATTTCCTTTCCAAGTGGAGGACAAAATATAAATAAAAGAGTTAAGTGCACTAAATATTAGAAATATTTATTTTCAACACAATTATGTCATTTGTATAAGAGGATTCAAAATTAGAAAAAGTCATGAAAAGGATTTAAAATTGGAAAAATTCATAATTATGACATTTTTGACAATTGAAAGAGTTTTAATCAGAAAATGTCATAAATTAGAAAGAAATGTTAAAAGGGAAGGTGTAAGAAAATGGAGGCTAAAATCTAGGGAGTGGAAGCTATTCAATAGGGATTTCATCCCATGTGGAAAAGTGAGGTAATATTTAATTTTAAAAATTATTTATTCCTCACAAATAGAAAATAGCATTTATGAAATTAGAAGTCCCATAAATCATGAATTGGACAATAAATTAATTATGAGACCGTGGGTAAAAGGTATAAATAAATAAAATTTATTTATCAAAGCTTAGGAATTAAAGGAATAGGGGATAAATTACTGGTTATCTACCCCTAGAAGGATGAATTAATTGACATGATCATTTAATCGAATAGGAAATGACATAAATTAAAGGATGAACATTAGTAATTAATTAAACAATTTACATTATTTAATTAATAAAAGAATGACACAATATTGTTGAATGATGGAGATCAAACACACAATATAGAGGACATGTTAAAAATGGGGGCCATAGGCGTGGACCATTTTTTAGTGTCTACACTTAGCTCCTCTAAAATCTAAATCAATCAGTCCAACCACGGAAAAGAACTAAGCTAGCTCAGACATACTATCTGAGAAATCTTCTTGACCCCCATGATTTTTTGAAGGTTAAAGAGGAGAGTTGAAATCACCACCAATCATCCAGAATCCTTTTTTTTTTTAATATCGACTTCCAATTCATTCCATAGCTTTGTCCTCCCTATTATGGTATTAGGAGCATATATGTTCATTGAGTTCCATCTTTTAGAAGAGTTGGTATCCTCTATTTGGAGAATAATGCTATATCTATTAACTAAGATAGTATGGCCATTGAGAATTAAAGGGTTCCATAAGATATACCCTCATATGCCCCTTCCAAATCAAAAGCCACAAAATAGGTCTAACATGCCAAATATTTTTAAGTACTTTGCCAAAAACTTCTTTTTTTCATTTTAGTTTCTTGAATCAACACAATATCAACTATATTTTCAATGAGACAACACTTGAGAAAATGTTGTTTAGCATGGCTATTAAGTCCTCTTAAGTTCCATGAAATAATCTTTATAAAAAATAGGGAGAGAAAAACCATGTTCACCACCTAAGAGATTTCTCATAGGTCGTATCTTTTTGTTCTTCACTAATGAAACATCTTCCAAAGTTTTTTGTTTTCCGTTTGCAACATCTCTAGTTGTTACTTTGTTTCTTGAATCTTTTTGGGAAGGTCTGCCACTTTACTATTTGCCCCTACATCTTCTTTCTTTTTCTTTTTTTTTTTCTAAAAACTTGAGTCTAGTCCCCTTCAAGGTAAATTACTTTAGAAGGAGAAGTGAAACCAAGAAGGGATAGAGAATATTTTAGAATTTTTCTCTCTTTGGTCTTATCAACTATCTTTAGAACTTTCTTCTCCACATCTGAGGAGAGGAAGATCTTGCCTTCTTCCATATTCTAGAGAAAACAAACCTCAACCTTTTGTTCCCAATACTTCGTAGGGATTTTAACTTGAGGAACAGGGATGGAAAAGGAAGGATTCAAACCAGGAGAATGGAAAGCCTACTTCTTTTCCTGTGGAAATTTAGCATCATCATATGTATGTTTTGTTAGACTCATTGCTTTTTTGTTGGTATTGATTACCATTGATGTCAAAACCTCCATACCGACACTCTAGCAGTATTGCTTAGCTGTTGGTAGTTGTGGGTATATATTGTTGGTTATCTGTATCGGTTCAGGAGTTATGGTTGTGCTTAGGGCTAGATTCATTGTGAACATTTTGGTGTCCCTTGGTGCTTCAGGGAAACTGTATGTAGTGTTCCACTCATGGCTCATATGTTTTGATGCACTTGTGTTTTGGTGTTTAGTTGTATCAATTTATGGTGATTGTGATGGTTATGGTGTTTCAACTGCCAACTAAGAAGTTGTGCAGTTCATCAGATATTTTTGGTACATCGATTACAATGTATCATAAGGATTCTTCTATCAGTGATATCAATTACTTCATGATTCCATCTTTTGGTCTTGGTTGTGGTAGTTCTTGGAAAATGTAATTTGCATTGTAATTCTTAAGTGTGACCTATTTGTGGGTCCTGTTTTAGCGTGTTGATAACAACTCAAGTGTATCCTATATTTAGGATTGATGTTATGTATTAAATGTAATTTTAATTTCTATAGCATTGGGGTTTCCACACGTTTAGTGTGAAGTTGACATATGTATGGTCAGATACCAATATAAATAAAGAACCTTTCATAGTCAGGAGTGAGGAATATGGAAAGTGTGGTGAATGTGGTGAAAAGTATAGTGTGAACTTGTGGCAGTGATGTACATGTGAGAAGTGATATCTAAGGTGACATATTGAAGATATAGATAGAGCTTACATACTGATTGCAGTGGATCAGGTTGTTGGTGATCTACTGGTGGTTTTGGTAATAGAGTTTAGTTGTTGAACTGTTCATGCATATTTAGATACAATTTATCAATTTATGTTTCTGTTATATCTATATTGATATCTCAGTTGTATAAGGGTAGTTATCCCAATTAGTAGTGATTTGGCCTACTGTGAGCATAACCAGAAGTGAGCCTCTGTAAAAATCACCTTAACCAGTGTCACCCTAATGGGTATTTTCATTTCATGAGAATTAGCTTCTTTGTAGTTTATTTTTTCCACAAAGCTCTTGGTGTTCTCTATGTTAGTGTTTCTATGCTTCACGTGTTTACCTTTTTTACAGACCTTTAATGTTCTTAACCAATAGATCAAAAGTTGTTATTGTTTTTGTTTATTAGTTTACCGAAAAAAGAAAACGTTTCATAAAGTGTTATGGTTGTGCATAGGGTTGGATTCGATATGAACATTTTGGTGTCCCTTGGTGCTTCAGGAAAAGTTTATGTAGTGTTCCACTCATGGCTCATATGTTTTGGTGCACTTGTGTACTTTTGGTGTTTAGTTGTATCAATTTCTAGTGAATGTGTTGGTTACAATGTTTCGACTGGTAACTGAGAAGTTGTGCAGTTCATCAGATGTTTTTGGTATATCGATTACAGCGTATCATGAGGATTTTTCTATCGATGATATCAGTTACTTCATGATTCCATCTTTTGGTCTTGGTTGTGGTAGTTCTTGGAAAATGTAATTTGCATTGTAATTCTTAAGTGTGACCTATTTGTGGGTCATGTTGTAGTGTGTTGATAACAACTCAAGTGTATCCTAGATTTAGGATCGATGTTATGTATTAAATGTAATTGTAATTTCTATAGTATTGGGATTGTCACATGTTTGGTGTGAAGTCAACATATGTATGGTCGAATACCAATATAAATAAAGAAGAACCTTTAATATTTGAGTGTGAGGAATATGGAAAGTGTGGTGAATGTGGTGAAAAGTATAGTGCAAACTTGTGACAGTGATGTACATGTGAGGAGTGATATCTAAGGCAGCGGATTGAAGATCTAGATAGAGCTTACATACTGATAGAAGTGGATCAGGTTGTTGGTGATCTACTAGTGGTTTTGGTGATAGAGTTTAATTATTGAATTGTTCATACATATTCAAATACAATTTTATCAATTTATGTTTTTTTATGCCGTAGGCATTTCCCTATGAAAAGGTTCAAGTAAAAATTATCATCCTACGATTGTACATCCTCTACACAGAGTGAATACCATTGAAGTTATCTGAAACATTGAATTTTTGATTAGCCACTTTACAGGTGAATTTTAGATATTTTGTCTTGTTCACTCTGTGGAAATAGGTGGCTGGTTGAGACGCTGACATATTTGCATCGTCTTTCTATTCCGCCTGAACGCCCAAACAAGATAGGTACTTAAAACATCGGGCTTGCCTTCACAGCTGAACATTGGGAACCCTAAAATCTCATCAAACCGCTTGAAATCGCCGTTGGCACCTCTTTTGCCGCTGTTGTTACTCCTTTTTGGGGTTTCCCTAAAAGAGCGCAGGCGTAGTGAATAAGGTCTGCCAGAGATGGATCAGAATGCATCACCACATTACCATATAATCAGGAGCACAGAATGTTGAATGTTTGCCAAGCCATGTTTTCAAGAACAACATCCAGGACTCCTACAACAACCTCCGCCCAAACTCTTGAAACATCTCGAAATACTCTGTCAGGTCACTTTGGCTGATGAGTTATTTTAGAATCCCATCTATAGTGTTTCCTTGCTCTGAATTTTGATTCTTGATCATCGGGGCTCCCATACACTTTTCAGTGTCAACTCTCAAGGCTTTCAAAGATTCTTGAAAGATTTCCAAAGAAGATTTCGTTATTGGTTCTCTGCTCCTTGCATGCACACCTTGCCACTGCCTGGCTAGTGCACTTACTACTTCGCTTACCGAATGCCTCAACGATGGTCTCATGGCAGTGCCATGATTGCAGATATGTTGCAAGATGTGAATGCATCGACGAGGCAGCGAATTGTTCACAAAATGCTGCAACAAAATTATGGTCTCTATGAATGTCGCGGTGAAGAATTAGCACAAAATAAATTTGTTTCAAATATTTTAAAGAAAAAACTCATTTGCAAGTGCAATTAGCTGGTGTGAGGCCAGAGTCCACAATCATTTCCTATGCACTCCTCTCTGTCTGCGTGTGCAAAACAGTAAGGTGGAACACAAAAATGAGGGATGGAAGTGCTCTGTTGGATATATTTGCAAAATGTGGAAAGCATACAATGCGTGAATGACAATTTTAATTGCCCAAAACAAATGACATCTCATGGAACGCAGCGTTTGTAGCTGCACAAAAGTACACAAACCTGGGAACTTTTGAACAGGGTTTGGATGTCCTCCAGAAGTTATACAGATGTGGGCAATGGATCTGCACATAAGGAATTTGGTAACAAGTTTTTAAAACTTTCATCAAATGAAATCGACAGGTTTTAATGTTGTTCCTTGCATCTATGCTACTATTGTTGCTACTTATGTGTTTACACAAAGCTCTGAAACAGAGCATGGATGCTCAGTAACATGTGTGCAAAGAGTGCTATCACAGGAAATAAAATAATTACAGGTTACACATAATATGGATTTGTTGATCTATGGCTACCATTGCAGAAAATGGAAGAAGAAACAGGGCACGGCGGCTTTTGGGGTTTTTACTCAATGTGAAGCCATAGATATGGAGCAGCATATAAACCCCCTTAACCCCTTCCTAGTGTGTAGATATGGGGCAGCATATAAACCCCCTCAACATGATTTTGCTCCTTCTGTAAAAGCCCTCGCGTCTCCCGTCCACAGATTGTCCCCTGAATCAAATAATTCTCTATGTACTTTGTAGCCCTGCATACGAAACAACGATGTATCATGTACTGAAATTTCCAAAAGAAATGCTTTATGAAATTCCCCTATTTTTTAATCTTTGCCTATCCGCGTTTAAGTTTCCATTTCCACCTGAATCTAGACACAAAATAAAAACAAAACTAGTAAATTATTGAAATTTAGAGTTCCTAAATTGAGAATTTTTGAGATATTACCAAGTAAAAGGGTGCAGCTGCTACAACTTTTGCTAGATTTGAAGCATTTGTCGGTGAAAGGTTGTTAACTGCGGCATTGATGAGCTGCCCAGAGCCTGTTACGAGGATAATGTATCTCAAAAAGCATCGTCAACCACGAGAAAATGAGTTTGTAGAACTTTTTCAGAACCTCCTGAACCACAGGGAAGAAAAAATAGTAGATATAAGTTTGTTTAAACCATTTTATTCTTTTATGGTGCCCTGCCACAAAAATGTATGAAAGGAGGCTAAACAAGATAGCATTCACGATTGCCAAGCCGCTTATCATCCTCTCTTCCGCTCGCAAGGGTTGGATAAACGCTTAATATTCCATGCGAGCTTCTCATTCAACAAATCTATCTCCACCCGACCCGGAACCAGCTTCAGTCGACTAAAGACCGATAGGGGATTCAAAGATAGAATTAGCAGCATTTATCCCCGTAGCGGCATAGCTTCTTCCGAGCGAGCCCTATCAATGTGAAATGGATAAATCGATGTGCCAGAGGGTTCACACAAGGCTGGGAGACAGGTGCCCATTAGTAGTATTGAAACCAATTAAGGACATGGCTCACCTGCATGTAAAAAGAAATGCCAACTGTTAATGCCATCTGATAAAATGGTAACCCCAAGACCCTCTACTCAAACGACAGCCCTAACACATCGATCTTTGCCCACCTCTTGCCAAAACAAACCAACTGTTTATTTTTTGACTTTGCAGGTTTCAACCGCACATCATGGCTTTAAAACTTGGCTCATTTGTGATTTTTATATTTCTTTTATTTATACATATAACTTAAAATAGTTAATTATATATTAAACAATCTTTAAATATTATTTTTCATTTTTAAGATTGCAATAGTTATTAAATTATGGTATATAATAAATATAATATGTAAATAATAAATTACTTGTTTAAAATTTGTAATTTTATAATTTATATTTATATTATATTATAATTATAACATATATAAATAATAAATATAATTTATAAATAATTTATTTTTTATTTGAAATGTTTAAATATCATTTTAGTTTTAAAAATTAGTTAATTTTAAATTATAATACATATTAATAGAAAATTAGTTAATTTTTTTTTTTAAATAAGCTATGTCTAGGGGTCAGTTTCCTTTATATTGCCGAAAATAGAACTTACATATGATGTAGGCGATATCTCTCCCTTTACAAAACAAGTTACAAATCAAGCTAGGCTACCTGACTCAATGATAAAGATACTCAATCCCTTTGCCAATTGAAATCAGCCTAGTTGTTACTTCCACTGAGAATAGTTTATCATTAGCTTGACATAAGGCCTCAAACTTGCTCATATCATACTCCTTCACGATGCACGTCTTGTACAATGCCTAGGCCTTCTTCATAAGCTTCTTCTTCCCTTCAGCTTCCAGACAAAAAAGACCCAGAATACCACCACCAGAGAGGTTGGTGTCTATCAAATCCAAAGCATGAGTCACCTCCAAGTATATCTCTTCTGCAATCATTCTGCGTATCATGCCATTTGCAGTCACCGGATGGTCCAGGACTTGGATGATGGGCTGAAAGAGATCAAATATGAGCTTTCCATCGTGAATGTGGCCTCCTGCCCAATATTTGACCCCCAGTAATACTATCATGATCACCTTCTCTTGTTCGTTGGCGTGTTTGAAAATCCAGTTGAGTTGCTCTTCCGATGTCTCCACCAACGCCTCCTCTTGTTTGCACCTGCAATTAATGCCCATGAAACTCACCATTTGTTGTTGTGAATTTGGTGAAGACGCGGTTCCTTAAAATGTGCTCAGGAATGTCCTGCCTCTATTCCGGTCCTGCAGAAATCTCTAAAGCGAATACGAAGGACTGAAGCAGAGTGGTCGAGGGTCATGTGACTAGTACTAGTTAATTTTAAATTATAATACATAATAAATATTTTTTATAATTAATTTATTGTCTATTTAAAATTTATAAATATTATTTTAATTTTAAAAAAATATTTAATTTTAAATTATAATACATAATAAATATATTTATAATTAATTTATTCTCTATTTTAGAAACATAGTGCTCCCCATTCCCTCGTACTTAACCTTTGGAACTTGTGACTTCATTGAATTCATATTAAATCTTCTGGGAACAACAATTTATTTTCCTTGTAGCATTTGCAAATCTATTTTTCAGATAAATTAAACAACTACGACAACTGACAAAGCCTCACTATTAGGCCCGACAGTTCATGTTGAAGGAAGGTGTGTTGCCATGCGTGAGTGACACAGTGGTAGAGGCCATCTTCAGGCATAGAGAATGGATACATGTGGATGGAGATGCCACATGTGGGCATTTATCAAGTGTGTTTTGTTTATCTTAGGGATGCATCTAGATGTCTACAAGGCATTTGTCCCTCTCATACATGTGGACACTCTTGATGACATGGTGACCAAGTTTCCCAGAGCTACATTTGGTAATGTGTTTGCTGGCTTAATGGAGGAACAGGTGAAGGTGAAGGGCTTTTGTACTGCCACTAAAGTAGTGCAAAGTGGTGGTCAAGAGAAATTTAGAAGTAATCAAGCGTTCACAAAATATGATTGTTAAATGTTGGATTGTGGTCTTCCTCGCGGTTGGGATGAAAGATATTAGGTAAAAGGTTAGAGGGAGATAAATTGTATTGTATGGATCAAATTGGGGTTGATTTTTTATTTATATGAATTAAAGCATTGCACCCATTCAAAAATAAAAGAAACATGGAACCCTTGTGCTAGCTATTTTTATTAGAGAATGAAAACCTAATCTGAGGGGTGTGATGGGCTGTATTTTTTGTGGAGAATGTGAACATACTATTGAAATGTTTGTTTCAATCCTATAATTTCAAGGAGATAGAGAGAGGTGACAAATAGTCTATTTGATTGATCATAATTGTTCATTATAGTATTATATGCAAACATATTGCTGAAATATTTGTTTCACGAAATCATTTTGAGAATTTGATGGCCTATTTGTTTAAATAAATTTGTACAATACATGAGGTAAACTAGTAGGTCATTTAGCAAAGTATGTTGTTTGTGGAACAAAGGTATCAATGGAGAAATGATAGATTCTTATCAACTATGAATCCACTTATAAGGATCCAAACAAGACTGAATCAAAACCTTTGAATCAAGAAGATAATCACATTTCATTACCAAATAGGCTCATGTTATATTTACATGAGAGAGAGAGAGAGAGAGAGAGAGAGAGAGAGAGAGAGAGAGAGATCAAATCAATTTCACATGGTATATGTGTCGCATTTTTTATTGCTTTTATCAAGTCTTTTGTAATTTTAATTAATATTGTTGCCGTGTGTATTTCCATTCTATCAATGCATGTCTTCAAATATGGTGAAATACCTCATGTTGGTCATCGCTCTTCTTTAGCTGAGTTAAAGTCAACGCAACCTTTCTAAGCTTCTTCACATAGTCGATGAGGGAATCAATATTAGGCATGGTGGGTGAGGGCATTTTTTCATGAGTCTTATTTCAAATTTGGCCAATCATTTATGTTATAGGATGTCCCACTACACTTCTAAGCTTTGTTAGATGTCGCAACTATTGTTGTGAATCATTGAACATGAATTATTGTTATCCTTGTGAGATCATAGGTCTCCCCCCAACTGTCTCATATCTTTAGAAGTTTAATTGACAATACAAATGTTTGGATCTATTGATTGATCGTCACTATTTATTTCATTTGACAGTTTTCTGCGAAGAAGAGGGATATGGAAGGGAGAGAGAAAGATAGAAATAGAGATGAATATAGAATGAGAGGATGTGAGACAAATAGATAGAGAAATACAGATAGATCAATAGACAAATGAGGAGATATAGAGATGATGAGAGGTAGAGATGGACAAAGGAATAGATACTTAGTTGATCTTTCGTACCTCTATGGCGTACCCATTGCACACTAAGGTGTGATTGCTAGTTATATCTATATTGATATCTCAGTTGTATAAGGGTAGTTAGCCTGACTGGCACTAAGTCGGCCTACTATGAGCATAACTAGAGGTGAGCCTCTATAAAAATCATCTTAACTAGTGTCACTCTAATGGGTATTTTCATTTCATGAGAATTAGCTTCTTTGTGGTTTTTCCCAATTTATTTTTTCCACGAAGCTCTTGGTGTTCTCTGTGTCAATGTTTCTATGCTTCACGTGTTTACATTTTCTGCAAATGTTTAATATTCTAACCAATAGATCAGAAGTTGTTATTGTTGTTGTTTATTAGTTTACCCATTGATTGATCGTCACTATTTATTTTATTTGACAGTTTTCTGTGAAGAAGAGGGATATGGAAGGGAGAAAGAAAGATAGAAATAGAGATGAATATAGAATGAGAGGATGTGAGACAAATAGATAGAGAAATACAGATAGATCAATAGACAAATGAGGAGATATAGAGATGATGAGAGGGAGAGATGGACAAAGGAATAGATACTTAGTTGATCCTTCGTACCTCTACGGCGTACCCATTGCACACTAAGGTGTGATTGCTAGTTATATCTATATTGATATCTCAGTTGTATAAGGGTAGTTAGCCCGACTGGCACTGAGTCGGCCTACTGTGAGCATAACCAGAGGTGAGCCTCTGTAAAAATCATCTTAACCAGTGTCACTCTAATGGGTATTTTCATTTCATGAGAATTAGCTTCTTTGTGGTTTTTCCCAATTCCACGAAGCTCTTGGTGTTCTTTGTGTCAGTGTTTATATGCTTCACGTGTTCACATTTTCTGCAAATGTTTAATATTCTAACCAATAGATCAGAAGTTGTTATTGTTGTTGTTTATTAGTTTGCTGATAGAGAAAAAGTTTCATAAAGTGTGTGGGAATAACTGATTCTCCACCCCCCCCCCCCCCCCCCCCTCAGTTATTCGGCATGTTCAACAAGTTTAGAGAAAACATCCTAAAGAACACCCATATCATGTTCCAAGTCTTGAGCTCAAGGGTCTTTCTCCTCTTTGTTATGATTAGAAGCCACATCAAAGATCTTCACATGCATAGCTGAGACCCCATCAATGGGATTAACTACTTGTTGAGAAGATTCTAAGGACTCGCTTTGTTCAATCAATTTGGTAGATCCTTGAATCTTAGTGCCTTCTACAGACTTGTTCCCTAAATTACGATTCTATTTTTCACTATTTAAATCTCAAATCTTAGCACTTACTTCAGACGTGGTGTTTTCTAATTCATGATGCAGTTCTCCACTTCATGTAACCATTTCCGCTCTTTTTATCTTGTTGTTCAACAATTTGTTAATGATTCTTTTCTTGCTCATGTTGATGATTCTCTTCTATCTCCCAATGAGAGGAGTGTTGGATCTATTTTCCCATAGCAACCTCACTTCTACCCATGATAGGTTTTTTATAGGCCACACTGAGGTGGCCAAACTTGTTATTGTTATGGTAGAATAAACTAGCATTCTCATAAATAATGGATTGATTACATCTCCCAAATTTTGATCTTAGCGTAATAGAGGTAGGAAGGGCCTTATTCACCTCTACATTAACATAGATTCTAGCAAAGATCAGTCTTGATCTCTGCATGGTTACTTTATCAACTGCCAAGAGGGTACCAAATGAATCAATTATACCCTTGAAAATATTATAATCCCAGAACTCCACATGAAGGCTTGGAAGATGGACCCATGTCAGAGCAACTACCCCCAAATCTTTTGTTGCGTTAAACTTGGCTTCCATTTGCACAAGGAAAGAAAATTATTTAAACCTTTACCAAAGACCCAAGGATCCCCCCTTATAACTTTGATAAGATCCTCATAGTCTTCAAAGTTAAAAAGGAATAGATTGTTAGCCATAGCAGTAATGGTAACACAACCCTTAAGCTTCCATTGTGAATCTGCCCATCTAACCTGGTCTACATTTGGACGAAAGGCACGGAAGTTACCTATTAGGCTGACTTTCATGTCTTCCAATCGAAACTCCATTATTTCGTCAGTTATAATAACTTCTGGACCAAATTTTGAACAAAAAACTAAACTCTTTCTAAAATCTATCCTCATGTTTATACTCTTAGGGGTATTATTTTTTACCAACTTTGCAACAAACAAGGTCACCTCCTCCTGAACAAAGAAAGAATCCAACCCTTGGTTTGACGATTCTTGAGCTACACATTCGACAAAGTCAAGGCCCACAATAGAGGATGACACAACCTACACAAAAGGTACAACATCTGTTAGATTGGGAAGAGGGGCCGATAGAGGCCCTCCTGTAGTGACACCCATAGGTGTGAGAGAACAAGGAATTTGAATTTCTTATAAGGTAGGAAATATCAAAGCTCTAGAATGGATTCTCATTGTAGTTTTATTAATGACTATAATATATACAATTAGCATATAAAAAAGAGATCAAAGTTTGAATAAAATTACATCATTTATCAATATATTAATATCTTCCAATGAAAATAAAATAAATGATATATAATAATTTTACAATTTCCAACATCTATTAATAATATTTTTTATCATTATATATGTACATGAATAAATCTACATACCTTATTTATCAATTACATATATTTATTAAATTAAATTTTAAAATTATCATTATACATTTTTTTAAATAACAAACTCTCTTGAAAATATTTTACTCATTCTAACTTAGAATTTTCATTAATAATAGGCTATCTAACAAATATGTTATTGTTTCTAACTCATTATTTATTTTTATTATTTTTTTACGAAGGATTTTTCAGACATTCTAAGTTATAATTTTTCTTTTTTAGTAAACTATTTAACAAATGTTTTATTGTTTCCTTTACGATGTTTATTAAATAAACAAACATCGTCACCTATCTAGCAAATATAGTCGATGCTGATGCCCGTCTTAAACTAAACGGCAATGCAATGGTGAAGAACAGCCCGCCACTTCACAATATTTTCTTCTTGCATGGCTGACCTTCGAATTTAAAGACTTATTTGCGTGTGAACGTGGCTACGCATTTTGCATGTACGCAGAGGAATTTGAGTCCATTACTCACGATTTATCATATGGGTATTATAATCTGTGTATCCTTTTCTTTATTATTGTTATTTTCGATCTTTCTTTTCTGAATTCGATTGTGTTCAATATTTTTTATATCGACGTTTCGAATCACATTCTGTAATCTATCATCAGAATGAAAAATCATAAGAAAGCACAAAGAAATATGAAATAATAGATTACAAAGAAGTGTGATTCAAAACGCTGATACAAAATATTCAACACAATCAAATTCAAAAACATTGATACAAATATCCAGCCTATACAACCATTGTCATTGTTTATTTCCATCTTTGGGATACATTTGGTGAATAAGATACAACTGCAATTCTTTAGCTTTTTAAATGGATAGAACTTTAAACACCTTGTGTGTATGAGGTGATAGCCCGATTAATAAGCTGCCATTTCAGTAGCTTAACAGGTTGCATATTCAAATCTTTTGGTTGTCAGACTTAGCTTAGAGAGTGCAAGATAAGCTGTGACGATTTCTTGTGTGATTCTGAGGCCTTCACTAAGACATGCACACGATCTTACAAACAATGAAGCTTATACAGCTGCAATATTCTCAAATATTCAAAGGCGTCATCTTCAATTGGGTGTCATGCAGGCGTCATCTTCAATTGGGTGTCATGCTGTCTTCATATTCTTGTTGGTGCTCCTTTTTTTTGCTCGACTGATTTTACTTGTATCCCTCATGGCAATACGATTCCCATGAAGTTGTTACAGTTGAATCTTCTACTAATGGTTAGTGGTTTTACTTGTATCATGGGAATGTAATTGTGTACTATATCAGTTTCTGGATTCGATTGTGTAGATTTTTTTTTTGGTGATGGTTAAAAAAACTCTACACAATCTAATCTAGAAATCCAGAAACTGATATAGTATATACATGGATTGTGGAAATCTAATAGATTTTAATACAATTGTGGTTATCCAGCTAACTAAAAAACAACTTATATAAGTAGAACTTTCGAAAAAAACTTGTCTATTTCATATGAATTGCTTTTTAGTTGGTTGTATAGACCATTTCCAATTTTCATGAAAGAGACCTAAATAGTTGTACAAGATCAATTGTTGCACACGTACTTGTACTTGCAATATTCAATCTTATCCGATTGTACTTATAATATTCATTCTCATCATATATTTATAATATATTATAAATAAATAATCTATGTATAAATCAAAAAATAATCAATTGTTGGTCAAACTAGACCCATACTCGAATACATAAGAACCTGTAAATGTTATTAAAAACATAAATGTATTCATTAACAAGTGAAATAAATACTTTTTGTTTATAATAATATCATAAATATCCACTATAAGCCTGTCATTTACAAAATAAGATGCTCATTTGATAAAGTAAGATGCTCAATTTGACAAGTTATTGTTATCATAGGACAAATATTAATGTTATGTGCAACTATTGGGGTAGTAATGTATATATACATTGAAGTATTATACATTAATAATTTGTCCTATCACAAATATAAACGTTAAGCACAAAAAATGTCTAGTATTTTTCCATAAAATGTGAAGGATTGTAAAAGGTTCTCCTCTTCAACTCTTCATCCAATTGTGTTGAATATAAATTGTATTTTATATTATAATGCATTATTTGTATAACAAATTATTTTTTGTGTTCAACTATTGGTCTATTTGTGTTGGATATAAAAGTTAGAGATTAGAAAATAGTTGAGGTTACTAATAGGTATTTGGTCCAATCAAATTTGCATATGAATTTATATTTTAAATAAAAATATGACTAGGACACTTCATTCTACATGTGCTATTTCAAACAAGTTGCATGATAAGTCATACCTCCAAACCTTAGTTGTAAGTAGATAAATGTCTATTATACATTTCCAGAAAAATAGACTTCTTACAATATTCTATGTAACAGCTACATGTAGATCAAGTTAGCCCACACCACTACTGGTTCCTCTCCCTTGTAGGCCAAGTCAATGCGGTATGAAGGCATATAAACAATTTAATATAAGAAAATACAACCCCGTCAGTATATAGATTTGCCTTATGGCTTGATAAAGAGCTAAAAGTGTTTAGTCTACCTTAATTCAAAAAAATTATCTTATAAAACTTCAAAATCAAGTTTTTTAATTAAAGATTCAACGTCATTAATTCTTGAACTATATTTACCTCAGACTTTTATATATTAATCTAAATATTGGGTCTAGCCTTTTATCAATCAAAAAAACATGGTTTTATGAAATCGGTTCAAATAGTTCTAATATTGCAAGTTACATTATTTATTGTAATCATAAAAGGTCGGTACAAATTCCATATTCTGTATACTTGGGAAAAAAACTTAGATATTGCAGTTATCGACAGATGCTCTCGCTAGGGTAGAGAAAAAAAGATCATTGCTACACTACAAAGGTTCATCGCTACAGTAAACGGACCAAATAATGCAAAAATGTCATTTCAATTCTAACTAGCACATTATAAAAAGTAAGAATTTGAACTCTAAGTTTTCAAACTAAAATGAAGTCCCTAAAAGATGTGCACTAAACCAGGTCACTACCACCAAAATGATGACCGAAGATGAGGGCCCCAAGAGCCTAATCTCCCAGAATTTTGACATCATATATGATGAACAAAACTGCTATAAGGATTTCACATCCGTAACGAGTTACCTAGAATCTATAAACGACTTACGCATGTAATTGCCACCTTGAGTGTTGATTTCCAGGTTTTCCATTATTAATAGATTTCAAATATATTTTCCAATTAGTAGATTAAATTTTGGTGAAATTCTATCCAAATTATCTATTAAATCTCAGGTATACTGTAGTTAACAATGGCCTTTCCAGTGCCAAAATTGCTTTGCACAAGGTAACATGGCGTAATTGGTGTTTTGGTTCATAGGAGTGCAAATCCAAAGCGATCTTATGAGATACAGGGTTGAACCTCAGTTAAATATTCTGTCAGATCTCCCTTTCCCTTCTTGGAATTTGAATATCTTATCTGCGAGTACATGGAACCCTTAGCAAAGCAATCTTGTAAGGCATCTCCTATTCTATATTGGAATCTTGTAAGGCATCTCCTATTCTATATTTCTCCAATGCTTGGACCCAGGTACCCCGGCCTTGAATCCCATCTGCAAGGTCTCCAATGCCTTCAATCTTGTATCATCTCTCTTCCCAAACTCTTCCTCTTTCACTGCTCTGTGTGCTTTTCTTGGCTTGGTCCTGGGCCCAGTCACTAACAAGATGACCTCCTGCCACATAAAATTTACATCCCACGAGACAATGGAGATTTTTCTAGGTATGTGCATGCAGCTCTTACATTCTGCAAGGCCAGTCCGGCTCAGTCACTAACAAGTAGACCTCCTGCCATATAAAACTTACTTCCCACAAGAAGATGGCAATTTTTCTCGGTATTTGCATGCAGCTCGTACATTTGCTTGCTGCAGATTTGGAGAAGCTTGGTCTCAGCATTTAAGCTTTTTGTATAATTCGCTGGTTTTTAGCATGTCTCCTTTGACCATATCCAACTTCATCTAAGTTTGAAATTCTGCCGATCTTGGTCCTTTAAAAAGCATAAGGGCCCATGTTGATCCCTCACTTAAGCAATCAAAAAACGTAGCACGTCACAACAGACAGTTAAAAATCACTAAAAGGCATCAAATATACGACTGAAACAAAAAATAAGCTATATGGTCTTCGAATCTCAGGCCTGATAACATCTGCCCAAAGTGAGAGAGGCTAGATTCGCCATTATATTTAAGCCTATTTTTCATGTAACAAGGGTCAAATTGTCTTGTATGTCTCGGACCTTAAAGAAACTAAACCTCTTAGTTTAAAGAAACTAAGCTTTTAGTTATTTTCACATTAGAGCAAGGAGTGTGTTGATCTCCTGTATTTGTTCTGGAGGGATGAAATATCTGTTCAGTTTTTATCATATTTTACTAACTTAAAACATGTCCTACAATTTCTGATTACAAGCTTCCCATACCAGCCAAATCCAAAAGCTGACAAGATTTCCATACAAATCAAATGTTTAAAATAAGTTTGGTCCTGTTAATAAGTTCTCTGAAAGGGCCTGGATGATGAATCGTTCCATCTGTAGGGCATTTCACTCACCTCATACAGTGAGGCGTCCTAAGTTCTTCCTGTAATGGAATTTCACTCTTCTCATACTGCAGCATATCAGCACACCAGCATCTCAACTGTCACTTCATTCATCTGCCAACCTCAAAAAGTCTAAAAAAACGCTATATGCCACTGACGAATTTGTTTGGAATTTCTCAAAAAATGCACACAATTTTAGCATGTCTTGTCAATCATTCAAATACCAAGAAACCCCTCACTACAATAGACACAACTTTTGCTTCTCAGAAAACATATCTTGTATTACTTCTAAGCTTGATAGTAGTTTACTATTAGACAAAGATCTCTAACACCGTACATTCACTGAATATACCCTGAAACTTCCCAGAACAGTTTACAAATTTTACCGTGCTGTCTTGAAAATATCATAGAAGAAAACTAATATAGTCCAAAGTTCTAAGCATAATGATTAGACTTTATTTCTTGGTGTATTTAAATTAAATTTCAATCAGAGAAGAGGCTATGGACAAGAATCATACCTGCATACACAAATCAATAAAACCAAGATAAAGAGACTATAATCTAGTCCTGACCCATCAGGTAAGAAAAACTTTTCTCAGACACTAGGGAACTGATTTTTAGGTTCATAAATTATCCTTTTTTAATTGAATAACTCTAAGGAAACGATAATCCTTTTGAATCCTAAAAAGGATACAGGAACGGCCTTGGCACATGCTATTGTGACTCCATCCTTTACCCAAAAGGCATTTAGTAAATAAGCAGAGTTGACAGCACAAACTCTGTTTATTATCAACAAGGACTCATAAAATTGACAGTTTCGTGTTAATTATCTAGTCCACTTTTTGTAGTGTGATAAAAATTTGTATCTTTTTAAGCAAGCAAATTGCAGCTCAGGCAAATCAGCACAGTAATTCTATTGACAACTGAAATTAGATTAATTGCGCCACTATGAATCGACCACTTGAGCTATTTACACTTCGAGAAAAATATACTGAGACAATATTTTACAAACATTTCACCCATCATCTTGTAATATTCGACCAGTCCCTATTTCTTCACCTCCCATTCAATAATATGATTTCTGCAACTTGCAAACATATAACCATCTGTCTCTCTTCAACGTTGCACCTGGAAACCATGCTTATACAACTGTTATATTGATGTATTCCTTCTGCTCTGCAACTGCATGGGTCTTGCAATTGCTATGAATATGATTCTTAGTAAATGAATGAAAAAATAACAGGAAAACTGAAATGAGTTAACTATATCACAAAGTGAGACCTCAAAAAGGGAATATGTTATTAGTATACTCTCAGACTGCTCAAGCCCTATATTAATTAACCTTGTTACCAAACCCTTTCACCCCCAATTATATGCCTTATCATTTTTCTTATGCCCATCTGCATCACTGGTATTACCAACATTGCCACATCAGGTGCAAAATCAATGAGGTTAGATCATTGTGGAGGATAATGAGTCATAATTATAGAATAATGGTTTTCATTTGCCCGGCGATACAGAAGTGCTGAAGCTTCAAGCCTGTTTGCCATGTAAAATTTGAAAAAAAAAGATGTTTAAGTCAAAAATGGAAGAAAATTAATCATAATAATTTCATACTAAAGATTGGGTGCTTGTCAAAAGCACTTTCCTGGAACAACAAACCTAATTTTCATATCAACAAGAGAAATTGCTTACCACCCAGGATGGACAACCCATCGACCTGTTTGCGAAGCCCAATTCACCTGCAGCATGCAAAAAACAGTTCAACATTATCAGGTGACTGCTTTTCCATATGGCTACATTTCTCTCAATATTAAGTCGACATACCTTGTCAGTTCCAGGAGAAAGGGCTACACAATGAGTAACTTGTTCATCAATTTGAGTTGTGCATACAGCCCCAAATTGTTCAGCCATCTGCCATAGAGGATGAAGATGTGGCTGAGCTTCTCCAACAGGAAAAACTCTACTAAAAATAACTTTACAACCCATTAGAATCTTCCGCTGTTCTGCTGCAAGAAAATCCCGAACATCCACTTCATGTAACAACTTGCTTGAGAAAAAATTATGGTGGATTTTCTCAATCACCTGTTTTACATTGAAGAGAATTGACATAGCAACAGAGGTAACAGATTAAAACTTAGAAAATATCAGTAAATAATTTACATAAATTAATTTCTAGCATCTTACTGCTAAAGAGGATGCTAGTGTTCCATCCTCTGCTCTTTCATCAACATCTGCTTCTAACAAGGATTGGCCTGCTAGCCCAAATTGACGCCTACTACATGGGAAATACATATATCTGCACATGGTAGTCTCCATATTAAGAACAAGAATTGCACAAACTCTGCTTGCCACTCGGCATTAAGGAAAAATAAAATGTGCAATCACAAGCTCTGATTACTAGGGTAGACATGAATAAACGTACCTCTCAACCACAATTAAATTGTGCCTATGATGAGGCCAAACCCTTGCAGAGTCATCAATAATAACTACTGCAGATTCCATCCCCAATACACCATCTAAATCTTTACTTTTAGGTGGCTTATCATCACCGTCTACATCTGCTTCATCACCTTTAGAAATAACACGTCCTGCAAACAAAGTCCCTGTAGGATCTAGTACTTTTGCCATTTCTGTGGCATAAACTTTGTTGCCCATTGTGTACACATGTAGTTCATACAACTTACTTGCCTGCACCATAATGCATAAACCATAAGAGCATGAGGTTAATGCAAATAAAAAACAATTAATATGCTTTTGTTAAGTTGAGTTGGTGATTCCTCCATCTGAAAAAGGTTTATACTTTATGGTAAGAAAGCTGCAAATTGCTAAGGGCAATATACAATTCAAGATTTACTAACCCTCTCCAGAAAATTCCAGATACCAGGCCGCAATTTAGTCCACATTCCCATGTAAGGAAAGCGAAAGAGATGACGATAAGGCCTCTCTTTGTCTAGTTCTTCCTTCTTTCTCAAAATTTCTTCATGCACGGGATCAACTTCAACAAACTATTCAAACAAACCAAACCACTAATTAGAAAAAAAATGTGCAATTGTAGGCTTGATTAAGTTTCCCACACCACCCCCCACAACCCTCAACTCATTTTTATCCTTATTTCTCAAAGAGTCTCTTTACATAGGAATCACCAAATTAACTTGATGGTGTTTATTACCTTTGCTGAATTAAGAAGTGTATGATCAAGGTCCAACACAAGGCAAAGTTTCTTGGCATGGAACATCTTATTCTGCTCTTCAATTCTTCGTGCTCGTTCCTGATGAATAGCAAGTCGCTGCTCTTCACTATAGCCTTCCAAGAAATGATCCAAATCTCCCCATGGATGGAGCTTATTTTGTACATTTGCAATATTTTCATCTGGCAAACTCTGTGAAGAAGAAGAAACCATGTTCATATCTCCCATATCTTGTTTACCCTCCGTTTCATAGAGCTTGGATGTTCTGCCAAGCTTGCTATTTTCCAAGTCAAGATAATCAGTTTCCATCTTTGATTTGTCAATACACAACTGTGAAGAAAGGGCCTGTAACGCTTTCATATCAGATTTTCCAAGTATTTCAGCAATGTGGACAAGCTTTTCTTTAAAGTTCTGTTCAATGTTAGGCAAGCTAGGAACTTGGGTTAACTTTGGAGTTGAATCTACAGCAGGTCTCGATGAAGTCATATGGATCTCTCTGCTTACTGGAGCACAAGCTCTAGTAGTTCCATTCATTTTCAAATCATCACAACCAGAATTGATTGGAAGAATGCGACGTGGATCGCGAGGCTTCATCTGCCGTTTCTGAACCTCTCCAGCCTGCCAAATCAATACAGATTCTGTAAACACTTACTGCCAGTTCAAAATGCACACAGAAACATGAGACATACGAGAACTTAAAAAATGATATTTCCACAGACCACGTGAAATAAAAAAATGATATTTTCAGAGACCGCGTGGAATAAATCAGAATGTCTCCAATAGAAATTGTTTCTGAGTCTGTAGTTCAGATCACACTCAGTGATCCATCATTAGCATGAGGAGAACAAACTGAGTAGAAATAATTGTAGATCGGAGAGTGTGATCTGACATGTAGATTCGAAAATTTCCACAGTTTCTACCCAAAGCATTCTGATATATTAAAGAACTTTTTGAAGTCTTCTTTGGAAGCTTAGAAAAATATTCTTGGTCATTTGAGCAAATGATGACTCCAGTCACAGTTCTTATAGCCCAGCCTCACACAGTCAACTCAAGACAACTATATAGGATAAAATTCCTAAAATAAATATAAATAATTACATCACAGATGTGCTAAACTGCAAATCTGTGATGCTTTAATGAAAACAAAGATATATCATTCTTTTAGTTCCAATGCCGATTCTTACCGTAGAAGCAACTTGGGAAGCAGGTTTTGAAGTACTCAATTCTTGTGATACCTGTTGTTGTAGATCAGAAACTTTTAACACGCTAGGATTAACTGCCATCTCTTTTCCTGTTGTGTGCATTAATTCTCCAGTAGGAGCTGAGGGAGGATTTTTCTCCTGATATTGCTCGGTCTTCTGAACAGCCTGAGTTGACAAGCTCTCTTGTCCATTCTTAAGCAGGCTCATAAGCATAGTTGGGTTGACAGCTATATCTTTCAGCACAGAAGGTATTATAGTAGAGGTTGAACTCACTGAATCATTCATATGCTGACCTTGATCAGTTATATCTACTTCTAATCTTCCATCTCTCTCTTCCTCACTTTGAGACTGTATCTTGAAACTTAAATTACCATCAATGGTATTTGATTGAAGTTGATTGCTTTCATAGGCAGGGCACTCTGACGCATTTGCCTGATAAAAAGATTCAGTCTTCAGTCTCTTGTTTAAATTTCCATTTTCAATAATTGGGTGTTCTCTATCTGCATCAGCGATGCTATTATAATCACTTGGCAAATCAATGGGTCTGATGATGGTTCCTGTGCTATCTACTTCCATTTCTAATGTTTGATCCCAGTCACTGGATGATGGAATAACAGTGTTTTCCTCCAGCCATCCCCCGCTCCCAGACATCATCACTGGAAAACTACCGGGAAACAAATGGTGAGCTGAATGATTCCTTGGTCGCTTATGATTACAATCCTCAATAAGATCAGCATCAGCCTTGTGCTTCCTATCTAGTGCTACCTCTTCAGCCTGTTCTTTTGTGATGACACTAGATTCAATCTGGCAAGGCTGCGTATTCAGATCTACCGTACAAAACTCAGATTCAGTGACTCTCCGCCTAGGGTCTCTGCTCTTTGCTAGAGCTTTTCTAGAAGTGATAACTGTTGAATTCATTAATCTCCTCAATTCAACTGTGTCCATAGTATCTTTAGACTGAAAAACCGGCAGTTCAAGGTTCCCAGACGACCAAGTTTGGATTCCTGGCTTCAAATCTCGGGATTCAACATCTGAATTCAGGGGAGCTCTACAATCCTTAGCTGAAAGAACCGACAAATTTCCATCAAAACCTGTGGGCCTCATTTCTCTCTCCGCTGTAACTTGTTTAGGAAGTGTATTAGCAACATATGAGGATACTTCCAGCACTTGATTACTTGCTTCTTCCTCTTCATTATCCTCTGATGGAGTAGGGCTTGGTAGCCTGTTATTGCTAAAAAACGTTTTCCGTCCAAATTTCTCTTGATAGTATGTAACTGCAGTCACAGGTTCAGATGCCCAAAATGCACTTTCATCTGTTTCTTCTTGAATGCCTCTACCAAATGGAATAGATGGCTTCCGAGAGGATTGGCTTTCTACAATACATCTCAAACTTTGCTGATTCCAATCTGCTGGGGAACTCTCACGAGTGGGCGTCGGAAGGTTTGAATCATTAAGTTCTTCAGTATCCTCTTTCCATAGCTTGAAAGTGTCATCAGAAGATCCAGCACCGCCAACACACAAACTACTGTTGCTGGAACCTCGACTATCACTGTTACTGGAAGCTCGACTATCACTTTCTGTTAATGCCAATGCTTGGGTATCGTCATTAGGTTCAAATGTTCTCGAGTTATTTGTTATTTCATTAGAATTGTTCGAGTGATCAAATGATTTTGATGAAGACTGAGTTGTCAAATTAATATTATGTGAGATTCTTTGCCGTTCTTCTGATTTGAAGGTACTTTCCATATTAGAGTGCGTTGCAACCACACCTTGCTTTCCCTTCTCTCCCTGAGCAGTATCAGCTTTTAAACTTCGATTACCTGATGAGACTGATCCCAGCATGGACTCCAACTGTAAAGACAGAAGAGCGGTACATCAATGAGGCCCCAAGGAAGGTTAAATAAATGTGAATGTCAGCTATCCTGTGAATTAATAAGAAGTTTCATGTAGCTCACCTCTTTGATTTGTTTATTTGTAAAATGCTTCCGAGCTTTAGTACTTACAAATTCCAACAACCTAGCCAAAAAAACAATGTAACAAGTCTTCAATTGTATTGCATATGCAATTTAATGGAAAACCTATTTTCGACAGTTACTAAGTCAAATAACCTTGGAAATGCACTTTTCTCCTGCTCCTGCTGTTTAGGACTTCCTGTTTTATATACCTGCATAACCATTGACGCACTTTCTATAAGCATTTCAGGTAAGCTGGTTAGCCAACCTGATATTTTGGAGCACAGTTTAAAAACTGCAAGAATAGCCCTTATAATAAAGTAAAGAGGATAATAATCCTTACTGCGTATGTGGCACGAATCCCCGAAAAGATTTGTTTAACAATGCCAGAAACACTATTAGCATGCACCTCCGTGTTCATTTTAATCAGATGCTCCAAAGCTTTCCGAAGTTGATCACAAACACCTATGAATGACCTGCCAGAAAAAGCACATTATTAACGTAGATTGATCCAGATTAAACAAGGTTATATTGAACTGCCAATAGGCCTAGTTTTCCAATGTTGCATGAATACAGGCACAATCTCTGAAGAAAAAATGGCCCCCATAATTGCCACCCGCTAGCCACCCTCTGCACATAGCTTGCTTAGATTCACAGATGGTATTCTCATTAACTCTATATTCCAATAGATTGCAATCCCTTAACAAGGAATTTTGTCTAGTGCATTAACAAAAATACTAATCTTTAAGCTAAAACTTACTTCTGAGCATCCTTGACTGTCACATTCCTGAGCATTTGACCAATAGCAGCAACCATTTTTTCCCTGTCCTGATCCTTCGAGCCATGTTTTCCATCAATGCCTCTTTTTGACCCAATTGTATGTCTCGCTGACCCTCGGTCGAAATTCAGCCCCTGTTTGGAAGTCCGAACAGATCCTGTCTTGTTATCATATCTCTTTCCAACAACAGCATCACCTGAATTATCGGATCCTACTTCAATCTCCCCTTCCTCCAACTCCCCCTCTTCCTTTTCATCATCATCCCCATCTCCTGGAACCCCCAATTTTTCATCATTATCACAAAGAATAACCGTGCCCATTTCTTTCTTTGTACTCTCTCCACTGCCTGCACAAGATTCTTTCTTTGAACTCTCTCCACTTCCACTGCTATTGGGAGCCAACATCTTGATTACCCTAACACTATCATCACTGTCAACGGAATCCGAAGATGAGCTAGAAATATTAATACAGTCATCATTTTTGCTGGTGGCAAATTTCCTGCCATTTCTAGGGTTTTCAGATCTTGATGCCCCTCTAGCAGTTTTCGATTTCTCATCCTTGTATTTGGCATTGTTGTTATAATTAGTGTTATTAGTGTTTGCGGGCTTGTTCTGCACTCCCTGAGCCCATGCCAAATTGTAAAGGTCGGGGTTATAGCTACCATTGGAAGTAGTATAATGCAAACCCTCCCTCCTCCATTGACCACCACTTTGCCCTTGATCCAAGAATCGAGGGCTATCCTCCCTTCTGCCGGGCTCATTCCAATACCTAGAAGCAGCCAAGTCATTCAAACTCGCCTTTTTCTGTAAGGTCGGCAAATTTTCCTCCCCACTATCATCAAAACCGTCGTTAGAAGCGTCCGCGATTTCCCCCTCTTCGATTTCTTCTATTGGGTTATCATTTTCACCGGGGGAAACCATTTTTGTTAGGTTTTCTCACTAGAATAAAGCAGTTTCGCTATCAGAAAACACGACTGTTTTTCAAAACACAACAAAATGGCATTAGGGTTTCGCAGAGCCAAATCGATTGCCCTCGACCTGAGGGCTATTGATTCTTGTTTAAAACTAAAACAATCTTCGGGATCTGGGTTTCCATGAAACAGAAAAAGCGATTCCCCAAAGCAGGTTTTTCTTCTCCAGGGTTCGAGCTGTGGTGTTAAATGCCCTCGTTTGCGATTTGTGAGCACCAAAGTTTACCGTTTTCAATCGGTTTTCTGATTAATCCCAATACGTTTTGTTTAAAATCACAATGCGAAATCTTCCTCGTCACAAAAACTCCCTGGTGCTGGTAACCCCCTTACCCCCGGCGCCCTCTCGAAGATTGAAATGATGCACAATTGATGATTCGGCTTCAATGCACAGGACTATTATATAGTGCTCATTTAGAGCTGCATCTGACGGCTGCTATTTTGTTCTTGAAACCGACGGATCTGCACCGTGCGTAAGACGGTCCTTGAAAAGTACCAACCACCGGAAGAACGGAAAAGGATTTACCCTGAAGAACGGTCCGTTACGTCTTGTGATGTTACTGTTAATTTACAAGCTAGGGTTAATTTTTTTCGTTTGTGGGGTTTAAAGTGATGTGGCCGTCTGAATTCTCGCGCAGGGCTTGCAATTCTAACACGTGTGATAGAAATTGCATGGCTTGTTTTTTTTAACTGTTTCCTTTCCTTTCTTCTTTGTTGCTTGGTCCTGTTTGCACTTGTACTTAAAAGGAAATACAATTTGGGAATTGTTTGTGCACTAAACTAAAATGTATGATCTTATGTGTTTTAGTTGGTTGGATAGTCAGAATTATAATTTGACAGATGCAGATTATTTTTCTTATATATTGTATGTTTTAATTGGTTGGGTAATCGAGATGGATAGTCAGAATTATAATTTGAGAAAGATGCAGAGTATTTTTCTTATATATCGTGTGTTTTTGTTGGTTGGATAGTCAAGAGTCAAAATTATAATTTGAGAGAGATGCAAATTATTTTTCTTATATATCGTGTGTTTTAGTTGGTTGGATAGTCAGGAGTCAAAATTATAATTTGAGAGAGATGCAGATTATTTTTCTTATATATCATGTGTTTTAGTTGGTTGGATAGTCAGGAGTCAGAATTATAATTTGAGAGAGATGTAGATTATTTTTCTTATATATCATGTGTTTTAGTTGGTTGGATAGTCAGGAGTCAGAATTATAATTTGAGAGAGATGCAGATTATTTTTCTTATATATCATGTGTTTTAGTTGGTTGGATAGTCAGGAGTCAGAATTATAATTTGAGAGAGATGCAGATTATTTTTCTTATATATCGTGTGTTAGTCAGGATTATAATTTGATCACGATTATAATTCGAGAGAGATGCAGATTATTTTTCTTATATATTATGTGCTTTAGTTGGTTGATAGTCACGATTATAATTTAAGAGAGATGCAAATTATTTTTCTTATATATCATGTGTTTTAGTTGGTTGGATAGTCGGGAGTATAATTTGAGAGAGATGTAGATTATTTTTCTTATATATCATGTGTTTTAGTTAGTTGGATAACCAGAGATAATTTTAGTAATATGCAGTTATCTTACAGGCATGCTCGTGCATTCCTAGGGGATTAGTCTCGCCTAGGTTCGCTTTAGGTATCCAAGAAATGAGTTGTTGAACATTGGAGTCGCAGGAATACTCCCAAGAAAAAAAATATGCGATTTTAAATGAGAGGACTCTTCTATCACCATTTTTTTAAGTTTGTTTACCCTTCTTATTTTAGATGTGTCATTTGTAGTTAGTATTTGTGGAAAGAAGGTGTGATGCTTTGTTGATTGTAATTTATATCAAATGTTTTATAAATTTTGGAGGAGGTCTTTTGTTGAATTTATGAGCACTTCACAAAAAATTGATATAATATTATAAGTGTGGACTAATCATTATTAATATTTTACAGGTTTGGATGTATTACTGGTTAGTTTTGAGGTGAGTGATATCAATATAATAATCTTGGATGAAAAAAACTTGAAACATGGGGTAGAATTTAAGAGCTCTTTTGCTCTTGCTAATAGCGAAAATGCGAAAATCTCACACAAAAAGGAAGGCCTTTTTTTAGTAGAGGCAAATAAATCTAGGTCTTATTCATGATTCTTTGCAGACGGCGAAGGATGTAAATAAGAATTGCCATGACAATCAAAGGGCAGATAAATGCAGGAAGAACCCAGGGGAAGGAAAAACTCAAAGTGAATATGCAGAATTTATGGGGTACTATTTCAACTGTTGGAATTATGGACATAAAAAGAATGAATGTCGGATAAAGGAACAACCGCATCCCTCTTATGATCACCTAAGAGAATTCATTGCCAAACAAAGGGAAAAAGCTAATAGCGAAGGTATGGAACAGTTAGTAAGCAATAAAGGAACAGGAGCCAAGCCTTCCCTCCTTGAAACTTCACAGATTAGTTGCGGTAAGGAAATGACCTCACCATCTAATAGGAATATGACAGAATCTAGGGTAGATTCACATAGGAGTGCGGCTATGGTTTCGAATCTATGCATAAAGGTGATCCCATAGAATAGAATCCCTCCTAGGGTTAGGGATTATAGACATAAAGTCTTCTCAGTCCATCTTTTGGACTAGCAATTGAAGGTTTTTTCGAAAACCAAGTATGCAAAGCAAGCACTAGGTCACAGGATCACTGAGGAAGGAAAGGCTGAACAAATACATCATATGATTGGTAATCCCACATATACGGAAAGAGAAGGTCGGGCCATATCTATACAAATACATCCCGAAAGGCCTTTTGAACAATCTTCCATAAGACATATGATTAAGGGCAAGGAAGAGGAACTCCCTGAGAAATTGACAAAGCAAAATTCGAAATGGAAGGTGGTTAGAGGCAGAAAAAAAGGTTTTAAAACAGTCCAAGCCTCTAAGTCCTTTCAAAATTTCCACGAATAATTCCTTTGGAAGGCTCAAGGAGGTTGATAACAAAGTTAAATCATACACTCCCCCCATAAAAGGGATAGGGTTGTAGGGGAACAGGGCTATAGAGATGGATATTTGAAGAAAGATGAATCCCGAACAACATCCAAAGATATTTACCCCTGTTCCAATAAAACCCTCACCTTTTATGAAGGATTGAAGGAGCAAAGTATTTGTGACAAATCTGTTGTTAGCTACAATCTGAACAACAATAATAAATATAGCCCTCCCCACCGGAGAAGGTTTGAGAGACCCACATTTGGTAATGCTGCAGAAAATATAAATAATCATGACTGGATAGTAGAAAGTCTTCATTGTGACACCATCAATACATCTTATACGCCTCCTCATAGGCACCTCATCAAAGAAATAATAGGTAAAACACATGGTGAGATAATTTCATTAGATTACAATAAGATTATGTAGCAACAAAAGCTTTTAGCCGAAGCAGGTATGATTTGCTATTGGAAAGGAATTGGTGTATCAATAAAGGAAGTGATAAGTGGATTAGCGACACAACTCCCAGGAGAGGTAAGTATAACAATTCTCAGAGATAATTTTTTATACATTAACTGTCATAATGAATCCCTGAAAGAAAGAATTATGAGCAAGAAATCTTTGAAGTTCAGAAATCTACGTTTTCCTTTTTTGACTGGATGCCTATATTCAATCCATTGCATTTAAAAGATTTCATTCTAGAAAAAGCTATTATCCTTAAAAATTTGCCTTTGGAATTATCTTGTAGAGAAACACTTCGTTTAATTGGCAATAAAATAGGTAGTTTTAAAAGAACTGCTGAGGAAACACCTCTACAGGCTGATAAAATAATCATTGTAGAGATGTATCATCACCAAAAATATATACCCCCATTAAATTATGTTTTAACCATAATATTGTAATTATTAACCCAATAATAGTAGAAAACTTTATTGAAAGTAATAAAAATACATCAGAAGCTCATAAAAACACAAATTGTGCCTCCCAACCTAACAAAGATATTGAGATCTGTCTCTATAGCAATAAAGGAGGATTTATATGTAGAACCCCAAAGAAGCAAGGTTTAGCCAACAATTCCTCTTACCCAACGATGGTGAACGAAACATCAAAGGATCAAGATGACCAAAAGGAACAAAGTGTTAATACCCCTATCAACATTTTAGAAAATCAACAAATAGATGAGACCTGGTTACCTTTAAGGAAAAATGCACAAGACACTATTAGATAGAAATCGGATAGTGTGCTTAGCAGGGACAAAAAATTAATGCAAATAGAGTCCAGAAAAAAGGATAACAAAATCTACCAACAAGAGGAAAGAGATCAAATGGATTTTCAAATAGAATTACTTTTGGAACCTGAACGTGCTAAAGTGGTAGAACTAGTAGATCAGGTAAACAAAACAGAAGAAGAGATAAATCAAATCATCAATTACCTAGGAGTGTCTCTACCTGAGGATTTAACAGATAGTTTCTTGGACAATATATGCGACTTCGAGGAATTGAAATCCCAAAAGGAAAATTTAATTAAACAAATACAGGAGTGTATTGTAGAAGAAAGTAGGGATTAGGAAAATAGGCTTGAACAGCCTCTCCTTCATATACCTTTGGATACAGAAGTTTCAGAAAAATCCCTTGCAGAATATTCAAAAAAACATCCAGACACACGAAAAGAAGATATAGACAAGCTGGGTGCAGAGGAGGTTGATATAACTTATATAAAAAACATAAATATTAAAAAATCAGAAGAAGGGGAACAAGGTGTTTTAATCCCTTTGGAATTAGAAGAGTTAAATCTGGATATATTAGGAACAACTGAAGAGCTAATAGAGATATATGGTAAAGAACTCATTGATAGGGTTGTTCCCTCAGATCTCCCCATAGATGCACAAAAAGACCTGGATGACTGGGTATCTCCAAAGATAGGGGATGGGAGAGAAGAAACCCTGGTTAAAGACGCAATTGAAGGCCTATTTGGAATAACTAATGAGAACAGAGAACTAGGATTAGCTATGAATAGAGGTAGTCTTAGCACACCTAATATTAATAAACGTAAAAAGAAAAGAGGGAAAAAGTCAGCGGTTGAGTTGAGAAATTTGGATGGTAATGTAGGTAACCAAATTAAAATAGCAGATATCCTGAATACAGGGAAGGGGAAGATCCTTCCCAAAGAGCAATGAAAGTCACTACTTGGAATGTTAGGGGTTTAAATGCCCCCAGCAAACAACGCTTAATTAAAAGATACCTAAGAGACTTTGATTTAGAAATAATCTTGATACAGGAAACAAAGCTTAATAAAGAGGAAAGCATCAAGTTCGGCAAAAAACTTGGTATTTGGAAATCAGAATACGTTCTAGCAGTAGGTTTCTCGGGTGGTTTGGCAGTACTATGGGATCCCCGTAAAATAATAGCACTACTCACACACACTAACGCTAATTGGATGACATTAACAATTAAAAGCTTGAAATCTAATTTAAAATTCAACTTGACCAATGTATATGGACCTATCTCTAATGAGGATAAGAGAAAAGTCTGGTCAGAATTACAAAGTCTTCTAGCTGATAATCTAGAACAACCGTTCATCATTGGAGGGGATTTCAATGCTATCCTAAATCTCAAAGAAAAATATGGAGGCTCACAATATATATCACAAGCTCACAAGGATTTTAGCAAGTGGGCTACGGATAATCACCTGATAAGCTTAAACACAAGTAATGGAATTTACACATGGAATAATAGAAGAGAGGGTTTCAGCTACATAGCTAAAAAACTAGATAGATTTTTTACTAGAACGAATCCCGAGAATTTTAATCAAACAGTCAATACTAAAATATTACCAAAAGTAGGATCAGATCACTTCCCAGTTAGACTTTCCATTATAGAAAATTCTAAACTGACAAGAAGCCCGTTTAAGTTTGAATTTATGTGGTTCCAGAACCCGGAATTCATAAATCTTTTAGAAGAATGGTGGGGACAAGTGTCGGTTAAAGGGTCGAAAATGTTTTACTTAACAACGAAATTAAAAGTTATCAAACATAAAGTGTTAGAATGGAATAAGAATCAGTTTAATAACATATTTAAAGAAAAAGCTCATGTAGAACAAGAACTAACTGACCTCAATAATACAGTAATAGAACAAGGAATGAATGCCCTTAGCTACCACAAGGAAAAGGAGCTAATGGCTAAGTACAATGACATTCTCCTCAAAGAGGCGATATTCTGGAAGCAAAAGTCCAGGGAGTCATGGCTTAAAGAGGGGGATAGCAATACTAAATTCTTCCATAACACAACCAATTTCAAAAGGAACATTAACAGAATAGCCAGAATTAATACGGGCGAGGGATCGACAATAGAGGACCCTGGAAAGATTTCAGAGGTTCTTACAAATTTTTATTATTCCCTTCTCAATTCACTAGAAGCTTCAGATCTCAATACCCAAAAAGAAATGCTTAAAGCCATTCCGAAATTGATTACGGAAGCGGACAATAAAATACTAAATAACAAGCTATCTTTAGAAGAGGTAAGAGTAGCAGTATTTCAACTCCATCCAGATAAAGCTCCAGGCCCAGATGGCTTTCAAGCAGGCTTTGTCCAAAAGTGTTGGCATTTTGTTGGAGTAGAGGTATGGCAAGCAGTGGAAGCCACTAGAAACTCAAGAGCTCTTTTAAGTGAAATCAACAACACCTTCTTCACCTTAATTCCAAAGAAAAATGAAAGTATGGAACCAAGGGACTTTAGACCTATCTCCCTATGTAATACCATCTATAAGATCCTCTCAAAGTGTTTAGCAAATAAACTCAAAACCCTCCTCCCAAGAATTATCTCAGAAGAACAGACGGGTTTTGTACCTAACAAATCAATTCTGAATGGTATTATTATAGCGCAAGAGATAGTACATACCACTCAGATTACAAAAGAACCGAGCATGCTAATGAAAATAGACATCCAAAAAGCATACGATAAAGTAGATTAGAGATTCCTGTGTAAATGTATGGAAGCTTTCGGTTTCTCCAAACAATGGATCAACCTTATTTTTAATTACATCTCATCTCCCAGAATTTTCATTCTTATCAATGGCTCACCAGAAGGTTTCTTTAGTATATCTAGGGGAATAAGGCAAGGAGACCCGATGTCCCCTTTTCTCTACATTATTATGGCAGAAGCATTAGGAAGAGCAATTATGAAGCAACAAGTAGAAGGAAAAATCATGGGATTAAAGGCTTCAGAAAACGTCCCAAATATTACCCATCAGCAGTTCGTGGATGATACAATTCTACCTGGCTCCACCAACAAATAGGAAGCGAGATCATTCAAAAGCATTCTGAACACTTACGCCAAAGCCTTCGGCCAACATGTTAATCCAACAAAATCAGAAATCTTCTTTATTAATACCTGCCCGAATATCGAAAAGGATATCTGCAGTATAATGGGATACAAAATCGGCAAGTTTTCGTGTAAATACTTAGGAATTGACCTGGACACTGGCCTCTTATCTTCCAAACCATGGCAACAAGTATTATCTAAAGTACAAAATAAGAAAAGCTCATGGAAAGGGAAGTGGCTAACTAAAGTAGGCAGGACAACCATGATCAAATATGTACTCTCAGCTATACCTACGTATCACTTGTCAGTTCTCCCCCTTCCAATCAGCCTAAAAAAGAAATTAGATAAAATATTTTGAGAATTCTATTGGCAAGGACCCTCCGAAGACAAAAAGATTGGTCTTATCAAATGGGAGAATCTGTGCAGACCAATATCAAAAGGAGGTCTAGGCATCAAAAACCTTCTTTGGCAAAACCAAGCTCTCAGGGCCAAACTCATTTGGAGAATGTATAAAGATTCAAGCAGTAAGTGGGCATCTGTATTATTACATAAATACATCCCCAAAGGGGACCCCATTAATATCTTCAAAACACAATCACATGTTAAAAGTTCAAGGATATGGAATTATATCAAAGAATGTAGAGAGATAATTGGCAAATACCTATCTTGGAATGTAGGAAGGGGAGATCAAGTGTTATTCTGGGATGACTCGTGGGCAGGCCTTACTCCCATAAACAAACTAGGATTTACCAAGGAATTTATGGAAGAATGCAAAAGAGTCTTAGGCGTATATATCAAGGATTACTTACAAAAGGAGAAAGATGATAGTTGGAGTGTCCTCAATAGAATTGATGAAAGATGGCAGGAAAAGCAGAATCTCCTAGCGGTGTTGAATAATAGAGAAGTAACACTTAAAAATAGATCAGATATTCTAATATGGACGGGATCAAGTACTGGTAAATACTCAATTAAGGAAGGTTACAATTCTATTATTAGAGACAAAAACATGGATAACATAGACATACCATTAAACCTTTGTTGGAATAAAGCATGTCTTCCTAAAGCTGGTATGTTTCTATGGGTAGCTCTACAAGACAGGATCCTTACAGCAGATAGGTTCAATAAATTAGGTTTTAAGGGACCATCTAGATGCCCCTTATGTGAAAATCATTCTGAGGATGTTAACCACATTCTCCTAAATTGCCCCTTTTCCCAAGAGTGCTAGAATTGGCTTTATCAAAGCTTAGGATGGAAATCTACTTCCCATTATGATCTAATTAGCAATCTCAAAGCTTGGCCTGCACTCTATAAAGACAATCTTTTCAAGGATATATGGATAGTGGCACCTTCCATAGTTGTATGGGAATTATGGAAAGAAATAAATAGAAGGATTTTTACAGATCAAAAATTAACCTGGATCTCAATCGCAAACAAGATAGAAGCTTCAATAGTAGAAATTATTAATAGCAAACTCAGGGATTCGTAGCATTTGGAAGATTCTTTTAGGAGTTGGGATAACAAAATCAGATGCAAATGGCCAAAATTAGATATCCCTCCCCTCTTTGGCAAAGGGGGATCTAAAGCCAAAGTTGACAGATCTTCCTGTATATGGCTACCCCCGAAAGCTGGATGGTATAAACTCAACTTCGATGGAGCATCGCGAGGTAATCCTAGGGTAGCAAGGATTGGAGGGATCATTCACAATTGGAAGTCAGAAGTTATCGCTAGATTCTCAAAACCCATTAACCCTACAAGAAACAATATGGCAGAATGTACAGTAGCACTAGAGGGGCTTAAATTATGTAGGGACCTCAATATTAATAAATTAATTATTGAACGAGATTCCCAAATTATCATCAATGCCATCCGCACTAGGAAAACTCCTAATTGGATCTTGAATGCAAAAATTGAAGAGATTAATTCAATTACGGAAAGTATTTCAAATTATGAGATCAGACATACCTATAGAGAAGGTAACACAGAGGCTGACAAGCTAACCAATCTAGGGGCCAACGGAGTGGTAACTATGGAAAAATACTCTTGTTAAGGGTTGAAGAAGTGTTTGAAGGTAGATCTAGACAAAGGACCAAGAAGGAAGATAATCTCGCTGATCATCCTACTAAATACAGACACCTCTTAGAACCGTCAGTTTTAGAACCTACCTAGGTTAGGCTTAAACATACTATAAGATTGACAGAGCTGAGGTAAGGCTTCCATCAATAAAATCTAGCTGAAATTAGTAGACTAAGATAGAAATTGTAAGCTTAAAAAGATAAGACAACCAGGGGTTCAAAGCTTCATTGTATAGAATTTGAGCCTTTTTATGAATTTTTAGTATCGCGAGACTTTAAACCCCTCTATAGTACGAGAAAAGTTTAGATGTAAGTTAAGGAATCTACATACATGTAAGAGATATAAATATAGGAGGCTCTCTCTTGCTAATAAAGGAAAAATATAAATAGAAGATTTAAGAAGTGAGAGAGCTACGCTTGATCATTATATCAATGGGAGGTAGTATTACAATATATAGTTAAATCTTAGTGTATTAAGTTGACTAATCATAGTATGGTCTAGGTATATATTTAATCATCCTAAAGATAGACTTCCTAGAGAACCCTTATTAATGGTCATAATTAAGGACATTGCTTTACTCATGATTACTTAAGTATAACAGCTTGGACCTTATATTTAATAAGGTAATAAAATTCTAATTACCACTGAGTCTCTAGGAAGATTGTAATCGAAGCTTCTTCACTTCTATGGATAGTCTAATCCTTAAGCAATACATCTACCAATAAACCTTTATATTTAATATAAACACCTCAGAAACGGTATTTCAAGTTAACCTCAATATTCATTGGAATCCTTAATAGCAGTAGTCTTCCTTAGATTAGCCATTTATACTATGGCTTCTTTAGTCTTTAGATGACATGGTCCCAATTAGCTATTCTAGCTTAACTTATTTTCAGGGAATCTAAGAAAACATGGGCCTCACCCATAGCGATACTAGTGTATCTCTTGAATCATAAATATCCATCATAGTTATTTAACCAAATTGTCGAGCACTATCTTCTAATATTAGAACATACTCTGCTTTAGCTTAACCTAGATTCCTAGATAAACAAGGCATTACTAAAACTCATTTAAGCCTCAGGGCATAAGGATTTAGCATAAGTTATTTAAAATCCCCAAGCGCCCTCTCGAAAGCTCTTACAAAGCACAGTGTAATCATTTCTATAAAAGGAAGGAAGTTTTTACAGAATACCATATTATCATTCCTATGATTCAAGAACAAATTAGAACAATCTAGTAGCACTTCCAGAGGAGGCCTGTACCAATAATCATTGCAAACTATCCACGACAGCAAAGGATGGAACTCAACATGATCACATTTCTAGTAACTTCCTTAGGCTTCCATCATATCCTCGATAGTTTTAGACAGAGCCCTAATTACATTCCTCATAGTATGAAATCAACCTTTCTTCGGTATACTTTAAAACATGGAGTCCAAACTTCTCACCTTCTACACCAAAGGAAACAGAGCCATGGCCTTCAAAGGACACATCCTCCGAGAAAGATGGAACCAGATCCTCAAAACACTACCAGACTCCACGAGAAGAGCAATTGAACATGTGATGGGTGATCAACACTTTGATAATGAATTCACCTACCGAACAAATGGGGAAATAATGGTCTGTGGAACTGGATGCTATCTTCATTCCTGCTACTCTTAAATATAAGAATAGCTAAGAATAGATAATGGTATTGTGCAAATAGTGGATTTGGTAGCCCAATACATTAGCTTACTGTTTTATTCCAGTTTAGATGGTAAATGAATGTCTTCAGCCAATTTAAGGTGATGTAGCTATTGAAATATGCTCTAAGGAATTGTGCTAAATGAAATATCCTGAATTATAAACTACAAACTAAAAAAATCTTAGTTTAATGGCAATTTGTACAACATTAAGTATATGGATAATATCGGACCTTAGTGAGATAATAGCCAGTGAAGGCTAAGATGGAAGCCTGGCCCCTATTTTCTCAAGCTTCTAACTTTTTGAGCAGTTGAGTGTATAGGTTGTTTTGGTACCAGAATTGGCAACTAGACCCTTGATTTGAATGTTTGGTGATTGTTTTGTTCTAAACCTAATTCGCAAAACCCATAAAGTTATTAAAAGTCTAAGGTCCGCGGGAAACATTTTTTAAAATTCTGCCACAATATCGAAAACCCACAGTGTTTTCGAAAACCAGTGATGTTTTTAGCTTCCCTGCTATCTTTCTGTCTGTCGATATTCCTATGTGTTTTCGATCTTTTGCCGAAAACCCTCGTTATTTTTTACCTTTGCCCTCCAGCTTTGTGCACTTGTCTTTTGGTGCCGAAAACTTTATGTGTTTTTGACCTAGGTCTTAACTACGCAGGTCCGACTGGATGGTGGGTCCAGACTCTTCCTGATTGGTTGTCGCATGGCCACATGTCAAACTTTTCTGACATGCGATCATGCGACCGCTTGCCACCTAGCCGTGTGGGTCCCAGTCCTGTTCAGCTGCCTAGCGGTCTACTTTTTCTTAGGTGCGCAAGTGCGATGATGTGGGGCCAGTTTCTTCAAAGCGGCAGAGGGAGGAGATCAATGGTCAGCGTGTGATCGCATGGAATATTCTTTCCCCATGCGATCATGCGCCTACCGTTGATTTTGTTTGTTCTAAGCGTCTCTTCAGTGAAGTGGGCCTGATGTTAGAGGGGAGGCAGGGGGCATGTTCTTATAGGCTGTCGCATGGCCGCATGTCAGACTTTTCTGACATGCGATCATGTAACCGATTGCCATCTATCCACATGGGTCCTAGTCTTCTATGGTGTTCAGTTTCTTGGCGGTTAAGTTTTCATTCCGTGACCTGGCGACCAACGGTTATCTCTTTGTTGCTAGATTCTGGCGGTTAAGTGGCTAACATCTAGCGACTTGGCTAGCGGTTAAGCTTACCTTAGTCACGCGGTCGCGTGATGGTGAGCCCAGATTTTCAAAGTTTTTTGTGGGTGGGGTCTCTTCGGTGATGACTACACTGGTGGTTATGTGGCGGCTTATGATTGGTTGTCGCATGGCCGCATGTCAAACTTTTCTGACATGCGATCATGCGACTGCTTGCCACGTGTCCCTGGGGCCCGGTAGCAGGTGACGGGGCATCTTCCAGATGCTAAGTGGCAGTGTTCTATTGGCCAGTGTGTGATAGATGTAGCGGTCTAATGGTCTTGTCGCATGATCGCAAGTGCCATTTCCACGGCTTACGATCATGCGACAGAACCTCTGGTGTTGACTTCATGTGGTCTGGCGGTTCCTGATTGGTCAGTGGGCGGCGACGGTTTTGCTCGACACGGTTAAGGTTTGTAGGTTGTCGCATGTTCGCATAGCCTATCTCCTGGCTATGCGATCATGCAACAACTTTTGTCACGGTGGCGGTTGCAGCAAGATAAAGGGGGTGCGGGTGGTCGCATGTTCACATAGCCCGTCTTCGTGCTATGCGATCATGCGACCAAGCACAAATTAAGGCCCATTTTCCTGCAGCAGTCAAGGTTGGTGACTGTGCAATTGCGCGACTAGGGGCAAATGGTTAAGGAGCACAAGCCCGTGAAATGCATGGTGACCGTTTGTACTTTCTAAGTGTTTTTTGTGGCAGGAGGTACCAAAATTCAATTTTTGAACAGCCAGAGTGGGCAGAATGGATTGTCAATTGCTGCGGCTTGACCCCTGTCATGTCTGTGTTTATTCCTCAGTGGGGTTAGGTGATTTTGAAATTTTAATTTTCAAATGATCGTGCTTACACTGTAACCTTGGTATAAAGAGATATATATATATATATATATATATATATACACATATACATATATATATACATATATACATATAGATAGATATATACATATACATATATATACATATATACATATAGATAGATATATACATATACATACATATATATATATAGATATAGATAGATATATACATATACATACATACATACATACATACATATATATATATATATATATATATATATATATATATATATGTATATATATATATATATATATATATGTATATATATATCTATATATATATATCTATATAGAATACTTCTATATATATATATATATATAGAAGTATTCTTATATAGATATATATATATATATATATATATATATATATATATATATATACATTCATATACATATATATGCACAGGTATTTACTTAATGATATATATATATATATATTCTTATATATATATATATATATATATATACATTCATATACATATATATGCACAGGTATTTACTTAATGATATATATATATATATATATATATATATATATATATAATATATATATATATCTATATATATATGTTTATGTTAATATATAGGTATATATATAAATAAATACCTGCTCATATATAAGAATGGTATATATTCATATATAAAGGTCTCTATATATATGCATATATACAATTTATTTATTTGGAAATTGCCTGGCCGGTCTTGCTCTTTTGTCTTGCCTAGACCTGGTGCAGTAGGTGGAGAGTTGATTTCTTAGGCCAAATAAGCTTGGGCTATCGGTTATTTATAGCAATAGGGAGCTTATCTTCATTTGGTATGCAGTGATTAGTGCTAAGCGACATTTAAAGCTAAAGGGAGTATCCTTTCACCCTTTCTTGTGATTTATAGTTTAGACTTTAATATAGCATGGTTCTGCTAATTATTTCTAATTAAGGTTTCAAGTTAAGGGTTGCAGCTTACTTTCTCTAATAATATAGTTGGTTTAAGGATGTTCGGATCCTCTGCTTCAAGGTTTCTAAATCAGTTAGAATATGAATTAGAATTATCTGAGCAGTACAATAATTTAACTCATATTGAGATAGTAGGGGAGCTTAATTGTATGAACTATGATCTATGAATTTCTGGTAAATTATTCTAGGTACATAGAGTCAGGTAACCCATGCTATCCTCCGTTGGTAAATAAACAAGGTTTTTAACAATTATTTTAATCTAGTTTGAAACACTAACCATGTAAGAGGATAGGGTTTTGGATCCTTTTGTTTCTTTTTCAAATCGAATCACCCAACGGCAACAATATCACTCCTCTCTCAAAGGATTTGAATTGGATCTACAAATTAATACCCATATATTTGGATATGGAATTCAATCTTATAATTAAAATCACAAGTAAAAATTGTAAATATCTAAGCATATATGTACCCTCGACAAGTTCGAGCTGTGGGTATGCCCACTGAAAACTATGTAATTTTTTCAAAATCTTGATGTATATCGAGTCATGGGAATGCCCATGAAACTATGTATTAGTATCCAGACTTAAGTCCCAGGCATGGCTGGAGGTTTTTTCTACCCTGCTCTTTCCTACCAGCGCCTGCACTGAGCAGGGTTTTGTATGTAAAATCTTTTTATTATTAATAAAATTATAGGGCTTTAGCCTTTTACAGATCAAAAACAAAAAAAAAAAGAGCTCTTTTGCTCTTCTACAAGACATATGGTATTGGAAAAATGGACTGTTGTTACGTTTCAATTTGATTGTCATCTAGTCATTCTATGTTTATTAGAGAGACTTTGTTGTCACTTGTAATCTCTGTCAAAAAAATATTTGTAAAATAAATAAATAAATAAAGATTTTCAATATGTTTGATATTATGAAAAAAATAAATAAAAAATCTAGAACTGTTGATGATCAAAAAGTGTTGGATAGTGGAATCTGACAAACAACCTATTGGACTAAAGGAGACTTCTTCAAAACAATGTAGATAATGTAACTATATCATTGCATAGGAGACATATATTTATTGTTGTGTGTGTAACTATAATAATAACCAAGATTTCCCCCACTTCTGTGGATGTAACTAATTGGGTGAACCAATGATACAATAGAGTAAGATTTGCACACATTTTTAAGGAGTAAGATTCTACACAAATTTTTATATTGTGAAAAAATAAAATATGTCCCAAAAAAATAAAATTTGGGTTAGAACCTAACAAATCTCTTTTGTGTTGGGTTGTGATTAGGAAGTGTCCACCTGCACACCAAGACAATCTAGATGTGAACAAGTTAATTGAGAAAGAAATTTTTTAAGACATATAAAGTGAAGTATTCTCAAAGGACAATGTTGGTTGAATATGAAGATTATTTATTAGTTCTTGCCAAGGACTATAGATGTAGTCCTACCCTTGACAAATAATATTGGATGAATTTGTCATATTAAAACTTATTTTTTTATTTTATTAAATTGTAGATACAGTATTTTAAAAAAAAAAAAAATTACTTCAATTTAATAGCTCACAACTTCTACTTGCTATCAACTTAGTTGTGAACTATCAAATTCTAAGTAATTTTGGGAAACATCTTGTTGTTGTTGTTTTAATAATAATTCGTGTTTGTTTCAAGTTATTATCTTTTGCAAAGATCTCTTTCTAGCCATTTAATTAAGAGAATAAAAAAATTAGGAGTTCATTCAAGATTTGCAAAAGGTTAATTTTTGTTCTATTTTTTCTATTTTTTAATGAATTAAATATTTAATTATTTCAATTGAGTTTATTTTCTAATTTGTTGATGTGTTAAAAAATATGCAAGAGTTGTAACTTTGTTACTTCTTTCATAATAAATTATTTACGAATAATAGAAATATTTTTTTATTTTTAAAATTTTACTTTATTATATTTTTTGCTTTCACAAAAATATGTTTATACTTTTAAATTCATATAATAGTTATGATATATAAAATAATAAATTTCATCTAAATATCATTAAACTTAGGAAATGAAAATGTAAATCTTATTTTATGATTTCTCTTTTATTGATTTCTAATTGATTTCTTCCTTATTATTAAAAAAGATGTTTCACAATAAAATGCTCATTACAATAATAATATAGCTTAAACTTATTTGAGTATGCAATTATCACAATATTGTTCTATTTATTCTTTGAGTAGTTAACAATAATCCTTTAAAAAAAGTTTTACAAATTAGTTAATATCATATTGAAATAGTTGCTTCAATTTCAATGAAAAAAGAAACAATGTTTAAATATAAAAGAAATTAAATTTTAAATACATGTATTCTCAATAATATCACCTTAATTTTACAATGAATCAATTTAATTGAATTTTAAATTTAAATTTGAAAAAAATTAATTTATATAAAATTAGTACAAATAAATTAGTTGAAAGAAATTTGTTAAAATTCAATTGGTAAAGCTAAATAAATTTTATTTCTTTTCATTTGATTTCATTTGATTAGCATATGGAAATTCTAATTACATAATAGATTATAAGTGTATTTGTATTTATTTGGTATGTTTTAGGAGTCTCATAATATAAGTAATCATATAGAAGATGGTAGAAAATTATGGTAAGAGGGCCATATAGATTTTAAAATGAATAAACTTGGTAATTATCAAAGGGAATGAACTTTACAAAAATGTTGGCATGTTAAGATCTTAGAAAATTCAAGAAATTGAAATTTTGGAAATTATTTTTGTTTGATAATATCAAGAAAAAGTTATGCTTATAAATTTTAGATTATAGAAGAATTTTGATGCTAAGATAGTATTAGAATTTTTTGATTTTAATTAGATTAATATTTTTTAAATTAATTTTGATTGTTAAAAATATACAATAGAATATTTCATAAATTGGTTGAAATATATTCTATTGTATAATCTTCTTTTGTCTACTAATGTAGCCAATATGAAATTAACTTGAGACTCGTATTAAATTGCATTTGATTTTCTTATACTTATATTATAATTAAGCCAATAGGCTTTTTGTGGGCATAGCCCACTGACGAAAAAGTGTCAGCTAACGGGAAACTTGTCTAATAAAGACTAGTCGGAAATAATATTCCAGAGCAATCATAAATATCTTATGTTGGGAAAAAAATGGGACTATGCTGTGGAAAAGCAGTAACCTTCACGGAAGAGGTTGAGGAAGTCGGTTCCGTTATCGAAACTGGAATAACTATTCTATTCCAGGCTCCAGCACATGAGTATTGCTCTTCAAATGGCTTCATTATTATTTGAATTTCTTGAAGCAGAGTCTTTGTCTATGCTCTAGTTGGTCGATTGAAGAAAGAAGAATCAGGCAGAATGGAGGTTGATTGCACCAATGGAGGAGTGGAATTCATGCAGATAGTCCTACTCTTGTAGCTGGTGAGGGTGAGCAACTTGAGAGAGCATCTCAATTGACCCAAGTTGAATCTGATTTCTATCTAGTTATAATTGCAATAACACCAGCCATTCCATATAGGTGTGTGAGGCCAATAATAAGGACTATCAATCAAGTTGAAAATTATCTGTGGATTTTTTCAAAGTTTTATGAGGAAGTGTGGAATGGAAATAATTGTTTTCTTTTTGTTCCATGTTTTGTGACAATTTTCAATCAGGAATGTTTTGAGACATCCTTCAATTAAGTCTCAAGGGAGAGCAGGAATGCTAATTTTTAGCCATGTCATCCAAATTTGCATTTTTTATATGTATTAGCTACTTTTAATATTATTTCCTCATGTTGTAACATGAAGAAGAAAATTTCTAGATGTAAAGAATCTATCTCAAAGACTATGAGAGGTTTTAAGGAGAGACTATGGGTACACAACACTTCCATGAGAGATTCTGGTAAGGAGGATTAGTGTGTTGTAACTACTGGAATTGGTGGCGTTGCCCATATGGTGGAGCATCTTGATCTGGAAGGCAAAAATAGGAGAGTAATTACCATTGTTTCCAAAGATACTAAAGGAAGCTCAGGACATGGACCTTTTAGGCAATAGATTGATGAGAACCATGGTAAGATGTGTTATGGAAACACCATCGGAGTAAATTTATGCCCTTCAAGTTCAAGTTCAAGCGAAGTTTCTCCATACCCTCTGAACAATGAATCCATTAGTAGCATGGACACTCCTCTCTGAAGGTAATTACCTTTAAGTTACTTATGAAAAAAATATGGTAATTTTTACACATATTATCTTGAGTCTTGAGTATGCACCCTACATGTCTTCTTTCTCTACCTCTCTCGCCCTACCCCTTACTCTCTTTCCTTGTCCATTTCCCTCTGTCCCATCTTTCTCTAGAACTTTTTCTATATCTATTTTGGTTGATGTTTGTCCCTAGGAAAAAGGTACAATGCATGAATATGGGTTGACTTGAATGCCCTATAATTTGATGTAGTCGATGATTTCTGGTAATTTAGTTTTGGATTCAACATTATTGAATTTTGATGAAACCATAAACAGTAATCTTTAATCATTGTGAAAATGGTTGGCAATGTTTGCCTTGTAATATAAAACTTATTAAGACCATAAACATTTAATATTTTTTTCATTAGTCAACTATTTACATGATTCCACATCATTATAAATATTACAATGCAATGAAAATCGGGGGGTGGTGTTAGGAAGTTGTTTAGAATCAAAAGAGAAAGAAGGATTCATTATACCAGAAGCCACACATAGAAAATTTTAAACCTCGAGAACCCAAATACCTATATAACAGTTTAAATCCAAATTCCATAGAGAGGCCTATCCAGAGAGAAAAGTGATTCCTCTTTGGAGAACGACCTCAAACTGATGCTTCCCCAGCCGGTATAAAAATAAAGCATTGAGAAAACTCTCATCTCATCCCCTCAAGCTCGGGCAATGCGCATTGATGGTAGCCCAAGGTAGGTGAATATCCCTACTATTTTGGTATGGTCAACTAGGCTCTTAAGTGAGTCACGCGCATACAAACTGATTGGGAGGACACCACAAACCAAATTAGACACTTGTTAAAATAGAAGCTTCCTGATCTACTCCTGAAGGTATCAAAATCTTTGTGCAAGGATCAATCCAAGTGGCTTCCCAGATCACCTGAAGATTACTCACCATCTGTATCCCTTTTGGGGTACCAATTTGTGGGCAAAGATTTTGATACTATCATGTCCTTAGGTAGTTCTTGCTTGAAGTGTTTTTGAAGTTCCAAGCTCAATACAAACATCTGTTAGAACATACACATTTTTTGGGAACACTATCAAATTCAGTGGTCGTCATTTGCTTGTATCCCACAAAGTTTCTTTATCCTTTGTTGGGATTGCTTTCAGAATATCTCTTGAGTCCTTTTGTCCTTTTCCATTGGAGACAAATCAAACTAGAAGCCAAATCGGGAACCTATCAAAAATAGATCAAGTCATTCAAAAGCATTGATTCAATCCAATTACCAAAATCTTTCCAAGCTATGTCTGATTTGATCAAACACAAGAAAGCTAAGCTACCCAATTCTCAAGTCCACCAAGAGAAGAAGATTGTAGAAAGAGACCTAAAATATCACCAACCTTCTCTAAAGGCAATCCAAGTAGAAGAAAAGTATCAAGAAAAACTAGATAATGTGGGTTACAACACAAGAGTTAAATAGTTTGTAACCCAGTTCCAGGTCAATCGTTGTTAGGTCAATCTAGAGAGTGAAGACTAGTTTGGCCTACCACATATCTATCATTCCTTCAGAATCCCACAATCCTATCTTGGCATCCTTGCATTCTAGATCATCCCTAGTTTCATCCTTGCATCACCATCCCCTTAGCTTGTATTGTGGTTCATCCTCCTAGCTGCATCCTTGCATTATTTATCATCTTCCTAGTTGCATCATAGGTCATCCTTTTCAGCTGCATCTAGGTCATCCTCTTAGAACAACATCATTTGGTCATCCTCCATCATCCTCACATCAACAATCCAAAATTAGAATCCTTGCCTCATTCCATCATCCTTGATCCCAAATCCAAAATCCAATATCCAAGTTAAAATCCATCATCCTCGAACCAAATCCAATGATTGAAATCCATCCACTTCGTGCCATATCCTTTGAGTTGCTTCAAATCCTTATCCCAAATCAAAAATCTCCACTCTTTGACTAAGCATTGGCTAGGGCATCCTATACGTGTCTTTGTAAGGCTCATCATCTCAAGCAAGAGATTGGTCTGCATTGACAAGAATCCCATCTTCTATAGATCATTAGTCTATCTTAGATTGACAATCCTATCCTCATTGATCCCACATAAGAAAGAAGCAACTCATTGTCAACACTTAGTAATCCTCCACCATCTTCCATCATCCTCAAATCCAATCAAACATCCCACCATCCTTAAACATCTCACCATCCTTCAGTTATTCCAAATCCTTACATCATACCCTTAGGTTTTGCATAGGCTTATCCTAATCCAACATCCTTAAGTTTCTTTAGATTTGTATCCATCATCCTTAGAGTTTTTAGGAAGCATCTTTCATCCACCCATCATCTCCATCTTCATCCTTAGATTAGCATTCCATGCCTGCCAAGATGCGATCCAAGAAGAGAAGGAATATGGATCCTAACTTGGCCACTAGTTCATCTGATCCCAACAATCCTACCAACGTGATGGTGACCTATAATCCATAAATCCCATAAGTTGAGAATGTATGGGAAGATCTAACTGAAACCCCCACGACGTTCTCCATAGAAGCATTCATGAGCCATCCAGGGCATGCACAAATGGTAAGTGCAATCATTGATCAGAATCGATGAGTAATATTGGCAAACTTTGCACAAGAGGGTACTTCCATTCTGCTACATCTCCAACCCCTCATCCCCTTAAAAACAATCCATATCCCAGCTAAAGCCTATACCCCTGTCATCTAACAAATACACCATCCCAACTTGCAAATATCTCAGGTAGCCTCACCCATCCCCCATCTCTTTCAAAGCATCTTCGCAAGACCCACAACACAAGCAACAATGCAATCCACTCCCTTTTCCATCATGGGAACACCACAATCATCTACAACATCTCAAGCCACTACTCAGGCCCAAAGCTTTGCACCAACTCATCCTCCACCTCCCACACAAGCCGCCACACAAGCAGTTCCCCCACCTTCCATGAGCCACGCAACATCATCCTTTCCAGGAGCAACACAATTGTTCCCCTCTTTCACTTAGCAACCTTCCACATCAATACCATCCTTTCTGGAGGCAACGCAACCATTTCCCTCCTTCACATAGCAAGCCTCCACATCAACACCATCCTTCCCATGGGGAACACAAGCATATTCTTCTACCTCTCAACAAGGATTCACCCAAGCATCCATTCCACCTCTGCCTTTCATTGCTCACACACAAGCCCAAAAAAATGCCTTCATAATAGGGATGCCCTTCATGAGCCCTCAAAATCTAGCATCTACATCCCATAATCCCATCATCACTTCTGCATCATCTGCATCGTAACTCCTACCACGAACTGGCTCTTGTTGGGGCCTCACCCAAGTAGAAATGCATGCCTTGGGTATACTGACCCAATCCCACATATCCATTCCCACAAACCAACAAGCCAATTTCCCCCAAGCAGTGCAATAGCAACCATCACAACCTCTGCCAGCTTCATCCTTTCCCTTGTATACCAATTATCTTTCAGTACCACCCATCACTTCTCAAATAGTTCCACCACCCCAACAACAAAGTTTCACCCATCTTGTCAACTACCTCGTGCAACCACCTCCTATAACCAGCTTACCAATAGCCATTCCACCCCTCAGCAATGTAGGGATGCATCTCACATACATCATCCAAGCTCAAATACAAGTACATCAAGGACCATCCTATCAGTAAGAAGTGCCATTCCACCAGCCTCCTCCACAACAACAATACTTCCTAGTGCAACAGCAACAACATCCCATCATCCCCCAATAGCAACAAGCATCATCCTATCCATCATAGCAATAACAAGCAGCTCCGTACCTTCCACAACAATACTCTCCCGCACCTCAGCAGCAATATCCTCCCCAGCAACCATCACCTCAAAATCTATTCCAGTCCACCTATCTTGCTAGGCAATCTCCATATCCTACTCTACAATATCCTCCGCAAAATCATCCATATTCACCAGCACCATGAGATTCTTTTCCAATGGGAGTACCCACCCCAATGATGATCAATGCCGAGTGGGAAGAAATGAAGAACACTTTTACAGAGCTTAAAGTTGGAACAAAGAGTGAGACCTTAAAATTTGAAGAGGTTTGTCCCTATCTCTTTGACATATCCATCATAGCTATCCCCTTCCCTAAGCACTTCGAGACACCTAAGTTTGAAAAATATCGAGGGAAAGGAGATCCAGTTAGCCATGTCAAGGAATTATATATGGCTTGTCAAGAAGTGGCCTACAGTGATAATTTCCTCATGCGCCTATTACCCAAGATCTTGGGAGGAACTTCTATTGAGTGGTTTTACAAGATACCTTATGGGACAATCACAACCTTTGTTGAACTCTCTGATAATTTCATAGCCCAATATGCCCATAATGTTGAGAATGAGGTCTCCTTGTTAGACCTTTGCAACTCAAAGCAGAAAGGAGGTGAAAGCCTAGCTGATTACTTGCAATGATAGAAAAATCTCACTACAAGGTTATCGTATCAACCACCATAGAAACATCTTACTAAAATATTTATCAATAACTTGCATCCTAAACTATCCCACTTCATGAGGATGAACTTCATCCAGACCTATCAAGACATCAAAGGTAAAGGGATAGATATCGAAAGAGGCCTCTTAGACAAAGGCACTATTTGACACTACAAAGATGATTCACATAGAAAACCTAGTAATGACAAGCCTTGCTACTGGAACAGGAACAAGAGCGTTGTCACTGATGGAGCCACTGACACCAAGCATGTCCAAATTGTTGTGGTCAGTCCTACACCTACTCCTCCATATCAACAACAACAACCTCAAATCAATCATCAGCCTATGCAGAACTATCAACAACAAGCAAACCAAGGTTGAGCTTCCTGTATATATCCTATATAGTGAGATCTTCCTATCCCTAATCCTGAGCTTCTTGTATATATCATGTATAGCGAGATCTTCCTATCCCTAATCTTGAGCTTCCTATATATATCCTATATAGAGAGATCTTCCTATCCCCAATCCTAAGCTTCCTATATATATCTTGCATAGCGAGATCCTCCTATCCCCAATCTCGAGCTTCCTATATATATCCTATATAGAGAGACCTTCTTACCCCAATCCCAAGCTTCATGCATATATCCTATATAGCGAGATCTTCCTACTGTAATACCCCAAAATTGGCACCTATTTATTTTAGGCAATTTTGGTGTATTTCTTCAATTCTATGTCATCAAAGTCCTATCTCACTAGGCAATTTTCTCTCTCCTACTTGACTCTATTTGACTTGATGTCAGTTGCAAAGACCCTAACTTGCAATAATCAAATGCTAAATTAATTCCTAAAAGTCTTTGACTTATATTAGCTAAATTATCCCTATGATAAATTAATTTAATTCTAAAGTCCTAAGTGCTTTAAATTAAATTAAATCTACCCCTTTAGCTAATTACACATCAAAAAAGGAATTAATATCATTATTTAATTATTTGAGTGGACATCTTTCTATTTGAATTTAATTATTCAAATTATTCAAACTAGTCACACCTCACATGTGGCATAAATTCCACTCTTTGATTAAATAATTTCATGTTTATTTGTCAAAAAAGTGAAGAGCCTTAATGGGAAGTGAAGAGTCACACCCCACATGTGGCAAAAGGAGTTACATGCAAGATTCCCCTCCTTTTCTATTTAAGAGCTTGCTTTTCTTGTTCAAATGGACTTTTTGGAGAGCATAGAAATTATAGTGGAATTCTACTACATTTTTTTGAGAAACTTTTTGAGAGCACATAGATTATGCCAAAATTCTACTGCACTCTTTTTGATTCATAGCTTTTGATTGTTATCATTTTAGTTAGTTCATTTTAGTATAACATTGCATTTCTTATTTAATTAATTTGCTTATCTTGTTCTTAATCTAGTTGCATTCTTATTTGAAAATACCAAAAAGAACTTGCATTCTCATTTCTAGATTAACATGCATTCATTCTAGATTACTTGAAAAAAAAATTTCATGCATATGCTTTTCTTTAAAATCCTCCATTGTAGTTCGGTCTTATGGTTGTTGGCTTTTGATTTGAGAGCAATCTTGAAAACACCCCGTCTACATAAGAGGCAACAAATCGCTTCACTACGGATTTCGGATTGAATAACTCATATTCTTTTCCATAATCTGATCATGTGAGTAATGATCATGTTGAATGTGTTTTGAATTTGAGTTCACATTCACTCATACACATTTTGGCGCCCACCGTGGGGCAGAAAAGATCAATTTCTAGCCTCATTCTTGATTGGTTTTTCAGTTTTAGTGTTGGTTCCAAGACTTGTACGGCCATGTAGAGCCTGGAAACCTTATAATATAGTAATGGATGAATAGAATTATTAATCCTCTTTCTCATGATTTTGGTTTGGTTCATTTTTATAAAGAAATGAATAAGTTATGATCATTTTGGTGAAAGTGGGTATTTGCAGATTTGAGATTCTCTGAATACAGTCAGATTGAAACATCTGGTATGGAAAAATTGTGAAGAATCAGGATCTATAATAATATTAATTGGAAAGATATGTGAATTAGCTTTCATTTCCTTTTAGTTTGAGTCATTTTTATGCAAATTTGTGAAAGTTATGGGCATTTGAGTGAAAATTAGTTTTTAACAATCTGTATTGGAGTTGCAGGCAATGATTTATTCTTAGAAAATGATTTATGAATGGGAAAAATAAATGGCTTACATATTTGGAAACTAGATTCATTAATAGTTACTATGGAATTAGTTTGGTTTCATTTGGATTTTTTTTGAGAAAGATATGTGATTCCCGAGGCAGGGCCTGGTGTTTTAAATCTGGTTTATGACAGAAAAATGACAGTCTGAAAAGGTTATTGGTTGAGAAACCAAATTGAATCATAAGGCCTTGTAATTTTGGGAAATGGTAGTTCTTGATGTTGGCTAAAAATTTCAATCTTTCTAGAAATTTTAATATTGTGATTTTATGGGTCAAATAAATCAATCTTTAAAGACTGTCTTGAAGACAACAATGTTACATATCTTACGGTTTGCCATTGATTTGTCTTGATTCTATACTTTCGAATGTGTGCTAAATGCTAGATTGCAGATCTTTGAACCTAAGGTGAGTTCTTAAAATCTCTATAACACTTGGTTTGGGCATAAAATTAATCTCTCATGTGTTTGGCTTGAGTGTTACATGCTTTCATAAAAAAAATTTCAATTGATGCTCTTAATGGGAAATGAATGAGCATAGATTTGCTTTCATACAAGTTTGTGTAAGTGAATGCTTGTGTTTAAACATTAAGTAATTCTTGGTTTCAAAGATCAAAACATCTCATTGAGTAATCTAGGGCATTGATTCATTCCTAGTTTACATGAAGAGTTAAGTGCACCAGTTTGTGGACTCACTTCATGTTTACTTGGAAAGTTAAATATTCCATGATTCAAACCCTCTTGCACTTATAAGTAGTATTGATTAGCAGTCTTAGATTACTTGTGATTGATCTAGATTGCTATCTTGGGTTATTGGACTTGCTCATCTGTCGGCCCCTCGTTCCACCCCGTGGTTGCAAGGTCAGCACCGCATTAAAGGGGAGTGGTCTACATAGAAAGAAGCATTAATTGTTCCACCAAGCAACCCTTTTGTGCTTTTTAGAACTCACTAGTTTTCTAGGGTGTGGACTCACTTTGATTTTGTGTGAAGAGTTAAATACACCACTTTGTGGACTCACCTCATATTTAGTTGAAGGGTTAAATGCACCACCTTTAGTGCTTTCCAATACTTTTGATAGTGAATTACTTACTTTTTCATTTCTAGAAGGTCTGCTTGGGGATTTCATCACCTCAAGGGATGACCTTAACTCCCGTGTTCCGGCGGAGTATAAATATTAGGAGGTGAATCCAAAGACACCTCTCTTAGAAATGAGTTAGATTTCACTCTTGGCTAAGCCTCAAAGAACTTTATACCTTTGAGAAGTGAAGGAGGAGATTTGGGTTACCGTCTCCCCTCGGCTGTGTGATTTCAAATTCTTCTCATCTACGGATTTGTGCCTCACGTACCTTGTGTATATCGAGGACTCCTTTTAGAAAAGCCATGTATATCCTTGTAGACAACTTGCTAGGATGTTGTTATATTCTAAGTGCCTGCTAAAACATTTTCAAGAACATACACAAGTAGTTCTTAAGGAGTAGAAATACTAAGTCACTATTCTTGTTCATGTGCAAGGTTGCTTTGCCCCTTGCTCATTGTTTGAAGACAATTGCTTGCTTGAACTCCTTGATTGTTGTTTTACATGCTTGATCAATGACATAAATCCGGTCTGCCTTTTGTCTAAGGTCTATTTTTCTTCTTTCCTCTCGTTTGTTGTCAGAAACTAGTTGTTTTGAGTTAGGAATTGATCGATCTTCACTTTGACTCATGTCGTCTCTCGTTGGTTTACCTTATCTCTTTATGCCTTTTGTATCTCATGTTGTGATAGTCTTATCTTGGCTGTTGTAGCCTCCTCTTTTGATGATTCGTACCAGGTCCATCTCGCATCTTGGTTGTTCTAGCCTTTATCTCCTTTGCGTTGTTCTTAGAGACTGAGTCTAGCATTATCCCGAGTCCTCTCTTGTTTCATCTTCATCTATGAGTGTCACAACTAGAAGTGGCAAGACTTATCCCGTTCAGAATACTGATCAAGATAGAAGCAAACCTCGTAATCAAGGAAGAGGTCATTCCGAACCTGTCACGCAATCTGAGTGTCATGAGGAATCCTCACATTCTTTGTCATTCCAAGAGTATTAAAATCCATTGTTTCAGATATAGTCTGACTTATTATTTCAAGAATATTATAACCTGTTGTTTCAACATCAGCAAGGCTCTAAAGGGTCACTTTCTAGAATTGAACCCATTGACTCTTTCAATCTTATTTTCATGACCTCTCAGAATACTACCAACAAGATGAGAGATCCATTCCACTTCCCAAGGGGAGGCACATTCAACAAAATTCATGAGAAATCTCCAAATGACCAAGGTCATGGTCAGTCTTGAAATGAAAAGAGTTATGATCAATCCCACAATATTCAACACCCGATCAACATTCGAGACCTTTATAATTTGAGGCAGCGACAAGGGGAACCATTCCTAACATTTCTCTAGAGATGGAGACAGCTATGCACAAAGTATCCACATGAATTACTTGAGTCTGAAAAACTCGATATCTTCTTGGACAATCTTGTCCCAAATTTTGGATACCAAGTACGATTACAAGGTCCCCTCACTTTTGATAATATGATTAGGTGGGCTGTGAGGATAGAAGCGTTTATGGTCAAGAAGGGAGAATTGACTTTGAATAAAGACAACAAGCAAGGACCTTCTTCCTCAAACAAGGATAAGTATAAGATTGTCAACAAAAACATAGATATTATGAATGACGGTGTTGTTGACAATATGATGCCAAAACTCTCAAAGTTGGTTTTCAATCTCAACTCTAGCATACAAATGGTCAAAGCCACTCAGAAGGCTACAACAGAAGCTCAACCACCTTCAAGATTCGCTAGAAACAAACCTTGGATCTCTCAACCCAAGCATAACTCCACTTCCTTGGGAGAACCTCTTGATGTGGTTTATAGGACTTTGGTGCAGAACCATAACAAGAATTCAAATCATTAGGAATTCAAAGACTCCTTTCCTCCTCATGGGAAAAGTGAATTATCCAAGTCTAAAGGTACCAATGATGTAGTCAACTATACATATGATACTACCGACATTGTCATTAATGAGATTGAACTTGTTGATGTTGAGTACTGTGACATGATCACTGCTCCAGGGAATGAAGATACTCCTAAACCCAAAACTCCCTTTGTCTTGCGAGGCCCTGCGTCTCCCTCTTATAAATCCACACAGTCTCCAGCTTGTGCGAATGCTATCACTCGATCTTGTGCAAAGATTGTTCTCAAAGGTCCTAAACCTTCGACATCCAAACCAAAACTATCTATGGATAAAGCCCTCACCAAGGCAAACGTCCCCAAAGATCTCAATCTCGACCAGTTTCAATCTATGGTGGGTCATTTGACCTCGCATCATTATTTGTCCTTCTTTGAAGAAGATGATCACTCTCCAAGCCATCCGCATAATGCTCCCCTACACATTGAAGTTATGAAAGGTCCCGAGCGTGTTTGCCGCATCCTCATTAACAATAATGCTGGCCTAAATATTTGCTCTGCTAAGCTGCTTACCCAAATGACAAACAACTTTGTTCCTGCCAATAGAGAGTCCACTGAGTCCTATGATGCTAAGCTAAAAGAAATAGAAAAGAACCTAAAGATCAAAGATATTGGCATGGGGCAATATTAGATTGAGTCTGTCTTGTCACTAACAGCTCTCGCCATATCTCCACGTTCCTATGAGGAACCCTCTAAAGACAAATTTGGTATTGGCTATCAGAGCTATGAGCTTGACCAACCTAGCTGCAGCTTTCACTTATGCAAGGATTCAGATAATGAAGAAATACATATTCAACCTATGACATATGAAAGACCTTTGAATGATCAAAATTCTCATTCAGATTACCAGAAAGAGTCTTATCTACCTTCTCAAGTGCTTCAAGAACATGATCTTGGTCCTCACCAGGAGGATTTTATACACTCTACTAAACAAATTTCTACTACTGCAGCTACTACTAAATATGTCACTACCTCTAATGGCACACATACTGATTGGGAGCAACTGTTGGATGCTTCCCTTATCTTGGGTATGCCTATTCTAGATTGTTCTACCACTTCTACTGTTGAACAAAATCCTACTGCTGATGACTACAATGGCACACATACTGATTGGGAGCAACTGTTGGACGCTTCCCTCCTCTTGGGTATGCCTCAAGGTATGCCTATTCCAGATTACTCTACTGCTTCTAATACTGAACAGGATCCTACTATTAATGAAACACTTCCTATGTTAGATGACAACAATGAAGAAATTCTGCCTCCGACTATGTCTCTAGCTGAATGGGACTCTATATCAAATGCTGCTATGGAAATACCAGTTGATGCTATGCACCTATATGCTAGTCTTAACAACTCAGAAAGAGGAGAAAGTTATGATCCTCCAGATCAAGCTACTGATGATGATCCTTTCCACCCTTCTGTAGAGATCATTCCTATGGCTCCTAGGCCATCTACTGCAAGCTATACTCCTACTGCTCTAGCAAATCATGGGTATGTAAGACCCCATTCTGTTATAGCTTCATGGAATGTTGGTAGATCCAAAATTGAAATGGTTCCTGTTCATGCACTCTTACCACCTGAAAGAGGACCTAACTCTTGGAAAAGACCATCTTGGTTAGGCTCACATAATATTCCTCCAAACTTATCTGACTCTTCTAAAATGACTCACAATCGACAACGCTCTATGGAAGATTACTTTCTTGATCTATCTGATGCATTCATGAATGATGAGGATGATACTGATATATTTGCACTTGAGCCCATCCCATTGACTTCTCTTCCCCCTTCATCTCCCAGAAAAGTGGCCTGCCCACTTCCATTTCCACCTCTCCACCTGAACCAGTCATATAAGCCTCTTTCATCCACCATTCCTGAGTCTTTTGGAAGTAACTTGGATGTGAAACATAAAAACAAAGATAATAAGAATCCACTTATATCTCAAGGTCACCATGTCCCATCTAATCGACATGTGACTACGAAGAAAGGAAAGCAATAGAGGTGTTCAAAAGACCACAAAGGTCCTCAAAAAGAAGAAGACAATCAAAAGCCAGAAAATAAAATAAAAAATGGATCTCGAAATCCATTCTACAAGCATTGTCATCAAAAGCACCTCAAAGTAAAGAAGAAAAAATTCAAAAGCTATGTGGATTCCAAAGAAAGAAAAAATCAAAGTTGTCATTCGAGCTTCCAAAATTCTCATACTTCCCTCCATTCCATCACCCTTGCCTCTCATATTTCAAACTCTTCACTCCATCGTGCCTTTTCCCAAAGTGCATATCAGTATCTCCTTATTTCTAATGACATGACTAAGAAAAATCTAGAACGTACTCTCCCTAAGCGTTTAGAGCATGGGAAATCTGATGAAGAGTTAAGATGTGTCCATGAGGATATTTGTGGGTCTTTCTTAAATGATCTTTCCTTGAATATGGGTCTCTTGACAGTGGGACACTACTAGTTGGATCTCCTATTACTGCTACAACATCTGGTTTTGATTCTGCTAACTACTACTACAAGTGACTGTGTTTCCAGAGATTACTACTGAAGGAAAGCAACTCAAAGAGCCAATCAATGCTCTTCATCTGAAGAAGTTCTATAGCTGAGACATTCTCTATGTGCTCATGTACATACTTATTGGTCCTGAAAAATCCTAAAAATGGTATATTCTCAAAAATCCTAAAAATTGCAAAATGCCCTGAAAAAATGATCATCTTAGTGAAAACCTGGTAAACAGGCACTTTGATGTATCTATTATCCTGGTGAAAACCTAGCAAACAGGCGCCTGAACACCTATTCCTTTTGATCTAGCAAGTTAACATAATCATTAGAGCATAGATGCTAGAATGACTTGAATGGGGGACAATTCAAAAATAAGGACTTGACGGACTTGTGTGCCAAATTTAGGATTATTTAGCATTGGTCATCTATCTATTATCCTTAGGGTAATGGATAAGCAGAAGCTTCCAATAAAATAATTCTCAAAATTCTGCACAGAACAGTTCACAAATCTGGTAGAGATTGGCATCTCCAGTTTAATCCAACTTTATGGGCTTACCGAACAAGTATCCAGACACCAATAGGGGCCACACCCTTCACCTTAGTCTACAGAGCAGATGCAGTGTTACCTATCGAGGTCGAGATTCCTACTTTGCAAGTCTCTCTGAAGGGCCTCATTAGTGATGAAGACACCTAAATATCTAGGCTACAAGAGCTTGAACTATTGGATGAACGTCGGAAGATGGCATTTGATCATCTCTGAGCATACCAAAATAGAATTTCAAAAGCATACAATAAAAAAGTCAGACAAAGGGAATTCCAAGTGGGTGATCTCGTCCTGAGAGAAAACCCCAAGAATCAACAGCAGAGAGTTCAGAAAGGAAAATTTGAACCAAACTGGCTTGGTCCATACATTGTTACTGCAGCATTTGGATCTAGCACATACAAACTCTCCACCACTAAAGGAGAGGCACTCAAAGAGCCCATCAACACTCTTCATCTGAAGAAGTTCTACAGCTGACATTCTCTATGTACTCATGTACATACTTATTGGTCCTGAAAAAATCCTAAAAATGGTATATTCTCAAAAAATCCTAAAAATTGCAAAATGTCCTAAAAAAATGATCATCTTAGTGAAAACCTGGTAAACAGACAATTTGATGTATCTATTATCTTGGTGAAAACTTGGTAAACAGGCACCTTGATAATACTCAAAAAAATAGAAAATTTGAAAAATACAAAAAAAATGAGATATTCAAAAAATACAAAAAATACAAAAATACAAAAAAATTGAAAAAGAAAAAAATGTGCCATTGATGAAAACCTAGTAAACAGGCATCATGGTAGCAAAAATAGAATCTCTGCCAAGATGGTGAAAACCTGGTAAATAGGCGCCTCTTGTTTTCCTGAAGTAACACCTTCTCTCGGCGTTGCTTGGCTCTTAGTTTCTTGCTTTAGTTTGCTTTCCAGCTTTGGTTTGCTTCCTTTGTTTCTTGCTTTAGTTCGTTCCCCGCTTTGGTTTGCTAGCTCATGCCTTTGCTTTCAATGTCTTCGAGTTTTTTTCTCAACTCTTCATAGATTGGAACTGGTTCATGCTTAGGGGCACCTGCCTGGTCTGGGGGGCATTATCATATCGCTTTCAGAAACTCTTTTTGTGCATCAATCACCAGTGGTTCTCACTGTGTCTGCCTGCTGATGCCTAGCTACTTTTTGAGATCTCTCTCTTTGAGAATCTCTCTCATATCGATCGCCGGTGGTTCCCACTATGCCTGCCTACTGATACCTAGCTCTCGTTCGATCTCTTTTCAGGATCTATCCCTTACATCAGTCACCAGTGGTTCTCATTGCATCTACCTACTAATGTCTCGCTAATATCTATCAGATCTCTCACCTTGAGGATCTCTCTTGTATCGATCACCAGTGATTCTTACTACGTGTGCCTGCCGATACTTCATTTAGTTTCCCGATATCTTCTTGAGATTTAGTCTCCCACGATAGTCACCAGTGATTCTCACTATGTTTGCCTGTTGTCGCTATCTTATTGAGACGTCGAATGTTGTATGTTTCCGAATTGATTTCAATTTGCTTGAACACGAACTTAAACTAAAACTAAACTAAATGTGTGTTTCTCTGAGGCATGTTGAGCTTTGTTTTCTTTGAGTGCTTGTTTGTTTGCTTTGCTTTTTCTTTGCTTTCTATTTGTTGGTTTAGTTCCAATGATCCAAAGAATTCATATAAGAGGGGTGTCTATCTGTAAGAGCCTCCATCTCATATTGGATGGCCATGCGTACCTCGACTCCTTTTATATGGATGCTTTGGTGAGGTTGGTTCTTCTCCTTGTCTTTTGAGTGACTTCTTTCTGCTACTGGTGAAATTGTAAATGCTCATCCTGCTAAGTGAATGTAAGGGTCACTGCGAGCAATCTTTGGCAAAAGAAGGAACTCCTGCGTGTTTGGTGTGTTTGTCGCAAGCAACATTCAGGTCATTCTGGCTTCTTATGCCTTAATGCTTACATCTTATTCCGACAAACCTAAGACTTATGTCATATTCATATTCTCATGATAGTGATATTAGTGAGGATTGTATGACATCTTGCAATTTTTCGAACTTAAACGGCTCTATGATGATAAATACAGTGATTCCAACAACCAAGTGCTAGGGTTTGCATTTTCATTCTAGGCTTGCATCTTTAGCTTAGGCTTGCATGTTCATTTTTAGGCTTGCATTTGAGACAATGTTTAGTGCTCTCTTGGTTGTCTTCATCAAAGGTTCTAATCTTTAGTCCCAGTTTCATCACGATTGCACAAGTTTTCAGGATCGAAATCGAAATCTGACATCTCTACATAGCTCAAAATCACGTTTTAAATTCTGAGACCCTTTGGGATCGGACTCTAGTGCAGTCAGCCTTTTGGTGTCATTTTCCTGCTAGATCCTCATCTTTGCATCATGTTCTTGAGATCTTTGATCTTTTCATCAAAGTCAACTCTAGTCAAATTTGGTCAACCATGGTCAAACTTGGTCAACTTGACCTTTGGATCGCTTCAAACTGCTTCTAATTTGCTTTATCTTCTGGATCTTCGATCTTATCTTTATTTGTAATCTCTTGTTGTCAATCATCTTCTGACGTGTCATCTTTTGATTTTGCTCCTAAGGGGACATGATGATTGCATCATTGAATCTTGTCGAATCAATTCTTGAATTAGTCTGATCTGAATCATCAATTTTCATTGTTTGGGGAAATCTAACCCTAATTCTTGGGAGTCAAGCTTCGTTCTGGAGATGGCTCTCAAAATCTCTCTTAGACTGTTATCTGGGCAATCTAACCTGGGTCTCGGAGGGCTAAGCTACGTATTGGGGCAATCTAACCCTGATTCTGGAGACAGTCCTAAATCTACATCTTCATCAATTGGTATTGGGGCAATCTAACCCTGATTCCAATTCTCTTCTAACACCATTGTCTTCACAATCTAACTTGGACTTCAAAAATTCTCGTCATTTGTCACTTCAGACTATTCTTTGAATCAATGTGTTGTTCGCACATCAATTCAAAGAGGGGCAAATGTAATACCCCAAAATTGGCACCTATTTATTTTAGGCAATTTTGGTGTATTTCTTCAATTTTATGTCATCAAAGTCCTATCTCACTAGGCAATTTTCTCTCTCCTACTTGACTCTATTTGACTTGATGTCAGTTGCAAAGACCCTAAATTGGATTCTTTCTGAGAAAGATATGTGATTCCCTAGGCAGGGCCTGGTGTTTTAAATCTGGTGTATGACAGAAAAATGGCAGTCTAAAAAGGTTATTGGTTGAGGAACCAAATTGAATCATAAGACCTTGTAATTTTGGGAAATGGTAGTTCTTGATGTTGGCTAAAAACTTCATTCTTTCCAAAAATTTTAATATTGTGATTTTATGGGTCAAATAAATCAATCTTTAAAGACTGTCTTGAAGACAACAATGTTACATATCTTACGGTTTGTCATTGATTTGTATAAATTGAAAAATTATTCAAAGTATATTATCATAAAGTATATTTGTATAATATTAATACTATATAATTGTAAAATTCATAATTGTTGTTGAAAAAATGCAAATACAAAGGAAGTCTTCTAAATAAATAACAAACGTGGTAAATTTTAATTGGTTCACTCGTGTCATAAGACTTCAAATGCATTCATCCAATGAGATGATCAAAAATTAATTTCTAGATATTATAAAGTTAAATAATTTGCATCTATATTTTACAAATGAAAAAACTTATAATGAAATATAAAAAAGAATTATTTTCATTGGTGTAGAACAATTCATTTAATCACTAGTTAACATAAAAACTCAAAAATAGATACAATAGTACTTAGCCTACGGCAAGTACTAATAATATTGGATGAAAACACTTGCTTGGTAAAAACACCTGCTTGGTAAAAAGGAGGTCAACATGAGGTAGAATTAGGACTGATGGTTTTGGACAAATGGATTGTTGTTATGTTTCATTTTGATTGTCATCTTATTGTTCTATGTTTATCAAAGAGACTTTGTTGTCACTTTTTAAGTTAGTTTTGTTCCCATATATTATTCTAGTCTCTTTTGTTGTTAGTTAGTTTATTTTTGTAGTATTTAATTGTAATATTTATAATAATTTGTATTCAATCAATATAAAATAATTTATTTCAAAAAAAAAGAAAAAAGATTTCCAATATTGGTTCTCATTAAGCTTTTTCTCTTATACAAAAAAAACATCTAAAATCTACGATGATAAAAAAGTCTTTCAAAAAAAATTCTAAAATTGATGATGATAAAAAAGTGTTGGAAAGTGAAATCCAACAATTAGTCTATTGGGCTCTCAATTATCTATTTGTTAGCATTCCTCCTTTTAGAAAACAATGTGGATAATGTAACTATATCATTGCATATGAGACATATTTATTGTTGTGTGAGTAACTATAGTAATAACAAAGATTTCCCCTTGTGTAAATGTAGCCAATATGGTGAGGCACTGCTCTATGTGTTTTGTCTTGCATTCTTCAATTCAGATAAACCAATAATGCCACATAGTAAGATTATGCACTAAGTGTTTTAGTAGTAAGATTTTGCACAAATTTTTATATTGTGAAAAACAAGAAAATATATATATATATATATATATATATATATATATATATATATATGGATGAGAACTTGACAAATCTCTTGTGTTGGGTTGTGATTAGGAAGTATCCACCTGCACACCAAGACATATATAGTGAAGCATTTGAAGAAGGACAATGTTGGTTGAATACAAAGGTCATCTATTAGTTCCTTCTCTTGACAGGGGAATAATTTTTTTTAAACGAAGGAATTTGTTCATATTAAATTTTATTTTTAGTTCATAACTTCTACCTATTATAAATTTGATTATGAACTATTGAATTCTAAGTAATCTTGGGAAATATATTCTTCTTGTTATTGTTCTAATAGTAATTCATGTTTGTTTCAAGTTAATATCTTTTGTAAAGATCTCTTTCCAGTCATTTAATACAAATTTTTTTTTTAAAATTAGGAGTCAATTCAAAGTTTTAAAAGGTTGTTTTTAAGAGACACGGCTTAATTTTTTTTCTATTTTTTAATAAATTAAATATTTAATTGTTTCAATTAAATTTATTTTCTAATTTGTTGAGGTGTTAAAAACATATACAAGAGCTACAACTTTTTTACTTCTTTCATAGTAATTTATTTATGAATTTTATAATATAGAATTATTTTTTTATTTTTAAAACTTTACTTTATTATATTCTTGCTTTGGGAAAAATATGTTTATACTTTTTTTTAAAGGTTATGTTTTTATTAAGATTAAATCGGGTTTTACTTAGCCCGAACTAGGGGTAGCTACAAAAGGAGAGCTACCTCTCCCAATAAGACAATACCACCAATCAAAGACCCATGAACAAGTCTAGGAATTAAGTTTTACGAATTGCTCCACCTTTCTAATGTGAGTGTGTATTATCATATCAAAGCCACCCCCTTCTTTGTCTTCTTGTCTCTTTTGCCTTTAGCTACTTTTCATCCCTCTTCCAACCTACCATACTCCTTATGTGACTCCAAGGGCTCATTAATGGAAGACACATCTTCCCTATCCTGATTACCAAGACTACCATCAATAGTGACACATTCCTTCCCCAAGTTCTCCTACCTGCTTGCAATTAAATTAGAGCCCATAATCAAACCCTTAATCAGTTCAGAGGACTCTACCTCTTTCACTTTCTTCTTTTTTTTAGTTGTCTTCTATTAGGACTTCCGCAAGAATTTTCTCTAACAATAACCTTTGAAACCTCACTACACATTTCTTGTCAACACTTCTCTACTCCACACTCCTTGCCAACCTCAAATTTTCTTGAATTATCTAAATTTGTCACTTGTTGATAGCCACATCAACATCTTTAGAAGCCATCTCTGACTCGCAAACCTCATTCTTCTCCACCGAGTAGAATTTGAGGGAAGTATCCTTCCACCAAGTCACGTGTTTAATCACTCTCTTATTTGGATAGTTCACCACCACATTCTTCATTTGGAAATGATGAAGGGTGCTCCCCTTAATACCACAAACACATAACAGAAATAGAGAAACAACAACAATATGCAAGAACAGAAAATTGGCTTCTTATTATCTCCACAAATGTGGAATTACAAACTTTCAGAATTACAATATGCAAAGCCACATGGGCATTCCCTTACAATATTCCGTAGGACAAAGCCTCGAACTATTACCCAGATCTACTACCCAGAACTATTCTGAACTGCCTAAGACAATAATACAGCCTTCTTTATATAGGCAATTTTTCCACCGCCTGGGAAGGTTCCAGAATTTTAGCCAATAAGGCCGACCAAACTTAGAATTATTTTATTTTACATTTTATTACATCATAGTCGGCTCAAGATAACCTTTGAAACCCGAACAGAAATTTTGAAGAAAATTATTTTCTGCCATTTCGGGTGGCCCAACTTCCGAAGACCATAAGTCATCACCAGTTGACCCGATCGGCTATTATAACCCCATTTCGGAAACGCCATGAAGTGCTCTACAGGCTTGACCCGTGCAAGCGCCCGTCACCCAAATTTTCGACCTCGTCCGGGGCCTCTAAAGCCTTCAAAACTGAGTTCAAAGTTTCTGTACCCTGCTGCCAATACCGAAAATCTTCAATATCTTCCAATATACACTTGATCTGGCAATGAAACTTTACTGGCATACTTATATGACCAAAATGAACCTCTAAGAAAGAAATCAGATCATTCTGAGCACATACAAAAATTACCAAAAATAGTAACTTTCCATAAATAGCAGCTCTGCACAAAATAACCCTTATTGAATATAAAAATAGAAATATTTTTTTTTTGGGTGATGCAAGATTGCTCTTACACCCAGGATGCTCCTGCATCAGACACCCGGGGTAATTTGAGAAGTGACCCTGTCACGACTCAGGTGTGCAGAGGAAAACCAAGACGGTTAACCTCCTCCTTTGTTAGCCATGATGAATCTTCAACAGGTCGTCCTTTCCATTTGACCAAATATTCTTCATATGTCATGTTCCTTGTGCTTCTGCCAACACGACTATCCAGTATATCTTCAATCTCCTTAGTGTCTGAACTAGTTGCTGGAATACTCCACTGTGCTGTTGTGATCTCATCTTCAACACCTCCTTCATGATACTCTGTCAGATCTGAAATGTTAAACACTGGCGAAATATTTAGCTCAGTAGGTAATTCTACCTCATATGCGTTTCCTGAATCATGTTTCTTCAGTATCCTACATGGTCCAAACTTCTTCATTTTCAGCTTGTTATATGTACCAACTGGAAACCGCTCCTTCCGCAAATGAACCATGACTTCATCACCAACCTGAAATTCCTTATACCTCCTTTTCTCATCTGCCTTAGCCTTATACTGTGCATTCATCTTGGTAATATGCTTCCTCACCTCCTCATGGATGTTCTTCAAGTGTTCTGCAAAATCCTCAGCTTCAGCACTACTTATTTCTCCTTTATCTATCTTCCTTAATTCAGATGCATTTCTTGGACTACTTCCATATACAATCTGGAATGGTGATTTACTAGTGCTCCTGTTGACAGAATTATTGTATGCAAATTCTTCTTGTGGTAAAATCAAATCCCATCCTGTTGGCTTATCTCCAACCAAACATCTCAGCAAATTTCCTAAACTCCTATTCACCACCTCTGTCTGTCCATCAGTCTGTGGATGATGTGATGAACTAAACTTCAAATCTGTCTTCAACTTCTTCCACAATGTACGCCAGAAATATCCAACAAACTTAGTGTCCCGATCTGAAACTATGGTCTTTGGCAAACCATGAAGTCTCACTACTTCTCTGAAAAACAATTCTGCTACATGAACAGCATCATTAGTCTTCTTCCAGGGAATAAAATGTGCCATCTTTGAAAATCTGTCAACTACCACAAAAATTGAATCATGTCCCCGTTGAGTCCTCGGTAAACCAAGAACAAAGTCCATGCTGATATCCTCCCAAGGCTTCTCTGGTACAGGTAATGGCTGATACAACCCTGTATTCTGCATCACTCCTTTCACCATCTGACATACTCTGCAACTCTGTACAAACTTCTTCACATCTTGCTGCAATTGTGGCCAATAATAATTTTCACTAACCAAAGAAAGGGTTTTGTCACGACCAAAATGTCCAACCAATCCTCCACTATGCTTCTCCTTGATGAGATTCTCCCTCATAGAACTTCGTGGAATGCACAACTGACTCCATCTGAATAGCATATCATCATGGATGATGAAATCCAACCATTTCATCCTGTCTAGAGTAACAGGTTCTGTACAAGCTTTCCAAGCTTCACCAAAATTAGGATCCTCTGGATACAAATTCTTGAGTTCCTTCAACCCAACCACCTCAATCTGCATCTCTGTCAGCAATAGTTGCCTTCTGCTAAGAGCATCTGCAACCCTATTAGACTTTCCACTTCTGTGTTTCAAAACAAATGTATAACTCTGCAAAAACTCAACCCATTTCAAATGCCTTTGATTCAATTTTCCTTGACTATTCAAATATTGCAAAGCTTGATGATCAGTATACAAAACAAACTCCTTAGGAAGCAGATAATGTCTCCACTTCTTTAATGCCTGAACTATAGCATAAAATTCCTGATCATAAACAGAATATTTCCTCTTGGCATCATTTAACTTCTCACTGAAATAAGCAACAGGTTTACCTTCTTGGCTCATAACAGCTCCTATTGCAGTACCACTAGCATCACAATCTACTTGAAACACCTTATTAAAATCTGGAAGTGCTAAAACAGGTTGTTCTGTAACTTTTTGTTTCAACAATTGAAAACTCTTTTCTGCCTCATTAGTCCACTTAAACTCTTTTCTATCCCCTCTCATTGTTTCAGTCAAGGGTCCACAAATACTGCTAAAATTTTGGATAAACTTTCTGTAAAAGCTAGCCAAACCATGAAAAGATCTTACCTCAGTAGCACTCCTTGGAGTAGGCCATTCAAGGATAGCCTGTACCTTCTCTAGGTCCATTTTTAGACCTTCTCCTGAAACTACAAACCCCAAATACACTAACTCTTTCTTCACAAAACTGCACTTCTTCAAATTAATCAACAATTTCTCTTCTCTCAACTTCTCAAATACCATACAAATATGCATCATATGCTCATCCAATGTCTGACTAAAGATCAAAATATCATCCAGGTAAACAATGACAAACTTACCCAAAAATTCTTTCAGAACCTCGTTCATGAGCCGCATGAAAGTGCTCGGTGCATTGGTTAGCCCAAAAGGCATGACTAACCACTCATATAGTCCTTCCTTTTTCTTGAAGGCAGTCTTCCATTCATCTCCTTCTCTGATCCGAATCTGATGATATCCACTTTTCAGATCTATCTTTGAGAAATACATAGCTCCACTCAAACAGTCCATAATATCATCCATTCGTGGCAATGGAAACCTATACTTGATTGTGATCTTATTTATTGCTCTGGAATCTATACACATCCTCCATTCTCCATTCTTCTTTGGTGCTAATACTACTGGTACAACACAGGGACTCAGACTCTCACGGATCAATCCTTTCTGTAACAGTTCATGTACTTGTCTGTTCAACTTCTCACTTTCTGCAGGTGTCATTCTGTGTGCTGCCTTATTCGGCAAACTCGCTCCTGGGATCAAGTCCATCTAATGACTGATCTTCCTGACTGGTGGTAATCCATCAGGCACGTTATCGGATATAATATCCTGAAACTCATTCAACAAATCTGAAACTTCTACAGGAACATCTTCTACTTCCTCTTTACCAGCTTTTGGAATTAAAGCAAAACATACGTGCTCATGCCTCATACCATCTAGGAAATTTCTTCCATCAACAAAAGTTATCCTTGCATTACCACATACCTTTTCTTCAGTCTCCTTCAATGGCTTTAGCTTATGCCGCACTCCATCCTTTGTCAGGGAATAGGTATTCGCACGACCATCATGTACAGCACATCTGTCAAACTGCCATGGTCTACCCAACAACATATGACATGCATCCATAGATATGATATCACACAATACCTCATCTTGGTATCCGCCAATCTTGAACTTCACCAGGCATTGTTCATTGACCATGACCTTGTGGTCATCCTGTACCCAGGCAATCCGATATGGATGTGGGTGTTTCTGTCTCTTGAGCTTCAACTTTGTCACCATCTCTTCTGACACCAAATTGTCAGTGCTTCCACTATCAATGATCACATCACAACATTTACCTTCACACTTGCACCTGGTGCAAAACAAGCTCCTCCTTTGCTCAGGTTCATTCTCACCACTCAACAGGATTCTTCTGTTAATCAACATTTCTCCTCTTTCAGCATCTTCAGAATTTGATGATCTGGCATCTTCATCTACATGTGCAACTCTGGCCTGGCCTTCATTTCTCCTATCCGTTCTGCCTTGGCGCTGAGGACATTCAAATGCCCTATGACCTTCTTCTCCACAGTGAAAACATGTTCCACGGAAGCCACCTCTTCCAGATCCTTGTCCTCTTCCTCTTCCTCTCTGATCTCTATTATTCTGATCCTGGAAGCGATTGGAATTATTTCCTCGCTGATTCTGACTACTACTGGCCTCATCCTTCTTCTTCGAATCCTCATTTCGGCCACCATATGACCGTCCACCAGATTGTCCACCGCGACCTCTTCCGTTTTGTCTGCTCTCAAACTTCTTGTTCAGCTTTTCCTCTACTTTTAGGGCAAATTGGTATGCCTCCTCAATACTGTTCATTCGAACCAGATTCAACTCCTCCTGAATGCTTGGCCTTAACCCATTAAGGTATCGGGCAACTTTCTCCTTATCAGCTTCGGCATGGCCTATTCTGATGAGGAGTCGATAGAACTCCTCTGTATACTCCTAAACAGATTTTCCTGCTTGCTTCAAACTTTGCATTTTCTTCAGTAGGTCAAGCTCATAATCAACAGGAATGAATTGTCACTTCAATTTTTCCACCATCCGATCCCATCTTGTGATTTTATCTTTCCCTCTTCTATTTCGCTCCAATTGAATTTCTTGCCACCAGATCTTCGCATGGCCTTTCAGTCTGGCCTTCACAAATTTGACCCTATCAGGATCCTCAACATCTTCATACTCAAAATACTCTTCACATTCATTGATCCAGTCGATCAATTCCTCTGGGTTAAGATTTCTAGAAAATGTAGGAACCTCGATCTTAGGTCTTTTCCCAATCTTGGAAATCGCCCGAAAAAGTCTTTCTTCCTCCTGGTTCACAATTTCAATTTCTCCTTCTTGATATTCTTCTTCGGCTTTATCCTCGCTTTCGTCTCTGACATTAAGATTCATTCCTCTGCGAATCTCTTCTTGTAATGCTCGCACTTGTCTCTGCAACTCTCTAACCTCAGGTGTTACAACACCAGCTCTTCCGCCATGTTCCCTTCGTGGAGGCATTTTTGCGATGCACGCTGAAACCCTAGCCACGGTCCTTATGCAAACTGCCTCACAGTCGGCGATCTGTTTACACACTCAAGAACTCCTGCTCTGATACCACTTGATGAAGGGTGCTCCCCTTAATACCACAAACACATAACAGAAATAGAGAAACAACAACAATATGCAAGAACAGAAAATTGGCTTCTTATTATCTCCACAAATGTGGAATTACAAACTTACAGAATTACAATATGCAAAGCCACATGGGCATTCCCTTACAATATTCCGTAGGACAAAGCCTCGAACTATTACCCAGATCTACTACCCAGAACTATTCTGAACTGCCTAAGACAATAATACAGCCTTCCTTATATAGGCAATTTTTCCACCGCCTGGGAAGGTTCCAGAATTTTAGCCAATAAGGCCGACCAAACTTAGAATTATTTTATTTTACATTTTATTACATCATAGTCGGCTCAAGATAACCTTTGAAACCCGAACAGAAATTTTGAAGAAAATTATTTTCTGCCATTTCGGGTGGCCCAACTTCCGAAGACCATAAGTCATCACCAGTTGACCCGATCGGCTATTATAACCCCATTTCGGAAACGCCATGAAGCGCTCTACAGGCTTGACCCGCGCAAGCGCCCGTCACCCAAATTTTCGACCTCGTCCGGGGCCTCTAAAGCCTTCAAAACTGAGTTCAAAGTTTCTGTACCCTGCTGCCAATACCGAAAATCTTCAATATCTTCCAATATACACTTGATCTGGCAATGAAACTTTACTGGCATACTTATATGACCAAAATGAACCTCTAAGAAAGAAATCAGATCATTCTGAGCACATACAAAAATTACCAAAAATAGTAACTTTCCATAAATAGCAGCTCTGCACAAAATAACCCTTATTGAATATAAAAATAGAAATATTTTTTTTTTTGGGTGATGCAAGATTTCTCTTACACCCAGGATGCTCCTGCATCAGGAAACATCATCTACATCTGAAAGGAATACCTTCATAGTCCACTAGTCAGATATACTCTCCACTCCCTAGCTTAATTGACACTTCCGTTGGGAGAGCCTTTGTAACATCTACCTCAACTAAAATGAGAACAAAAGTGGGGTGACAAAAGTTTTGAGAAATCACATCCATGCTCATAAATTTACACAAGGAGTTCACAAAATCTTCAAACAGGAATCAAACCCAAATTGTAGCAGAAGGTTTGTAAGTCTTACCCATAAGGGAATCATTGCAAGATTCAGTGATTGATTGAAGTTCAAATACCAGGGTTTTAACAACAACATGTATTTTTTCTCCCAAATCCAAATGGTTTCATAGAAAATTTCCTTTCAGTCTGTCTTGTTATCAAAAGTCAAAACAAAGAATCCTCAAGCACCCAAGTAGATCTGAACATTACCTTCCAAGATAGAGCCCCATGTTTGAGTTATCCAAATTTTGTATCTCTCTAAGAGAAGGCAAGAACCCCTTAAATCTTCCTATTAGACCTATCTCCAATAAATATTTTGCATTTTCTACTACTTCCTCCTCTACTTCTGCATCTAGACTAACTAAAACTTTCTCTGCAAGCAGCTCAAAACATAAAGGATTCATTTCACTCTCGTTACTCATCTTCTTAACTGCTTCCATGTACGTCCCTTGAACTAAACTGTCATTCTTCTTCTATTCTCTCATAGATTGGCTTTCAAACCCAAAGCTACCCTTTTCCCCCTCCCAGACTCAAAGAGGATCAACTTCATGTTAGTAGAGATCCCACTAAGACCTAACTTAGAAGTCGAGGCCAAGGAACATGCACTTGAATCAAAAACCTTAAAATTAACTTGCCTCATTCTATTTTCCAAATGATCTTCTCCACTTACTACCCCAAAACATCCATCTATACATATCTATGAACCTAGCAGGGGCATCACACATTTAACACGTGCCCAAGATCACCACTTTTTGGGTTGTGGGAAGAACCGTAGGTAGTGGCAAATGGAATGTTGTACCCCACAGGCATTGGGGAACTTGAAGGGTAAAAGTGGAAAAGTGTTGCACCTCCACTGCCAAAAAATACAAGTGTCACTCGTAATGCCCCACTAGGGAACCCACGAGAAATTAACCTAAACATGCTTCTAAGTTTATAAAATACTTTTTTTTCTTAATAGTTTACAAACAATAATATTTTTTAACAATGTAGAAGCAATACAACATAATTGCAACTCAAATATACAAGTTTAAATCAAACATAGATTACAAATCTCAAGGGTTCCTTGATGTAGATTATGTAAATATTAATTCAACCACTTAATGTAACAACCATACAAAGTCTCCACATAATGAAAATAAGTACAACTATTAGGATTAGGTAATACTGAGAGGGGGGGTGAATCAATATTACAACACTTTAAATTCAAACTCAATATCTTCCAACTTAACCATGCAATTACTAAAATGAAAAGAACATACACATAAAATAAATAACTCATAACACTGGTGATTTGTTCACGAGGAAACCATGTTAAGGGAAAACCCTGGTGGGGATGACACCCACAAATTATGCACTAGGAGTATAGTATCCTTGTTAGGAGACCTAGCACTATTAGGAGCTAAATATTACATTTAGTACACTTCCCTATTAAAGGAATACAAAACCATGTTAGGGTATACAATGAGCACACTACTCTTACAATCAGAAAACTATTTTTTTTATAATAGTTTATCAAGAGTGAACTGCACAAGCATCTACTATGCTCAAGTAGTCCCAATTATAGCTTACATCACCTTCTGTCTAATTTTGACATCACAATGCATCTTTTCATTCCATCACACTCATCTCTTCTCAAAACATCTTCATATATATATATATATATATATATATATATATATATATATATATATATATATATATATATATATATATATATATATATATATATATATATATATATATATATATATATATATATATATATATATACATACATATACTCGATCTCATAACTAGTCAGCTCACAAGTACATCACAAAATGTGACCAACACTTATCATATATCAAATACATAGTCATCGATCATACATTACCAAAAGTGGGGTAAGACCCAATCCAAATCCAACTTATCACGTTTGGATTCTATGTTATACTCCGTCAATCATTATAATCATTCAACTGCTATATTTTGCTACTATATTATCTTGGCATGACTTCAAAAAATTGTAACTCTCAACGATCAAGTCCAAAACACAAGCAACCTTAACTAAAGGTCTACCATATCCCAAAACACCTTCCTCTAAGATTGCATGACTTAGTTCACCATATATAGTGCTCGCTGACCAAAACTGTACCACTGTACCCAGTTAACTACTTCCTAGACTTAGTCATTTTTACAAAAACTAAGTTTCACTTCAAGCGACCATGTATATGAGTAGTGTTTCCATAAATGAAAACCTCTATGCAATCCTAAATGGGCCACTTGCCAACAATCTCCCCCTTTGGCATTGGTGGCAACACTTAGTGAAAAATGACTTAGAAGTGCTCAATACCAAATTATTGACTAAGTACAAATTTTTCATATACATATATGTCCTTTATACATATCACATTTTTTATATCTACTACTCCCCCTTTGACATCAATGGAAAAGGTATACCAAAATGTAGTATCTCTAGATATATAACAAAATTTTACATCTGCTCACCAAAATTCAGACCATGTGAAGTACAACTTGGAAAGAGGTTTCCAAGATCTTCACCTTTATAGTCCATGTCTTTACCAAAATCTAACCTACATGGATCAATCCATTCAATGCAAACAATTAAGTTTCTACTCCCTTTAGCTTTGTAGGCATATTTTCAATGAGTGCCTTCACTGCAATCTCCATATCAGAAAGGTGTTTTTCAAGAATTGATAGTTTAGAAGTGATTAAACTCTTCAACGCACCAAATCTTCCCATTACTCTTCCTTCCTCTATCTCCATTACACTTATCGTGTCCAACAGTATGGACACTTATCTAACTCTGGAACAGTGTGTGAGGAGGACTTACAACTATGTACCAACTTGTCCAATGCTTTCCTATCATTTGCAATGATATCCACAATATTATGAAGGTGCTTGATAGGATTTATACAATAACTGTATAACTTCCTTCCATGTCCAATACATGTCTTCGCTTCAGAAATAGTGTTTCTTAGTATGCTCAAGTCCCATGATATTGACTTGCATACTTCCTCAAGCTTCTTCGCTAAGTATGTCTATTGAGCTTTTACTTCTGCAATCTTCTCTAGAGACTCATAGTGACTATGAAAGTCATATAATGCTTTGTTCAAGTTCTCTACTAAATCCTTTCCTTGGAAAGTGAAAGGTAGAGGTAGGAGTTTGTTGATAGTATCAATTGCTCTTTCTAATACCCTTGAATTCTTCTCAGTATTCTGATCATATCTCTCTTTGGCTTTGGAAAAGGCCATGTAAGACAGCTTCATCTGCCCATCCTCATCCATGCTCTCTAAATTAGTGCTCAAGGTTCTATCTCCACTTTCCAACAATAAAGCTGAAGAAACATGTGTATATATTTCTTGCTTGACTTCAATTTTATTCTTAGGTTCTTTCTTTACATCAGCTATGCTCGGTTGTTGTTCACCCTTAGAGGGCTCTTCCTCAATAGGTTTTACTGTATCCTTTTCATTGCTTCCATCTATATTAGGTACAATATCTAAATTCCCTTGAAAAGGGTCACTAGTATCCTGTGAGGTGTTCAATGACACAGGCACACCAGTAATAAAAAAAATTTGGTTGCTTCACTGTACTCACAAATTGATTGTTATCTTCTCTATCCATAAATGTATCAATGTTGATCTTGGATGACTCCCCTCTTAGGATAGTTTTAGGCTTAGTCACCTTGGGCTTAGGAGGTGAGGATTCCTCAAGTTGTGTCTCCATTAATACCTTGTCAATGGCCTTGTGTGTATCTTTTATCACTTCATCATATTTTTTCCCCATAATTTTTATCAGTCTAGACTTAATTCTTAACAAGGGTTTTATTACTTTTAGTATCCTCACATGCTCATCAAAAGATATGATTGGTAGCATGTTCTCAATTGCTTTCACCCTAATTTTTTCATCCTCTTGTCGTGCTAGCCATTTTCTTATCTCAAGCTTATCATATATAAATCCTTAGGTATACTTCCTGCTAACTCAATCAAATTCTTCTTAAAGATAAGCATATGCTTAATTACAATATCTTCAATTAAGATATGATCATGTGAATCATACCTTTCATAAAATTTGTTCAATTGATTAAGCTTTTCTTGGTCTACAATCCTTTTTCCAACATTCTCATGTTAGGTTTCTAGAGTTGTCTATCAACAGGTTTTTCTTGTGTTTTCTTCTCTTTTGCTTCTTTCTTATTCTTCTCTTCCTCTTTCTTCTTTTCTTCATTTTTTTTCTACTTCAGTCATCTGCTTCTTTCATGGTGAATTTGTTTGGAGGACCTTGAATTATGTTTGGAGGGATTTTCTCTACCTATGATGTCTTCTTGGGTTGTTTTGGTGTAGTATCGGACACTTTTACTACTGTAGGAGATGGACTAGTAGTCTTCTCATTTTCTGGAGGTGGAAGGGTTGTAGGAGAAAAGCTCACTAGTCTAGAAGTAGTCTCAGTCATCTTCTTCCTTATCTCCTTCATTTTCTCCTTTGTAATACCAACAATTACTGCTAGATCATCTACAACCTTTTCTACTTTCCTTTTCCTTGCATATTTGGTTTGTTCTTCTCTAATCTTAGAATATTTCTCTTCATAAGTTCCCCATCTTTCTTTACATGGATCAATTTTAGAAGATAATACATGTTCAACTTGCATTTTCAACACTTCAAAACTAACCTCATACCCCATAGGGTAACACCATTTCACTCTTGGTTCCACTACCTCAAAGCACACACAATTAGTTTCAACCATGAAACAAATTGTATCCTTATACATTTCTACTATCTCCTCAAGTATCCTTACTCTTTCATTCATCTGCCTTTGCATAATCTCGATCATTCCAAATAATTGTCCATCTACACAAGTACTATTCTATCTTCTATAGTTGTTTGAGACTTGTATGCCAGTAGGTTCATTACCCTTACAATTTCTTGGGTCCATTCTATGGAATTTATACACAATGTGGATATACATATGTATTAACAATTACCCAAATCAGAATGCTTTAGATTTGTCTCTCTTTATCTGCTTTACATTTTCCATGAAATATTGTGCAAGTACTTTGCAAAGGTTGTATTTCAAAATTTCCTTTACCATTCTATATGCCATCATTATAACTCTAGTTGATATTGAGTTAGGTCAGGTGTTGTAATGAAGTTTGTAACCCAAAATCATCGAAACCAATCTCACATCTTGCTATAAGATGTTAGCTATAGTCATCGCTCTCTTATCTCATTTAGAGTGGGTTAGGGTTTCCACTTGCTTCTTTGTGTTTTTCTCAGTAACAAGGATAACACCAGAGTTATCCAAACCAATTATGTCATGGATTAACTCGCTACTTATCTTTATAGGCTGATCTCCAATCCAAATGAACTAATCATGTACTCTAATCAACACGATCCTAATCCAATCTTCTTTATCAAACTCATAGAGTTCCACCATTCACATAATACTAAGATTTTCTAGATGAGAGAACTCATCCTTCTATTTACCATCTTCTTTGATCATATCCTCCATCTCCTTGTAGATCTCAAAGTCTCCTAGTGACTCATATTTACAATGGATGTATGCCCTAATATCCTCAACATGTATAACTCCATAGGATGTTTGAGAAAATGCACCTTCAGGATCATCTTCGGTTGATTTACAATGATGTTTCATAAACTTATACCTAGGCCTTTCTTTGACATAAAAAATTAATGGAGTATCCATAATCAAAGCTCACAAATAATCTAAAATACCTCTTCTTTGATGAATCTATGAATTCACAATCGATCAATCACAAGGTGTCATGGCTTTCTTAAGATTTATTTCTTGTTTGCACTTATCTCCTTCAATTCTTTTCTTTGAATAGTGATTAGATATGTTCAAATCAATAGTCTTATACTTCACTATGAAAATAATTGACACAATTCCCAATAAACTTAACTTTGTAATGATCTAGTCAACCATTAATCTGGCAATCACAAGATATAGTGTTTATAGTTATGCGATCTCAGATAGGTGCTTCATATCAATCATACATACTTTCCATAATCTCGCAAAAGATTATTCCACATAAACAGGGGTTGGATGGTTTTCTATTGTATTTCTCCAAAGATCCCCTAAGGCCATGCTTGGCCATCTAGGTTGATGTAGTAGTGTTAGCATTAGATGAATACTCAATAGCATCTACTGACTTTCTATGAACCTTGTTCTCACTTGTTTCCTTCACTTTCCATACTTCTCCACTATCTATATGTCCTTCCTTCCTGAAGTGACTGTGGAATTCATCCATATAATGTACAAAAATCTTTCCAACATCATCAACATTCTTCTTTAGAACTATAGGTGGTGGTCCACTTCTATTTTTAGTTCCATTATACCTACAAAACTTTGCTATATGTCCTTGGTTGTTACACTTGTAGCATGTAGGAGGTGATCTATTTTGATTGACCTGCAACCTGCAATACTTCACGATGTGCCCAAATTTTTTTCATTTGTAACATATAATCTTCGTTGCAGTCTGCTCTCTAATATAATCTTGCTTGGTTCTAGATTGATCAGGCTTCCTGCATTCTACCTTCTTGTGTCCATATGCATAACAATTAAAGTAATAACCAGAAAAGGACTTGTAAGGAGCTTTACCTCTGCAATCCCTCTTCATGTGACCAATTTTGTTGCATCCAAATCATCTACCTCTAAAAGGTTTAATCTTCTCTCAAGGTTCTTCTTGTATAGGGATTTCTTCATCTATCTTTACTTCAGATTTTTCTTCTTGAGTTTTAGAACATTCAACTTTATTAAAACCAACTCCTGACATGTCTCCTTTAGGCTTTTTTCTTTCTCTTTGTTCATCCATCTTTTCACTTCTCATATGAATTTTTTCAATGTGTTTCTTAGCCTCAACAAGTTCTCCTTTAATGACGTGATTGTATTTTTCTAGATCCTAATATTTGTTCCTGTAGTCGTCAAGTTCAAGCTACATTTTTCCTATCCGAACATTTGTACTCTTTAAAAACTCTTCAATTTTGGTTCTTTCATCTTTCTCCTGTTGAATTTCTTTAGCCATCTAAATAGAAGTATTTTCATGATCCTGCTTCAATGCATCTTTTTTATGTTCAAGCTGTTTGATCTGATCAGATGAATCATTATATGAATCTTCTTTTATCTTTTCCATAAAATCTTGCCTTTGATTCCTAGAAAGTTCAAGTTGTTCTTTAAGTTTCTTGATGAAACCTTATGCTCTTCTCAATTTGAATTTCAAATCTCCATTTTCGGCTTTAGCTTTATCAAGGTCTTCAAGTGCTGCTTCAAAGTTCTCTTTCAAACTTTTAGAATCCATCTTGATCTCCCTTAAGCTATTAGGCTTTCTCTCCAAGGGCCAATAACTCAGATACCAATTGTTAGGATTAGGTAATACTGAGAGGGGGGTGAATCAGTATTATAACACTTTAAATTCAAACTCAATATCTTCCAACTTAACCATGCAATTACTAAAATGAAAAGAACATACACATAAAACAAATAACTCATAACACCATGATTTATTCATGAGAAAACCCTATTAAGGGAAAACCCTGGTGGGGATGATACCCACAAATTATGCACTAGGATTATAGTGTCCTTGTTAGGATACATCGCCCTGTTAGGAGTTGAATATTATATTTAGTACATTTCCTTGTTAAAGGAATACAAAACCATGTTAGGGGTATACAATGAGCACACTACTCTTACAACCATAAAACTATTTTTGTTATAATAGTTTATTAAGAGTGAACTACACAAGCATCTTCTATGCTCAAGTAGTCCCAATTATAGCTTGCATCACATTTTGTCTAATTCTGACATCACAATGTATCTTTTCATTTCATCACACTCATCGCTTCTCAAAACATCTTCATATATATATACTCGATCTCATAATTAGTTAGCTCACAAGTACATCACAAAACGTGACCAGCACTTATCAAATATCAAATACATAGTCAACAATCATACATTACCAAAAGTGGGGTAGGAACCAATCCAAATCCACCTTAGCACATTTGGATTCTACATTATACTCCCTCAATCATCATGACCATTCAATTGCTCTATTTTCCTGCTATACTGTCTTTGCATGACTTCAACAAATTGTAACTCTCAGTGATCAACTCGAAAACACTAGCAACCTTAACTTAAGGTCTACCATATCCCAAAATACATTCCTCTAAGTTCGCATGACTTAGTTTACCATATATAGTGCTCGCTGAACAAAATTGTACCACTGTACCTAGTTAACTTCTTCCTGGCCGACTTAGTTATTTTTAAAAAAATTGAGTTTCACTTCAAGTGACTATGCAGCTAAGTAGTGTTGCCATAAATGAAAAACTCTATGCAATCCTAAATGGGCCACTTGCCAATAATAAAACATCATCATATACCTGAAATCTAGATACAACCAATACCAATGGCGCATGGTATGTAACAGTAATCCAATATAAGTACAACATGATATCTTCCAAAATAACTGATACAATGATACAAGAACATGAAATAAGAAAGATAAGAATATATCTCTAGCAATGATGAACAAGGATGTACAACTAGTACAAGGATCATCTAGCACTAGTACATGAATGTCAGAATCACAAATGTTAAAAGAATCACTACCACCTGACCTCGCAGAACCTAAATGGTCCACTCCCACCATCCTGAGGATATAACAACAGACCCCACTTAGATAAGAAACACCAAAATTAATCACAGTAAACCTAAGAAAGGGATCTTGAAAACTCTCTATCTCAAAAGGTACAATAGGATAACAAAGGTAAAACATACACAACCAGAGACAACCAACACATGTAGAAAACCTAAGATGCATATGGGGAAGTGTCGTCGCATGAGCCAACTCTAGAGTTATCCTAGTAGTCTCTCAAGACCCTGATGCCCTAGTGACTCTATGCGGTATCAGTAATCCTCTCATACAAACAAGGTATCGACTATGCTATTTTTACTATAACCGATGGCGATGATGATGAAGACCGACCAAGATCAGAGGAATACAAGATAGTAGAAAGGTTAGATAAGTTATTATCTTGTCATTGATGTCAAATAATTGATTTCTTGTTTATATTATGTTGCCATATCATTCAGAGTATAATAATTTGAATGAGTTAAAGAGAAGAAGAAATGAGATGTTGTGAAGTTGAAGAACTTAAATGGGCAATTGATACAAATCAGACAATGCTAAGATTATGTTGATATAATTTTTTTCTATCTAACATATGATTATATCAAGTTGGTAAAGAATGGTAATGAAGATTTGACAAGTCGATAAGCAGAATTGTTTTGGCTACTGAGCAGGAAATGTCACTTGGTAAAGAGGAAAATTAATTTGGTAAAGGCAAAGGAACTCAAGACACCAAACAAGAATTTTTAGGCACCGAGTGAAGTTAATTGAAATTCAGAGTTATCCACTGAGAAAGGAACAAAAATTAAATACAAGGATCAAAATGACATCTAATGATTAGCTATGATGAGCTAGAAGGTTATGATGATAATAAGGAAACTTAGTTAGAGAGATCTACGATCAAGAAAATTCATGATGATGATCTATGGCTTATATCTAAATAGTTAAAAGAGAAGGAACAAGTTTCAAGAAAGTTCAAGTTCTAAGGTGAAGGTAACATATGTTACCAAGATCCAGATACATTGAATAAGTTTTTGAAATGAATTGAACGGCTAAGATTGATCAAAGGAAAACATGATAAAGGAGATTAAGCGGAAAAAGAAAGTTTATATAAAGGATTAATTTGTATGAAAAAATGGTTGGCAAATAGAAGGGTTGATAAGTCATCGACTGATGTAGTGAAGAAGGAAAAGATATATTCTGAGTCAAAAAGAAGAATTTGACGAAGTGTTGAAGCCAGTGGAAAATAAAGGATTGAAGTGAAGATAGAAAGTGCACAAAGGATCTGATTATGCAAAGGATAGTTACAAATCTACATGTCAATTTATTTACTATTTCTTATTAGCATTTGTAACAGATAAATCTCTTAACTAAGTAGACTTAACAGTCTTATTGTAAAATCCTTGCAAAAGGTAACATTCTAAAGAGTGTTCAAAGTCCTTTTACCAGGCCACTCCTAACAAGGTGAAGATCCTAATAGATCTGAGGTAAATCCCTTGATCGGGTCATACCTAATAGTGTGTATTGTAATCTTTAACCAGATTGGCTCTTAACCGAGTGTACTTTAGAAGAGTATTTTCTTTAGTGGGTGACAATTCCCACAATGATTTTTTCCAAAGCTGGGTTTCCACGTTAAATACTAGTGTTACATGTGATTAATGATTATTGTGTTTGATTTGTTGATTGTTAAAGTTTATTTCTTGTTGTCGGTAAATAGTGAATTGTGTCTAATTGAGTTGACACTGAGCTAATCAAAGAAAATTTTTTGAGGTACAAAGAATCAAGGATTATTGATTCACCCCCCCCTCTCTCCATAATCCAACAATTGGTATCAGAGATACGTTCTCTAAAGGAATAAGTTTGAAAGAATTGAGTAAAAGATTCAAAGATGTATAGGAGAGAAGTACCTAAGCTGAACAAGGAAAGTTTCTCTACATAGAAAAGCAGGATGAAATTGTATCTATTTGGGATTGGAGGATCTACACTGAATCTTTGGGATAATGACTACACTCTGCTGCCTCTTGAACCCATGACAGTTGATCATATGAGAGAAAAGAAGGAACACAACTTGATAATGATTGTAATTGCCTCTTCCCTAACTGATGTTGAATTCAATGATGTTAAAGACTGTGTTAATTCGAAAGAGATGTGGGATATGATTTCACTTATTTATGGAGGTGATCAACATGTACAAAAAGATAAGGTTGATATTCTCAGAGGAAAGTATGATGAAATGAGAATGAAAGATGAAGAGAACATTGCTCAATATAGTTTTAGAATCAAGGAAGTTGTTAGTGCCATTAGAGGTGCTAGTGGAACATTGACTAATGAAGAAGTGGCAAGTAAAATTCTGAGAACTCTTTCTTCCAAGTATGTTATTAGAGTATCTTCTATTCAAGAACTGAGATCTATACCAAATAATGTTGTTACTCTTGAAGCCTTAATCAGTAAGCCAACTGTATTTGAGCTTAGCAATTATGATAATAGTCTACCGACCATTGAAAAAACATTCAAATCATCTGCGAGTATTAGAACTTCAAAAGGAGAGAATCACAGTAGTTCACATGGAAGTGAATATGACAATATCCTAATCAAAGAGAAAGAACAAGAAGAGTTGGAAGCATTGTTCGCTAAGAGACTATCGAGAGGTAAAGGAAAGTATAAGGGGAAATTACCCTTGAAATGTTTCAATTGCAACAATATTGGTCACATTGCATCTAGATGTCCTGACAATGGCATGAATGATAAAAGTGATAAGAAGGAGAACTGATACCGAAGATTTAGTGACAACAAGAACAAAGTTTATAAGTCTTTCTACCTAGCTAAGGAAGGTGTAACCAATGATGAATATGATGATACAAAAGAAGGATACGAAGTTGTCTATGTTTATATGAAGGAAGACTCAGATGAAGAAAAGTATGAAGATGAAAAAAAACTTATTTTTCTCAAGTAAAGCTGACCCATGGATAATTGATAGTGGATGTTCACATCATATGACTAGTGATATTGATAAGTTTGAGAACTTAGAAGAGTATGATGGAGGATTTGCCAAATTTGGCAATGATGATCCATGTCCTGTTAAAGGTAAAGGATCAATTATATTGCATGAGAAGATGAGATGTAATGATGCATATTGGATTAAAGGTCTAAATTATAATATGTTTGAGTGTTACACAATTGAACAATATTGGCCACCAACTAGAATTTTAGAATAGAAAGGTAAAGATTTATGGTACATATGAAGATCTAATTGGAACCGGTGAACAATCAAAATGTAACCTATTTTATCTTGATACTGCTACAAAGAGTTGCTTGTTTGTTAAAGTTGAAGATGTGTGGCTATGGCATAAAAGAGTCTATCATGTAAATTTTGATAACATGATTGAAGTGAGCAAAAAGAATAGAGTCATAGGTCTACCGAAATTAAGAAAACCTGATAAAGTGATGTGTAAGGAATGTCAGATTGGTAAGATGACAAAATCAAGTTTCTCAAGAAAGTCTTACTCATCTAATGGTATTTTGGAATTAGTTCATACTGACCTTTTTAGTCCTATGAAGATACAAAACTATTATGGAGATCGGTATTTCATTTTGTTTGTTGATGACTATTCAAGAATGATGTCGGTTATGTTTCTAAAAGAGAAGTTTGATGCATTCAAAATGTTCAAGTGGTATAAAGCTAGAGTTCAAAAGGAAACATGTAAATAATTAAAATGTTTAAGATTAGATAGAGGAGGTGATTTATCTCTGATGAATTTACTATCTTCTGCAATGAAAATGGAATCAAAAGACAAGTATCTACACTGAGGACTCCACAACAAAATGGTATAGCTGAAAGAAGGAATAGATCTATAGTTGATTGTGCTAGAACATTGTTGATTGACAAAAAGGTTGCACAAACATTCTGGAGACAAGCCATAAGTATTGTTGTCTACACACTCAACCGAGTACAATTGAAGAAAAGCACAAACAAGACACCTTATGAACTCTCGTATGGGCATACACCGAATGTAAGTTACTTTAAAAATTTTGGAAGTAGGTGTTACACATTGAAAGATACTAGAAATAGAAAGTTTTACTCTAAAGGACATGAAGGTATATTCCTAGGATATTCATCAAAGACAAAAGCATATAAATGTTTGATCAAGGCTACTAACAAAATTGCTGAAAGTGCAAATGTGAGGATTGATGAATTTGTAGAAAGGAATGAAGAAGATAGCAAAAAGGAGCTTGAAGATTATCAAAGATTTGTTTATGTACATGAAGATAATTTGGTTGATGCAACCAAGTTGCAACAAGAAGGAATCGAGGAGCAAGTTGAGCCTCCACTGAGAGATGAAAAAACTGATGAATAGTCTACCGAGCTTGTATTAGCAAAATATGTGAGAAGACACCACTCACTGAACAAAATTATTGGAGACAAGAATGAAGGAGTCATGACAAGAAGTAAGTTGAAAGATAATATATGTTTGATTTCTAAGTTTGAGCCAAGATTAGTTAAGGATGCACTAGGAAATGAAGATTGGATTAATGCAATGAAAAAAGAGATTGATTAGATTAAGAAGAACAATATTTGGTCACTAGTACCGAGACCTAAGAATAAGAATGTGATTGGAACAAAGTGAATTTTTAGGAATAAACTCAATGATAATGGAGATGTGATCATAAATAAAGCAAGATTAGTCTGCAAAGGGTATGCACAAGAAGAAGGTATTGACTATGGTGAGACATTTGACCATGTTGCTAAATTAGAGGGTGTACAAATATTACTTGCATATGCTACCTATAAAGAATTCAAAGTTTATCAGATAGATGTTAAGTTTGCATTTTTAAATAGAATTCTTGAAGAAGAAGTGTAAATTGAATAACTTGAAGGATTTGTTGAAAATTATAACAAGAATATGGTATACAAACTACACAAGGCACTCTATGGATTGAAGCAAGCACCCCAAGCATGGTATGAAAGAATACACTCTTATTTAGTTAAGATTGGTTTTCAAAGAACAAGTGACAACAATAATTTGTATTTGAAATGTGATAGTACTAATAAGATTTTGATTACTGAGATATTCGTTGATGATATTATATTTGGAGGAAATGAAACAATGTCTTAATTTTTTGTTGAGGAGATTAGAAAGGAATTTGAGATGTCCATGATTGGAGAGATTAAATTCTTTATTGGACTACAAATTCAACAAATTAAAGATGAGATCTACATAATATAATCAAAGTATATCAAGGAGATAATAAAGACATTCAATATGGAAAAATCAAAACTAGTTGGAACACCAATGACTACTGGTTGTAAATTGTCAAAGAAAGAGGATACAAAGGAAGTAAATGAGACACTTTACCAAACCATGATTGATAAACTAGAGTATGTTTCTTACATCTGACCTGATATTGCATATTCAGTTGGTATAGTTGCAAGGTTTTCTGCCAATCTAAAGGAGACACACATGTTTGCAGTGAAAAAAATATTTAGATATCTGAAAGGGACTGAAGATTTCAGTCGACTATACACAAAAGGAGGAGATTTTGATCTCAAGGTATATACTGATGTTGATTGGGATAGAAACATTGATGACGAAAAAATCACAAGTGGTAGAGCTTTATTTTTAGGAGAAAGGTTAGTGACATGGTTAAGCAAGAAACAAAGTTGTATTTCACAGTCTACTAACAAAGCTAAGTATGTTGCTACAACTATGAATTGTTCAAACATTATATGGATCAAACAATTACTTGAAGGTGTGCAAGAAGAAATTACTGATCCAATTACATTTTACTGTGATAATACAAGTGCTATTAACATATCAAAGAATCTGGTGATGTATTCAAAGACAAATCACATTTCTATCAAGTATCATTACTTGAGAGAGAAAGTACAAGACAATCATGTGATATTGGAGTATGTGAATTCAAATGAACATATAGCTGATATATTTACCAAACCACTACCAAAGGATGCTTTTGAGTATCTTTGAGTTAAGTTAGGGGTTCTTCCCCTATCCAATATTCACCAAGGCAAGATGCATGCTGTATCAATTCAAGTATTCAACATAATATCTATTGTAGGATTTGAGCAATACAAATCCACAAAACTCAAAGATCACCTGCATACGAAAACCTATTACAAGGAAGTAGAGACAAGAAGAGGGCAAGGGTTTGACTCAAAAAATGAAGAAGAAAATATGCTCAATTAATGAATGAATAAAATGTACAATGGATCATCCTTATAAAGGAGATCGAAAGCTTTGAAAGGCAAACCCTAGTGCATGTAATAATTAGTTAAATTATTACAAGACTAATGCATGCAAGTTTATATTTAAAAAAACTAGTGCATGATTGTTTGAAAAAACTAGTGCATGAGTGTTTAAATATAAACAACTAAAGCAAAAAAGGTGACATCTTAAGAAGGGAGTAAAGCTAATTTAATTAACACAATTAAATTAATTGTTTGTAGCTACAACAATGTAGCTACAAACAATGCAAGAAGAAAGAAAATGAAACTACAGTGCTGAAAGCAAAAAATGGGTCCTGACAACATGGCCTAATGAGGTACCCAGTACAACCAAATCTCTGTAAAATGGAGAAATAGAGAAAACCCAATGGGAAAAAACCCTACTCCAAAAAGAGATAGAAATAGAAGGAAGGAAGGCCTCATCACTGAGATCCCCCAAGGACAACTTCCTTCATCCCAAGCATAGAACGTAGCTGAAAATATTGTGGGGATGCAAAAGGTTTATTGAAGATGTTAGCAACCTGCTCAGCAGTGGGAATGTACTCCAAACGCAGAGAGCCATCCTGAATCAAATGCCTGATGAAATGCATATGAAGCTCAATGTGCTTGGTCCTCTGATGGCCAACCAGATTGTGAGAAATATGTATAGCACTTTGATTGTCACACTAAAGAATAGTGGGACTATCAAGAGGAAAACCAAACTCTATCATCAACTGTCAAAGCCATAAAACCTCTTGACTAGCTAGTACAACTGCTCGGTACTCTGCCTCTATAGATGATAATGCATGAGTTTTCTACTTCTTGCAAGACCATGTTATAAGACCAGAACCAAGACAGAAGACAAAGGTAGAAGTAGATCGTCAATTAGTAGTATCACCAGCCCAATCTGAGTCTGTGAAACCAATAATGTGAGGATGACCTGATGTATAGTGAATGCCATAAGTAGTACCCTGAATGTACCTCAAGATATGTTTGGCCACTTGCCAATGACTCTCATGAGGATTGTGTGAGAATTGAGAGACAAGGCAAATCACAAAGGAAATATCAGGACAAGTGTGTGTCAGGTACAAAAAACTACCCACTAGCACTCTGTATAATGTGGGATCCACGGTAGGAGTAGAGCAAGTGGTAGATAAAACAACACCTGACTGAAAAGGTGTGGGAGCAGGCTTGCAATCAAGCATGTTGAACCGCTGAATCATATCAAGAGCATACTTCTCCTAAAGTATGGAAATCCCATCCAAAGACTGAATAACCTGTAGGCCCAAAAAATTGTGCAGAAGTCCAAGATCAGTCATCTCAAACTGCTCTCTCAATGCGCTCTGAACACTCTGAATCATAGAGGATGAGCTACCTGTAATGATGAGATCATCAACATATAGCATAAGTATCAATAGATCAGCCCCATGACACTGAATGTACACGGTAGGATCAGAATGACAACGTGTGAAGTGTGAGGCAAGCAAAAAAGAATCCATCTTCTCATACCAAGCCCTAGGGGCTTGTTTGAGACCATATAGAGACTTCAGAAGTCTACACACCATAGAAGAGTCCTACACAAAACCTTGAGGCTACTCCATGTAGATCTCCTCTTGTAGGTCTCCATGCAAAAAGGCACTCTTTACATCCATCTGATATACTATCCATCCCTAAGAAGCTGCAAGTGAAAGTACACGGTGAATATAATTCATCTTGGTGACATGAGAAAAGGTCTCGGAGTAATCAATACCCTCCACCTGTGAAAATCCCTTTGCCACAAGATATGCCTTATACCTATCAATAAAACCATCAACAACATACTTGGTATGGTACACCCACTTACACCGAACCAACTTCCTTCCTTTCGAAAGAGGACAAAGATCCCAAGTGTGATTCTTCATCAAAGAATAATACTTCTCATCCATAGCCCTATCCCACTCAGGCTGACCTGTCACCTCTGAAAATTTTTGAGGATCATCTAAAATAGCATGAATCAATAAACCAATACCAGACGTCTAAGCACATGTGCGACAAGTATTTGAAGGATCACCTACCAAAGGTCCAACTGCATCAACAATATCACGAGCCCATTTGGGCACATGTGGAACATCTGGTGGAGGTGGCGAAGGTGGAGCATCATCTGACTCTTCCTTAGAGGAGATAGAATCCTGTAGAGGAGAAGATGAAGAATTAGGTAGTGAAGAAGAAGCTGATGATGGAGGATCCATCTAAGGATAGCACTCATCAAACTGAACATCTCACCGAAACAAGGCTTCTCTGGAATCAGGATCAAACAACCTGTACGCCTTCACATCCTCACAGTAGCCAACAAATATGAGTGGTCAGATTTTCCTCTCCATGGATTTCCTCTGAGCATCTGGAATAAATGCCCAAGCCTCACTACCAAAAAATCATAATGTAGAAACATCAGGCTTGACATGAGTCCAAGCCTCTTTAGGAGTCAAATGTCACAATGCTTTATGAGGCATCCAATTTTGAATATAGTTGGCGCAATTGATAGCCTTAGCCCAAAAGGAAGCACTCATAGCTTGAGACTGTAGCATACAATTAGCCATCTCCCGTAATGTTCTGTTCTTTCTCTCTACAATGCCATTTTGCTGAGGGGTATGAGGAACTGTGAATTGATGTTGTAAACCATGCTTAGTGCAAAAATCTTTGAAAGACTGATTCACATATTCCCTCCCATTATTAGCGTGTATACGCTTGATAGAAAGACCATATTGTTTCTCTACAAATGTCTTAAAGATTTGAAATGAATCAAAGACATCAGACTTGTACTTCAAGAAGTACACCCATGTGCGTCTAAAGAAATCATCAATGAAGGTGAGTACATATCTAGCACCAGAAAAAGAAGGAGTGGGAAATGACATAAGATCACTGTGTATCAACTCCAAAGGTGCGAGAGCATGTGAGGATCTACCGGATGTAAAAGGATCTCTGTGATGTTTTCCAAGCACACAACCTCGACAAATATCATTAGTACAAGAGATCTAAGGTAGCCCAATCACTAGCTCCTGTAAATATCTATAGTTGACATGGCCAAAACACTCATGCCAAAGCTTGCTCAATGTGTCTACATGAGAAACAAGAGAAACACCAGTAGAATCAGAGATCTCAAAGCCATCAAACCGGTATAAGTGAGTCTCTGTATCAACACTCCCAGTAGCAATAACCAAGTCAGGATCATGGAGGTCTCAAATAACCACATCATGTGGTGAGAACTCAACTGTTTTACCAGAGCCAGAATGATAAATCTGATAAATAGGCAGGAGGTTCGTAGAAATGGCTAGAACCAAAAGAACATCCTGGAGAGAACTACTATCTAATGAAATAGTTCCAGAACCTGTAACTGAGAGTAGTGCTGAGTCACCAACTACAATCTGTGTAGTAACACTCTGAGCAAGTGAGGTAACCAATCTAGGTGAGTGTGACATATGGTGCGAAGCACCTGAATGAATGATCCATGAAGAAGTGGAAGACAAAGCTTGAGCAAAAAGAGCATGACCTTTCCTTGTGGGAGGAGGTGGAGGCTTCAAAGGAGAAAGACTATGCTTTTGCATGGCTTCTTCTAGTGCCTCAAGTCATTTCCAACACCTGGAAACTGGATGCCCTTTCTTGCCACAAAAATTGCAAGGATCACCTGTGTACTTTGTAGTCTTGGAGGAAGACTCACCAGACTTAGAAGTTTTTCCTTTCAGAGTAGATTTCTTTAGATTTGATTTTGGAGGTGGCTTGGAGGGATTCTCACTACCAGCTGAATCTATTTTGGGCTTGGGCTTCTGCTTCTACTTTCCCTTGGACGGTTGGGCAACCAATGCTTGGTTTTTTGATCCTGTTAGAGAGTCCAACTGAGTAAGTTTGGCCTGCTCTCTAGTCAAGAGATCACATAACACCTCAAAAGTGGGCATGGTGAATCTAGGTCCCAAAGCATCCATAGTAGAATGAAAGGTAGAAGAGAAAATCTGAAAGTTTCCCCGAAGCTTAGACAAAATCAGATAAATGCACTCTTTATTAGTCTTTTGCTTTCCACATCTGTGTAACAAAGATATCTATTTTTTGAACTTCATCAGAAAGTCCTCAATAGAAGGAAATGAATCAGGTACAAGAGAGGTAAGCTTTGTCTCAATCTAAAGTTCTCTGAACTCATTGATGGTACCAAATAATGTCTCAAAGTTAGCCCACATCTCTAGAGGGGTATTACACTCATCAAGATGAAACTGCAAGCTGTCTGATACCTATAAAGAAATGAACCCCATAGCCTCATCCATCTTGTTTTGATGATGTAGGATCTCATAGGGCCTCCTTAATACTGGTTGCACTGCATCTAAACAAGACCAGAGCCCTTTTGAACGGAGAAGCTATGTCATCAGGGTTTTCCATGTGTGATAATTATGTGGGGTCAGAAGTTCTAGACAAGAAGAGGTCTCGGCCATATTTTTTAGAAGTGGTTTTGTTTTGATAAATATCTGGTTTAACTAATAGAAATAAGAAAACAACACCCCCCACAATCCAAATATCGAACCCCTAAGCCTAGAATGATATGCTTTATCAAGAAAAGGGAAAAAAATCTTCAGATCTGAATCTTGTGTACCTTGAATTTTTTTTGATGAAAATAGACAAAAATCTAGATGGTGCTCGAGAAGAGCTTTCCGGTGCTTCTTACAGATAAAAAAATGGAGCTAATTTGAGCAATTTAGCCCCCCTGGAATGAATAAATGATAATCTAGCTTTGACAGTAGAAACATGAAGCTAGATGAAATAAAAGACTAGATTAACATGCATGAGAGTGTCAGGCTCGGAACCAACTTTCCAACGATATCTCATTTGTCGAAAAATGATGCTTGGAGCTCTCGGAATGCCAATTTTAGTGAAAGGTACTCCAAAAGGCAAAAAAAAATCCCCCAAAAAATTTGTGTAGGTGCTAGCCCCTGGTCACATGGGGCTTCGTCGCTAGGCACTGGTGGTTAGCCGCAGCCACTGGTGGTTAACCGCTACAGTTGGCGGTTAGCAGCACTGTTAGTGCTAGTGGTCCGCAGGGTGGCGCGGTAGCTGAGCGCGGGCTGCGCGATGGTGACGCATTTTTAACTCAGTTTTTTTTGCCAAAAAAGTCATACGGACTGGTTGCCTCGAGGTGGGTGCATAACCGTATGGCCCTGGGGCAAAATTTGTTTGCCTCTCCCTGTAATGTTGTCCAAATTGGACGTGTTTTATATCAAAATAGGGGTTTTTGGATGTTGCGAGCTCAATGGCGAGGTCCATTTGAGCTCAAAGTGCACCAAAATTTAGGGACCCCCTAATTTCAATAAAAAATAACTAAAAAAGCCCTAATTTGAAATAGATGATTTTTTAATCTCTGAATCCTTCAAACACAAACAAGTCATAGTAGATTAGGCTCTGATACCATGTAGGATTTGAGCAATACAAATCCACAAAACTCTAAGATCACCTGCATATGAAAACCTGTTACAAGGAAGGAGAGACAAGAAGAGGGCAAGGGTTTGACTCAAAAATGGAGAAGAAAACATCTTCAATTAATGAATGAATAAAATGTACAATGGATCAACCTTATTAAGGAGATCAAAAGCCTTGAAAGGCAAACCCTAGTGCATGTAATAATTAGTTAAATTATTACAAGACTAATGCATGCAATTTTTTATTTAAAACAACTAGTGCATGATTGTTTAAAACAACTAGTGCATGAGTGTTTAAATATAAACAACTAAAGCAAAAAAGGTGACATCTTAAGAAGGGAGTAAAGTTAATTTAATTAACACAATTAAATTAATACTTTACTCTAACATCTATTTTGTGAGTTGATGCTAATGCTCACTCTTTAGGTGAAGCTTGAAGTTGTGAAATGTTTATGACTTCAATGAGAAATCAATACATTTGAGGTATGATTTACTACTTGAGAAAAGTTTGCAGGAGTGTGTGTCTTTGGCATTATTGTCAAAGAGGGAGATGAAGATATAGTGAAGGGAGAATATCAATGATGATTACTAAGAGAGAGAAGATCAATAAAAGAAGTTGTCAAAGAGGGACAATAAAGAAGATCTATTGAATGAGAAGATTGCTACTGATAGAGGGAGAATATGAATAGAAGAGATAAAGGTCAAAGAGAGTACATGAATGACAGTGAAGTGTTACCATCATCAATTGAACAATGAATATTGTTAGTGTATTGCCATCAATGCCAAAGAGGGAGATTATTACTATAACTGATGGTGATGATGATGAAGACCGACCAAGATCAGAGGAGTACAAGATAGTAGAAAGGTTAGATTAGTTATTATCTTGTTATTGATGTCAAACAATTGATTTCTGGTTTATATTATGTTGCCATATCATTCAGAGTATGATATAAGTTGAGTGAGTTAAGGAGAAGAAGAAGTGAGATGTTGTGAATATGAAGAACTTAAATGGGAAACTAATACAGATTGGACAATGCAAAGATTATGTTGATATAATTGTTTTCTACCTAACATATGATTATATCAAGTCGGTAAATAATGGTAATGAAGATTAATCAATTCAGTAAGTTAAACAGTTTTGGCTACCGAGCAGAATATGTCATTCGGTAAAGAGGAAAAATCATTCAGTAAAAGAAAAGTAAGTTTTGATAAAGGTAAAGGAATGTAAGACACCGAGTAGAAGGTTTTAGGCACCGAGCGAAGTTAACCAAAATTCAGAGTTATCCACCGAGCAAGGAACAAAGATTAAATACAAGGATCAGAATGACATTTAATGATTAGCTATGATGAGTTGGAAGGTTTTGATGATAAGGAAAGTTGGTTAGAGAGATCTACGATCAGGAAAATTTAGGATGATGATCTATGGCTTAGATCTATGCTATTAAAATAGAAGGAACAAGTTTCAAGAAAGTTCAAGTTCCAAGGTGAAGGTAAAACATGTTACCGAGATCTAAACACATCGAATTAGTTTGTGAAATGAATTAAACGACTGAGATTAATCAAAATAAAATGTGATAAAGGAGATTAAGCTTCGAAAAAATAAAGTCTCTATAAAGGATGAATTTGTATGAACAAATGGTTGGCAAACTGAAAGGTTGATAAGTCACCGACTGATGGAGTGAAGAAGGAAAAGATAGATTCTGAGTCAAAAAGCAGAATTTGATGAAGTGTTGAAGCCAATAGAAAGTGAAGGATTGAAGTGAAGATAGAGAGCACACAAAGGATTTGATTATGCAAAGGATAGTTGTGAATCTACAAGTCAATTTATTTACTATTTCTTATTAGCATTTGTAATAGAGAAATCTCTTAATCGAGTGGGCTTAACAGTCTTACTATAAAATCTTTGCAAAAAGTAACATTCTAAAGAGTGTTCAAAGCCCTTTAACCATACCACTCCTAACAGGGTGAAGATCTTAACAAATCTGAAGTAAATCCCCTGATCGAGTCACACCTAGCAGTGTTTATTGTAATCTTTAACCAGACTGGCTCTTAACCGAGCATACCTTAGAAGAGTATTTTCTTTAGTGGGTGACAATTCTCATAGTGGTTTTTCCCAAAGCTGGGTTTCCACGTTAAATACTAGTGTTACATGTGATGAATGATTTATGTGTTTGATTTGTTGATTGTTAAAGTTTATTTATTGTTGTCAGTAAATAGTGAATTGTGTCTGACCGAGTTGACACTGAGTTAATCTGTGAAAGTTTTTGAGGTACTGAGAATCAAGGATTACTGATTCACCCCCCATCTTCGTAATCCAACAAATACATTTTTTTACATATGTTGTATTGTTACAATTATAATATCAATTCAAAAATCATTACAAATGGTTTGATTTTCTAGTAGATAAAGAATACATTTGTGTGCTTGAGAATGTTCTAAGTCATAGGGCTAGTCTAGTTAGAGGGTTGATCTAAGAGATCTTGACCTAAACAATTCAACAATATTTCAAACATGTTTACAAATTCTCTCATCCTTATCAATAGTCTCAACCATACATAAGATGGAGGTAAACAAAAGTTTACATACACTTTCTAGTAGATCAAATCCCACATTATTAAATTCATTCTTTATGTCAAACCAAATTTAAATTAAAATACAAAACCTAAAACATTCATCATATTGAAAATGTTAATTTTTATAGTTTGCTAGCTAAATCCTATAGGGGAACCCATGTTCCAATAACCATTCACTCTTTGCTTACTCAACCTCGTAATTACCAACTTTGAAGAAACAAAAAAAAAAAAGATAATTAGAAACCCATTACTATATTTCACATGTACCAATAGCTGCCCATTGTGCCTTGATACTTAAAATTTGTTGACTTTAATTGGAATTGTGCAACATTTTGGTACCCATAGCAAATGCCTTCGACATTTATGCATAAGTATTGGTAAAAATATTTATTAGAGAAAAATGTATTGGTTCTTGAAGGAATTTGTATTGGATTAGTTGTGCACATTCTTAATATGTATTAGATTAGTTGTGCAAATTCTTAAGGTGATTGAAGTGCATGTTTATAGGGACAGGACATCTATAAGTAGGTATTGAGCTACACTTCTAAATAACCACTTTTTGATGCTTATGTACATTATGAATCCCACAACATTGACCGTGACTTCTCATAAGCTATAAAAATAGATATAAACAATTAACTAACATTAGAGACATTAAACAAATAATCCAAATCAGATATATCGTTTATACACAAAACCATTTATAACCGATAATAGTACCCTTCCCTTTAAGCGTCTAACATTTATTCTCCATTATTATTCTCAAAGCCATTTGTATCTTTCCCATTTAATTTCTAAAATATAACATTCCAATGTATCAACCCATGGTTTGGGTTAATCGTATTCTTCATAAGGAGCACCAGTAGTGAAACTACTGATGGCTGCCGCCTGTAATTGTTCAATCAAAGTAGAGGGAATCGACAAGGGCCGCGTTAGAACTCTGCTACATTCCATATCGCGAGTAGTGGGCAGATGTTGTAAGTTCTTTGTAATTTGATTGTATGCTACTTATCAATTGAAAATGCTTACAAGCAATGTCATTATGGTACACAGAGACTGAATAACACTGCACATTTTCCACAATCATAAAATGCACATTCTGCTTATGACACACAACCCCACCAGAGACTCTTCTTTATGTCTTCAATTATTTCAGACTTGCATTTTCAAGAACGGGCCTTTACAAGGGAATAAACTCAGTCATTTCATCACTAACAGGCGATTTGCATTTGCTACACGCACAGCTTTTCATAATAAGCTCATTTGCCTGTATGTCAAGTGCGGAAGTTTGGTTGATGCTCGTAAAGTGTTTGACCGAATGAAAGAACGAGATAACCTCTCATGGAATAAGATTATTGCAGGGTACAGAAGAGATGGGCATCCTCAGGAGGCAGTCGCACTATTTCACCAAATGCAACGAACAGGTTCCCAGCCCGATCAGTTCACATTTGCCAGTGTGCTCCCAGCCTGTGCCAAATTGGGAGCTTTGGAACAGGGCATTGACATCCATCAAAGCATAAAAGATAGAGGAATTTTGTCAGATGTTGTAGTTGTAAGTGCCTTGGTTGATATGTATGCAAAATGTGGAAGCATAGACAAGGCACAGGAATTGTTTGACAAAATGCCTCAAAGAGATGTGGTTTCATGGAATGCCATGATTGCAGGATATGCACAGAATGGATTTGTTGAGGCGGCATTAGAAACTTTCAAGCAAATGCAGTTGGCAGGTGTAAAGCCAGATTCCGCAACCTTTGCCAGCATCCTCCCTGCCTGTGCCAAAATGGGAGCTTTGGAACAGGGTATAGACATCCATGAAAGCATAAAACATAGAGGAATTTCATCAAATGTTGTAGTTGCAACTGCCCTGGTAGACATGTATGCAAAATGCGGAAGCATTGACGAGGCACGTGAAGTGTTTGACAGTATGCCGCAAAGAAATGCGGTTTCTTGGACTGCAATGATTGCAGGATATGCACAGAATGGTTATGTTGAGAAGGCTTTGGAAACTTTCAAACAAATGCACTTGGCGGGTGTAAAGCCGAATTCCACAACCTTTGCCAGCATTCTCCCTGCCTGTGCCAAAATGGGAGATTTACAACAGGGTATTTATGTCCATGAACGCATAAAGGATAGAACTATTTTGTCAGATGTTGTAGTTGCAACTGCCCTGGTAGACATGTATGCGAAATGCAGAAGCATTGACAAGGCACGTGAAGTGTTTGACAACATGCCTGAAAGAAATGTTGTCTCATGGAATGCGATGATTTCAGGATATGCACAAAATGGATTTGCTGAAAAGGCTTTAGAAACTTTCAAGCAAATGGAATTGGCAGGCATAGAGCCAAATTCTACAACCTTTGCTAGCATCCTCCCTGCCTGTGCCAAAATGGGAGCTTTGGAGCAGGGTATAGACATTCATCAAAGCATAATGAATAGAGGAATTTTCTCAGACGTTGTAGTTGCCACTGCCTTGTTAGACATGTATGCAAAATGTGGAAACATTGACAAGGCACTAGAACTGTTTGACAAAATGCCCGAAAGAAATGTGATCTCATGGAATGCCATGATTGTGGGATATGCACAAAATGGATTTGTTCAAAAGGCTATAGAAACTTTCAAGCAAATGCAATTAGCAGGTGTAAAGCCAAATTCCACAACCTTTGCTAGCATACTACCTGCATGTTCCAAAATAGGAGCTTTGGAAACGGGAAAGGACATCCATCAAAACATAATGGAAGGTGGATTTTTGTCAGATATTATAGTTGGAAATGCTCTGGTAGACATGTATGCAAAATGTGGAAACGTAGACAAGGCACGTGAACTGTTTGACAGCATGCACCAAAGAAATGTGGTTTCGTGGACTGCGATGATTGCAGGATATGCACAAAATGGATTTGTTGAAAAGGCTTTAAAAACTTTCAAGCAAATGCAATTGGCAGGTATAAAGCCAGACTCTACAACCTTTGCCAGCATCCTGCCTGCCTGTGCTAAAATGGGTGCTCTGGAACAAGGTAAGGACATCCATCAAAGCATAATGGAAGGGGGATTTTTGTCAGATATTATAGTTGGAAATGCTTTGGTAGACATGTATGCAAAATGTGGAAGCATAGACAAGGCACGTGAACTGTTTGACAGCATACCCCAAAGAGATGTCATCCTATGGAATGCAATGATTGCAGGATATGCACAAAATGGACTTTGCAAGGATGCTCTCAAAATCTTTGAATTAATGAAGCAATCTGGAATATATCCTGACATTGTAAGCTTTGCTTGTGTTCTATGTGCATGCAGTCATGCAGGTTTTGTGGATGAGGGGTGTACATATTTCGATCATATGAGTAACCCTTATTGCATTACACCTACAGTTGATCATTATGTGTGCATGGCTGACCTTCTTGCTCGTGCTGGCTATCTTGAGGACACCCTAAACTTCATCATTAAGATGCCAGCTAAGCCTGTGGTTGTTGTGTGGATGTGTTTTCTTGGCGCCTGTAGATCACATATGAATATAGGCTTAGGAGTATATACAGCGATGCTGCTTTTGGATTTGGATCCTAAAAATGCTGCAACTTATGTTCTTCTCTCCAATATCTATGCAGAAGTGGGCAGGTGGGGTGAGGCTCAAATGGTAAGGAGATTGATGAAAGATAAAGGAATTGAAAAAATCCCTGGATGTAGTTGGATTGAAGCCAATAAAATGGTACATGCTTTTTGTGTAGGAGACAGATCACATCCACAGACGAAGGAGATCTATGCAATGCTGGAGAAATTGTCTTGGGAGATGAAGGCAGCAGGGTATTTTCCAGATTCATCACATTTACGCAATGATGTGGAAGAGGAGGAAAAAGAATTATTTCTCTGCCACCATAGTGAAAAGTTGGCAATTGCATTTGGTTTGTTAAACATGCCTCCTGGAATGACTATTAGAGTTGTGAAGAACCTTCGAGTATGCATTGATTGTCACACTGCAACAAAATTTATCTCCAAGATTGTTGGAAGTGAAATTGTTGTGAGAGATGTGAACCGTTTCCATCATTTTAAAGAGGGACAATGTTCTTGTGGAGATTATTGGTGATGATAAATGAAGCAATCTGAAAAATAGGCTTGCATGACAATAATGTGCAGCGTGTCAGACCTGCACATACAGTAATAATGAAGGGACAAGGTTTTATTTTCAGTTTCTAAATTCTTATGGGGTGGGGGAGTCTGTTCTTTTTGTTTTGTTTTGAGCAATCTAGGTGATAATATTGGCTTTGTAAAATTAGATGCATAGAGTGCTGATCACTGCTTATATACATTGTTGGAGTGTTTATCAAAGCCCTGTTTATGATAAAATGGATATTTTATTGAATTTTTCTCAGGAAACTTGCATATTTATGAAATGAAGAGATGGAGAAAGAGGTGGAAAACGAGGCAAAAAATGGTGAGGAACACTTCAAGTAAATGGAATGTTGCTTGACCAGAAGGAAATGGGTAAGGCTTCACAATCCACCTTTGTCATTTTGTAAAGTTATTTTGTTTGGATTAATTGTATTATCTTTTGCCTATGACAGGTGCACCATTTGAGATTAAATTACACATCCCTGATCTGGAAGAAGAGGGAAAAGAATTATCTCTGCCACCATAGTGAAAATTTGGCAATTACTTTTGGTTTGTTAAATATGCCTCCTGGAACAACTAATAGAGTTGTGAAGAACCTTTGAGTATACATTGATTGCCACATTGCAATAACATTTATCTCCAAGAAGTGAAATTGTTGTGAGAGATGTGAACCGTTTCCATCAATTTAAAGAGGACAATGTTCTTGCAGAGATTATTGGTGATGATAAATGAAGCAATCTGAAAAATAGGGCTTGCACTACAATAATGTGCAGCATGTCAAGACCCGCACATGCACTAATAATGAAGAAACAAGGTTTTATTTTCGAATTCTAGACTTTTTGGGGGTTGGAGGTGTCTGTTCGTTTTCTTTTCTTTTGAGCAATCTAGATGATACTGTGGCTTTGTAAAATTAGATACATAGAGTGCTGATCACTGCTTATATACATTGTTGGAGTGTCTGTCAAAGCCCTGTTTATGACAAAATGGACGTTTCATTGAATTGTTTTCAGGAAACTTGCACATTTATGATATGAAAAGCTGGAGAAAGAGGTGGAAAATGAGGGAAAAAAAAGGTGAGGAACACTTGAAGTAAATGGAATGATTCTTGACCAGAAGGAAATGAGAGAGGGTTCACAATCTATCTTTATCATTTTGTAAAGTTATTTTGTTTGGATTAATTGTATTATCTTTTGCCAATGTCAGGTCCACCATTTGAGATTAAATTACACATTCCTAATCAGGTACGTAATTTTTTATAAGCGCCATGTAAATTTTATTTTATTTATGGTTAGATATTTCTAATGTTTCTTTACATCCTTTTGTTTGGTGTGATAGCTAATAGACTTGTGAATTCACATACATTTTTAAAATGAATTTGATATCAATCTGTTTAGTTTTAACCAGAAATAAACTATTACAATTTATATGGAGAAGTGAAAGAAAAAAAACAACGGAACGGAATTGAGTGTATTCATGATTCTCATGGCAACCTACCATGTCATAAGGTTGACATTGATGCTGAAGAGGTTTCTCTTTTCAAAAATTTGTTATCTTTGTCTCGCAGCTCACTGTCTGCAATTCTTTTGGACTACATCCCTGCCCTCATTTCTGAAGAAGAAACAAGATTCTTGATGTCTAAGTTCACTTTGCATGAGCTTAGAGAGGTAGTCTTTTCAATGGCACCTGAAGAAGCTCTTGGGCCTGATGGCTATACTGCCTTGTTTTTCCAAAAATGTTTGGATTTTGTTGGCGCTGATGTTCTACTAGCACTGGAAGAAGCCTGAAGAAACAGAAAAATGTTGAGAGACCTTAAACAATACATACATAGCAATCATTCCCAAAACTGATACCCTTTATTCCTTTGTAGATTTCAGGCCAATTGCTATATGTAATACTCTGTATAAAATCTTCACAAAAACAATTACAATGATGTTAGCTAAGGTAGTTCCCTCTATTATTTCTGAAGAGCAGGGTGGTTTTGTCCCTGGTAAGGAGACTCCTGATGGGGCCATAGTTGCTAATGAATTGTTGAGTTCCATAGTTTCCGAAAAGATACCTGCTATGATCTTAAAGTTAGATATGCTGAAGGCTTATGATAGGGTCTATTGGGATTTCTTAATGGTAGTTTTGCAGAAGTTTGGTTTCAATTTGAAATGGACTAAATGGGTTCTTTCTTTTATCTCAGCTGCCAGATATTCAGTATTGCTAAATGGTTCTCCCTGTGTTTTTTTTGTTTCTACAAGGGGACAATGTCAAGGGGATCCCTTTTCACCTTTTCTTTGCATCATTATGGCTGAGGGCTTAAGTAGAGCAATTCATTTTGCTCATAGCAGAAACTCGTGGAAAGACATATCTCTTCCTTCAGTGCAGGATTCTTTCACTCACTGCTTGTTTGTTGATGATACCTTCTTGTTTGGGCAGGCTTCTATGGAGGAATCAAAAGCTTTAAAAAAAGTAGTCTCTACTTATTCAGATATTTCAGGACAAGTAATCAAGAAAGAAAAATCCAAGATATTTCTCCTCAATGTTCCCCTTCTCATTCATAAAAGGCTTGTAAATTCTTGGGAATTCTCTATTGGCTCTTTGCCTTGTAAATACCTAGGGATTCCATTCTTGTCAGGCAAAGAAAAGCACGACTTTTGGAATAGAATTCTAAATGCCATCTCCAAGAAAATCCTATCTTGGAAACTTAAATGGTCAGGAAAATTACAATGATCAAATCAGTTTTAAATGCAATTCCGATCTACCTAATGTTGGTGCTAAAACTCCCAAAAAGTACCCTTCATAAGCTTCAAAGAATCCTCAAAACTTTTCTTTGGGCCGATAATGTTTACAATAAAGATAAAATTCCACTGATTGTCTAGGATAAAGTTTGTTTGCCAAAAGAAAGGAGTGGCGCAGGAATCCCAAATCTGGAATTTCAAAATATTGCACTGGGTGCCAATATGTTATGGAGGACGTATCAAACTCCAAATTTGGGATGGTGTAGAATGCTGAGGCAGAACTATCTTGACAACCAGAATGCAGGAAGAATTTTCACCATTGAAACTATGCCTCAGGGATCAAAGCTTTGGGATTTTTTGACATCCTGCAGAGATGTAATGCTACCACACATATCTTAGTTAATACATAATGGGGAGAAATCAAAGATGTGGGATGACTATTTTAACAGTCACAAACCGCTTAAGCTAATCAGGAACTGGTCTAGCCTGGAGCCCCTTCTTAAAGAATTATGGGGTTTATATGTAAAGGATTACTTCTAGGTTGACTATTCAGCACATCCCCCTCATGCAACCTGGAAATCTGTGGACTTCCTCCCTATACCTCAAGAGTTAAAGAATGCCTATTGGGTGGAGTTATCTAAGAGATAGCTAATTTTATTCTTTCCAGGACGATGAAATATTTGGTTAAGAGATAAAACTAGAAAGTATAATGCCAAAGTATAAACTATTAACAGAAGATGAGAAAAACATTTCTTGGCCTTCTCGCTTGTGCCGGGGTGTTGCTTACCTTCCCAAAGAAGGGCTTTTGCTTGGCTAGCTCTAAAAGACAAAAATTTAACAGGGGCAAGACTTGATCATTTAGGGATAATTGCAGTTTTTCCATGTGTTTTTTGTGGTAACTTCATAGAGGATACAAATCATCTCTTGTTGTAGTGTGATTTTGCCCAACATTGTTGGAATTGGTTACAATGTAAGCTTGATTGATCTTCTCCTTTGCAGCCCACATTATTACTCCATTTCCAAAGCTGGCCCATTATGCATAAATCAGCCATGTTTTCCTGTATCTGGGAGATAAGCCCATCTCTCCTCATATGGAACATCTGGCTAGAGTGATACTAGCCAAATAATAGGATCTTCAGAAAATAAGCAGCAACTTTTTCTCATGTCCTTTCTCGGATTGAGAAGATTATCTCAGAAGTGGTCATGAGTTTTGTTCTAAAACACATAAACAATTTAAACACTTTCTCTTCCTGGGACAGTCAACTGATAAAAAAATGGTCTCTACTAAAACCCATACTGATCCTAGGATCTATTCAGTCTTCTACAAAGAAATTGAAGAGACAAGAAGCTTGTTGGTTTCCCCCCTCCTATTGGTGAATGGAAAATAAACTTTTGACGGGGCAGCTAGGGGCAACCCTGGAAAATCTGGTATTGGTGCTCTCATTCGTGATGGAGAGGGGAAAGTTGTCAAAGCAGCACGTAAAAAGGTTTCGGATGATTCAAACAATAAAGTAGAATTTGAAGCTCTAAGCTTAGGTTTCGATATTGCCCTATCTCTTGGATTACAAAACATTCAGACTGAAGGAGATTCAATGATTGGAGAAATGCAGTTGCTAATAAATCAACATCCAACTGGAATTTACAATACCTTCTTGGTAAGATATGCAATTAGATTGCTTTGATTCCTTTGACACCTCTCATTGTTATCGGGAAGTGAATACTTAGGCAGATGCTCTAGCTAACAAGGCAATTGATGAAGATGATGCATTTCAAATTTTCACCTGTTTGGAATTTCTGAATCGGTGAATTATTCTGCCTTCCTTAATGGTGTAACATTGAAACATTCTCATTGTTTGGATGTTCGGGGGACTATTTTTACTTCCCTTTCATTGACTTCAGTCGCAGTTTACTTTGGATTTCACACTCAGAATCGTAGCAAACATCTAAGTGATCAGTTCTCTCACCTTCAAGTTAATAAGAAAATCAGTGTTGGGCAAGGCTGGAACAGATTGCAATAGTCATCTTAAATTGTTGAAAAGTTTACTGAGCCTGCGTGGAGCAAAACACAATTGCATAAGTATACTTCTTGACTGAGCCCGCGTGGAGAGAATCACAATTGTATAAGCACACCTCGTTGCTGATCTGGACTCGTTTTGCTTAGGTGGATCCGTGATATTCTAAGAAGTCTCATCACTCATGGCATTGAGAGTTGGCGGCTTATGTCAGTTGGCTTTAAAAAAAAAAAAGTTAGTAGATATGCATTGCAGTTGAAAAACTTGCATAGATTGATGTTAGAGAGAAGAGAATAACAATTGTTTATTTAAAAAATAAAATCATAATTTTATATTCATGGTATTGGAAAATTGTATATGAGGTCATTTATAAATGGATATTTATGAGAAGGATTTGAAGGTGGTGGGGGGAGAGTTCAATAGGGCATTTCTATTTGAAGTGGCAATAGTATTAAATAAGAGGAATTCAAAAGGTTTGAAGTCTTTTATAATTTCAAATATACAATAAGAGATAGTCATAAGATTTGAAAAGAATATTACAATTATATTCATGGTATGTCTGAATTGACGACTTTTTAACATGTAACAAACTTAACAAATAGTAACAAAAGTTAAATTATGTTTGATAGGATAATAATTGAATAATTTTGCATTAGTTGCATATCTAGTAAATGCTAGTGAAGACTACATTCCATCTACCACATCTAAAGTTTGTTTAAAATCCTTAAGACAACTGTATTTAGAATCTTGAATTTTTTTATATATGCTTCATGTGAAAATTTTATAATATTGGATTTAATTCACAATGTTTGAAGACTTATATGAGTCATGCGGATAACAATTTTTGTATAGTCAATATTAAAATGATGGAATGTTATCATAAATGTATATGTTTGTATACAACAAAGGTAGTCAAAGATGGAAACAATTTAGAACGATGAATTTTAATTCTTCATATTCCTCATCTTATACATATGTATTTGACAACTTGATGTTTGTGAAAAAACATTTATAGATCACTATAAGTCTTTATAACAAGTTTATTCAATATTTACAATAGAAGATTTATTATGAAGTAAGTTATATTCTTATAAAAGCTAAATCACTTTGCAATTATAAACTAATATTGTCACAATAAAGTCCCAAGGTACATCTAGAATTATAAATGTATATCTTTGTGTATGTAATGTAATAATAATAAGTACTTAAACATAATCATTTATATTGTCATTAATAAAAATAATTATAAAATAATCACATAGATTACATTACAAAAATGGACAATATGTTAGTGATTCTATAAATCATGGGATGTTGTCATACTAACAAATTTTAAATTATTAAGAAAATAAACAAATTATAGGATAATATTTAGGTCATAAAAAATATTAATATTGCAAATATAAGGAAATAACTACCAAGCTTTCACATTGGAAATTGCAAAACATATGAGTGACACATCTAATTGTAGCATTGTAAATTGCATCTTTAAACAATTTCTTGCTCTCCTAGGCCCTATTTTAGCATACATGGCCTCTCATACTTGATTCCGCTATTCTAGCCCAATCTTAATTTCTTGACATTCGAAACCCTAAGTCCCAATTTGGGCCTACATTGGGGGGGAGTAGGTCACCTTGGGTGAGCTACTCCCCACAATTTTGCTTCAAATTTAAACCATACAATAGTTAGCGTGTGACAATAGGAAATTTGAGCCTGCATCGGCTTGCTTTGAAATTGACACCCCAAAACACTAGGGAGAGGTATAAAATGAAGTTTTCCCCTCATTTGATCATCACATCTACACACAACATACGACTACATCCTTAGGCATTCAAGCATCAAGCATTGACGACATTTCATCCCACCGTGTTCTTCTAATCTAGAACTATGGCAAGCTTCATCATCCCTCATGCAAGCACATGTTCATGATTTTCCTTTTATGTCTTATGGAGTCATGTTATTGTATCAACATTTGTGATCACATTCAAAGAGATGGCATCAACAAGGTATAAGACATTTTAATTCTCATATCTAACCTCTACTACATACTAGTGTGCTTTCAATTTCATGGTTAATTCCAAACTGGGGTTTGACCAAAATGAATCCCTTTTGAAACTCAACATTTTCTCTCTTTTTTGTGTGTAGGAATAGGTGGAAGACTCAAAGAGAAAGGTACAAAATGAGCATCAAGAGAGTTGTATGTTGTTTGTTGTTAGATATGAAACTATCGAAAGTCGGTTGCCCCATGCGACTGAGTCCAGGGAGTCGGTCACTTGACGTGATTGAATCCCCCTTGGTTCTACCCAAAATGCAAATTACAGGTCAATAATCACTTGTACACTCCAGGTCTTTGGTCAAAATTTGTATATTAGTTTTCTATTTTCTTGTGCATGCTAAAAGTCACTGTTTCGCCATATTTTGCGTTAGAGCTTCCGCAATTACATAGTCACCTCTCAACTCATCACAAGGGATTGTTGAATCCATTTTGTGCCCAACATCTTGATCCAATTGGATCACTCCCCTCTCAAGGTAATTAAAGTGGAAATAGGCCCAAGCTTCCTAGTTTTCCTATACAAGCTAGTGAACCCTATTTTGCCATAATACACTAACAAAATTTAATTGAAATTGTCTTAAGAAGTTCAAAATGAGAGATTGTGGTTTACATATTTTCTTGACACTAAATAAGAAGAGCATTTGGGAACTAGTCCTATCCAATGTCATGTATGTGCAGAGCTTGTACTTAAAATCTTTCCATGCTTAGGTTAAGTGTCCTAATATGAAGTTTGAACAATGACTATGGGAATTTGGTATTGATGATTACCCTTGGCACCACACCAAATTCCTTATTGGAACAAGATAGACCATTTGTAGGGAAATCTCCCACATGATAATGGTGAATTTTAGACCTATTATGCTTGTTATTATTACCATATCGTTTACATGAAGTAGTAAGGTCATTATGAGACACCTCACTCATATTTCATATATTTGGCCCTAGCATTTGAAAGGGCCTAGAGTTATTGTAAGTGCTAAGACTTTGAACCCATCTTAGATGTTTGTTTTTGAAATTGTGCATGGGCACATGAATCACATAATAGTCTTTCAACCTAAAATAGAAACATTTCATAGGAAAATTTAGTAAAATAATAATATTACTACTTTCTTCTAGTTATTTAAAATTTTATATGTTAAAACATGTATAGATGGTAATAAGTTGTCTTCAAAATGTTGAGAAACCCAACTTTTAAGATGAAATTAGCTAAAACAAAGAATGGTTTGTACCTTTTAATGTATTTTGCAATACTTTATATTCTAACCAATAATTTATGTAATAAGCAAAAACCCCAAACTTCGTCCTCATAGTTTCACATAATACTCTGCTAGGAAGGCTTGAGAATTGCATGATCCATGGATCTTTGAAATTTCCTATGGTTAACGTATGTGCCAAACTTAGAATTAAATAATAAATCTCCATCAAGATCTTTATCTAATTTTTATTATGTATTTAGTCTTAACTAAATACTTTTGCAAGTGACTTAAACTAGGATCGTGACTTATTATTTCTAAGGTTGTTTATGAATTTTGAATTTAAATATTAGCATGAATATAAATGTCTGCTCAAAAGTTAGCTAATAGTTCACAAATGTCTAAATAATTTGATTTAATCCAAGCATAGAATTTTTATATTTAAATTCATTTTTAATGTTATACATTTGATGTTGTGACCTTTTGCTTGAAGTGTCTAGATTAATGTGACACAAGGGGCCAAATTGTCACAACATTGCAAGGTTTTAAATGGACAAGACCAAAATAGCTATGTGTGTGTTTAATTGTCTACTTGTTTAATACTTTAATTTCTACAGTACATTGTAAATTTAAACTAACTACAATGTACCATTGTTGAAGAGACCATACTAAATTTTATTGGTTGTCAAGGAACTTAACTTATTATATATTATTCTAAAAGAAAATCTAATTGATTGTTTATGAATTGAACAAAGTTGATTAATAATTAAATATCATACATCTAACAAGCCTCATAACACAATATTCGAAGGTAACAAAATATAAACAAGGTATATATTGTGTTTACATGTTAAAACATGTCATAAATGAATAAACAACCATCACCTATATAGAATTAAAGAACAATTGATAATATCAAACCATCATTCATTTAAAAGATCTCAGTAACACAACTAATTTATTTTTACAACATACATGCATTACTTTCCTTCTCCATTTATAATGATATACAATGCGACAAAGTTTTATCATTACGCGTCCACGAACATACTTATGACTCTTTCTCAAATATTAACATAACATTAGATAATAATACATTGTGAACCTACAACAAGGTAAAATTAAAACTATTTGATTTGTATTATGTAACATATTCAACTAAATAAATTATTACCAAACTTCATACAAACTTATAACTTCAAGTGTATATATAAAATTACATAGACTAAAGTTAAGAGGTAGAAAAGAAGAAGTAAAATGAGATCTTTTTTCTCTAGCCAAAAAAACTAATAAGTTACCTTATACATCATTGCAAGAGGTCATAACCCTATCCTTCACAAACAAGTTCATAGAAGTGGACCATATAAGAAGAAATAAAGAACCAACTATAAGAGATTAATTTTACAAAATATTAAAGATAAAATTTCCATGGTCCATAGATGCAACTTACAAGTCAAGTCAATACATCATCTTGTAGTTGTCGACAATACAAAGAGTATGACCCATGTTGTAGACCCAAGTTCAAGTCAAATGGGAAGGGGAGAGTTGATTTTTGTTTCCCCTAAAGGAGGAGGAGAAGACATACCACAAATAGTTAATGAATTAGCTTACTAGGATCCAAGAATGGGTCTACCACTAGAAATGGAGGCTTAGAAGACCCCTTTTATAGATGATGTAATTAGAGGAAGCATGAGGAGTGTAGATGGAAAATGAGATACTGGCTTGGAGCCATAGGGTTTGGTTTGGGACAAGAAGAAAGGGGAGGAGAGAAATCAGGAATCAAAAACCCTTTTGGATGCTTAGGAACCAACAATTTTTTAGGATATTCACATGTCTCCAATAAGGGAAAACTCTTTCCATTGATGCTAAGGAGGAAGGGCTTGTATCTTCTACTGGAGAGGACAATGTGTTTGGCCTTGATGATGGAGAAGCTATCTTTTAGACATAGAAAATCAATCAAACAAGGTCCAAATCTAAGAAGGCTAATATTAGGGCCAAGCAATCTAGAGGTTGTAAATCAACTCAAGAACTTTTGGAGATGAATAGAAACATGAAAGATCAAAGAAAATTGAGATCCGAGAGGGACTTGTTCTCTCTTGGGAAGCAATGAAGATCATTACATGGAATATCAAGGGCTTCAATATCCCTAACAAGCGTTGTTTAATCAAGAGATGCCTTGATCAAATGAAATTTGATGTCGTGTATTAGTAAGAAACGTAGTTATAACAAGAATTCCATTGTAGGGGCTGCTCCGGGACTGGTCATATTGCTGCGTGTTGTCTTGTGCTATTGAAGAAACCAAAGAAAAGATCTCCTTGGTGGTCTGGGGCTTTGGTTCAGCATTACTCTGTCCTTAAAGATTCATCTCTTAAGGATTCCCCCCCCCCGTCTATGGTTGCTAATGGCGTCAGTAGCCCTGTTTCGTCTGACCAGATTGTTGATCCTTTGTTGGATGTGACTGCTGCTTCTGCCCCTCCCTCTGATGATCTTTCTGGTGCGGTTCAGACTATTGATCCTTCGCTGGATGTTAATGATGCTGCTGCCTTTCACTCTGCTGGTCGGGTTTCTGTGGGCAATGCTGCTGATCGGGTTCTTGTGGGCTATGGTTCTAGTGCGGCCTTGCCTGCTTCTCCAGTTGGGTCTGATGTTGAGGCTTTGGGTTGGGAGAAGGCAGCTTCTCTGGTGGAGGAAGGTTGGACAAAGGTTAAAGGTAAAAAAGGCAATCGTGCCCAATAGTCCTCTGATAGGCTTCTTCGATCTCACTCTGTTGGGATTAAGGAGTCCTAATAGGTTGTTTTTTTGAGTTTTATTTGGTGGCAGTTGTGTACTGTTTTATCTGTGAGGCCACCCTGGTCACTTTTTTTAGGTTGAAGTCTTGTTTCACCTTTGGTCTGTAGCATCTATGTTCGGGCTCTTTTGAATATTTTTAGATGTGTATAGGGTTTCAGGCACCCTTCAAAACCTGTTTTCCTTAATCAAAAACATAGTTATAACAAGAAGAAGCTATAATACTATTAGTGGGCAGTAGAATTTTGGTTGAGGTTTGGAAGAGATATCAAAAGTATTAAAATATATAGATAAGGAGGTTTTTTTATTTGGGGAGACTTCAACACCACCCTTGAAATGGAGAAGAAAAAAGGTGGTAAAGGCTCAACAAGTAATGTTCAAAAAGATATTCAGTATGTCATCTCCTCAAATGGTATGTGGGAGGTTAAGGCTCATAATTCATAATGGATTGTTCACATGGACTAATAGGAGATAGGGATTTCCTAATATAGCAAAAAAAAATAGATCGTTTCTTCTTAGTAGGTGCTTGGGATTCTCTTTCATTGGTGTTTGAGGCCTCCATTCTTCCCTTCTCTAGGTCGAATCACTTCCCAGTGGCGCTGGTTTTGTAGAAGGATTCTCTTCCTTTGAGGTGCCCTTTTAATTTTGAAAACACGTGGTTTAGGGAGGAGGGATTTAAGGAAATGGTTACTCAGTTGTGGACCAACGCTCCTCCAAGTAAGGGAAATAAGAGATTCATTTTCTTTAAGAAATTGTAGTATATTAAGGGTAATTGAAAGATTGGAATAGGTAGCCTTTCAAATACATTTTTCCAAAAAAAAAGGGTCATATAAGGACAGTTGGAAGCATTGAATAACACTGTGATTAATGAAGGTATGGAAACATATGTTGAGAATCTTGCAAGGAGGAAACATACTGGTGGCAAAAGTTAAGGTAAAATTGGTTGAAGGAAGGTGACTACAATACTAAGCATTTTCATAGTTCACTCAAAACTAGGTGGTCCATTAATTGAATCTTGTTTGTTATGAATTCATTTGGAGGCATAAATGGAGAGGTTGTCTCTTTCTATTCTTCCCTATGGTCTAGTGAAGGGTCAAGTTTGTCTAATGACTATGATGAAATATTGAGAATCATCCCAAAATTGGTCTTGGATGCTGATAATATTGCCCTATTGGAGTCGGTGAATTTGAAGGAAGTGAAAATGACTTTGTTCACTTTAGAAGGGGATAAATCAAATGGGCCAAATGGTTTCCAAGCACTCTTCTTTTAAAAGTTTTGGGATGTGGTGCAAGAAATGTTGGAGGTTATTAAAGAGTTTGAGCAAAATGGGTTTGTGTTGAAGGATTTTAATAACACTCTCATTTCCCTTATCCCAAATAAGGAAGAAATAGACACATTTGAGGACTTTAGGTTGATTTATCTCAACAATGTGATTTATAACGCTATCTCAAAAATGACAACAAATAGACTCGAGAAGGTTTTGGGGGCCCTTATTTTAGAGGAATAGAGTGGTTTTAAACCTAATAGATCAATAGTGGAAGGGATTATAATATCTCATGAGGCAATTCATTTGGTAAAGTTAGGAAGCTAGAGAAAGATGTTTGTGAAATTAGATGTAAGGAAATCATATGACATAGTGGATAGGTCTTTTTTTGTACAAAGTTATTGAGTGGTTTGGCTTCAGTGAAAGATAGATTTTATGGACAAAAGCTTTGATTGATGCTCCTAGGACATCTATTCTGGTCAATGGTAGCCCATAAGGTTTTTTTGAAACCTCCCGTGGATTGAGACAAGGGGACCCAGTCTCCCCCTTTTGATTCATTCTAATGATATAAGTTCTTGGTAGACTGATAATCAAACAAGGAGTAGAAGGATAGTGAAAGGGGATGAACATTGCAAGAGGTATTGATCTAGTTTTGCATCTGCAATTTATATACAATACTCTGTTAATGGGTGGTGCATCATTAAGGAAGGCTAGAGTTATGAAGGGAACTCTAGACAAATGTAGTGAAGTATCTAGGCCAAAAATTAATTGAAGGAAGTCAGAGGTTTTTTTCTTGAATACAACACATGATTTACAAAGAGAAATCTTGAAAGTTTTTAATGTTTGGCTAGGGTTCCTCTTAGGTAAATTTTTGGGACCCTTTGTTTGGAGGAGCATGCAAATATTCCCTTTGGAATGGGATTAGAGATGGCTATGTAGGTAAGATGGAGGGGTGGAAAAGCAAGTGGTTAACACTCGCTAGTAGGGTTCTCATGCTAAACATATTAATATCAACTATGCTCCTTTTCTCAATGATGTGCTTAAAGATTCCTCCAAAATGTGCCTGTGTAATTGATCAAAGGGAAAGGAAGTTCTTATGGAACAATGATCAAGAACAAGATAAGATTCCTTTTTTTTCATCGGAAGATATTTGTGATCCCAAGGAGGTGGGTGGGGCTAGTTTGAGGAAGTGGAGAATTCTAAATGAGGCAATGGGCACGAAATTGGTATGGAGTGTGTTAAAATTCCTAGATCATAAGCGGGTGCAAATAATCAAAGAAAAATATTTGGACAACAATGATAGGTTTAGAATTTTGACAGTGTAAGATCCCCCACAAGGATTCGTGTGATGGAATTATTTGTTGAGTTGTATACCAATGATAACTGATCAAATCTCCTAGTAATTAGGGGGTGACAAGAAAGAAAACTTTTGGAAAAACTCATGGGCACAGAAAGGAAGTGATGGCATAAAGGGAGTAGGTAGACCATGTTAGGGCTATCACAGAGGAGAGATGGGGGTGTTGAAGTAAGTGATTACATAGAACTTAAGAAACAATTCGTAGGGCTTGAATGGATATGGAAGTTAGTTGACGAATCTCAATTTGGATGTATGTGTAATACACCAACTACTGAAAGGTATTTTTAAATTTAGGCCCATAGTCCTTTCAAGTATAGAAGATGATATTAAATGGTGTGGTTAAAAAAAGGGAGAGTTTTATGTGAAGCTGGGATACAAAATTTTAGAAAATGAAGCAAGATTGAGAGACTAGCCAAGTTTTTTATGCTAGAATGAGCATTGACTTCCGAAGGCTAGGCGCCATTCACTTGACTAGCAAAGGGAGAATATTAACAGGGGATAGAATGAAGAAAATTGATTTTTTTAGGGTCTTTCAAATGCTTCCTTTGTAAATATGAGGAGGAGACTTTGGATCACTTGTCAAGTTAAACTGCAAGTTCTTTCAGACATGTTGGAAGCATGTGATGCATCATTTGAATTAGAAAATCCCACTTCTAGGTACTCTCTATGAGCTGGGATAGAGATGGTTTGTGCGAAAGGATAATTCTACCTTTTTAAACATTTTGCAGATCTGTCCTTCGATCATTATTTAGGAAATTTGGAAGGAGAGGAACAAGCATATTATTCATGACAAGAAAAAAGAGCTAAAAATTGTTTGTCTAGATGGAGAGCTATTTCAGAATTGGTAAGCAACTTGTCTTCTAAAATTATTGGGTCAAAAATCCATTTGAGTTTAGTGGATAAAAGGATACAATCAAGATGGTTTTTGGTAAAATCTAGGCATGTTAATGGGAATTCATGGGTTAATCCATCTCCTTAGGGGGTTTTGAAGTAGAGGTGGGAGTCAAAAGATAAAGAATGGATCAAAATTAACTTTGAGGGCGCCTTGAAAGGCAACTTGGGGCCCTCAGGAGCTGGCTTTGAGGTTTGAGATTAGACAGGTAACATTTATGTGATTGGGAAAAATAGTTTCATTGTAGGTAGCTCTATTAGAAATCAAATTGGAAAAGTATCTCAATATAAACAAACTTTCATTTGGAGGGAGATTCATTGATCATTGTCAACGCTCTCATGAAAGGGGAATCAAGCGTATGGTAATTAAACAAGTTTAATAAAAAGACCAATTCTTTAATTAAATCCTTTGAAGACTTTAAAGTTTCTCATGTCAGGCATGAAAGTAACTAAGCTACATACACTATGTCTAAAGTTGGGGTGTCTCTAAAAGTTTAAAGAAGAGAGGAAATGATAGTTCATATTTTTGGATTATTGATAAGGACAACTTGGACTTGGCCTCATAGCAATGAAATAGACTATAAGATGTTAGAAAATTGGACCTTTAGATTCACAACCTTAGTTGGCAAAAGGGGACAATCCTATTAAACTCACTGATGACTTGGGGAGATTTCAAGTTTGAAAATGTTTCCCTTTGTTTTCCCCCCCACTCCCACTAGTTGTTAAAGGTAGATTTATGGCTTCGATGGGGAGTTAATTGCATTTAATGTAATGATTTGATGTTTGGATATATCTTGCAATGTCATCATGTCATGAAGTTAAGAAATTTAATCTCCCACATGCCAAGGTTGATGTGGTGGAGAATTTGAGTACTTTTGTACTCATTAAAATTAGAAGAGTCTAGATTAAGGTACGACCGACATATGTTAAGTGGAGAAGGGACATTCGTATGCTAGAAGGAAATTTTAGAGCTCACATTCTCTCCAAGTGCTTGCAAATGACTAATTTTAGGGTTCGGGTAGAAGATGGAAGCTAATTTTACCCTCTAGACAGCCAGGTAGCAACAAAATTTCCCTTGGGATAATACCAAATTTGGCAAATTTTGGATTCACTACTTGGGGAGGAATTCATGACCACAAAACGATGATATCATTCAAACATTGATGTTTCATCAGAATTTTTTTCATGGGATTTGGAGATGGGAACTAAGGAAGAGACACTTTGGGTTATGTGCACTTGTGTGAGGCAAAAATGGATGCGTCGTATGGTTCCAATGTTGGTGGTTATTGAGTTGGGTGTTGGATTTAGAGTTGAGACAATCATTGGAAAGACATTGAGGGCTCGTTGAAGAGATTTAAATTGTTTCTTGTGTGGGGTGCAATGACCAGCAGGGAGAAGAGGAAGGAAGAACCCAAGGATGGATGGGAACTACTAAAATAAAACTTAGTGTAGTTGGAAGTAGAGAAGAAACAAAAAAGACCATGAGAAATGCAAAGCCAAGAAGGTGAAGCTAGACACTAGAGGAGGGGTTTTCATTCCCAAGGACTCCAGGGCTTATGGAGAAAAGGCCAAGGTCAAAACACTATGATTTGCAGTGCTAATAGGGCATTGTTCTTTTTTGTTTATTGGGTCCATTTTGTATTTGTCTTAGTGATTTCCCAATTTTGTTAATGAATGGGTTTTTCATATATAACTTGTTATTTTTAGTCGATTCTGGTGTTGATACTAGTACTCTTTGTATGCAAAGATGTATGTCCAGTTTTAAAGATGGGCTTTTATACTTTAGTTTAGAACTATTTGTAATATAGGGAGGTTATGAATCAGTTTTATTTTGGAGCTAGGGGTATGGTAGTTGGGAAGAAAGGAACAAAATGCAAAGGTTTCCATGACTATTAATCCTTTTGTAATAGACTTTTAATTTTATTTGTAAAATAAACCTTATTAGCGATGACAAAAATTAAATAAAAAATCCATGGTCCATTCTATTAAATTTTAAAGCTTCTAGATTGGACTGTGTGAACAATTTTTCTACCATTGTTCCAATTGATCTATCACCAACAAAAATGAGTTGGAGAAAAGAATATAACATAATAAATCATCTCAATAAATTCATCTACATGGCCAAAGCTTAGAATAATACAACATCAACATTTCTATCTCATTATAATAATGATAGTACCACTTGTTCAAATCTGATAACTCTAAAGTGATGAACAATAATTAATAAATAGTATTAAATGATAGGGCCTACTCACTCTTATTTGAAGATTTCATGTTGACATTAGCCTAAGTTTTTTTAAATAGTATATATATTTGTATCACATTGTCTCTTGCAGAACTCAAGAAGGTTGAGTTGAGGTCCTATAAACCCCATCATTTATCCAAGTTTGTTTGAGGGATTAATTTGAGGCTAAAAATGGCATAGAAATATTGTAGTATATCAACATGTATTCTTAAAACTAGTATAGAGAACCAACAATTAGATGTAAGATTATGATATAGAGATATTACAATAGGGTAAAAAATAGAGAACACAACTTGATATAAAATAGGTTGGACAAAAACATGGTAATAATTTTTTTTTAGGAAAATTATTTTCTAGTCAACCTTAAAAGAGCTCTTGAGTTATAAGTTTAATTTTTTTTAAAAATCATAAGAAAATAAGCCTTTCTCTCTTTTTCATAATATAATAATAATTGTTTGCTTTCAATCCTAGTCATAATATATAGGCCTCATATTTTCTAAATTAATCCATGATTTTACATACTATTCTTAATTACAACATAGTAATTTTTTTTTATATATATTTCTATAAACTCAAATAGTATTGAGTACAACAATAAATTCAACTCTCTCTCTCTCTCTCTCTCTCTCTCTCTCTCTCTCTCTCTCTCTCTCTCTCTCTCTCTCTCTCTATATATATATATATATATATATATATATATATATATATATATATATATATATATATATATATATATATATATATATATATATATATATATATATATATCTGTGTGTCTAAAACAATGAACATGGAAATGTTATCACAAAATTTTGCACTCTTTCCAAAATTATATCCTTCAATTAACTAGCTTAATCTCATTTGTGAGGGCTAGATCTAGTTTTATTTTCAATTATCAATATTGGGGTTAGTGTAATTGTATTCTTAAAATTGTTTGGTTTATATAGTTGATTTATGCTTAAGCTCTTGATGATATTATATTTTGCATGCTTTGTATTGAGAGACCTTTTTAGTTTTTTGAAAATGGAATTCAAATTCAAATGGTATTTTTTAATTAAAGGCAAAGAGAGTTTTTGAAAGGGCATCTACCCTTTTACAAGAAAAGAGATAATAAACGGTGAAACATTATAAAAACATTGATATAACATGAATGGAATTTTCTTTAGAGGAGAAATCCAAGCTCGGATAACTAAACCTAACAAAAGAAACACCAAAGAAATTGCAAAAGAGAAAGCTTGTGAATAATGAAGAAATTGCAACAAGTTCAAGGCTGCTAAGTAGTCATATTCCTCTTTTAGAAAATATACATGTTTTTCAACAAATTATGTGTTTCTATTTTTAAAGTCTTTGATTACTTCTCGCCATATGACCTTGAGTCTTAACTAGGGACCAACCATGCCTAAATAAGATTTGGTTCTAGAGCACTGCTTGAGTGCCTTTATACTATTAGTACTATTTTGTATGGTGGTTTTGTTGATATGAACAACCTATTTTAAGTTTGTCTTGATATTATGAACATATGTATTGAAGAAACTTATTTTTTCTTCCTATTTGGTGTTCTCTACCTTAAGCCAACAAATAACATCCAAATCTTCTCAATTTTTTTGATTGTTATCATCATCTTCTTATAGGATCCATATGTCTTTATTAAGTTTCTCCCAAATGTGAAGTATCAATGTTCATTCTACTTATCTCCAAGAAGAGACACATTAGGATATTGTAGTCCATGTCACCTATTTTGTTAGCTAATAGGTCCATAATGGATGCCACCTCTAATGGACGAGGATTTGGGGGGGGGGGATATTAGCTACACCTATAGCAAGGAAAACCTCAACCTTAAGAAACTTAGAACCCATTGGAAAATCCTTCGCCACAACAACATTCCACATACACTTAATTCTAGTCTTGGTATTTTCGACACCAATACCACCCTAAAAGTACACCTCCTTTTCATTCTCAAGGTTACCAGCTATAGGAGGGGAATTGTTTTGAATATAAGAGGGCCTCAATTTCTTCTTAGTACATAGATTATTTTTCAAAGGAATCAAACCTTCCATGCTATGAGATAAGGTGGTGGTGGTATATTTTAATTATATTAGAGATAAAAATATTAATATATTATGAGGAGCGTATACCCCATTAAGTATCATGATAGAGCATTGAAAAGTCAAAAAACTAGGAGAACATATACATATACATCATGAGTTAACTATTAAGAGAAACATAAAACAAAAAATTGATGATAATAGCAACCTAATTCTATGGACTAATATCAATATTACTACATTACACTTTGTCACATTCAAAAGTGCCAAGAGGGGATAGTATAGTCTCGGGATCCACTATGATATCCCATTTGACGCTTTGTCTCTTTTTATTCCTCGTAGGAGTTGGATTAGGCTTGAAAATCTTCTTCTTATCCATGTAGCTATAAAATATATCAAGTTCTTTATTAAACTTGTTTTTCCAAGTAGGGAAAAAGTAGGCATATTTAATGTTAGATTTGTAGACCAAGGCAACTTATTCCTTTAGTAGGATCATGAACCTATCTTTTGGAATCTTGAATGTTGCCAAAACCTATAACATAATAGTGAGAAAGGCAAGTTCATTGTTGAACTTGGTTTGGTGCCTTCTTTTGCACTAAAAAAATCTTCATTTATTTTCTTCCACAAGAACCAAAAAATTTCATTGGTTAAAACAAGCCAAAGAGGATTGAGAGCCACATTAAGCACTTCAAAATAACTACCAAGAATTTAAAGCCAAGAAAAACCTAAATAATCTTTCCTGGTCATATAGTTACCAAACATCAAATACCAAAAAGAAATGAAAAAATTGCATTAAAAAAAAGATGCTCAAATGTTTCAGGTAGGTTAAAATGCTCACAAAATGAATCGAACAATCCACAAGATATCAAGACATGATTAACAACAAGTTTTTTAAGAATAAGAAGCCATCACAAACAAGTTTTCTTAGGTTCAACAAGTTTAGGCTAGAAGTGGTTTAAGATTTTTTTCCATTTGGAATTTGGCCATATTAAGTTCCAAATCTTATTAATACAAGTATAGACATCTCTCAAACCAACAAGCATATTGTACATATTGTTGAACAAGACATAGTTGAATTGTGTGTCATCTTGCCACATAATACTATCTATCAAACTCGAGACACTTAAAAATCTCCTGGGAAATCCCTTTGGCAAGGCATTCTTAATTTTGATATATGTTCTCTTTTGAGTCATAGGTAATACATATGTAATTCTTAACTTCTCCCAAGACCCAAGTTTGGCTTTAACAACAATGTCCTCCCACAATAGTCTAATCCCAAGAGAGTCCCAAGCTTTAGTTGAACAATCTTGAGTTAATGCCAAAGGCTTATCATTTGAAACCACATTCTACTAAAAATATCCATTACCAACACACTGTAAAGGAGCATTGATTATTGCTACCCCATTTAGAATCAAATGTATGACTTGTGAAGACCATTGAGCCATAATATTTAACCACAAATTATCCAAAGAGAATATTCTAGATGTGAATTTGACTCTAATGCTTACCCTTTTTTTAGTTTAGAAAATATTAAATTATTTATAATTAAAACTTTCTAGAGCTCATTTCCTTGAATAGCTTTAAGTGTCAGTGGGTTTAAAAAAATAGTACACTTAATTAACAACAAAATACTAGATTTGTGCAAATGAGTGGAGCTTGCACCTTTAATGAATTTTAATATTGGGTATTTAAAAGAATATAATAAGAGAAACAAAAATATTTCATAACAATTATGGAAAAGTGATTCAACAAATATGAATGGAATATGTGAATAATTCAAGAACAAACATCCAAAGTGACATAGCTTATAATTTGTAGATCAATTTCATCACATGGTCAAGGTAAGGAGCCCCTTTGATAACTAGTTTGTAGCTTATTGAGTTTTACTCTTCCCCTTAAAAAGGAGTGCAATCTCTACTTCTCTACACTTCTCTCTTAAAAGGGAGGGGAGATGTAGATAAGTAGAGAGAGGCAATGAGTGAAAGTGACGAAGAGAGAAAGGTGGAGAGGAAAGGAGGGAGGGAGGGAGGGAGTTAGAGAGAGGTATGCAGATACAATGTAATCTCCTAACAAGGATGTAGGGAATAAGAGAGTGTATCTCCCTACCTACATATCTATCTCCCTCATCTTTCACACGTCACTTCTATATATCTCACCTCTCTCTTCCCTCTATCCCTCTCCCCCTATGTACCTCTCTCTATCAAGACTAGACCCTATTCATCAAACTTAGGCCCTAAATCATATATGATAAACTCTCAAACCTATACACTATGTAGAGTGTCTCGAACAGCTGAGAGGGGGGTGAATCAATTGTCAATTAAATTTTATATCAACTTTTACAGATCCAGAATTAGATGATTAATACTTTGTTCACTTAACCAAATTAGATGTAAACATGAAAGAGAACACACAATAATCATACAACATGAACACTCAAATTTTATGTGTTCCATGTCAAAATTTCAAATTGTTGTCAAATTGTTGTCATCTACCTAGATGGAGATCAAATTATGTGTTGGCCTTTGTGTGTTCATGTGCCACTATTTTACCTTCTTTGAGTGGATCGGGGTGCTTTGCACAACATAGTCCTAATGTACTAGGGTTATAGGTGTCATGGTCCTTGTGGACTATGGCACTAAGTGCCTTAGTCCCTCCAAAATGGGCCCAAATTTGAACATGATGGCGCGACAGTTCCCTGTCAGTTGTAATTTGATTTGGATATTTGCATGACTATTGTAACTTTCACAAAACTTATGAAATACCTTGGGAACAATATATAAGAGTATTCTTTCCTCATTCAATTAAAAGTCTTCTAGAGAAAACATTATTAGTGAGTTACTGTAGATTTGAGCATTAAGGAACACCAATTTTTAGTATTCTTAATGTTAAGGAGCTTGTATAAGTGATCTTGTTCTGAGTGTCATGTTGTAATGTCAATAGTTAGAGATCTTGTGTGAAGAGCATTTTTATTCATCAACATCATTAGACATGAGGTATAATCTTGTGCTATTCAACATTGTACTTTAGATCTCGTTAGCATCATCATTGTTGGGAAGGTTGAATCCTCTTGAAGATTGATTGAGGACAACCCTTATACAACATAAACACCATTTTTTCTATCTTGTATGTAGATTCATAGATCTAGAGGTGAATTATTTCAGATCTGAAAAAGGTGGATTGAGACAAGAATATTTAGAATTTGAAATAGGGACTATGATGCTTTTGTATTTCACACATAGTTTGTGCTTATAGATTTAGTACAACACTTTTTCAGAAACTTTTCAAATGATGCATTAGAGTGACATTCTATTTTTGGATCACGTAGACGATATCATTTTTGGGACTACTAGGATGATAGCACTAAGCGAGTTAGTCCTACCATTTTAAGCCCAAATTTTAGTGACAATTTTTCTCTTATTCCCCTTTCCATATATCTATGGTCCATATCGCCATGTTAGACTTGAAGCTCTTTGTTTATACTAATCATTACTAAATCCTATAGTCTTAACCAAATAAAATCAACCCAATTTAATATGGGGGCATATCTTCCCAAACCACTTTGCATTCAACTATTCTCTACCTCCATTGGCTTGAAGTTAAATCAAGTTTAAATCCCCTTAATGAAAGTGGAATAGGAGTAGGTTTGATCTTTAGTTTGCATGATTAGAACCCCCTACTCCAAATCCATCCATTAAACAAACAAAAACTTTGATTTTTCATGTCTACATTCTCAATGCAATTCACACAAGACACTTACAATGAACTCTCCTCATGTAACTTGACCACACACTTGTGCCTTAAAAAGGTTAATAGATGTTAAAATGTATGAACATATTATTAGTGTTAGGTTGGCATCGACCAAACTACAATAAGTAGATTTTATAATGTTTTTCCAATTGTAGAAATATTTAGGAATTCTAATTTGAAGGTATGAAACAAATGTTCTACTTGTAGGTTGCACATTATTCATCCTACAAATTAGATTTACTCCATGGTATACATTTATGACAATGACTTAGAACAATCTTCTATTTGACTATAAATTAGATTCCATGTAATGTTTTTTATTAATAATAGCAGCAAAACAAGAGTGTTGGCCCTTACAAGACAACCTAAAAAGACTACTTTTAGCTGGTCCAAAATAGACCATAACAAACCACTTATAGAATACTAGTTGAAAAACTAATAACCCACATCACGAGTGGGCAGAAAGAAGACCCACAACTTAGGGAAAGGTTTGGGTAGAGGAGGACGAAAATATTTCCTCCTCCAACGGACAACAATCCAAACAATACTATCATTATGAACACCATCACTAAGGGAAGCAAGCAAGGAATTCCTCAAAGTGGGACTAACAACACAAGGTGCGGAGTGCTGACGAGGCAACTCTTCATCTACCACGGTTGGAGCTAAATAGGAGAAATAGGTAGAGAAGGCTCCATGCTATTAGTGGGGGCCATAGTAATAGCAAGAGGTGTAGTAGGATCCACAACACTCGAGGATCCCATACCAATAGTAGGAGGGTTATTCTAGATGCTAAGTTATTTTAGGGGGTTAGCGAATTTGAGAATGTTGGTCTCTTAAAGGGTGAGAATTGGTATATAATTTGGATTTTTGGTATAGCTTAAGGTGGAGTAATTGTATTGCAGAGTATTCACAATTGTTTTTGACAAGTTGAGTAGCATATAATGTTGTCAAGTTTCACCTGTTAATGATTCATTTGTAAACAATTTTCATTATACATTAAAGTTTCTATATAATATTTTATTATTCTATCTCTATTATACTTTCTGATTTATTTCTATTTATGTATTTTGTGTATCCATTGATTAATTATTCATTTGACTTGCATACAACCACTACACTTTTAACTTCTTTTTAAGCCTAATATAATCTTTCAAAATATTATTTCATTTACTTCTTTAAATTAGTTTTAAAATTTATATAAATTGCAAAAGATTAGATTGAAAGAAAAGAAGATAAAGGAGAGAATGTGATTTTTTTACTTTGTTAGGATTTATTAATTTAAAAAAGAATGAAAATTAAAAATGGTACGAAAGTATCAAGTGGGTTTTTGGTCCCTTAATTAAAGGGATAAGATCAATATTACATTCCAAGTAGTTATAGTTGAAAAGATACCTCTCAATCTTCAATACAATAAAAATATTAATGATTTATAGAATTTTGAATCGTATGTATATGGGAAATTAGAACAAAATAATAAAATATTAAAAAATAACTTTCCAATACTATTCTTCTCTCATTTGCCCAACATAATTTGATTATTAAATTAATAGAATAAGTTCTCATTGAAAATCAATAAGTGAAAATGATGAGTGAGATGCTCAACTCTTTTCATTTTTTTGGAAGGATAAATGAATAAGATTTGATAGTTAGTTTAATAGATTATGGATATGATGAAGAGAGGTGGCAATTACGTAAGTATTTTTTTTCTTTTTTAAAGTATTGTAGAAGATTTGAACTTAGCACCATCCAAGTGCATACAACATGCTCTTTGTCTTTAAAGCAAGTACCTTTTGGCAAATCGCATAAGTATTGTTTGTTAATTTAATTAAAATAATGATTATTTAATTAAGTGAATTGATGAGTGAATTAAAAGAAGTTAATTGATTGCATGGAGAATAAATGGGTGAATTGACCAAATGAATGAAATAGTTGAATGTTTGCATGAAATTTATTGAATGAATGAATGATTTTAATGATGTCCACAAGACTGACTAGTCTATGCGACCAAGGGTTCATAGACTTAAGCTATCTCCATATTCCTTTCAATGTGTGATCTCCTTCTATGGATTTTGACTAGAAAGTTGGAAGTTTGGTTGATCTTATTCTCATAAAATAAATTGTGCATGGAGAAATTGACTAATTGCATGAAGGAGTTGACTTATTGCATGGTTGAGTGAACTAATTTAACTATTGAATTAATTGAATAGATTGGTGAATCATTGAATAGAATGGCGAGTTAACTATTTTGATTGGATAGTTAACTCATGGGATATAATTTATGAATTAACTATACTTAATGAATAGTTGAATATATTGGGTGGAATTTAATATTTTATTAATTCAAAGACATTATACAATAGCAACATAGATTTTTAAAATGTCTTAATGATAAGGACAATAGAAATAATTTAGGACCGTTATTTTTTTCTTTTTTATTAGGTAAGTAGGGATTTTGAAAGGGCCATAATCCCTTTTACAAAGTAAGAATAAACATTCAACCTAGCGGAATATGAAATAACACACAATACAATGAAACACATCAAAGAAAATGGGTTTTACAAGGCTCCCAAAACCTTCATGGGTTTTAATAAGGCTCCCAAAACCTTCACTTCCAAAAGCTTATTATTTGGAATGACAAAATAAGGATGGTAACCAAACCATCCTATCACATAATCTCTCAATAAATCAAAAACAAAAAGAGGAGAGATTTTACCAAGGTTCACCAAACCTTACAAATAGGTTTTGAAATGGCACCCAAAACTAGCAAGCTACTTCTAACAAGGAACTCCCAACATCGAAGCAACTCCCCACCTATAAAACTCCTCTCCACCTCAATAGAAGAGGATCCCACCTCAATAGGAGTAGTAGAGAAGATGACAATCAGAAGGAAAAATTGATCAAGCTTCATCCGTGCATCCAAGCAACTATAGTTGGGAAAACACCACTGTACATAGAGCGAGCACCATCCACCCTCCACAAGCATATCCCCACCTCAATAGGAGACACCCCTGCCTCAATAAGGAACAAGAGGGAGAATGACAAGAGAAAAATGTGCCACTTCCACAACACAGCCACAATCAAAAACCCCACCTGGGTATGTGCAGGATCATGAGGGGCCAAACTATGCCCTTAAGTGGCAATGAAAAATTAGAAAATCAAGATTAGTCAACTTGACGTGAAAAAATGAACTAGTTATCTACCTAATATCAAAAAGTTGTAAGAACATAATTTGTAGGAAATTGAATTTAGTTTCTAAACTACTAAGCCTTTTTTGAAAAAAACTTAATATGATTGGTAAAAAGTATAGATTGCAATGCAGCACTACAAACATTTCAGCAAAAAAATAAGAAGTATGTGTATGTCTGACCACCCTAATCAAAATAAAATGATAATATTTTTTTTATAATATTCTATATATAAGTAGCTGACTCATGCCCGAATGTGACGCATATTTTTTGGTATTTTTATTCCAAACAGATAATTAATTATGATTTTTTTTGCTACAGCGCTTTCAGAATTTAAAAACTCTCATGTCTGACCACCTTTACTCATTGAAAACTTACATAATTCAATTTTTTAAATTTTTTTCTTAAACTAGATGAAGCATAGAATGTGATGCATCTTTCGGATTTCAAAAATGTTATACGGTTTGAAAGTTATAGCTATTTTTCCATCAGTATGTCAATCAGGACTTTAGACGTAAGTGAACTAGAAAATAACTAATAAATACTTAACGAATTCAAAATCTGACAGCACTTATATCAATGGAAAGCTAACAATCATCCAAAGAAACCCTTTTCATTTTATCAAAATCGGGTGGAAAAAAAGTCGTCAACCTAATGGTCGAAGTGTCGATATAAGAAAAATAGAGAAAAAACACATTTTTTGCACACCTTCAACGTTGACCATGGGGCTTTGGTTTCCAAAGCTATTACCAAGCCTAATCGGATACCCGATTTTTTCATGTACCCGATTTTGTTTGAATTTGAATTTTGAAAAGTTTCCCCCTCCCACTCTTTTTTTATTTCCCTTTAATTTTGATATTTTTTTCTTTCACCCTGACAATCAATAATTTATATATTTTATATTTATGTTTTATATTTTATGTTTTATATTTTATATTATATAGTATATATATTATATATATTATATATTTGATAATATCAATTTAAACGACCTAAGTATATAGTCTGTTCAGATTTATATTAAATGCAATATTTTTATATTATAATATAAATGTTACATAATATATATATATATATATATATATATATATATATATATATATATATATATATATATATATATATATATATATATATATATATATATATATATATATATATATATATATATATATATATATATATTAAATATTGTTGCACGTATATAATATAATGTCTAATATATATAATATATAAAATGAATAGGACATTAATATATTGTATATTTGATAATATATATTAAATGTAATATCTAATATATCTTATAATATATATTATATATTTAGTCTATTAAATATTATATTTTTTCAAATATTTTATATATTATTTTAATATTTAATTTAAGTTATAACAGATCCTCTCATGAGACAACAGGTCGAATCGGGGTCGCTAGACGTCTTAAGGGGTAATTAGGGTTTGTGAGGCAACTTTGGATGTACAGTGACCATTTGGAAGGCAATAGGGCATGTCCAAGGACCAATCTACCAAATTTTAATGACTTTTTCCTAGTCAAACTCGAAAAGGGTCCATGGGGTGCTCTCAGGAGACCACATGTCCAATCAGTGTCACTAGGCGTCTTAAGGGGTCATCAAGGCTCGTGAGACAACCTTTGATACACGGTGACCATTTGGAACGCATTAGGACATGTCAAAGGACCTAACTCCACAATTTAGATGAATTTTGATTAGTCAAACTTGAAAAGTATCCATGGGGTGCTCTTGGGAGACCATTGTGCGATTTAGGGTCGATAGGTGACTTAAGGGGTCATCGGGGTTCCAAATGAAACTTTCGATGAATGGTGATCCTTTGGAATGCATTCAGACATATCAAATGACCTGCGTACCAAATTTGGATAACTTTTGCCTAGTAGAACTCGAAAGGGGTCCATGGGGTGCTCTTGGGAGACCACATGTCGAATCGGGGTCGGTAGGCCTATTAAGAGGTCATTAGGGTTCCAAATGAAACTTTGATGGAACGGTGACCCTATGGAATGCATTAGGATATGTCATAGGACCTATGTACCAAATTTGGATGACTTTTTCCTAGTAAAACTCGAAAGGGGTCCATGGTGTGCTCTCAGGAGACCACGTGTCGAAATGGGGTCGGTAGGCCTGTTAAGGGGTCATTAGGGTTCCAAATAAAACATTGATGGAATGGTGACCCTTTGGAATGCATTAGGACATGTCATAGGACCTACATACCAAATTTGGATGACTTTTTCCTAGTAGAACTCGAAAGGGGTCCATGGGGTGCTCTTAGGAGACCACATGTTGAAACTAGGTCGGTAGGTCTGTTAAGGGGTCATTAGGGTTACAAATGCAACTTTGATGGAATGGTGACCCTTTGCAACACATTAGGACATGTTAGAGGACCTATGTACCAAATTTGTATGACTTTTTCCTAGTAGAACTCAAAAAGGGTCCATGGGGTTCTTTGAGGAGACCACATGTCGAATCAGGGTCGGTAAGCTTGTTAAGGGGTCATTAGGGTTCCAAATGTACTTTAATGGAACGGTGACCCTTTTGAATGCATTAGGACATGTCAGAGGACCTACATACCAAATTTGGATAACTTTTTTCTAGTAGAACTCAAAAGGGGTCCATGGGGTGGTCTCGGGAGACCACATGTCGAATCATGGTGTGTAGGCTTGTTAAGGGGTCATTAGGGTTCTAAATGAAACTTATATGGAATGGTGACCCTTTCAAATTCATTAAGACATGTCAGAGGACCTATGTACCAAATTTGGATGACTTTTTCTTAGGAAAACGCAAAAGAGGTCCATGGGGAGCTCTCGGGAGACCACATGTCGAAATGGGGTCAGTAGGCATGTTAAGGGGTCATTAGGGTTTGAAATGCAACTTCTATGGAACCATGACCCTTTGGAATTCATTAGGACTCCCTAGGGGTCAAAAGGGGTCAGGGGGACTCCCTAGGGGTCCTAACATGTACTAGGACCCCTAGGGAGTTCCCGTGACCCCTTTTGACACATTGAAACACTCAAGTGTGTCTTGGGGGGTCCTTTTGACTCCCTAGGGTTCCTAATGCATGATAAGGTGTACTAGGACCCCTAGGGAGTCATCGTGACCCCTTTTAACAAATTGGAACACTCAAGTGTGTCTTAAGGGGTCCTACAACCCCTTAAGACACACTTGAGCATTCCAATGTGTCAAAAGGGGTCACGATGAATCCTTAGGGGTCCTAGTATGCTTTATCACGCGTTAGGACCCCTAGAGAGTCCCCGTGACCCCTTTTGACACATTGGAATGCTCAAGTGTGTCTTAAGGGGTCGTAAGACCCCTTATAACACACTAGAGCATTCCAATGTGTCAAAAGGGGTCACGATGATTCCCTAGGGGTCCTAGGATAGCTAGGGAGTCCTCGTGACCCCTTTTGACACATTGGAATGCTCAAGTGTGCCTTAAGGGGTCGTAGGACCCCTTAAGACACACTTGAGCATTCTAATGTGTGAAAAGGGGTCACAGGGACTCCTTAGGGGTCCTAGTATGCTTTATCACGTGTTAGGACACCTAGGGAGTCCCCGTGACCCCTTTTGACACATTGGAATGCTCAAGTGTGCCTTAAGGGGTCCTAACGCGTGATAAAGCATACTAGGACCCTTAGGGAATCATCGTGACCTCTTTTGACACATTGGAATGCTCTAGTGTGTCATAAGGGGTCGTAGGACCCTTTAAGACACACTTGAGCATTTCAATGTGTCAAAAGGGGTCACAGGGACTCCCTAGAGGTCCTAACACATGATAAGGTGTACTAGGACCCCTAGGGAGTCATCATGACCCCTTTTGACACATTAGAACGCTCAAGTGTGTCTTAAGGGGTCATGATGACTCCCTAGGGGTCCTAGTATGCTTTATCACGCGTTAGGAACCCTAGGGAGTCAAAAGGACCCCTTATGACACACTTGAGCGTTCCAATATGTCAAAAGGGGTCACGGGGACTCTCTAGGTGTCCTAACGCGTGATAAAGCATACTAGGACCCCTAGGGAATCATCGTGACCCCTTTTGACACATCGTGACCCCTAGGGAGTCCCCATGACCCCTTATCACGCGTTAGGACCCCTAGGGAGTCTCTCTGCCTCCAGTGAACTATTCTTCAAAGATCCATTTTTGCATAGCTAGGGTTTGCGACGCCTGTAAAAGGCACATTTAATACAAAGATTTAGCCGACCACATTAGTACATACATAATATACATTATATATATCATATGCCTCTTTTTGATATATATTCTATACATAAATATATGTAAAAGTTCAATTGTTTTCATTTGCTCCCACCGTTTTTTCATCAGTCGAGGAATATCGAGTACCCGATATTTTTGGGTACCCGATTTTTGCCAGGAAATATTTGACGAAAATATTCCTTGTCCCCACAGAGTAGACAATCACGGGATTTTATACTTTTTTCACGCGTTGCAAAATAAAAAATGTGATTTGTGGCCCATTGTTTGATTTTTGTTGACTTGTGGTTTCACCATGGGAAGCACCAGTCGTCGAAAGGCTAAACGCAAGAGGAAGCTGACAGATGACGAAATTCAGGCATATAGGGAAAAAGATAAGGAAAATCACCGAAGAAGGAGAGAAGGTATGTTAACCATTAATCAAGGTGACCCCGTAAATGTAGTTGTAAGTGAAGAGGATGTTCAATTTGAAAATGCACAGATGGAGATTGAAAATGTAGACTTTGGGAACGAAAATGTTGCACAAGAACGACATGAATGTTATACATCTCCAAATTATATGCGAAATGAAGTCCCTTGTAATAAAGATAATCAATCTTCAAATTCGGGGCTTTCAAAAACACCTAAATGGTTAATTGAAATTGAGGAGAACATTATGAATAATTGGGAAGGAAATAGGTCACATAGAACCGTTAGGTTGTGGGCTTCAAGACTTTATGATCAATTTTTTCAAAACAAGACATTGGTTGAGAAATGTCAAATTTTTGTGCAGTTGTTAAAGATGCAAAAGATGAGACATGTGCTTGTGAAATTGAAGATTCGTGTGAACAAAAAAATGGAGAGAAATGCCATTGTTGTGAAAAATCTTTTCAATGCTCTCAATAACATTGGGAAGACTAGCAGAGAAAAAGACAAGAGAGTTGCTCGGAGGGTTATTACAACCTCCTTAGTAAGTAATCAGTTGAGAAAGGCTCGTTTGATGAGACAAACTTGTGTTGACTTTAATATAGACCGTAAAACTTTGGGTAGAGCACTTACAAGAAGAGAAAGACTTGATGATCCCCTTCAAATTGATACATGGGCTTATGATGGGAGACTTCCACATTTCGATAAGAAGCTAACAGACGTTGTCAAGGATGAAATTCAACAATTTTGGGATGCTAACTCAAGAGTGTCACCAAATGTGAAGGATGTCTTGAAGTTGAGAGTTGGCAATTGAGACCGCACTCCACATCCTAAACATTATGTGGAGGTAAGTCAAACAATGTTGTATAAAAAATTTTGTGAGACACATCCAACATTGAAAATATCACAAAGGTCTTTTGAATCCATGAAGCCATTTTATTATGTACCCCTTAAGATTCGAAATACATGTTGTTGCAAATATCATGTTGAGTTTTCAATGCATCATGAATTATTACGGTCCATTCATTCTAAATTGCATACTAATGAAATGCTAGAGGATTGTGGTGCAAGTGGTCTTCCCAAATCATCAAGAGACTTGCTAGATCAATTTTTATGTCATAGAGATGATGGTTGTTTATTTTATAAAAAAAATTGCTTAAATGCCAAGTGCTCAGAATGTGGTGGCTTGTCCAAGTTTAGAACATGTTTTCATGAGGGTTTGGAACACAATTTTGGAAAGACACTCGTCCAAAAAAAGGTATATGAAACAATGAAATATACATTGAAGAGTGGAGGTGAAGGCTCTAGATGTGAGTTAGTTGCAAAAGAATACAATGTTGCTGATTTTATCTCAGATTTCAAGAAAAATCTTTTTTACAAGTATGCAAGGCATAGTCACAGGTCTCAATGGTTGGATCAACAATTCAGGACATGTAAGGACACTTTCCCCATTGGAACTATTATATCTGTTGTAGACTTTGCGGAGAACTATACATTGCAGCCCCAAAATGAGACTCAAGCTTAATATTACAATTCGATTCAGGTTGCTATTTTTGTACACATCACATATAGACATTCCCCTGATAGCACAAAAGATGAGCGAAAGATAATCAGAGAGTACCATTTTTATATGAGCGATGACAGGTCTCACTCTCATGAGTTTGTTCAACATTATTTCCAGAACTATTTTGACTTCTTGCAAGAAAATGGTATTGCTATGGATAGGCATCTCATTTGGTCGGATAATTGCACTGGTCAATTTAAGAATGCCAGAATGTTTTATTGGTTGTGTAGAATGCATGTGGAGAGAGGTGTACCTCATATTTGGAGTTTTTTTGAGTCAGGGCATAGGAAAGGGGAGCATGACGGAGCAGGTGCATGTGTCAAGAGAGCTCTAATTAAGGAGCAATTGATGATTTCAGGTGATGTACTTCTTGATGCTCATTCTATTGTTGATTGGTGTACTTTAGCATTATCACAGGGGGGGACTCTTGATTCTACAGTGCGTAGATTCTTTTGGTTGGTTGAGGATGGAACAATAGGAGATAGATTGGATTGTCAAACAGTGAAAGACTCTTCAAAAATGCATTCATTCCGAAGCTCCAATAGTAGTACATGGACCATTTGGACATGAGAGTTGGCTTGTTTTTGCCCCATGTGTTTTCAGTATGATTGGGATCATTGCGAGTCAAGTGAGTGGGTGGATACATGGGTTCCACAGTATCTGACTCCTTTATCTTTGACACTCTCTATAAGAAATGATGACATGGACACTTCAGTTGACTATGACCATCTTTCAGATCTTTTGAAGCCAGGAGATGTTTTTGCATTGGTTGCACCGCAGGGGAATGATGAGAGGTCAAATTATTGGTTAGCACATTGTGTACAAGGTAAACAAAAGCTTGTACAACTGATGATAGATGGTGATGGGTTCACATATCCTACTGATTCAGTTGTTGTTGCGGGAACATGGCTGCGAACATACATGATTAGAAAGAATGGAGTTCCCGCATTTGAAGACTATGAGAAGCACAAAACTATTCTTATGTATTCACACCTTGTTATAGCAACAAATGTCAAGTTGTCAAAGCATCAAGGAAGACCAAAGACAAAAGAACTTTGGACTATTACTACTGCTAATCATGAAGCACTATTGGAGACCCTAAAGCAAAGAGATGACCCTTCAGGAACACTTGACTAGGTAATAAGTTAACTTAGTGCATTATTTTCTAAGTTTGTTAAGCTTAATTTCAATACATTAATTTGACCTTTCTTAGATTGTATTTTGAGTCAATAAACTTGGCTTTGTATGTGGAATGTAACTTGTGCAGAAGCACCTATGAAGACTCCTATGGTCACCATGGATCCAATTAGAGATAGAAGGACAAAAGGATCCTTAATGGTTAATTGAGATCTTTTGAAGCCTATAATGGCAATTTGTAACAATCAATTTGATTTAAAAGTTAAATGTCCTAAAACTCTTCATAAGGACTTATGACCAAAATCATGTATGGGTGGCCAATAGTGCCAAGAAGAGATCTTACATGTCATATACTTATGTCATTTGCATGGTTTGAATTCTTACATGTTTGATTGTTGTTTGTAATGCTTTAAGGATATTATTTTTTATCAAATTTAACAAGCTTAATCATGATTAATTTCACAGTTCAAATTTCAAACATACCACTAACAGTCAGTTGAAAGTGACTCGTATCTCAGACCTCGTGAGAGGTATTGACAAACTATCAGGTGCTACGGGATCATGTTTTCGAGATCTACAATAACCTCTCTCAGTTTTGGGCAATTCGACTTCGTTTGTATTTGGCAAGGCGATCTCAGTCGATGCCAAAACTTGTAGTGAGGGTCAGTTGAAAGTGGCTCAGCAGCATATCTTTCAAACCATCTGACTTGGCATCAAACCGTCTGCTCCATCGGCTCCGGTTGGCTGCGTAAACACCAGTGACAACCCCATTCTACCCACAGAGTCACGAAAATGCTCGCGACCACGCTCGACCCAAGTGACCCCAAGGTGCACTAAGCATGATTGGGCAGCGATCTTCTGGGGCTCGTATCTCAGACCTCATCAGAGCTATCAACAAACTATCAGGTGCTACAGGATCATGTTTTTGAGGTCTACAATAACCTCTCTCAGTTTTGGGCGATTCGACTTCGTTTGCATTTGGCAAGGCAATCTCAGTCGATGCCAAAACTTGCAGTGAGGGTCACTTGAAAGTGGCTCAGCAACGTATCTTTCAAACCATTTGACCTGGCATCGAACCGTCTGCTCCATTAGCTCCGGTTGGCCGGGTAAACACCAGTGACAACCCCATTCTACCCACAGAGTCACGAAAATGCTCGCGACCACGCTCGACCCAAGTGACCCCAAGGTGCACTAAGCACGATTGGGCAGTGATCTTCTGGGGCTCGTATCTCAGACCTCGTGAGAGCTATCGACAAACTGTTAGGTGCTACAGGATCATGTTTTTGAGGTCTATAATAACCTCTCTCAATTTTGGGTGATTCGACTTCGTTTACATTTGGCAAGGCGATCTCAATCGATGCCAAAACTTGCAGTGAGGGTCAGTTGAAAGTGGCTCAGCAACGTATCTTTCAAACTGTCCGACCTGGCATCGAACCATCTGCTCCATCAGCTCTGGTTGGCCAGGTAAATGCCAATGACAACCCCATTCTACCCACAGAGTCACGAAAATGCTCGCGACCACGCTCGACCCAAGTGACCCCAAGGTGCACTCAGCACGATTGGGCAGCGATCTTCTGGGGCTCATATCTCGGACCTCGTGAGAGCTATTGACAAACTATTAGGTGCTACGGGATCATGTTTTTGAGGTCTATAATAACCTCTCTTAGTTTTGGGTGATTCGACTTCATTTGCATTTGGCAAGGCAATCTCAATCGATGCCAAAACTTGCAGTGAGGGTCAGTTGAAAGTGGCTCAGCAGTGTATCTTTGAAACCGTCTGACTTGGCATCGAACCGTCTTCTCCATCAGCTTCGGTTGGCCAGGTAAACACCAGTGACAACCCCATTCTACCCACAAAGTCACGAAAATGCTCGCGACCACACTCGACCCAAGTGACCCTAAGGTGCACTAAGCACGATTGGGTAGTGATCTTCTGGGGCTCGTATCTCAAACCTCGTGAGAGCTATCGAAAAATTTTTAGGTGCTACGGGATTGTGTTTTTGAGGTCTACAATAACCTCTCTCAGTTTTGGGCGATTTGACTTCGTTTGCATTTGGCAAGGCGATCTCAGTCGATGCCAAAACTTTTAGTGAGGGTCAGTTGAAAGTGGCTCAGCAGCGTATCTTTCAAACCGTCTGACCTAGCATCGAACCGTCTACTCCATCGGCTCTGGTTGGCCGGGTAAACGCCAGTGACAACCCCATTCTACCCACAGAGTCACGAAAATGCTCGCGACCATGCTCGACCCAAGTGACCCCAAGGTGCACTAAGCACGATTGGGCAGTGATCTTCTAGGGCTCGTATCTTGGACCTCGTGAGAGCTATCGACAAACTATTAGGTGCTACAGGATTATGTTTTTGAGGTCTACAATAACCTCTCTCAGTTTTGGATGATTCAACTTCATTTGCATTTGGCAAGGCGATCTCAGTCGATGCCAAAACTTGCAGTGAGGGCCAGTTGAAAGTGGCTCAGCAGCGTATCTTTCAAACTGTCTGACCTGACATCGAACCGTCTGCTCCATCGACTCCAGTTGGCCGCGTAAACGCCAGTGACAACCCCATTCTACCCATAGAGTCACGAAAATGCTCGCGACCACGCTAGACCCAAGTGACCCCAAGGTGCACTAAGCACGATTGGGCAACGATCTTCTGGGGCTCGTATCTCAGACCTCGTGAGAGCTATCGACAAACTATCAGGTGCTACGAGATCATGTTTTTGAGGTCTATAATAACCTCTCTCAATTTTGGGCGATTCAACTTCGTTTGCATTTGGCAAGGCGATCTCAATCGATGCCAAAACTTGCAGTGAGGGTCAGTTGAAAGTGGCTCAGTAGCGTATCTTTCAAACCATCCGACCTAGCATCGAACCGTCTGCTCCATCAACTTCGGTTGGCCGGGTAAACGCCAGTGACAACCCCATTCTACCCACAGAGTCACGAAAATGCTCGCGACCACGCTCGACCCAAGTGACCCCAAGGTGCACTAAGCATGATTGGGTAGCGATCTTCTGGGGCTCGTATCTCAAACCTCGTGAGAGCTATCGATAAACTATCAGGTGCTACGAGATTTTGTTTTTGAGGTCTACAATAACCTCTCTCAATTTTGGGTGATTCGACTTCGTTTGCATTTGGCAAGGCGATCTCAGTTGATGCCAAAACTTGCAGTGAGGGTCAGTTGAAAGTGGCTCAGCAGCGTATCTTTCAAACCGTCTGACCTGGCATCGAACCATCTGCTCCATCAGCTCCAATTGGCCGCGTAAACGCCAATGACAACCCCATTCTACCCACAGAGTCACGAAAATGCTCACGACCACGCTCGACCCAAGTGACCCCAACGTGCACTAAGCACGATTGGGCAGCGATCTTCTGGGGCTCGTATCTCAGACCTCGTGAGAGCTATCGACAAACTGTTAGGTGCTACGAGATCATGTTTTTGAGGTCTATAATAACCTCTCTCAATTTTGGGCGATTTGACTTCATTTGCATTTGGCAAGGCGATCTCAGTCGATGCCAAAACTTGCAGTGAGGGTCAGTTGAAAGTGGCTCAGCAGTGTATCTTTCAAACCATCTGACCTGGCATCGAACCGTCTGCTCCATCAGCTCTGGTTGGCCGGGTAAACGCTAGTGACAACCCCATTCTACCCACAGAGTCACGAAAATGCTCGCAACCACGCTCGACCCAAGTGACCCCAAGGTGCACTAAGCACGATTGAGCAGTGATCTTTTGGGGCTCGTATCTTGGACCTCGTGAGAGCTATCGACAAACTGTTAGGTGCTACAGGATCATGTTTTCAAGGTCTACAATAACCTCTCTCAATTTTGGGCGATTTGACTTCGTTTGCATTTGGCAAGGCAATCTCAGTCGATGCCAAAACTTGCAGTGAGGGTCAGTTGAAAGTGGCTTAGCATCGTATCTTTCAAACCGTCCAACCTGGCATCGAACCGTCTGCTCCATCGGCTCTAGTTGGCCGGGTAAACACCAATGACAATCCCATTCTACCCACAGAGTCACAAAAATGCTCACGACCACGCTCGACCCAAGTGACCCCAAGGTGCACTAAGCACGATTGGGCAGCGATCTTTTCGTTTGTTGGATTCATAGAGGACTGGGACTATTTCAGTGGGAAACTCAAGAGCGATTTTCAATACCAAGCTGATGATGCCTTCATGACGCATGATAATGCAGTTCTTTGTGTTGACATCAGTCATGATTCAAAGATGTTGGCTTCAGGTTCACAAGGTGGGAAAATTGAGGAGGATGTGCTCGCAATTGAATCCCAAAATACATATGTATGATGGCTTTGACAAAATATTTATTGGTGTCACTTCCATGAAACGGTATGTTTGTGGAGAGCTAGAAATGACACACTCTAGTTATAGGACCAAGCGTCCAATCAAAACATAGATGCATTAACACTTGTGTTGCAATAAGATCCAGATGGCACTATTTAGTAAGTTAGTCCCTTCGTGTCTATCTCGTGTTTATGAATAGATGTTTGTAAGCCTTTATTGCTTTCAGGTTAAAAGCATTATCATTTATAGTTTAGTTGATTCATTGTAAATCCTGCACGGGGAGTTGTACTCGGATAATTCAAAGGGCGCTTACGCTTCTCAATAGCGAAGTGACCCAACTGTTGGTGTTGGTTAAGTCTTTTTGTTTGGGCTTTAAAGGTCATTTTGTAAGCATTTCTTTTAAAGACAAATCTGTTCACCAACAAGAAGTTAAACCTCAAACATAATAAGCTCCATGAACAAGGTATTCCAGAGTAAAGAAAAATAAATGTAACTTCAACAAGATATAATTTAAATCATAATGATAATCATAGTCAAGATATAACTTCACCATTCAATTCCACAAACATGAATAATAAATATGTATATACAAAAGATGACACAAATATAACATATAAATGAATATGTTCTATATATGTATCAAATGTATCAAAAGTATGTCCATATACAAATATGGCACATGCCATTTCAAAATGTCTACAAAATCAATGTTTTAAGGTGTACAATGTGGCATATATGCCATCTCAAAATGTGCCAAGTGTCATCTCTAAATGACCACAAAACTAAAACTGCATCCTATACTGTAGGGGGATCATCAAAATGTAGCCTCTTTAAAGAAGTGTTGGGCTTTGATTGATCTTGCATAAAAAATGAGTTCAAACCAAAGTTAGATTGCTTACTTTATATGATTTGTACATATATATATATATATATATATATATATATATATATATATATATATATATATATATATATATATATATATATATATATATAATTCATAATTTTCAAACACTAATTTAATTAAAATTATAACTGAATATAAATAAATTTGTACCTGGTCTCTCGATCGCCTACCACAGGTGTCCTAACATAAGTCTTGGGTAGCGAAGGACCATGCCAACAATACCAACTCTGACCTATAAATATATATTTGCAATAATGAGATTAGTAGACTAGTGCAACATAGAGTAATAAATCTACAAAATAGGATGATAGCATAATAAAATTACAAATTGATTGAACTAAAATTAAAACTTACATCTGGTGATCCCTCCTCTGGAATAGTGGGCTGGGTCAACAAAGAAACGAAAGATTCTCGTGGGACCTCCCTCACAGTCGAAGTAACCTATGAGAGTAAAAAGATTGTCAATTATATATCAATGTACTTCATCATAGCAACGTTAGTTACAAAATACAAATAACAATATGTAAAAGTCTACGTACAATCGGGCTATCACTCTGAATCGAGATGCCTGTAACCCTACGCCGCCGAACCGGTGTCGGGACATCATCAATAGCCACACCCTATACAATAAAGTGCAAGTAAAATATTTATTACTACACACAAGTGGCATACATATGCATGCATAATTAATCTTAAACAATTAAATACCTTTCCTTTGTCGACACCTGATGAAGGAACCCCCTCACGCCCCCCACTGAAGTTGGCTGTAGCCTGCAAGAACACAATAAGATGACAATATATATTAGTAAATGTATGAATTTTATTGCTCTAATTGATAGAGATTTAAGCATGTACACCAAATGATATTAAAAAAAACTAATGGGTTCATAATTTATAATATACCGTATAGTCATCAAGGCCAAATGAAATGGCCGAAAGTGTGGACTCATCCACCTGTCTCACCTCCTCCTGTGTCATCGACTGAACATAAATGGAAAAAATATATATACATAAGTGCATGCAATCATTAAAACTAATCTAAATAAATAAATTATTTTTAAATTAAATAAGTCATGTGACAAATTTATTTATAATGTTTACTCTTACTGTATCAATAGGAGTCAATGGCTCTACGTGCACCTCCTGATCACTCTCATGAGATGTAGATGATCCATGAGGTGTTGCAGCCTTTGCAGTAGCCTCTCCTGTATCTCCCTCATCAATATCATGAAACTGATATATATCAGAATCAGTAAGTGGTCCGAGGCACATATGCCTGCACATAATGCACGTATGGGGCTCGCATACATGTGAACTCCGACGAGATGTCGATTCGCCAGCAGCATCCACAGGAGGCAACACTGACCTAGTCTGTGTGATCAACTGATCACTCAATAAATGAATTGCCTTAATAGTCTGTTCAGCAGCCTCTCTAATGATATCAGGATGCTGCACTAAAGGAGGGGGTGCAACATTAGTGGGGGGGACAAAGATAGTGGCCTTTCGGCGCTAGGAAGATGGCCTAGTCTGAGGAGCTCCTCTGCCTACGCCCATGTTGGGCCTCATACTCCAATAATCAACATGTTGACCAAGCACAAACTCAGCATACAATTTTTTAAGGAAATAAAATGGGACCTCCAAATTGCTATGTGGTGGTTTATCAAAAACCATCCACCAGCGATCCCAAAAGTTTGTGCGCATTGCTTCATTTGTGCACCATTTTATTGATAATTTGAGCTTTTTGGGGTCAACTGGTATTCCGATTTTAGGATCAACAAAAAGGGTAGCTATATCTTCCTTAGTTATAGTAAGGGCTGCAATCCCATCATGGTCAAGCCCGTCATCAAATTGGTCGTGCATATCATCACGCCAATGAAGAGCAGCATTATGTTGCTGTGTGAGTGTGTCAATATTTAGTGTGGTAAGCATGGGAGCTAATTTAGGTATATTTTGATACGTGTTTTGGAAACCTCGTATTGTGTTCAAATTTTCTTCTATCAAATCTTGTAAAGATTTAGGGTTTAGATATGGGGGATTGTTTTCGGGATTGTTATTTGGAGGGTTATTTTCTTCATTGTTGTCAGCCATGCCTGATTAAATAAAAACCAAATCTAAGTTTCAAATATTATTACAAATATAAATACAAAACCCTATTTTTTTTAAAAACACTACATTTACAATGAAAATGTAATAAATTAATAAAAATATGCAATTAACTACTTACCAAATATGCTTGAAGTCGAATTTGACGTTTCTAATATCAGGTATCTGAAAATATATCGGGTATCAGAAAACCGCAGCTAGAAAATGATAAAATCGCGCTAGGAAATGAAGAATAGGGCTCGCGGGTGCGGGATATATGCCACAGTTATCGGGTACCCGATTAGGAATGTGCTTTGGTGGCAGGCTTGCCCAGGTGTACTGACACCCAGGCCTACTAAAAAGTCAACAAGCACTTTCATGCGCTTTTGGACGAGTGAAAAGTGAATATTTTTCACATCGCCACTTTTTGGCCCCTCATCTTCTTGCACATACCCACCTCTATAGGGAAAACTTGACCTCCATACAAGCCATAGATGGAGGAGCCCATCCAAGAGTAGTAGAAGGCCAGCTAAGAAAGAACAAGGAACTCTAGGCAACATAAGGAACTAACATAGTCCAAACAAAGAAAAAACCTAACAAAAAATAAACCATAGCCAGACTGGGTCCTTGAAAATTGCTAGCATCCATCAGACCATCAACCATACAGGGAGCCCAGTCATTATCTTTTGTTAATAATAATTTAATTTAATTTTTTTTTTTGGGGGGGAGGGGGTTTTGTTGTAAAGAGTTTAATAGGATTATGAAAATATAAATATAATAATAAGAATATATTAAAATATAATAATTTAATATTTATAACATAATAATGAATTTAAATTTTGAAATGTCTTTGTCTCCATTTCCTGCTCGTCCAACAGCTCTCGCTACTACCTATACCATTGATATCGTTGGAGCCTTCATGGCTAGTGATGGGGCCAACATTGGGGTGTTGTAGGGTGTTTACTTCGTGGTTGGTGATGGGGTTGATGTGGGGTGCTGCAAGGTGTTTCACTACAAGGAGTTTTTGCTTTTCCCTTGGTGCTACGAGGGTTTTTATGGAGGGAGTGTCTAGTTTTTGCATCGAGTTGGGTGATGATGTACCTGGACAATCTCCTGGGAAGTTTGTACTAAAGATGTGAACATGAGGGTTCCCCTCCACAAATCTTTTGATGGGTGAATCTTTTCTTGGGTTGCCAGATCTACTACTCTAATTCCTCCAAATGTGAAATCCTAACCTTTGGCACGTGCCAAGACTTCCCCTATGGTGGTCTATGGCCTTGATGTGGTGGATAATGTGGATTTTTACTAACATTGCAGGTTGGTTTGTAGATTTGTTGGTTTCTATCCTTCTCTACTAAACCTTCATCGTGGGGTGATGGACTCTTGGAGACCCTTGGTTTCTAGTAACATTGTGCTTTACCCTTGTACTAAGGGATTTTTTATTGTTGTTTTTACTTCTTTTGAGGAACAAGATTTGGTGATGGGCAATTTGTGGGCATGGGGGACTCATTCTCTCTCTACCAAACCCTGGATAGTCTCCTTCAACCCTCTTACTAAACCACTGAGTGTGAGTCTTGTGTGGGTTTATCTTCCTAATCTACCCCTTTATTTTTAAGGAAACTCTTGTTTTGAGGCCATCGATAACTCTATCGGTCAATTTTTGCACACATTCTGGTCGACATTGACATCTCTACACCTCTTCTTAGGGATGTGGTTCTCATGATAGGGGATAGACCATGGACCCAATCAGTGGATTATGAGGGCATCCCCGTTTGATGTTGTCGGTGCTTCCCTACTAGTCATCTAACTACAAATTATCTCTCATGCATCGAAAAGGCACAACTACTTGGTGGAAGGATGCTAGTGATGATCATTTGATGATCCTAGTTCCTGATTCTTCCTTTGATGATGCTTCACAGGTTGACAATTCTATGGATGAGGCTCCTACTACAAATCCTTCCTTTGCCCCTGTGGATCCTACTCCACCTCTTATTGTTGGTGTGGCCCTCTCTAGCTATGTGGACCCTCATTCGTCTACTGCTCCCACTCTGCTCCATTCTCTGGTTAACGATGTGCATCATTCTCAACATCTGCCCTTGTATTGATAGTCTCACAATGCGGGTTCTACCACTTTCCCCTTGTGGTAGGGATCTCAAGGATAGTATTGCCTAAACAATGGTCTGCAAGCGTAGGAAAAATTGTGTTTTTGATTCTCATTCTCCTCCCCACGTTGTGGATGAGTTGTCCACCCACTCTTGATCTGGGATTCTAGCAGTCTTGCTAATGTGCAATTAATGGTTTGTTCTTGGCCTTGTTGTTTTTGGCTGCCTATTGGCCTTGTTTGGTACATTTTACACCTTTGGATTGTAGTTATGTAAGGAACAACACTGTTGTTTTGTTTCTTTTAATAATAAAAACATAATAATGTTTTAGTAGGATAATAGACATAAAATAACAACTTCCAACATATTTGTATTTCTAACATAAACTTTTCTAAATATAAGTATGCTAGTTTAAGTATTTGATATATAATAAATGAATATTTAAAATTTAACTAACATAATAATGAGCTAAAATAAATTACTTTAATGTCCACAAATGCTTAATACCAACAAATTATAAAAATAATTTAAAATATTATAAAATCTTAAAACATAATGACCCTCATTCTAGGAATGAAGATGCTAGGCTCGTCTAATGCAAACATCCAAACACCATAAAGAATTCCATTTAACTCCCACCAACTCCAAAAAATACTTGTGGCTAAACACCCAACTAAAACATAAGTTTAATAAAGACGCTTGTGAAAAAAAAACTAAGTGACCCCTTAGTAAGATAGGGGAGAGGATCGAGTAGTTGAGCACCCTAAATTTACGCTTCTCAAAATCTTACGTGGAAATTTCAAATCACTCGTAATTTTTACATTAGCTTACTTGGTAGGTCCCTGCTTACAACTAGGATTTCAAGGCTACATCATCAACTATGATGCCACATCAACATATTATTCCCCGAGATGTCCAAAACAACTCAAAAAAAAAGTAAGACCAATACTTATATTGATTATTTTTACAAATAAAAGTACATTTCATTCAATAATAGATAGTCATGATACAAACAAGGACGCATAGCGTCTAGTTCCTGCCAATGCAAATGTTGAGTAAAAGCTTGCAGTCAATAAAAATAAAAAACAACTTAAAAATAATTGTAAGACAAAGGAAATATCTAATAAAATAAAAATAAAAAACAACTTAAAAATAATTGTAAGACAAAGGAAATATCTAATAAAATAGAATTGTTTTTATTTTATTAATATAAATAAAGTTATGTTTAAAAAATTAAATAAATTTTTTTTAGATTGTTCTAAAAAATATGCACATGATATTAGTAAAAATTCAATATATAGTAGAACTATATAAATACCAAAAGTTGTTCAAAAATAAAATGTTATGACTGGATAGTTAAATTAGAAAGTTTCATAAAATTTGTAAAATAATTTATTGATTTTGCACAAAAAGCCAAACACATGACTGTAGCAAAAAGTAGCCAATAAAATTAGAGATAAAGACTTTTTGTACAATTATGAAAAATTTAATATATAATAAAACTATATAAATGTAAAAAATTGTTTAATAATAAAATGCTATGATTAGACAGTTAAATTGAACAGTTGTTTTTCAATGAATACTATAGTATCCTGCCTGTGGGAGGAACTAATAATGACTTTAAAGTCACAAAAGTATGGGTGAAATATTGCCCAACAACCATTGCTTTAAAAATATACCATACTAAGTACGGAGACTGCAATACGGTGGAAGTGTTTGACAAAATGACAAAAACAAATCAGGTGGCATTTTCTAGTGTCGCGTTATCTGTTCAGCTTCAAGGTTGTCACGGAAGAAAAACACCTAGTTGTTTCATCAAAGTTATCTGAGGAATCCAACGTTAAATAACCCAACAAATTATTACAAACTCTGTGTGAATGAAAGTTTCCAGTCAAGGGCATATTGGCAGAAATGTTTTTGAAGCCTTCTACAGTGTGCAACTTCAACGACCACCCATTACTAGGTCTGTTTATCCCAAAATTTTAAGTTCCTACACCACCCTCCCACCCGTTCAGCGAACACACGCTATGCTCATTAAAACTGGATTAGAGTGGGATGTATTTATAGCAAGTGCCCTTGTCCACGTTTACGGCAAGTGTGGTTATTTGGAGAACGCGCGCCAAGTGTTTGACAAAATGCCTCAGCGGAATGTGGTATCATGGACTGCCATGATGGTCGGCTGTGTGCATGCAGGATTAGCGCAGGATGCGTTGCAGTTGTACCGAGAAATGCAAATCCAGGAACAAATCATAAGGATTAACTCTAAGTCTTTTGCAATCGTCCTTAGTGCCTGTGCTCATTTGGAAGCAATGCAACAGGGTAAGCAGCTCCATGCCCATATTATCAAAACAGGATTCCATACCAGTTTGTCTGTTACGAATGGACTTGTGAGCGTGTATGCCAAATGTGGAAATGTCCATTACACCTGCAAGGTGTTCGATGAAATGAATCAGCGGGATTTAGTCTCATGGAATGCAGTGATTTCTGGATATACTCACAGTGGAAAGGATAGGGAAGCGTTGCAATATTATTGCAGAATGCAACAAAGTAATATAGAACCAGATTCAATCACTCTGTCCAGTGTTGTTAGTTCATGTGCCAGCTTAGAAGGACTGGAACAGGGCAAGCAGGTACATGCTGAAATAATTCAAACTGGATTCGAATCCAGTGTTTCTGTGGGCAACGCCCTTATTACTATGTATGCTAAATCCGGTAGCATGGAGGATTCAATCCAAGTTTTTAAAAATATGTCCCAAAAAGATCTGACCACTTGGAATGCTATGGTTGGAGGATATGTTCAGGGATGTCAATTTGAAGAGGCTATTAAGCTTTTTCACCAAATGCAAGGCAAGGCTGGTGAGATGAACCACATCACATTTGCTAACATTCTAGGTGCTTTTAAAAGTCCTGAAGCTCTAATAAAGGGCAAGCAATTGCATGCTCATCTCTTTAAAGCTGGATTTGCAGCAGAAGCAATTGTAAGGAATGCCCTTCTAACCATGTATGCAGATTGTGGAAGCATAGATAATGCTAGCAACTTGTTTTCTGAAATACCTAAAGAAGATGTGGTCTCCTGGAATGCAATGATTACTGGATATACCCAAAATGGCCTTGGTAAGGAGTCGCTCAGACTCTTTTCTCAGATGCATCGTATAAGCATACACATCAAACCTGATAATTTCACCTTTGCCACAACTCTCACGGCGTGTGCAAGCTTAGCAACTTTGGGAAATGGTAAGCAGGTTCATGCAAGTATCATGAAAACTGGGTTTAATTCAGATGTCTTTGTTGACACTGCCCTTGTTTATATGTATGCAAAATGTGGCAGCATAAAGGATGCGGAGAAAGTCTTTAACAACATGTTTGAACCAAGAGATTTTTCCTGGAATACCATGATTGCTGGGTATGCTCGACATGGTTATGCTGACAAAGCATTGAAAATCTTTTTTGAAATGCAAGAAGCAGGCTTGAAACCAGACCACGTCACATTTGTTAATGTTCTTTCTGCATGCAGCTATGCTGGTCTAGTGGATGAAGCTCGCATCTACTTTCATTCAATGATAAGGAATTATGGAATAACACCAAGAGTAGAACATTATGCCTGTATGGTCGATATTCTTGGGCGTGGTGGATTTTTGGATGAAGCTGAATCTTTTATTAAGAAAATGCCATTACAACCTAGTGCCTTGATATGGCGTATTCTTCTTGGTGCATGCAGAGTCCATGGCAACCTTGATATAGGAAAACGTGCGGCAGAATGTGTACTTGAGTTGGAGCCACAGGATGCTGCCACTCATTTGCTGCTTCAAAAGATATATGCTGCAGGTGGAAATTGGGATGACGTAGCAAAGGTGAGAACAATGATTAAAGACCTTGAGATGAAAAAAGAACCAGGATGTAGCTGGATTGAAATGAACGACAGGGTTTATGTCTTCGTTGCCGAAAGCAGAAGGTATCAGTGAATGTCATACTAGTAATCAATGCAAGTTCAAAAACATGATGGAATGTATGTGCCTCAGATTTTATCCGCTGCATGCTTTTGAGTAGGACTGGAAGGGAGGAGATACCAGGGTGAGAAATTGGTAATTTCATTGGCCTTCAAGCACAGCTCTAGAGCCAGATTGATACTTCTGAGGATTTCACATTCCTCATCTGGTTGGAAAGCAAACTTGTTAAGCCGTGGCTACAATTATAGCTTTTCAAGGACAAGAAATGTCCTTGTGCAAATTAATGGCATAACAAACCAGAATCAACCAAGACGAAAGGTATCATATATTTGTCTGCTTACCTTGTGCAGGGCGGCTTCTATTCACCAGGGATGTACAAGAAAGTGGGGACTCAAAAATGGCATGCATCTGGAACAATGTAGAAATCTTTTCTTCAGTATGTATATGAATCTGAGGTGTATCCTTGCCTTACATGCTACCTATCTTATGGTAAGGAGTAGAGAGAGACTTTTTCATCGGGAATTCCATCATTCTGGAAGATACGAAATGGATGATCCTCAGAAAAAATATGATTGACCCACCAACATCAAAGAGAGTGTATATATTAACTGTCAGAGAAATTGTCAGCCCCGGCCCCCGTATACATAGAAAACATTCGATCGAATTATATTTCAAACAGAGTAGATAAAAAGAGATCAGATATGCAGGATTCTTCAAAAACTAATTGCAATTATCTCCACTGTCAGCACTCTGTCTGCTTTGATCGCATGGAAGATTATCAGAGTGAACAAATGGGAGAATAAACACAATCGAAAATTGCTTGACAAGCAGAATACATGAGATCAAATTATGAGACAAATGTATGAACATCATTTTTAATGAGTTAACTTTAGATCAATTCAATTGCCGGCTCCACTATAAAAGATTCTAAAATCTATAAATAAGTTTTTAGTCACGTCCTATTGTTGGGGAGAAATAAACAAAACGTCCTATTGTTGGGGAGAAATAAGCAAAATTATATTGAGGAGCATGTGATTTTTTTCAAATAAGTGAATATAGAGGCTTGTATTTCATGGAGAGCTAAAATTCTTATTGTTCAATTAAGAACTAACTCTCATCCACTCGGATGTGAAACTAGGCTGAAAAAAACTTGAGTAGAAAGGGTGTGCATTTTGCACTTCTGAACAGTTGAATATGAAAGACATTTCATTTTGGAGTTTGATGCTTATAGTGACATCAGAAACAATTACGTTAATATCTTGATAACTGATTCATGATATAATCTTCTCAGCGAGGGGGTTATTATAAAATTGAGAGAACTCATCAACATCTTGAATAGAAAAAAACTAAATTGCTTAATACAAAAATTGCAAGATTGATTGTCACATAAATTATTTAATATTTAACCTCATGAACTTTGAAAGTTCTTTTTTCTTCTACTTTAATTGCAGTTTATACCTGTTAGATTTGAAACCCATGACCAAAACTCCAGACTAAATCGACCCTTTCTAGTCCATAACTATGGACAAAGAAAACTGTGACCAGGTTATTTCAAACTTGGCCAGGATTTAGTTTTACAATATACTTATTACTTAATCCCAGCAATTAAATCAAGCCGGAATGAAGTATCTTTGATTCACTGCGAGCAATTGTTATGAACATTGTCACATAGAAGGTAGGCTTATGAACTTGACATACAACTACCTTTACTTGTCCTTTCTCGTCTGTTGACGTAGAGCCACGTACATTGCGCCAGCTTTTTTTTGACTCGCCACACTTTTATCTTGGAAATGAGCCGATTTACATATATTTTAAGTTCAATGAATGGGACACCCTTTGTCGTTCTTCCTTGTCAATGAATGTACAACGGCTGCACACGGCCAACAGAAAGATGAAAGGATGGCAAGAAATTATTGAATTCATAATAAATTGTACCGTCTATTTGACCTATTCAGCTATGGCCTGTTATAAAAATCAGAATTGAAAGGAGGGGAATGACAGAGAAAAGCCCTTCTTACTTATTCAGCTGGATTGATCTTCTCCAACAACGAGCATAACAACACTTATATTTCCTTCTCTGTTTTATTTTTTCCCTATTATAGGATGACCAAATATTTCTGTTCTCTATTCTGCTGCTCCTGCTGCGGTTCTCCTCCACAACCTCTTCAACAACAACAACCCATCTCTGGGCATTCCAGCACCTCTGAAGTAGAAGCCATTGCTGGACCTTCCACTGCCACTATGACAGATTTTAACAGTTTCTTGATGAAATTCAATGATATAAGCCAGATTCAAGGTTTAATTCCGGTTTTAGAAGAGCTGTTGAAGATTGCGGTAAGTTATTTCCACATTTGTTTTCTATTGTTAAAAATATAACCTTGTATAATAGGGATTTCTGCAATTCTAAATATTAGAATATCTTTTGCCTAGCAATTGCCTACAACAATTGTAGTTATCTACACTTTGATTCCCTAATATATTATTGTTAGGCTATATTGAGTCTAAATATGTTGTTGCCCAATGCAGTCGGGAGAGAGGAGTGATGGAGGATCCAATTCAGCCGCAGGCACTTATATCCAAGATGGCCAAATAGTCCTGGAGATGCTAGATAAACGCATTGGCAAGCGTCCTGTAAAGGTAAAATTTCCATTTCAGAACTATAAAATTAAGTGGTTATAGTATTCCTTTATCATTTACCTCAAGCGAATTATAAAATTGGATGGTAACTCTAAACATTTTAGAAATAAATTATATTAAATGGATGTTGATTGTCATACCTTATATATTCGAGAACAATCTCTCTACAGAAAAATCCTAGGGATGGCACAATTGCAGAGATTGAAAAAGTTTGTATAGAAGTGCTCAAAAGCTCTGAAAAACTTCCTAAAGTAGGAATGGCACTTTCTATGTTGGGATTTGTCTTGCCGAGATTTAGACAGATGTCTGAGAACAAGAGTGAGTGGCTTGAAGTTTTGAGAAGGATGCTTAATCTTGGCAAGCAAATTCTGCAGTTGAATGAGCAAATTCCAGACCAGAAGCTGAAGCTAAACGAGGGTGTTCAGTGCATTATTGAAGGAACCATCATGTGCATCTCCCAACTTGCGAGAGAGAATATTTTCAGGTCAGTTCAATTATATGATGCAGATAACTTTGTTGCTTAGATACTCTGTTGTAACAACTAATCGGTCTCTAGATAGCCTATATATAGAGTAAATTTCGAATCAAACTTAAAAGAAAAATTTACTTTTAAGCAAATTAAACATCAAAGAAACTCAAGAATCTAATTGTTTTTTTTTTCGTTTCGTTCTGTGATGTAGGATTGATTTTTCCTCAGGATACTAATGCATTAACAATTTAGATAAGAGTTTGAGTATAGTTCCCAAACATTTTTGGGCTTAAGTTATCCCTTCCAGCAAATTAGATACCATTGTAATTTGTAACATTGTTCCTTCCTTTACTTCCAACTATTTGCTGGTTTATAGATCATTATCCCTTGCCAATGTGTTCTCCTTCTTAGAACGACTTCTACTTGTTCCCATTCATTGGTAATTGCTTGTTTTTTCTTTTAAAAGCAAAAAATTAGCTACTCCACTAGTGCTGCCATGATTTTCTTCAGCTTTATCCTCTTTAATGAGGATTTCTTCCTTTCCTAATGTTCCATGATGTTTATAAACCTTGAGTTGCTTATAAGGCAACTTTTCCTTTCCATTTCTATTGTACCTTTATTTCTTAATGTGCATTGCTTCTCAATTATAATCTTAGGTCACCTCTAGTGATATTTTGCATTCCTCTCCTATTGTAATTATCAATATTTACTCTTCTTCAAAAGTAACATTCTTCAACATCTTCATCTCACTCATGCATCTCCTCTTACACAAATGATTTTTCAAACACATTTAAATGGCCTTCTATCTATTGGTAATTTTACTATTTCATTAAGGGGGTTAGCTTTTCCCTATTCATTGACTAATCTTTGATTCTATGGTTTTCATTTTTTAAAACAACTCTTGCTCACAGGATTGGTATTTATTATGACCATTTTTTCTTCCTTCTCACTCCTTCATTGCCTCTTCTACAATTTTCTTTCTTTTCTTTCTTATTATTGTATGCCTGATACTGCTCCAATATCCACCCCAATTTCTCCAATTCAAATTTTAATTTTAATTTTTGCAGCTTCCTTTGTTAGTCTTCTATTTGCTTCTACCTTTGCCTTTCTCTTATTTATTCTTTCAATTTGGTTATCCTCTTTTTTACATCCTGACAAAACTTCTTTGTATCCACAATCATAGCCACTATTGCCCTCTAAATTATTCGGAACTTTTATTATGAATTCTCTACTCCCTATATCTTACACTTCTCTAATATCAAATTGATGCGAACAATGTTTGTTGTTTGTTGTTGCAAGTTAGCCTATATTCTAATTGTTAATGGGTCAAAAACACAACCTATAAAAGAAGAAACAATAGAAATACAACATAACTTTTTATGCAAATATTCATTTTATGGTCTAGACTCTAGTCCATACTCTAGTAACTTACAATGTATATAAAATTTCAAGTTGGTGTAAAGGTGTTTTGAACTGGCCTTAATAATAGTAAGCCGAGCTGAAAATCTCTTTGCTGTTCTCTGGAATCATTGTATTTCTCTCGCTGGGGATCAATTCAATCATCATATTTAATGTAAATCCAATGTTTGGATTGTGTGAAGGTTTCGTACTGCTACAGTGAATGCCGATAGTTTAAAGGCTTTTCAACTCAAAATAGACCGCTTGTATACCGATATCCAATTGTCAAATACAATTGACATTGGGGAAAGAGTGCCAAAGATTGCTTCACAATCACAAAAGATTTATGCATACCGACCAAGAGGTAGGATATTTTTCAACTTCAATGATATTTTCTTATTATGTTTTGTGTTTGCCACAAACTTTGACTGAGCTTTTCCATAAACTTTGCAGTTGGAATTGAGAGGGCACAGGAAAGTGTAATCCAGCTTCTTGATTTGAATGCACAAGATGCAATACCCATTGTTGTGGTTGTCTATGGTTTTGGAGGGATTGGTAAGACCACACTCGCTGATGTCGTTTATGCACAGCTCAACCTCCAGTCTTATTAGCATTGTAGAATTCATATGAATCAAGATTGTACCAACAATAATCTTAAAGGTCTCCAACAGCAGATTTTGAATGGATTGTTCAGAGAGAACTTGCAATTGAAAAACTGTGATGAAGGTCGGGCAAGGTTGTGGTCATTTTTCAAAGAAAATCCTAATCAGCCTATATTCCTATACATTGACAATGCTCTCAAAAGTCAGATCTTGAGCAACTTCTACCTCAAGACTTGAGCGATTGCCTCCCACCAAAGAGCAGAATACTTGTCACTACTCGAAACCTCCATGAGACAGACATATTTGTTGTCAGAAATATTCAACGCCGACAATATGATGTGAATCCTCTTGCAGAGACGGAGGCTAGAAAACTTTTGTTGAAGAATGTTTCAGAATACAATGATGAAAATAATATAGACAACCTCCTTAAGCTGTGTGGTGGTGTTCCGCTTCTACTAGAATTAGTTGGTTCACAATTGGCTATAAAGAGGGGAAATACAAAGAATATAGTGTTAGAGATGCTTAAAGGAGACAAGTTTCAAGAGAAAGATATAAGTGACCGTATGGTTGGCTTTGTATACGACAGGCTTTTAGAACCTATTCAAGAGGCCTTTCTGGACATTGCATCCTACTTTTAGGATTGGGAGAGTAAGTTTGTGGTCAAGATAGTTGGAGAGGATGTTAGTGTTAGCTAATTCTAACATTTAGATCACTTTCTGTTCTGGCCCATAACTTGTGGATCAATGTTTCTTTCTTCCGTGAGCTTAAGTTTAAGGCCAGATTACAATTGCATCGTTAGTTTCGTTCTAACGTTTGCTTCATGATTTATTCTGGCATTAGCTATATCTTTGTAATATTTATATTTTGTAAGTTATCAATGATTAATAGAATTCATTGTTCAGCAGATCTATTTTGTTCTGTTTATTTTTTTAATTTTTTTTTAAAAACTGCAAAATTCTACAGAGGAGGAATTCAGAGCTCTAGAAGCTGCATCATTTGTCAAGACATCTGAAGACGGTTATGTGATTGTTCATGACATAGTTCGAGCAAGAGGGAAAAAGCTGTCAGAACAAAATAGAATCAGAGACCGTGAGACTTTATTGGAATGTTTGAAAGATGAAGAGGTATGACATACTTACAATGTTTTTCATAAATATTATGAAAATTTATTTGTCATTAAAATCCTAATGCTTTTTGTGGTTTTTATTTTTGTGTAGAGACTCAAAAATTTAAAAGGCATTTATTTAGATGGATTCAATGACCAGCCTTCAATCAAAATTAATCTCGTTCATCTTAATTGTATGAGCAATTCATTAAGAGTGCTTATTGTCGGATCACAATTAACATTTACAGAGAAGTGTCATAAACCATTTGAACAACTCAGATGCCTTAATATTCTTAGTCGCATTCCTTATTTACCAATGGAGTTTGAGAAACTTGATCATCTTGCCTACTATGAGGGCCCATTGACACAAGGCATTAATTTGTATAAGGTAAGATCTGCCTTCTTCAGACCATATTTATCATGAGATGTAAAGATTCTGGTTCACTGTGTATGTTGTGGTGCTCGATATTTCGGATCACACTTAATGGTCTATCGCCTCTCCTTTAAAGCTAGTTATGCAATCCTATTATTCACTTTCCTTTTCTCGATAAACAACAAAACATACTCAGTGTAAACTAGAAACTTCGCATCTCAATCTAATAAATTGGAAAGTTAATGCCTAGCATATTTATCATTTCAATTAGCTTTCATTAAATTATAGAATTATAACATTGACAATCTTTTTTATAATTATTGTGCAAATATGTAGTTCCCTCCAAGACTACGTATTATGATCATTGCAGATTATTCTGAGAATGGAGTTCCATGTTCTAAAATTCCTCCCAAAGTCACTCCAAATTCTTCTCTTTTAAGATTATTCTTATATGGTTTTGAAAAAATGCAAAGGTTGCCAGATGGAGTAGAAAAGCTAACAAAATAGAGGAGCTACGTTTAGAGGATTGCTATCAGTTGAGGGAACTTCCTTCCAAATTGGGAGAGCTCAACAACCTAAAAGAATTGATGATAAGTGATTGCATTGAATTGAAAGAGTTGCCTTCAAACTTTGGGCAACTTAGCAATTTGACAACTTTGCGAATATGCTCGTGTTCCGCATTAAGTTCATTACCTTCAAACTTTGGCCAGCTCAAAAGTTTAGAAGAGCTAGATTTGAGTTTTTGTTCAGGGTTAGAGGAGTTGCCTTCAAATTTTGGTCAGCTAAAAAATTTGAAGAAGTTGAATTTGAAGGATTGTTTTGGGTTGGAAAAATGGCCATTAAGCTTTGGAGATCTCACAGAGATGAAGGAGATAGATTTGATAGATTGTTCATCAAAATTGAAAGATTTGTTGCCCAATAGTATTAAAGGAGATAATTGTAGGGTAATAGGGATTACTCTAGAGTTGAAAGAATTGGGTAGAGAGAATTAGAAGAATGTAATTAAACAATTCACTCCATAATTGTTATTTTGAGAGGTTTTAATAATTTGTAAATTTGAAATTTTGAACAGCTTTACTTTATTTTAGTTAAATATTAAATTTATTTTAAAATTTTATAAATATAATATATTGATCTTAAATGATTTTTATAGTTCTAATTAAACTAAAAATATCAAATATAATATATTAGTTTTTACGGTTTTCCAAAATAAATTACAATTGCTTTTGGTTAGTAAAATTTAGGTGGTTTTGAAATGTGAGATTGGTTTAGTGGGCAATTGTGACAAAGTCCACAATATAAAGTCTATCAGCTAATAAGTTTAATTATTAAAAAGTAAAATAAATAATAAGTTTTATATAATTTAAATAGTAAGAAATACATATCAAATTCTTTACTTATTACAAAAATAAATATAATAAGTTTTCTATAATTTTAAATAGTAAAAAAGTATTTATAAAATTCTTTACTTATTAAAGGAGATAATTGTAGGGTAATAGGGATTATTCTAGAGTTGAAAGAATTGGGTAAAGATCATTAGAAGAATATAATTAAACAATTTACTCCATAATTATTTTTATAAAGGTAAAAACATGTTTTAAATGGAACCCGAAACCATTTACAATAAAGATCTTAAAATTTTCAAATCAGCCCATACAAAATTCAAATGCCTGCTAAACAACTGACAGCAAGACCCTAACCCACCCAAAAAGATAATGAAAGAGAGACAACAAGCAGCAAACAAAAAGACAAAATTTGGCACGAAAACCAGCGACCACCTAGCAACCCATTGGCATAAACTACTTAATCTTTTCCATTGCCTTCTCGCTATTTTTGCAGATCCTCCATCTTCTGGATGGAGTCTTTGAGACCTTTCAGCTCCTTAGGGGTATCAGGTAGTTTCCTTCTGATGCCGCTTCTGGTTCTAGTTCCTGGCCTAGAGCTCCCAACATCAACATCCAGCGTTATGGTAGTATTCTCTAGCATTGTATTCTCCAGATAGTTATATAGGGCCTTAAGATTCATCACAAAGGCATTAAGACCCTCATTGCTATGCTTAAGAACTTCATTGACAATGTGCTCATTGTGGCTGATTTTCTCTGTCAAGTCATTCAGCTTGTTGTCCACCATAGCTTTAATTTTCGCTATCTTTTCCTCATTCTCTTTATTACTTTTTACCTTCATCAAAAACTCAGTTTTCCAGCTTTTCGAGCTTAGCAATAAGGGGTTCCATAGTGTTCTCCATAGTATTTAGGTGACACTTCATTTCTTGCAGCTCCTGGTTAATGCCATGATCATCCTTGCTTTTAACCTCCTCCAGAACTCTGTCATCCAAGTCAAGACCAGCAGTAGCCTCATTATGACTTTCCCCACCCCCATGGCTAGACTGACCCTTCGACTCCTCTTTATTTCTAGCTTCCTCTTTGTTTTCCTCTTGTTTTTCTTCTTCCATTTTCTCTTCCTCTTCTGCCCCCTTTTCTTCTTCATTTTCTTCTTCTTCTTCGTTGTCCTTTTCTTCCTCTTCTTCTTCACCTCCAACAATCTCAGTCTCCTCATTTTCTTCGTCCTTCTCACTTTCCTGTGAAGTAAGGTCCTTTGATTCCATGGCTCCCTCCTCATTCTCTGGCTCCTCCTTTGTTTCTTCGTCCAAGATAGTAACCTCATTCCTTTCCTGAAAAGAAGGGTGAGGTTCTTCAGATTTGCCCTCCCTAACATGGGGGCTCTTTTTATTCTTCCCGCCCTTCTTTTGGGTATCCTTTTTTATCTCTTCTTCTTCGTCAATCTTTCTCTTTCCCGTAACCCTTTTAGGAATGAGTTCCAGTATCATATCCCTGGCATAGTCCGCTATAAGCAAAATTAAATCCTCATGAAACACCAGGTTACTTGCTTTCTTCCTGTTCTTAGTTATGCTATTATTCAGGGAGCTTAAGAGGAAGTAAGGAAAAGAGACCTGCTTGCCATGCCTAAAATGATTAACTAGAACAAAATGCAGGTTATAAATCTTGGAGTAGCGACCATCTAGAGTAAAATGCTCTATCATCACCCTAAGAACTTTTGCCCAAATTTTCTTAATCTTCACAATTTCAACATAATCCCCCTGCCCTTTAGTCAGCAGAGCTTCTTCATCAGCATCTTTAGGGAAAATTTTAAAAGCTTTAGACCCTATATGTTTATTATCCCTGTAGAAATTTATTCCTTCCAGGGACAAACTAGTAATCTCAGAGACCAAACTTAGAGTAAGCGGAAAGGATTTTCCCCACAAATTAACTTTACCATTAACCCATCCCTCAACAAATTTTTTAGTTACCTTTTTTGTCGAATCTATGAAGCTTTTCCATGTAGGGGGTGACACCTCCTCTTTTCAGTTTTTTCCACACTTTTTTCTCATGCCTCCATTTCTCACAATCTAGGGGCTCCTCCCTTCTCAGATCACCTCCCATTTTCTCAGAGCTGAGATGACACTGGTTTCTCAAAGTATCGAAGAAAAATAAAACAATGTTCTTCTGGTTCTTGCAAATCACTTTGTTTAACTTCGCCCACAATCTGTGTGTCATTAACTCCGTAATAATTTTCTCACACCTTACCTAGCATCTTGCTTTCCTCGGTAATTTAATTGTCCTTGTCATCATTAGATTTAATTATGTTGCCCTCTTTATGATTAAGTTTATCATAATTGATAAGACTTAAGATCTCGGCATTGAGATTCACTTCCCTGTTCCAATATTTGATGATGTCACAATGGGCCCCCACATTAGCTATGCTATCCGCAAGCTTATTTCCTTCCCGGTAGACGTGGGTTATGAAACTTTCCTCAAAAGTTTGTAAAGTATTTTTAATTTTTTCAATTATGTGGGCTATAGTCCATGAGGTCTCACTTTTTCCTTTTATGCAATTAATGATATTGAGAGAATCTCCTTCTAGCCAAAACTTCACACAACCTAGCTCTTTTGCCAGCAACACAACATGTAATGTCACCTCAACTTCAACGACATGATTGGTTTGAATTCCCAGCGGAGCCTCTTCTTGTAACAAGCAACTAGAAAAACATGTTAATTTTAGGAATAAGGTTTTTGTTCCATACCTCGGAGTAGAGAGGTTGGTCTTCGTGAGCAATCAAAAGGGCTGAAGTCGAAGATACAGAGAATTTTTCATTATTTTCTGGGCCCCAAATCAATTCATCATGCACATTTTCTCTTATGAACCAATTGTTGAGTTGTTTGCTCACATCTTTAAATTTTTCATCCTTTATGCTAAGATTTATCCATTCTTCATTAATCCATTAGTCTGACACCATTTCCCCTTACTGATATTGTTCCATATAAAGGATCCCTAAATGTCCAACTGGAAGTTTAAAGTATTATCCAAAGAAGTAAGATGGTATTTACTTTTTATAATGGAATTCCATTCTTTTTCTTCTTCAAAGATCCTCCAGCATTGTTTTGCCAGCAAAGCCTTGTTGGTATTGATAATGCTTTTGATGCCCAACCCCCCATATTTCTTGGGTTATTCACTCCATAATTGTTATTTTGAGAGGGCTTTCAATAATTTGTAAATTTGTTATATAAAATTTGTAATTTTGAATGGCGTTTCACTTTATTTTAGTTAAATATTATATTTATTTTAAAATCTTATAAATATAATATATTGATCTTAATAATTTTTATAGTTCTAATTAAACTATAAATATCAAATATAATATATTAGTTTTTATGGTTTTCCAAAATAAATTACAATTATTTTTTATTAGTAAAATTTAGGTGGTTTTGAAATGTGAGATTGGTTTAGTTGGCAATTGTGACAAAGTCCACAATATAAAGTCTATCAACTAATAAGTTTAAGTATTAAAAAGTAAAATAAATAATAAGTTTTATATAATTTAAAAATTAAAAAAAACATATCAAATTCTTTGCTTATTACAAAAATAAATATAATAATTTTTCTATAATTTTAAATAGTAAAAAAGTACTTATAAAATTCTTTACTTATTTAAAAAATCATGTATTCAATAAGTTTTCTATAGTTTTAAAAATTAAAAAAATAACTATATTATTTTAGACCAATAAAAGATATTTTAATTAACTTAAATTCAAAATAATAAGTTTAATAAACATAATCTTTGACTAATAAAAGATTATTCCTTTACAAAAATTTGTTTTAATAATTTCTCTATACATGTTAAATGGGAGGGAAAACATATTAATTAAGATTAATAAAAAATCTTGTAAACAATAAGTTTAATTATAAAAAATAAAATAAATATTTAAGTTAAATTTAAAATAATAAGTTTAATAAACATAATCTTTGACTAATAAAAGATTATTCCTTTACAAAAATTTGTTTTAACAATTTCTCTATACATGTTAAATGGGAGGGAAAACGTATTAATTAAGATTAATAAAAAAATCTTGTAAACAATAAATTTTATTATAAAAAATAAAATAAATATTTAAGTTTCTATAGTTTTAAATAGTTAAAAAACTTATTAAATTCTTTACTTGTTAAAACAACATATGAATAATAAGTTTTCTATTGTTTCAAATAGTAAAAAAATACTAGTAAAATTCTTTATTTATTAAAAAGTTATATAAACAATAAGTTTTCTATAATTTTAAATAGAGCTTGTTTAATCGATAGAGTTTCTAGGAGTGATTATCTATGCGGGTTGAAAAAACTCTAGTCATGCTTCTTGTTGTTTGCTTCGACTGTTATCTATGCATTTTTGGGTGGGAGTTTATCTGCAAGAGCCCTAGGTTTTGTTAGCAGCATTTGGAGGGAGACAAACATCTTCATAAAGGTAGTTTTGTTGTGTTTTTATGATTGTTTATTGATGCTCTATGTGAGCGAGGAGTTGTTGTATGGTTTTCCTTTTTATTGTGATTGATCTCTTCCTATCTTGGGTTGGTGGTGTTTGGGCCCCAATTTGAGGGTGTGGTTTTTCTCTGCTCTTCAGTCTAGTTTTGGCATGGAGTGTGGTGATCTTAGGGGCTATGGATACCTCTAAACTTTCACCCTCTTTGCATGCAAATGCAATGAAGCGTATGAAGAGATCTTTGGATGGTAAAGGGGTTCTAACCTCAAAGGGTTTATCCAAAATAAAGAAAATAAATGTTTGTTTGGAGAGGTGCATCAATCATCCTACTAGTGATTCAACTAGAAACAATGTCAAAGAATGTTTCATATTGGAGCAATCATGCTCTTATTTGTCAATTTATAGGACTTCATTTTTCCTTACTAGTCCTAGATTCTTGGGCACAATTATTTTGGAACCCTGAGGAGGATATGGAGATGATGTTGGCTAGCAAAAACTACTTTCTAGTAGCTTTCTCCTCCATGTTAGATAGAAATAAGGCTTTTGAAGGTGGCCCATATTTTTTTTAACTAGGTAAGACTCTCCATCAAACCCTAGTATGTCAACTTCAATTCAACAAAAGAGCTTCCTACAAGGGTCTCTATCTGGGTTCGTCTTCCACAACTTTCACTTGAGTTCTAGAGGAGTCACATTCTTCACTTATTTGCTCTTCTGATTGGCAAACCTATTGGTTTTGCTACTCAAACTCAAGACAAAAACATAATTTTTTGTGCTTGAATCTGTAATAAAGTTCATTTAAATAAGCCACTATCAGATTCTATGGAAATGTTCCTTGGATCCTCTTCTTGGATTCAACAACTTGACTTTGAGACACTACTATTCAAATGTAGAATTTTTCATGAGTGTGGGCATTTGCAAATGAAGTGCCCTCAATCTAAGTCGACATCTACAACTGGCAATGCCCCTTACAATATTTCTCCTAAGGAAAACAAAGGGAAGGTTTGTTTCTCTAAAGAGGAATGCTAATATGTAGGCATTCAATCATATTAAACCCTGCAATAAAGGGAGAGGTTAAAAGAGAACTCTGATGGACTGACATAATGATGGAATTTTTAACTAGTTTGATCCTTTGGGAGACTTAGTTCAAGAAGAGGGATTCCAATTGAGTTATTCTCTAGTGCTAAGTCAATGAGAGTGGCATTATTAGAGGACAAAGGGAATGATAGTCAGAATTTGACTATGGTAGATCATTAAGATGAGCAAATGGATATACCTCCTAAGATTCCATATGTGACTGAACCAAGTAGGACTTTAATCTTGAAAGATGGTGTAGTTTTGGCAACTCTTGTCTCTTCCCAAGTAAAAGAGGTTTTAGAATCTAGGAAAAGTAATAGGGCTTCTCTTGACTTGGGCCTGCAACAAAAATCCCTAAAAAAGGGACCTTTGGAGAAACCTTAGAAGATTGGATGGAAGACAAACTAGGAGAAGGTGAAGAATATTGGGGATACATTGGTAGAATTTGGGTCAATGAAACCCATTGAATCCCACTCCTCCCAATCTCATAAATGATTTGTTTTTATCATGCAATGTGAGGGGTTTGAATAGCATCCCTAGACAAAAGGTTTTTCATGATTTGATGATACCCATATTCTTGAGATTCTCTTTATTCAAGAAACTAGATTGATAGTGGATGGTTTAGTAAAGAGAGTTCCTAGGATTTGGTCTCTTGGTGCTTGCTAGAGTATAGGAGTTGATGGTAGTTCAAGTCATTTTGCCTATTTTTGGGATCCCAAGAAGATTGTTCCTAATTTGACGGATTTCAAGTTGTTCTTATATTTCTACGGTTGCCTCTTTCTTGGACTCAATAAAAAACTATCTTTTTACTATTGTGTATGATCCTACTAATCTCTTGGGAAAATCACATCTTTGAGAACATATTATATTTGTTCATTCTCTCCTTTGATTCTGATCAGTGACTTCAATGTAGTTTGTAGCTTAGAGGAAAAAATAAGGGTTGTGGTTAGACTTGATCCCTCAACCACCCTCCCTAATGACAATATTGATTTCTTGAATATAATTGATGTGAAACCAAATAATCGTATATTCACTTGGAACAAAAGGAGAAGTGGAGTATATACAATTGTGGAGAGGCTTGATAGATTTTTAGTTTCTTGTTATTGGATGGGTGAGAGATGGAATACCAACTCAAAGATATTGTATTGGACATGTTCTAGTAATTGGCCTATCAAAATCTCAATGGTTTCTTCAATAACTTCAAAGAACCCTTCTTTTTAGTTTCAAACTATATGGTTGCGGGACTCTTCTCTGTAGGATATAATGACTAACTAGTGGTATGAAGGGAAGCCTTCTCATAGCAGAGCTATGTATTTCTTTGTTAAAAGATTACAATATGTGAAATATAAGCTCAGGAAGTGGAATAATCAATGCTTTGGAAATTTTCACCTCAATAAAAAAGAAGCTCAAGTGCAGCTAGATTCTATTACTCACTTGATCCAAGATTAAGGATTTACCTTGGATCTAAGTCAGGAGGAGGTTACAATAGTTAAGGAATTGGAGGAATGGGAACTTCGTGAAGAGATTTTTGGAAGCAAAAGTCTAGAATTGACTGGATATAAGATGGAGATAGGAACACTACTTTTTTTCATAATTGTGTTGAGGAAAGAAGAAATGGAAATCTTATTGTACTTCTCTTGTGTCTTCAGAAGGTGCACAACTTTCCTTAATGGGAGAAATGTCTCACGAAGTTTATCAGTATTTCTCTTCCCTATTTAAAAATGATTTTTCTCCTGCTAATGAAGATGAAATCTCTATACTAGATTGCATTCCCTCTCTGATTCCTAATAATATGAATGAGGCTCTAATTCATCCCATCTTTCTACAACAAGTGGAATATGTGGTGTTTAAAATTAAAAAGGTAAAGCCCTAGGACCCCATGGCTTCCTAGTCAATTTTTTTCAATATTTTTGGGAAATTATCAAATTGGAGCTTTTGGAGGTGGTTCAGGAGTCACACAGAAATAAGATGATGTTAAGATATATGAATGTTACTTTTGTGGCTCTTATTCCTAAAATAGATAGTGCAAATGGGCTTGATTAGTTTAGACCCATTGCTCTTTGTAATGTGGTTTATAAGATTATCACTAAATTGATTGTTGAAAGACTCAAGTTGTTCCTCAAAGATCTGATTTCTAATGAGAAGGGTAGATTTATTGTTGGTGGATATTTTCTTGATGGAATAGTGATAGCTACAAAAGTCATTCATTCTATGTCAACGTCTAAGAATAAAACCATATTTATCAAGCTTGATGTGGAGAAAGATTATGGTAGAGTTAAATGGGATTTGTTCATATGAAGTTATTTTGGCTTTTGGATTTAGTGGTGAATGGGTTAACTAGGTCACGAGTTGTGTCTCCTCCACTTTCTTCTCAATTCTGGTTAATGGTGAATCTTCTAAGTTGTTTAGTTCTTCTAGGGACCTTCATCAAGAATATTGTCTTTCTCCTTATCTATTTATCACCATGGCTAAGGGTCTTGGTAGATTTGTTGAATCCAAGTTTAGACAAGGACTTATTCAATGGTGCAGGAGCACCTTAGGGTCCTAGTGAAGATCCTATGAAGTTTTGGCTTGTAGTTGGTTCTAGCCAAGCACCAGAGAATAAGGACTATGATAAAGTCCCAAGGTGTGTGTGAGTGTCTTGTAGATAGGAGTTCTTAGTTTTCATGTTTGTGTCTTGATCCAATAGGTCCTAACTAGACTATTTTAGTAAGTCCTAGAGAAGTCAAAGTTGGTCAAACATGGACCAAGACTCCAAATGGGGTGAAAAATGGTCCAATGATGTTTATGTGTGATTTTGGATCCAATAGAGTGATTTTGGGTCGAGTTAGACAAGTTAGGTTGAAGGAAATGGCAAAATGCAAGAAAATGTAAAAGTTGCTCATGACAACTTTTCAATTTCGAAAAGTTGTCATGGCAACTTTCCTAAAAAGTTGCAAATGGTCACCAGTAAGGTAAGAGGCTGACCTTAGGGTCCAAAGATGTGTATGGGGGCTATATAAGCTTCAACAAACCCTAATTGAAGGGTTGGTCATCATTCTATACAGACAAGTTGGAAGGAGCAAAGAGACACTAACTAGTTTTAAGACAGTCTTATATTTGAGCCTTCATCCACACTAAAATGGATTTAAAGGAGAACTGTTAAGCCTTGAAAGTTTATCTCTTTGTATGTAGATACTATGTGTGGTATTGGTTTGGAAAGTTTGTACATTTTAATAGTGGTTTGTAAATTCTTTTGTTTCCTCGGTCTCACTGACCTATAAAGGGTAGTTTGTAAAGACATGGCTCTTTCTTGATTGCCAACGGTTGAATCACTATGGCCATCTGGAATCAAGAAGAGAACTATAAATTCTTTGTAAATATGTATTTTAGGGTTATTTTGAGTAGGGGAGCTATTTTTACCAACAACCCCTAGGCGAGTTTATGGCTACCCAGCTAGGAGTTTGCAAAGTTGCAGAGGATTAAAGAATGGATGGATGGATTGGTTTGTGTCAATCTCAAGTTGGAGAGTGAAGAGGAATGATTCAAGGACATGAGGTAGAGATGAGGAGTGGATTGAAGTTCATCTTGATACCTTTTGAGCCTTTTTGTTGCAGACTGGTCCAGAGACCCTAAAAGCCCTTTAAAATAGGGGTTTCTTGGAAGTACAATGTACAGACACTTAGGGAAGTTAAACCTAGAAAATATTGAAGCATAGGTTGACCTATGAAAGAATACAAAGTTACTTGGTGGCTTGTTAAGGGAAGTTGGAAGCTATTCCAAGTTTTGTCAATTCAGGAGGCCTAATTGGAGCAAAAAGGCTACAAGGCCTAGATTTTAGGAATACAAGAACTCAATGGAAAATCCTTGAAAAACCAAAGTAAAGTGGATCAAAATCAATTGAAAGTGATAGGGGAATAGTGTAAACACCTAATTCCATGCGTGAGAAGGCTATACACATAGTTTCCTTAATAGGACCTATGAGTGCATAGTGGGATTGTGAAGAGTTGGGAGTGAATTTGAAGTTGATTGGTGAGTTCCATTGGAGAAGAGGAAGTGTAGGAGTGTCCTCTGGTTGGGGTAGAGAGGTAAACCCCAAGAAAGGCTAAGAAAGAACCTTGAGAAGAGCAAGAAAGCTCTTGTAATTTGGAACTCCCCATCATTCGAGATTGGAGTTAGTGCAATAGTTTACCTCTTTATTCTTGCCTTCAATTTGTTGGTGATACTACTTTGATGGCCATGGACAAAATAAATGAAGTTGTTAAATTTAGGAGAAACTTGGACACTTATTTGGATACCTTGAAGTATAGAAAATAAATGAGGTTGTCTTCTATATTGTTCTTTAGTACCCCTCAACTTACTCAGAAAAGGACTGTCCGGATTCTCAAATTTCAAATCAGATCTCTTCCTCTAGTTTATCTTGAGATTCCCCTTGGTGTGGGATCTCAATGCAGAGAGTTTGGTAGGAGATTCTAAGTTTCATAAGTGCCATTGGACTCGAAGATGGCTTTCATCTATTAGAAGGTTGTCTCTTCTAAAATTAGTGGTGCCAACTCTTCCTATTTACAGATGCTTTGCATAGGTTTCTCCCTCTAGATGTGTGAAAGAGTTTGATGCTCTCTCTTATCAATTTATTTGGTCTGATAATTTTCTCTCTTCAAAATGGAGCCTGCTTAGATGAGATTCAGTATGTAGGCCAAAAGAAGGGTGGTCTTAGGCTTCAACATGTAGACTTTATTGGTCATGTTTTATCTACCAAATCATATTGGAGATGGTATACTTGTCAAGTTTAGGATTAGGGAAAAATTCTAACTCATAAGTACCTTAGGGGAGTTAACTATGTGGATGTGTCTTGGTGCAACTTGGTGGGGAAGGGTTCAATAATTTGGGACACTCTCAAAAGAGGGGAAAATTGTTCGGATTAATAAGGCAAAAATAACAATTACATGGAAATATAACCAATATCAGAAAATAATAAACCACATAGAAGAGAACACAAGATACAAAGATTTAACATGGTTCACCCAATCCCTGGGCTACGTCCACCAATAGCGAGTCCAATATTTTATTATCCAGTGATTACAACCTGATTAAAATCCGTAATCCCCTTACAGCTCAATTTTGTCGCAAGTACTAAAATCATACATAATGAAAAAACCCTAACCCTAAGCCATATTATATAATATTTTTCTGCTTTAGGGTTATAATGAGTTAAAATATGTTGGCCCAAAAGTAGCCAAAAATACGTATAGTACTTTCCTAGATAGTACTTTCCTGATCAGTCACCACAAGCTAATAATCTCCCACTTGGTGACTGATCAATATCCACACTAAAAAAACCTCCCACTTGGAGACTGATCCTGTAGCAATACGACTACCATATGAGGCTCCCACTGGATCGAACCACCCTAGACTCAGTTGTTCCTTTATTCTGTTTAGTCTCGAAGACCAACTAAAGATGAACATGAGTTCAACTTCTCCCTTGTTACTACCTTTGTAAACATATCTGCTGGATTATCATCTGTATGAATCTTTTCCAACTTTAACTTCCCATAATCCAAAACTGATCAAATGAAATGGTATCGCAACTATATGTGTTTTGTCTTTGAGTGCAAAGAAGAATTCTTCGCAAGATGAATGGCACTTTGGCTATTTGTATGCAAAAAATTATCCTTTTGTCGATGTCCCAATTCTTCCATGAAGAATTGAAGCCATATCATCTCCTTGGCTCCCTCTGTAGCAGCAACATACTCTGCCTCTGTAGTGGATAAAGCAACCACCGTTTGTAGTCGAGAAATCCAACTCACTGTTGTCCCACCAATAGTAAATACATAACCTGTAGTACTCCGCCTGCTATCTATATCTCCTGCTAAATCTGAGTCAACATAGCCTTGTACAATAGTAGTAGAACCCCCAAAGTGTAAACACTTACTAGATGTACCTCTCAAATATCGAAGAATCCATTTGACTGCATTCAAATGCTCAATACCAGGGTTACTCATATATCGGCTAACGACTCCCACTGCATGTGCAATATCTGGCCTAGTACATATCATAGCATACATTAAGCTCCCTACAGCTGAAGCATAAGGTACCTTAGACATTTTTACCTCTTCTTCTGATGTATTAGGAGACATCTCCTTAGTCAATTTCAAATGACTAGGCAAAGGTGTGCTGACAGCTTTGGCATTCTCCATAGAGAAACGTTGCAACACCTCAATATAACCAGCCTGAGATAGAGACAACTTCCTATTTTTCCTATCTCTGCAAATTTTCATACCAAGGATTTGTTTTTCTGCCCCCAAATCCTTCATGGCAAATGAATGTGCTAACTATTGTTTCAACCCCTTAATGTGATCCATGTTAGACCCAGCTACAAGCATATCATCAACATATAAACATAAAATAATGTAGCTTCCATCATCCAAACTCTTAAAATAAACACAATGGTCAGAATGACACCGACTGTATCCATGCTCATTCATAAAAGTGTCAAATTTAATATACCATTGCCGAGGTGCTTGCTTCAAGCCATATAAACTCTTCTGCAATCTTCACACCAAATTCTCCTTACCCTTGACCTCAAATCCTTGTGGTTGGACCATATATATTTCTTCATCCAAATCACCATAAAGAAAAGTTATTTTAATATCAAGCTGCTCTAAATGCAAATCTTTAGTAGCCACAATACTTAAAACAGTACGGATAGAAGTCATTTTAACAACTGGAGAAAATATCTCCTCAAAATCAATACCCTTTTTATGTGCAAATCCTTTTACAACCAACCTGGCTTTAAATCTTTTCTTACCTCCATCCTCTTCTTTCAGCCTGTAAACCCATTTATTTTGTAAAGCCCTTTTACTTGCAGGTAACTTGCATAAATCCCAAGTGTGATTTTTCAGCAAGGAGTCCATTTCCTCTATCATTGCAGACTCCCACTGAATCTTTGTATCCACCTGCACAACTTCATTATAACATTCAGGTTCACTAGCATATGTTAACAAAATAGAATACAATGATGGAGAAAATCTTTCTGGATGTCTACTTAGCCTTTTTGACCGTCTAACATTCACTGGGGTGTGTGGTATTTGTTGTTGCTATTGTTGCGGAGCATAAGGAATTACTGGAACATCATCTTTTGGAGTATCATCTAATACTACATAGTCATTTTCTTTCTTCTCATGCTGCTGCAACAAATCTTTGTACAATACTTTCTCATTGAATATGACATCCCTTCTTACAATTTTATGATTTTCAAAATCCCAAAGCCTATAACCAAATTCATCAATGCCATATCCAACAAATACACATTTCTTTGACTTAGCTTCTAGCTTGGTTCTATTTTCAAAATTTATATGTGCAAAAGCTTCACAACCAAAGGTTTTGAGAAAAGAATAACTCACCTTCTTACCACTCCATGCTTCCTCTGGAATACCACAGTCCAAAGGAGTAGAGGGGCCTCTATTGATTAAATAAACAATAGTGTTCATATCCTCTGCCCACATGTTTTTGGCCAGCCTAGCATGCAACCTCATTCTCCTTGCACACTCCATTGTTGTCTTGTTCATGCGTTCAGCCACTCCATTTTCTTGTAGAGTCCTTGGTACAGTTTCTTGCCTACGAATACCATTGGAGGAACAATAATCTTCAAATTATGTACTGTAATACTCACCACCATTATCAGATCTGAGACATTTTAACCTTTTACCAGTCTCATTCTCAACCAAGCATTTCCATTTCTTAAAAGTTTCAAATACATCAGATTTTTGTCTAAGGAAATAAATCCATACTTTTCTTGTTGCATCATCTATAAATGTAACATAATACAGAGAGCCACCAAGGGAAGATACCTGAGCTGGTCTCCATACATCTGTATGCACAAGCTCTAATCTCTCATTTTTCTTTTCCTTCCCACTCTTCACAAAACTAACTCTCTTTTGTTTTCCATACACACAACTCTCATAGAAATCCATATTGACACATTTCAGACCAGGTAAAGCTTTCTTTGAATTAATTAATTTCATACCTTTTTCACTCATGTGCCCGAGTCTATTGTGCCACAGTGCTGTGTCAGAATCTACAGCAATGGTTTGATGTTCTTCCTACTCAACTGCAGCCACTGTTCCTGAACATTCATTATCTTCTGAAACAATTAAAGTAGAAGGAACAGTATGATCTGTACAAAGATATAAGGTGCCTACTTTCAAACCTTTTGCTACTACTAAGGAACCTTTTGAAACCTTCCAATTTATATCATTAAAAGTAACCGTGCAACCCTCATCACCCAGTTGCCCTGCTGAAATTAAATTTCTACTTAGCCTTGGAACATGTCTTACCTCTTGTAGTGGCCAATGATTCCCATTATGCAACTTAATCTTAATTTTTCCCTTTCCAACTATCTGATAAGGTTCATTATCTCCCAAATAAACTAGCCCAAAATCACCTTGGACATAATCAAGAAAGTAACCTCTATGGGGTGTAGCATGAAATGAAGCCCCAGAATCTAAAACCCATGAAATCATCAATACTTCTAAAGAAAGAATCAAAGCATCCTCTTCAGATTTATTACTTACCACATTTACCTCCTTAATACCTTCTTGTTTGTCTCCTTCTTTATTCTTCTGAGACCAGTAATCTTTCTTCTTATGACCTAGTTTTCCATAGTACCAACAATCATTTGGCCCTTTGGATTCAAACCTCTTTCCCTTTGATTTTCCTCTTGATTTCCCACGATTTCCAGAGTTGTTTCCTCTCTCATTGGTTGTACCCTTGCTTTGTGTGCTTAATACACTACCTGATGTGGATCCACCTGAGCTTTTCCTATGAATTTCCTCACTCAGAATAACACCAATAACATCATCATATTTTAGGGTATTAGAACTAGAAACAGAATTACTAACAACCATTACCAAGCCATTCCAACTTTCAGGCAAAGAACACAAAATCAAGAGAGCCCTGACTTCTTCATCAAAAATAATATTGACAGAAGTTAATTGACTGGTAACTATATTAAACTCATTTAAATGATCACCAAATGACCCACCTTCCACCATTTTCATATTAAACAAACGCTTCATGAGAAATACCTTATTTGAAGCGGAGGGCTTTTCATACAACTTTGCTAGGGTTTTCATCAAATCTTCTGTAGTCGTTGCTTGTGTAATATTGAATGCCACTGATTGTGTCAGGCATAATCAAATACTACCAAGAGCCTTTCTATCAAGAATTACCCAGTCCTCATTAGAAATGCTTGCCGGTTTATTGGCTTTTCCTTCCAACGATTGCCATAGATCCTTCTGATAGAGATAGTCCTCCATTTGCATTTTCCATAACTGAAAGTTCTGCCCATTAAACTTGTCAACCTTCAGCCTACCCTCATCTTTCATTGCTCCCACTCAACCATGAGACTCCCACTAAACCGTGAGATCTTCCTGCAGAGAATAACTGAAAAACAACCTCTCTCTGATACCACTTGTTAGGATTAACAAGGTAGAAATAACAATTACATGGAAATATAACCAATATTAGAAAATAATAAACCACACAAAAGAGAACACAAGACACAAAGATTTAACATGGTTCACCCAATCCCTGGGCTACGTCCACCAATAGTGAGTCCAATATTTTATTATCCAGTGATTACAACTTGATTACAATCTGTAATCCCCTTACATCTCAATTCCGCCACAAGTACTAAAATCTTACCTAATGAAAAAACCCTAACCCTAAGCCATATTATACAATATTTTGCCGCTTTAGGGTTATAATGAGTTAAAATATGTCAGTCCAAAAATAGCCAAAAATATGTACAGTACTTTCCTAATCAGTCACCACAAGCTAACAAAAATCTCATCAAGAACTGCCTATTTTGGATCTATAATAGGAGATATGATACTATTTTTTGGCATGACTCTTTGGATGGTCAACCCTTGATTATTTCTTGGTTTCCTCACTTTCAACCCTCGACAATAGTTTGGTCAATGTTGGTTGGAGTAGGGTGGCAGATTTTAAGACCACTAAGCTCAAGGGACATTTGAAGGTGACTTATAAGAAGGATCCTCATGAATGTCCATTTAGTGATATAAAAGAGAATCGTCAAGAATTATTTTGTCATGTCCCCTTTCTAGAGACATGTTATTTCATGACGGGTTTGCCTATCATCGACTCTCGTAGGCAAATAGTTTGGAGAGAGAGTCATTGTGTGGATCATTTGATTGCTTATTATTGACAGAGCCTACATTCGGCAGAGCCTACATCCAGTTTGAGGCCTACATGTAGTTGTAGTGGAGCCTACGTCCAGAAGTGAGCCTACATCCAGTTCGAGCCTACATTCAGTCTAGTTGGGCCTACATTCGGATATGAGACATCTTGGCCTACATTGTTATATTTTTTAGTTGAGAATGTACTTTATTATTATAATGTTATTTTATTATAAAATACATTATAATTAGATGTTTCTAGAAGTTCTAGTAACTTCTCAAGAAAAAGAATAAATAGAGGGCTTGGGCTATCATTTCTACATGCTTGGATTTGGGATTTCTTCTACTTCTTCATTGTGAAGCAATTTGTAGCCTTGTGGTCTGCAAATACTATTCGATCTTTGGGAATGAATCACTCCCCTAGATTGGCATAACTCAGGTAGTGAAATATCTACTGAAGGGTTGCAAGTTTGGAAGTGGTATTCAACTATTTCAAGTTGAGCTTATTTGGAATCCTCAGATTTACCTGAGGGTTTGAGTTTTGGTTGCAAGAGGAAAAAAGTAGTCCGAAAAAGCAGATTCGAAAAAGCAGTCCGAAAAAGCAAATCCGAAAAAGCAGATCCAAAAAAGCTATCCGAAAAAGCAGATCCGAAAAAGCAGTTTGAAAAAGCAGTCCGAAAAATTATTGCAGCCATCTACAATCAGGTTCCTCATTTCTCATTTGGCATTTGACATATTTTCTGAGAAATGTATGTTTTCAGCTGAGTACAAAATATAGCTTCAGCACTTTACTATTTTACATTGTACTTGTCTTTGTTTTCCATTTGACATTATTGATAACGAAGGAAGGCTAGGATTTTGCAAGTGAAAGGGCATTGTAATTTTTAGTCTATCTATATTGCAAACCTAGGGTTTGATGATCATATTATTGACTGAAAAATGTATGGCATTGTTGCAAATTGTTGATATATGAATGGCATATGGTTTTGAGCAATTTCCTACATCATTGATAGTGTTTTAGATGGTATTTGGTTGCTATCTATTATTCTGAAATTTTGGGACAGTGAACTCATATATTGAAAAATAATTTCCTATATTCAGTATTTTTCTTTTAGCAGTGTATTCAGTACATGCCAACTGTTTGACAAATTTTCTCAGTTCAATATTAGTGGTTTTTAGTGGCCTTTATAGTAAGGGTCATTACAGTGGTATCAGAGCGGTGTTCTTGCCATCCTGTTGGGTAAGAAACCTATATGCATCCTTCAGCATTTGGGCATCACAGGTACTACACACGAAGAAGAGCAACACTAGAGGGTGAACAGGATTTCAGAGATACTCTTACCATGGATGAGAGACAGTCACAGAGCCCACCTAGAATTCCTAATGATGAGAGGGAATTCTTTCAGATTATGACTACGGGACAGCAAGAGATGGTCCAGTCCTTGCGTAATTTAACCACTATGATGGAGAGAGTGGTTCAACCCAGAGCACAAGAATAGGTTAGAGGTACACTTGATCATGATAATAGGAGCGTGGAAGGTTCACAGGGTGCTCCTAGGCACAGGTCTTGGACAGCGGATAGACCTACTCGTCCTACTTTCCTTAGAGAGGAGGCTCAGGTGGCAGGAGAGGGTGATGTACAGGATGAGTTTCAGGATGATCTTAGAGCTGCTACTGTAGAATGGTAGGCATTACCACCACATGTGTGTGAGTTACTTAACTTTGATCGCTACTTGAACCAAAGGAGAGAGCACATGAGGAATACTCGGCAGAACAGGAGACCTAGAGGAGGCCATGACAGTGAGTTGCAGTGAGCTGCTAGCAAGCTCACTTTACCTTCTTTTGATGGTAGTGGACAGATGATAGCACAGGCATGGATACATAAGTTGGATACTTTCTTAGCATTGAGACCCATGTCAGAGATAGATGCCATCAGATACGCCACCTTGCATTTGGAGGGCGCAGCTCATGACTGGTGGTCACATGGTATGGTTATCTTGCAGCACAACCAGGTGACATCATACCAGGATTTTGTGGATAGACTGGTGGGGCATTTTGACAGGAAGGATCCAGAGATCTTCCGTGATCTTGCACAGTTGAGACAAACAAGCAGCTTAGAGACTTATATCAGTGAGTTTCAGAGGTTGTCAGTTATGGTCCAAGATGTATCGGAGACGCGGTTGGTTATCCTATTCACTAAGGGATTGTCTGAACCCCTCAAGGGTTGGATCAAGGCATTTGATCCATCGACACTATAGGAGGCCATGAGGAAAGCTCGTAGTATGGAGCTTACAGCGCCTTCTAGCAGATTCACCCCTAAGAGTTCTACTTCTTTCAGAGATAATAAGAAGTTTGATAAGGGGAAGGGGAAGAAGGTTGATACCAAGGGGAAATCCACTCCACCCTTGGATACTGAGGCACTTAATGACCTACGTAGGAAGAAACTATGCTTCTATTGCAAAGGTCCATATGATAGGGATCATGACTATCCTTTGAGGCCTAAGGGGAAGGCCAATAGAGTTATGTGGGCGTACTATGATGACTTAGATTCAGATAGCACAGCACATGAGGATGAGCATAGTGAAACAAAGCCTGAGGTAGAGGCAGAGGCTTCAGAGCCTAAGGTGGAGCTGGAGCTACATTTGCAGCAGGCACGCTTATCTAGTATTCAGCAGGAGGGGTCCTTTAGATTGCGTGGAGTTCTAGCAGGACAGAAGGTGATTACCCTAGTTGATACAGGTGCTACGCATAATTTCATTGATGCACGTTTGGTTGAGCATCGTGGCATTGAGACAGAGGAATTTGAGGGTCTCCGAGCATAGGTTGCTAATGGTTACACTCTTAAGTGTAACAGGATGATCAAAGATATGCCCTTACGCTTGAGCAATTATGAGTTCAAAGCAGATTACCATGTAGTTAACATGGGTGACCTAGATATTGTATTGGGGATGACTTGGTTGCATTCATTGGGCGAGGTCACTTTCAGACTCAGGGACATGGAGATCAAGTTTGAGGCAGATGGTAGGCAGCATGTCTTGAGGGCTATCAAAAATAGTGATATTAGGACTATTTCTTTCAGGCGCATGGAGAGGATGGTTAGACACGATGGGATCGGATGGGCAGCCATGTGTACTCTCATGCCTACACAGGAGGAGTATCAGATGACAGAGTATCACCCTGATATTCAGAGATTGAGAGAGCAGTATGATAGGGTGTTCAGTGACATTCCACCTGGTGCACCACCTGATAGAGGGATTGAGCACATCATTGAGTTTGAGGAGGGTGCTAAACCAGTGATGATCACACCATATAGGCATCCTAAGAGGCTCAAGGATGAGATAGAGAAAACCATCAAGGAGCTACTTTAGATGGGGCACATTAGACCGAGAAAGTCTCCTTTTGCTTCTTCGGTAGTTTTGGTGAAGAAGAAGGATGGTTCAATGCGGATGTGCATTGATTATCAGATGCTGAATAAGAGGACTATTAAGAATAGGTATCCCATCCCTCGGATTGATGAGTTGATAGACGAGCTACATGGAGCATGCTACTTCAGCAAGATTGATTTGAGATCCGGCTATCACCAGATCAGAGTCAGAGAGCAGGATGTGGAGAAGACTGCATTTAGATGCCATTGTGGGCACTTTGAGTTTGTGGTCATACCATTTGGGTTGACCAATGCACCGGCTACTTTCCAATCCACAATGAATAAGGTCTTCCACATCAATTGAGGAAGTTTGTGTTGGTATTCTTCGATGATATCTTGGTATACAGTCGGACATGGCAGGAGCATGTAGTACATTTGGAGACTGTATTAAGTATATTGCAGAGGGAGTCCTTGTATGCCAAGGAGTCCAAGTGTGATTTGGGTATGACTGAGCTCTTGTACTTGGGTCATATTATCAGTGCAAATGGAGTGCGGATGGATCTTGATAAGATCCGTGCTATAGTGGAGTGGCCCATTCCAGAGAACCTGACACAGTTGAGAGGGTTCCTAGGCCTATGTGGATTCTACCGCAGATTTGTGAGTGGGTATTCACGTCATGCAGCCCCTATGACAGATTTGCTGAAGAAGGGGGCCTTTGTTTGGACACCAGAGGCGCAGGTTTTCTTTGACAGGTTCAAGGAGATCATGACTTCATGTCTGATGTTAGCTTTGCCTAATTTCTCGAAGCCATTTGAGCTTCAATGTGATGCATCCGAAGAGGGTATAGGTGCTGTGTTGATGCAGGACAAGCACCCTATTGCATATGAGAGCAGGAAACTCTGTGGAGCTGAGAGATCTTTCAGCATTTACGATAAGGAGATGTTAGCCATCATGCATGCATTGGCTAAGTTTAGACAGTATCTAGTGGGTGGTAAGTTTTGCATTAAAACTGACCACAATAGTTTGAGGCATTTCCTTAGTCAGAGAGATCTCAACAATAGGCAGCAGAAGTGGGTAAGTAAGTTACAGGCTTACGATTTTGATATATCATATGTGAGAGGGACTCAGAATGTGGTAGCAGATGCATTGTCACGTAGACCACATCTCAGTGCATTGATTGAGATATCAGAGGATTGGCAACATATGATAGTGGCAGAGTATGCTAGAGACCCATGGGCGTTAGGGATAGTTGATGGGTCAGTTGTTGATACCTGGTATACACTTGTAGATGATTTGATTATCTACAAGAGTAGGATCTTTCTAGCCCCAGGATCGAAGGTGAAGCGATCTATATTGAGAGCTCTTCATGATTCACCTACAGCTGGTCACCCTGGGTACTTCAAGACATATAGACAGGTGCAGGAGCGGTTCACTTGGAAAGGACTGAAGATAGATGTATTGCAGTATGTTCGTGAGTGCCTTGTTTGTCAACAGAACAAACAAGAGCACACCTTTCTAGCTGGGCTCCTACAGCCACTTCCCATTCCTGATCAGAAGTGGGAGTGCATATCCATGGATTTCATTACGGGCTTTCCCAAGGGCCAAGGGCCTGATTGTATCTACGTGGTGGTGGATAGGCTGACGAAGTATGTACACTTCTTTCCCATCACTACTACTTACACAGCAGTACAGGTAGCTGAGGTCTTCTTCAGAGAGGTCTTCAGATTGCATGGGATACCCCGCAGCATAGTGAGTGACAGGGACAGTAGATTTTTGAGTCACTTTTGGCAGGAGATATTCAGACTTTGTGGCACTGAGCTTACACCTAGCACCAGTTATCACCCGCAGATGGATGGACAGACAGAGATAGTTAACAAGTGGGTGGAAGGTTATTTGAGGAATTACGTAGCTAGTCAGCAAAGGGCATGGGTGAGATGGATACATTTGTGTGAGTATTGTTACAATACCACATTTCACATGTCGATTCAGATGTCACCTTTCAGGGTTCTATATGGGTATGATGCACCTAGCTTCATTGATTTGCTTATGTCTGATATTAGAGTTCCACGTGCCGGGGATTTGCTTCAGGAGAGCAAAGACATTGTTGATGCTCTCAAGGATAAGATAGCCAGGGCACAGAATCAATACAAGTAGTATGCAGATCAGAAGCGGATTGAGAGGAGCTTTGAGGTTGGTGATATGGTTTACCTCATGCTTCAGCTATACAGGCAGTCTACTCTCAAGAAGAGTGGGTTGGAGAAGCTTAAGCCGAGATACTATGGGCCTTTCAGGATCATTAGGCGTGTTGGTGAGTTGGCTTATGAGCTTGAGCTTCCAGCTGATAGTAGAGTGCATAATGTGTTTCATGTGTCGCGCCTCAAGAAGGCATTAGGGTAGCATATTGTGCCTTCTACAGTGTTACCACCCTTGGATGATGAGGGGAAGTTGGTTTTGGTGCCAGAGTCTATCTTGGATAGTAGGGAGAAATAGCTTCGCAGGAGAGTTATCAGGGAGTATTTGGTGAAGTGGAGAGATCTTCCTGTTGAGGATGCTACTTGGGAGTTTGAGGAGATTTTGCAGCATCCAGCTTTGAGATTGCTTGAGGGCATGCAATTTCTGGAGGGGCGGACTGTCATGTCCCCTTTCTAGAGACATGTTCTTTCATGACGGGTTTGCCTATCATCGACTCTCGTAGGCAAATAGTTTGGAGAGAGAGTCATTGTGTGGATCATTTGATTTCTTATTACTGATAGAGCCTACATTCGGTAGAGCCTACATCCAGTTTGAGGCCTACATGCAGTTGTAGTGGAGCCTACATCCAGAAGTGAGCCTACATCCAGTTCGAGCCTACATTCAGTCTAGTTGGGCCTACATTTGGTTATGAGACATCTTGGCCTACATTGTTATATTTTTGAGTTGAGAAATGTACTTTATTATTATAATGTTATTTTATTATAAAGTACATTATAATTAGATGTTTCTAGAAGTTCTAGTAACTTCTCAAGAAAAAGAATAAATAGAGGGCTTGGGCTATCATTTCTACATGCTTGGATTTGGGATTTCTTCTACTTCTTCATTGTAAAGCAATTTGTAGCCTTGTGGTCTGCAAATACTATTCGATCTTTGGGAACGAATCACTCCCCTAGATTGGCATAATTGAGGTAGTGAAATATCTACTGAAGGGTTGCAAGTTTGGAAGTGGTATTCAACCATTTCAAGTTGAGCTTATTTGGAATCCTCAAATTTACCTGAGGGTTTGAGTTTTGGTTGCAAGAGGAAAAAAGTAGTCCGAAAAAGCAGATTCGAAAAAGCAGTCTGAAAAAGCAGATCCAAAAAAGCAAATCCAAAAAAGCTGTCCGAAAAAGCAGATCCGAAAAAGCAGTTTGAAAAAGCAGTCCGAAAAATTATTGCAGCCATCTACAATCAGGTTCCTCATTTCTCATTTGGCATTTGGCATATTTTATGAGAAATGTATGTTTTCAGCTGAGTACAAAATATAGCTTCAGCACTTTACTATTTTACATTGTACTTGTCTTTGTTTGCCATTTGGCATTATTGATAACGAAGGAAGGCTAGGATTTTGCAAGTGAAAGGGCATTGTAATTTTCAGTCTATCTATATTGCAAACCTAGGGTTTGATGATCATATTATTGACTGAAAAATGTATGGCATTGTTGCAAATTGTTGATATATGAATGTCATATGGTTTTGAGCAATTTCCTACATCATTGATAGTGTTTTAGTTGGTATTTGGTTGCTATCTATTATTCTGAAATTTTGGGACAGCGAACTCATATATTGCAAAATAATTTCCTATATTCAGTATTTTTCTTTCAGCAGTGTATTTAGTACATGCCAACTGTTTGACGAATTTTCTCAGTTCAATATTAGTGGCCTTTATAGTAAGGGTCATTACATATTTGGGATTTTTGTGAGTAGAGTCTATAGAGCCCTTAAGAGAAGGGATGTTTTATCTTGGGGTCTACATCTGAAGGGAAAAAATTCTATTGTCTTTGGTTACCTAGAGTTGGATTGTAAGTTGCATGGATGAGGTGGAGTACCTTAATGGAAGAAAGTTTGGAATAATTTATCTTGGCCTAAATGCAACACAACTTTTAGTTTTTGGTTGATTTCCCAATGTAAGTGCCTCATCTAGGAGAATTTCCAGAAGACAGGCTTGCATGACCCTTTTATATGCATCCTCTGAAAAGTAGTGGAGAATGTATTTCTCATCTCTTCTTTCAATGCCCTTACTCTAGGGTGATTTGGCACCTGTAGTGCGAGTGTGGAATCATGTATATGTCCATGACACCTATTTAGTAGAGTTTTGGGAAAGTTTGGGCTGCCCTCAAGCTAAGACATATTTTCTTCATGTGTTTGGGCTCTTGGCCCGACTTTCATCATTTGGAATTTATGGTTAGAAAGAAATCAAAGGATCTTTCAAGATAAGATATGGTGAGAATTCTCACATGGAGAAATATTTTGAGGAGGCTATAGGAAAGTATTTTGGCATAATGTGATATGTTTGATCCTATGGACTATATATGATTCTTCTAGGGGAATCATGGACATGTGGGAGTTGGGAGTATTGGTAGAGGTAGCAATGGAGGTGTTGTGTTTATTTTTTCCACCTCTAAGGAGCAATATTCTAATAACCTTATGGAGGCTTTAGCTATCCTTCATGCAACAGAAAGAGGGTGCTCTTTGGGTTGGAAGAGAATTGTTTGTGAATCTGATTCTCAGATTGTGATTGATATGTTGAATGAACATCATTTGGATGGAGCTAATTGGCATTTAACCTTGGTGGTAAATCATATCATGAACATGTGTTCTTCTCTAGATAATATTTCTTTTTGTCACATTCCTCGTGAATGGAATAGAGTGGCAAATTGTCTAGTGAAATGGGCTTCTAAGAACTTAGATAGGTGGGATGTGGATGATTGGAGCCTTTTGAGACTAGAGTATTCAAAAACTTTGGAAAGGCTAATTATGGAGGGTAGAGATGTGTAGTTATTTCCTTGGTGAGATTCCTAGCTTCTAGATCGTCCTCTAGTTATTTGTAGATTGTTCTTGGGTTGGCCTAAGGCCTTTGTCTTTCTACTCTTTGCTTGTTTTCTTGTCTTTCTTCAAAATAAATTTTAACCCCCTTAGTTCTAAAAGTTTTCTATAGTTTTACAAATTCGAAATTAAATCTATTATTTTAGGCTAATAAAAATTATTTTAATAAAATTAAACTCAAAATAATAAATTTTATAAACATAATATTTTATTAATAAATAGATTATTTCTTTACAAAAAAAAATTTTCATAATAAGTTTTCTATACATATAAAAATTAGAAGAAAAATGCATTAATTAAGATCGATTCAAAAATAGGTTTTCTATAGTTTTAAATAGAAGGGAAAAAATACTCGACAAATTATTTAAGTATCAATAAAAAAATCATAATTTTTCCACATAATTAAACTCAAAATAATGAATTTTGTAAACACAGACTTTGATTAATAAAAAGATCAAATTTCAAATTCTATATTTGTTAAATAAAAAAATTTAATAATAATTTTGATTCAAAAAAATATTATAAACAATAAGTATAATTATTTACAATTAAAAAAGTAATAGGTTTTATACATATAACCTATCTAAAGTTTACTAGTGTGCTGATGGAGAGGCGAGGTTTAAGGTTTAGGCAAGGCAATGGTGGCAGGTTGTAGAGGCAAAACTAGAATGCAGGTTGTCAAGATGGCAGGGGTCCCTTTAGCCGACATGCAGGCTTCGTGTATGCAGAGAAATAGAAGCAGTGTTGGCCCTTCAGCAATGGTAGATACTCATGACCCTTTGCGGGATGGAAGATTCACCCTATAAAGGACTAAGCTAAGCTTGTGAATAATTGAGATAATGCCTTGATAAGGCATGGGAGCCAACGGAATGACCTGAGACACCCTCATCCTATGATGAGGTTTACCTCTACTAATCTTGGAGGAAAAGTGGATTTTAGCACGATAGCTCAAAAATTTTGGAGACCAAAACTAGTAATGAGGCAAGAACATAAAGTAACTCGGGAACTCTCTGGTGTGAAATGTACAATGATTGGCTTGGAAGTTTCAAACCCATCTTGGATGGAAATGGTAAGTTTTCTGAAAGACCATGCTTACTTGCTAAAATGGGGTGGGGAATGGCCAGCTGTGAGAAAGGTAAAAACATGGTATGATAAACAATGGGGGAATGTGAGAAACTTTAAAATCTTTTTTATGATAATGATGGAGAGTGTCCAAGACATAGATTGGATTCTAAATAGTGGTCCTTATTTTCTGGAAGGGAAAGGTTTTTATATGAAATAATGGGAAGTGAACTTTGATCCAACAAAGGAGGCTATCCAGACATATCCAATATGGGTATAATGTAGTCAAGAATGGAGGATCCAATTAAGGACTATCCAAACTTGCAGCCAACACCAACACAGCAAAATTACACAATAATAACACCAAATCTGAAAGAAAATAGATATCTTTATTCATCAACTAACTGATTACATGCAATGTGTTGGGTTGTAAGGCCTTCTCGGTTATGGCCAAATACAAAGAAAGAAAAAATTCTATAAGATCACGCAAGATCCAACACACTTCTCCTCAGCTAGCCCAGGTCTGCAACACAACAAGACACTGGTAAGCACTCCAAGAAAGATCTAAACTTGTGCTCACAAGCCACCAAGCAATCTTCTTGTTCCTAAGCTCGCAAGCTACTAACTCTACTACCTTCTATCCACCATATCTACTCTCGCAAATCTGCCCCTTCCTCTTCCTCCTAAACAACTACCCAAACATCTACTTAAATACTAAATCCCAGCCACAAGTCAGCTTCCAAATATACAAATATTAAATGCAAAACATGGTCGGCTCTCAAATAGCCTTACAATAAATAAATTATCCATGTCGGCCTTCAAATTCACATAGGTGAATGCAATATGCCAGATCTAGGTCCCCACATGTCCAACGGTCAATCCATAACTTGAGGAACGTGACCCAAATTAAATGCATCAGTCGGCCAAGCCGATTCATCCAAACAACCAAGTCGGTCTGCAAGAACACCGAGCGCCAGAGAAATAATTGAGCGCTAGTGAACCGACCCTGCCAAGCATCACCGAGCAACGCAATTATCGTTGAGCGCTAGAAGCAACTGACGCCTTTAGTTACCAAGCATTCTTCAGAGACCGAGTACCTTGGTAACCATAGAAACCGAGCAACCAAACTCCAAAACCGAGCAAATACTTCACCAACTAAGATCAAAACTACTAATCTGCCTTTCAAAACAAACATATTTTGGTTGATACAGGATTGCCAAGAATCCTAGGATGCTCTTGCATTAGGGTAGGTTTGCGAGATTTTCCTGAGGAATATTGGAATGTGGAATCATATTGACGTATAGGAGATAAATTAGAAAAATTTATAAAAAGTGATGGAGATGGTGGATAGAGTCTCCTTTCAAATGTTCCCAATATTATGCATCCAATGGAATGCTTGTCACCCCTTGCTGGAAATGATTGAACTACAATCCCAAGAAGGAGTTTGGAAGCAGACCCTCTCGATTGAGGAAGAACTATTAATATGTGAAGCGTGTTTAAGTGAGGACCATGAATCGGGGGATTGTTCTGAATTAGGACGAGTAAAAGGTTTGGCGGATGAGATGTTATTACAAAGGGCAACGAGTCTTTCTGTAACTCATGCAAGTGTGAAAGAGGAATCATGTAAGGAATGTCTGGCAATGACAACTGAATGGGAGTGTGAAATCTTACATAAAAATGGCTTGAAGGAAGAATGTGGTTGATGGGAAGGATGGACATTGGGTAGTTTGGAGGGTTATTTTTTGGGGGCAGAAGGATATTTTACCTAAGCAGGTGATTACTCAGGAGGATAGTCAAGAAAATCAGGTTTCGACAGAGGCAAAAAATGTCTCGACTAGAGAAGCAGGTTTGTTGAAATTAATTCAGGACCCTTTGTCCAATGAAGGGGAGATGGAGGGGAAACAAGATTGTTAGGAAATGCAGTCTAAAGAAGGTTCCCCCTTTAAGCCCATAGGTGAATCCTTTAAGTCAGAGGGTGAGATGAGGAGAAATGACAATATGTCCAGTAGATTGGAAAATCCCAATAAAGAGACCCAAGATATTTTTGTAAGAAGGGATCGCGAAGAAAAGGTTGGTTTTTTGGTAGAAGGTTTACTAATGAAATTTTTTTTTAAGGATATCCAAATCTATCCTATCAAGAATCTCGAGTCTTCTTTCAATTCAGTGAGGGACTCAAGTGGAGCTTTTGTTGGTTCAAATTCATGGGAAGAGTTAGAGGATGACCTGAAAGAAGATTTTTTTGGGTCTCAAAGATGACCAGTTGTTCTATGATAGGAGAACTCTATCCCAAATAGATGCAAAAGATCCAAAATTCAAAGTGTGAGAACAAAAAAAATGGGACGTAAATCTAACAAGTCTTTGATTCAAATAGAGGGTAGTGTTGCAGGTCAAAGAAAACTAAGATCAAGAAGAGTCTATGTCTCTTCTCGGAAGCAATCAAATTACTTTCGTGGAATGTCGAGGGCTGCAATGCCCCTAACAAGATTTGCTTGATCAAGCAAGGGTTTGATCAAGTGAGACCTGATATAGTTTTTTTACAAGAAACTAAGATTAAGCAGGAGGATTTTGATGTTATGGATAGATGTTTTAGTAGATGGAAATGTTTATGGATGGTGACTCAAGTTGCCTTGGAAGTTTGGGGGTACTCTGGAAGCAGGACATAGTGGAGCTAGTTTTAATGCAGCAGGATTAGCAGTGGCACTGGATTAAAGTTTTGTCAAAATAGTTAGGTGTTGGTTTTAATTTATTTAATATTTATGGTGATGCAGGAGCATCCTGGGTGTAAGAGCAATCTTGCATCACCCAAAAATATTTTTGTTTGCTTTTCAATAAGGGCTATCTTGTGCAGAGCTGCTACTTATGGAAACTTACTATTTTTAGTAAGTTGGTCATATGATCTCAGAATGTTTTGATTTCACAGTTGGAGGTTCATCCTAGTCATTTCAACCTACCAGTTGAGTTTCATTGCCACATCATCAGTATTGGTGAAGTTATTGAGATTTTTGGGTATGAAATCTTTCAAGTCAATTTTGAAGGCCTTAGAGGGTCTGGATCATGATCGACCCCCGGCTGACTAGCGCTAGCACATGTCAGGCACTGTAGATCTCATCATGGCGTTTCTGAAAAGTGGTTACAATAGAAAAATGGAGTTACGGTTAAAAATTTATGGCCTCTGAAAGTTGGGTTACCTAAAATCATATTTTGTATTTCTTTTGAGCCGACCCTATTGTAATAATTGTGAAAAATAAATAATTCTATGTCTAGTCGGCCTAAAGGGCTAAATTTCTAGAACCTTCTCGAGTGGTGGAAATTACCTATATAAGAAAGATCTGTAGTGTTGTCTTAGGCAGTTCGGGACAGTTCTGGGTGGTAGATCTGGGTAATAATTCGAGGCTTTGTCCTATAGAATATTGTAAGGGAATGCCCATGTGGCTTTGCATATTGTAATTCTGAAAGTTTGTAATTCCACATTTGTGGAGATAATAAGAAGCCAATTTTCTGTTCTTGCATATTGTTGTTGTTTCTCTGTTTTTGTTATGTGTTTGTGGTATTAAGGGGAGCACCCTCCATCATATGGCCTGGTGTAGGATAGACAGAAATGTGCTTTATAGTAGGAGCTTACATTTTTGTTGCATACTTTGAGTGAGGAAATTATTTTGTTGGGTGGCGATTTCAATGCTACTCTTAGCCCTGCTGAGAAAAGAGGGGGTAGAGGTTAGGGGATACCTATTCATGCTGACTTCAATCAATTTTTGGTGGAAAATAGTTTGTTTGATATCCCCTTTAAGAGAGGATAGTTAGCTTGGACAAATCAAAGAGAAAGTTTTGTCAACATAGCTGAGAAGCTGGATAGGTTCCTTTTAGCAGGGGATTGGGCACACATGCATTGGACATGTGAAGCTGATATTCTACCAATACATGTATCAGATCACTTCCCAATTGGCCTACATTTACAGGAAGACTCTTCAAGCTTGGATAGATGTCCATTTAAGTTTGAAGTAATGTGGTTGAGGGTGGATGGTTTCAAGGATTTAATCAAGCATTGGTGGATGACCTCTCCAGCTGTGGAAGGAAATAAAGCCTTTATTTTCTTTAAAAAATTGTAGTTTCTCAAAGAACAATTGAAGGTTTGAAACAGGGTACACTTTCAGAACATTTTCAATCAGAAATTATTTTTAGAGGAATCTTTAAAGGTTTTGAATGATAGGGTGGTTGAAAGAGGGATGGTGGAAGAGGAATTTGAAGAGGAAAAATCCTCGAGTGAGGAATATGAAGAGGTGCTTGCAAGGGAAGATATTTTATGGTGGTAAAAGTCTAGAGAGACTTGGTTGAAGGAAGGGGATCACAATACTAAGTTTTGTCATAATTTAGTAAAGATGTGAAGGGCTCATAATAATATCTTCTCCATTAAGGACATGGATGACCTTGTGCTCAAAGAACCAAAGATGATCAAGGATGAGGCTGAGACCTTTTTTAGAAGACGGGGGCAAAGAGAACCAATATTTTTGTCTAATGTGGAAGACATCCTAAGATGTATTCCAAACTGGATTACTGAGACACATAATAAGATGTTGATTAATCAGGTTGTTAGAATAACTAAGAGGGGGGGTGAATCAGTTAGATCAGTTATCCTACAGTCCCAAATACAAAGATGTACTCCACAAAACAATTCAACCAAATTATGCAACTCGGTAACATAAAATATCAATCTGTATGTTCACTTTACTGATTACTAGTAATTATCCAACAATGATTACCAACTAAATCAACTATGCAGAATGTAAAGTATGATGGTAAAAAAAATCATAAAAAATAACACATAACACAATGATTTAACGTGGAAACCCTGTTAAGGGAAAAACCACCTAGGACCAGTAACCCAAAATAATTCACTCTTCTGAAGTGAGCTCGGTGAAGAGCCAACCCTATTAAAGGTTACAATACACACTGTTAGGTGTGACCTGGTTAGAGGATTTATCACTAACAGTTAACTTTTGACCAGCATTCACTATGGGGTCAACAAGATAACAATGTACATTCTCTGAATGACATAGGGCAAAATATAAGATGGTTAAGTCCACTCAGTTAAGAGATTTTATGAATCAATGGTTAAACTGATATAGTAATGTTATGATTCAAATACAACTCAAATTGCAGATATTTAGAACTATGCTAAGCTAATACAAATCCACTGATCATTAATCAATTCACTTCATCAATATTCTTCAACTTACTTTCACTCGGTAAATGGTTCTTTGACTCTCAATAAACTCTGCAGTCTCGGTTATTCAATAGCCAGTCTGATCGGGCATGCATGAATAAGTTCTTCACATGAATTCTCTATAGTCTTCTTCTTCCAGCATGTTTCAATAATGAAACTCATATCTCTTATATAGACAAGTAAATCATTTTCTTATCAGCCATCAAATTTTTCCGCTTAATCTACTTCATCCATTTTGCCTCTTAAACCTTCCTCGATAGATGTGTCATTAACATGTTTGAATCTCATCCTTTATATCTTTTTCGAATTTTGTTAGTCGTGGATCTTGTAACAAACTTCATCCTTAATCTCAAAATCATACCAATATCCAGCTCATCAATTTGAGTCGCTTGTTCTTAGCATTTAATGTTTTCATCCATACTTGGTTGATATAGTAATGCGTCAATGATCACTTTGTAGAACTAGTTGGGTTAATATTGTCACTCAGTATACACTACATTGGCTCGGTGTATACATAAATCTTCAATTACTGACCACATTAACATGTTCAATTTCAGTTCTCTTCTTCATAATAGATTAATGTAACATGCTCAAGTCAACAATATAAAACCATAGACTCCTCAATAAGTTACCCAATGTTTTCCTTATCCTTATCTGCCATATCCATCTTTTTCTTGATGTAGATATCTCAGTTCTTCATCTTCTCTTCCTTCACCAGATGTTTAGATGTTTATAACTAACAGGATAAGTATTGTCAAGACTAGTTGACATCAATGACAATATATTGATTGATTTAATCATCTTACATATCATTTCAGTACTCGGTGATCTCTAATCACCGTTCCTTCAGTTCATTTAGGTATTCAATCAGTTGTAGTTCATCAATCTCTCCTTTGGCATTGATGGCAACACAAGCAATATGAAAATATGCCATGCACATACCAAACATGTATTCTACAACTATGTAATAAAAATGGTGTAGCTCGGTAAGCTCAAGTTTGATATGTTTAATCACTACAAAACATAACAACATTACAGGTGCAGACTCTCCCTGTGGATTTGATCTTTTTTAGTTCTCAGCAACAAATATGTCTCTCCCTTTCTCTATGTTATCACTAACTGATTTTCCATATTCATTCTCTCTCCCTTTGACAACAATGCCAAAGAAAATATACAAACTACTCTACAACAATGAAGTAATTCCTCTATTGTTCAGTTCATATCATGTATCTTCAGTGTACAGATAAACAAATTTATGTTCCAAATTCTATAATCTTTCACAACCTTAGACAAAATACAAAGTGTGAGCTATGTGCATCAACATGAATGATCTTCTGATAAGTATAGGTTGATGCAGCCTCCAAATCACCTCAGTGACTGGTAGACAGGGGACAGACCCCAAGTCTAGTTCTCAAATACTCAAATGTGGTGCAGGAGCACCAAGGTCAAATCCAAGAGGCAGGAAGAGCAATGGGGTCACTAATGGATCCCTGGGAGGTGTTGAAGACAAATGGCCTTCAAGGGTCATTAAAACTTGTAATAAGACCAATGATGGTCTTGAAATGTTGTTTTGATCACATGTTGATCATATTGTAATCAAAGCTTTAAATGTAAGTCTTAATGGCATTATTGAGTTTAGAAGGTACCTAGGGGTCACTAGGAATGGATTTGGGTTGATCCTAGGTTAGGGGTGGATAGAAATGACCTATAATGGTCTTAAATGATGTACTAAGGCTATCAAAGCCACTAAAAGATGTCAAAGGCACTAAAAGTGCAATATTTTGTAAAATTGCCAACATTGGCAATATGAGCCAAGTGGGCTTAATGGAGTCAGCTGGTTTAGTAAAGGTTATAGGATGATAAAGGTTGTCACTAAACCTTTTATAAGTCTATAGGTTAGTTTAAGAGTGTTATGTTGTCGAGTTGACAACTTTTGTTGTCAACTTGACAACTAAATCTTATGTTTTGTCATTTTAATGCTGACTATTGCAGATAGTTACAAACAGTTAGAGGTTGTTGTCAGGTTTGTGGGAAAATATGGAGTCTATTTAGAGGTTCTTCCATGTGAGTAGAGGGGGGAGATGATCTGTAATGATCCAATATATGTAATGGAACCAAAGATGGAAGTTTTTAAGGAATAAAGTTTAATTCTCTGCAATTCTGGTTTTCCCTATCCCATGGGTACAGTCCTGGTAACAGTGACTGGGGTGAAACACATGGAATGTGATCTTTGTTTATTTTAGATGTGAGAATGCCTATTTTCATTTGTCTTTCTTATTTTTTTGATTCATTACATTAGTTTTGTCACTGAGCACTTCAAAGAGTGACTGGTGTTGTATAGACAGGGACTGGCAACTGTAGACAATGTCAGCATTTGTTTTGTAAACCCTCAACATGTGAAGGCACTCCCACCTCTATACTAACTGTGGTTTTTTGGGAGATTCCATAGTGTATTATATGTGTCATATGTGGTCTTAACTATAGGGGAAAGGTGCAAAGTGAAAAGAACAGAGTTTGATTGGTGAAACGCAACAGAAGGTGCACTGTTTAAGCACCAATGGTGGATAGGAGCGATCTGGTGGATGGGGTGAGTAAGTAATGGTGGTAAATTTATATGAGGAAGTATTTGAAGGTGTTTGAACCATCTTTATGGTTTTGTGTGGTTGGGAAGGGTGTTTTCTAGAAATCCCTAGGTTATTGACCCCAAAGTGAGGGTTTGGTAGATAAATAAGTAGATCTATTGGTGAGCCCAAATAAAGTTGATAATCTTGAGTCTTAAAAGGTCTAGGAAGACTATTTTAGGTTGTGGAGTCTTGGAGACAAATGGATGTTGGGATTCCTTCTTTGAGCAAGGGCTAATTAAGCCTAGTTGAAGGGTAGATTATGAAGGAAGTTCTCACCAGTCAAATGGTGAGAACCTAGAAGTTTTAGGCATTGAATAAATTTCAAAAGGGTACTTGAAAGTACAAAATATTTCTAGGTCATTTGGGGAATTTGGAAGAAATTTGCTGATTTCAGGTTATGAAGGGCTACTAGACAGGCGTAGAAGGGCTAAAATGAGAAATGATGGAAGATGAGTTGTTTGGAGTTGGTGAAGAGTTGGATCATGGTAGATAGACCATGACAAGGTGATCCAAGGTGTTAGGGCCAGTGTGAGAAGCTTGGTTGGATATTTGGTATGTTGGAGGCACTGGGTACACTAGGTGCACTAGGTAACCTAGGAGGGTATTGGAGTTTGAATAGATTGGATTGAGACAATGAGATGATGAACTCATGAGCATGGTTGTGGAAGTGATCTACCAACTCAAAGAACTCCATTTTATCTTTGAGTAAGATTGATTCCTTGAGTTGATTCCAAGTTTCTTGTTGAATTCTCGAGTTGAGTTAGTCTACTTAAGGGGATAGTGGAGGGCTCTGCATCAAGTGGTATCAGAGCATAGTAAAAGATCTGGTTTGGGGTGGAGATCTGAGATTTTTAAGACCAAGAGTCCTTTGTTGAACCTTTAGAGTTGAATCATCCTCCGAGAGTGTTCCAAGGTGGTGACTCTTCGTTGATAGATCTTGGATTGAAGGTGGGATTAGAGGTTGCTGAGTACAGGAAGATTGAATAGCAGGTACAATGGTCATCATGGTAAAGAATGAGGATGTAAAGTACATTCAGAGGTCATCCATATTCAGGACACAATGCAAATGCAAGGGTAAGGTATGCAAGGTTGTTGTTTCTAGTGGTACTCTCACTAATCTTGTTTCAGATGAAATGATTTCTAAGTTGAATATTGAAAAGATAGCACATGGTACACCTTATAGAGTGTATGGAATGAATAATGATCAGTGGGTTGATGTCAAAGAACAAGCATATATTTCTTTCAATATTGGTTCATATTGTGATACTATCCTATGTGATGTTATGCCTTTGGGTGATTGTCATGTAATCTTGGGTAGAGTATGGCAAGTTGATGTTAGATCCTTGTATGATGGCAGCAAGAATACTTATGTTATTAACAAGAATGGAAAAGAGTTTGTTATGAGTTCATTGCAGGATGATAAGATGGCATGGGGAATGTCAAGGACATGGTTGATGGGAAGAAGAGAGTTCCTAAGGTGTAAGGAACATGAAGACAAAGAGAAAATTTTGAAGAGGAGTGATGGTGCTTTGGAGCAAGTAGCCATCAAGGATGAAATCAAGGTGTGTGGTCCATCTGAAGGACAAGAGGAAAGGTTGCAGCAGATTGGTTGCAAGGAGGTGAATGAATCTCATGGTAGAGAGGTTCCAAGATGCAAAACAAAGGTAAAGAATATGGTTGCCAATGTAGACAAAGAGGAAGAAGCAAAGCTTGATGAAGAAGGCATGATACTAGTTGGTACAATTCTATGTCCATTGAAGATTGGGAAAAAAAATTTCACAAGCACAACTAAGGAGGAGAATGACAGGATAGATACTAAGGTAATGGTGAAAGGACAAGGAGAATGGCAAATTGATGATGATAAGTTGCTGACAGGGGTAGAGGTCTCTAAGAATCAAGCATCTGAATATAAGGACAGCTTAAGGATGAAGAGTCATGAGGAAATCAGTTCAAACATGTGTATAGGGGAAACCTATACTAGTATGAAGATATTACTATGTTTTTTGGTACTAAGTTTATTTGTGTTGCAGGTATATCCTACTATGGTACAGATTTATGGCATGATGGAGTTGGCAAGGATGTGTCAAAGTCACATAGTGACAGGGCTATGTTATGGCATTTTCTTTCTAATGATTTGGTCACTAAATCCAAAGCACAAGAAGAAGAAACGAAGGTGTAGAAGGAAATTACAGGGCATATACTTCCAAAAGGTATCTGAGAACATGAGGAATCCATTTGGACAACAAAATGATAGCATGAGTAGGCATGATAAAGCAGCAGGTTCAGTCACCACGCATTCTAGGAGACAAGAAAGCATGGAGTATGCAGAGACTAAGTACAAGACTACAAGAGGCATGAAAGGGAATGAAGCTCCAGTTGAACAAGTTTGTTTTGCAGAACATTCCAAGAGGACTTGGAACATTTTCAAAGTTGAGGAGTATGGTGTAGGAGCACCAACGTCAAATCCAAGAGGCAGGAAGAGCAATGGGGTCACTAATGGATCCCCGGGAGGTGTTGAAGACAAATGGCCTTGAAGGGTCATTAAAACTTGTAATAATACCAATGATGGTCTTGGAATGTTGTTTTGATCACATGTTGATCATATTGTAATCAAAGCTTTAAATGTAAGTCTTAATGGCATTATTGAGTTTAGAAGGTACCTAGGGGTCACTAGGAGTGGATTTGGGTTGATCCTAGGTTAGGGGTGGATAGAAATTACCTATAAAGGTCTTAAATGATGTACTAAGGTTATCAAAGCCTCTAAAAGATGTCAAAGGCACTAAAAGTGCAATATTTTGTAAAATTGCCAACATTGGCAATATGAGCCAAGTGGGCTTAATGGAGTCAGTAAGTTGAGTAAAGGTTATAGGATGATAAAGGTTGTCACTAAACCTTTTATAAGTCTATAGGTTATTTTAAGAGTGTTATGTTGTCGAGTTGACAACTTTTTTTGTCAACTTGACAACTAAATCTTATGTTTTGTCATTTTAATGCTAACTGTTGCAGACAGTTACAAACAGTTAGAGGTTGATGTCAGGTTTGTGGGAAAATATGGAGTCGATTTAGAGGTTCTTCCATGTGATTAGAGGGGGGAGATTACCTATAATGATCCAATATATGTAATGGAACCAAAGATGGAAGTTTTTAAGGAATAAAGTTTAATTCTCTGTAATTCTGGTTTTCACTGTCCCGTGGATACAGTCCTGGTAACAGTGACTGGGGTGAAACACATGGAACATGATCCTTGTTTATTTTAGATGTGAGAATGTCTATTTTCATTTGTCTTTCTTATTTTTTTGAGTCATTACATTAGTTTTGTCACTGAGCACTTCAAAGAGTGACTGGTGTTGTATAGACAGGGACTGGCAACTGTAGACACTGTCAGCATTTGTTTTGTAAACCCTCAACATGTGAAGGCACTCCCACCTCTATACTAATTTTGGTTTGGTGGGAGATGCCATAGTGTATTACATGTGTCATATGTGGTCTTAACTATAGGGGAAAGGTGCAAAGTGAAAAGAACAGAGTTTGACTGGTGAAACGCAGCAGAAGGTGCACTGTTTAAGCACTAATGGTGGATAGGAGTGATCTGGTGGATGGGGTGAGTAAGTAATGGTGGGAAATGCCTATGAGGAAGTATGTGAAGGTGTTTGAACCATATTTATGCTTTTGTGTGGCTGGGAAGGGTGTTTTCTAGAAAGCCCTAGGTTATTGACCCCAAAGTGAGGGTTTGGAAGATAAACAAGTAGATCTATTGGTGAGCCCAAATAAAGTTGATAATCTTGAGTCTTAAAAGGTCTAGGAAGACTGTTTTGGGTTGTGGAGTCCTAGAGACAAATGGATGTTGGGATTCCTTCTTTGAGCAAGGGCTAATTAAGCCTAGTTGAAGGGTAGATTGTGAAGGAAGTGTTCACCAGTCAAATGGTGAGAACCTGGAAGTTTTAGGCATTGAATAAATTTCAAAAGGGTACTTGAAAGTACAAAATATTTCTGGGTCATTTGGGGAATTTGGAAGAAATTTGCTGATTTTAGGTTATGAAGGGCTACTAGACAGGCGTAGAAGGGCTAAAATGAGAAATGATGGAAGATGAGTTGTTTGGAGTTGGTGAAGAGTTGGATCATGGTAGATAGACCATGACAAGGTGATCCAAGGTGTTAGGGTCAGTGTGAGAAGCTTGGTTGGATATTTGGTATGTTGGAGGCACTGGGTACACTAGGTGCACTAGGTAACCTAGGAGGTTATTGGAGTTTGAATAGATTGGATTGAGACAATGAGATGATGAACTCATGAGCATGGTTGTGGAAGTGATCTACCAACTCAAAGAACTCCATTTGATCTTTGAGTAAGACTGATTCCTTGAGTTGATTCCAAGTTTCTTGTTGAATCCTCGAGTTGAGTTAGTCTACTTAAGGGGATAGTGGAGGGCTCTACATCAAAATGTGTCCTTCAGTAATGGTTTAGTGAAGATATCAGCAAGTTGTTCCTTAGAGTTACAAATTCCACTTTCACCTACTTCTCTTGAACTTGTTCTCTCAAGTAGTGATACTTGATGGATATGTGCTTTGTTTTCAAATGCATCATAGGATTCTTATAAATATTGATAGCACTAGTGTTGTCACAATATATAATCACTAGGTCAGTGATTAGCTCATTCATTCCTTCCAACACTTGTCTGATCCAAGCTATATTTGAATGATTTTCAGTAGCAACAACATACTCTGCTTCAGCAATAGACTAAGAAATGCATGCTTGTTTCTTGCTAATCCAAGTCACAAGACTTTCCCCTAAAAAGAATGCTCTATCGGTTGTGCTCTTCTGGTCATCTATGTTTCTAGCCCAATCTACATCGGTGTAAACTCTAAGTTCAAATTTTCCTTGAAATGTATACGGCAATCCATAGTCTTGTGTTTTCTTCAAATATCTCAAGATTCTTTTCACTGCAACCATATGTGAATCTTTAAGATTGGTAGAAAATCTAGCCACAATCCTCACTGCATGTGCAATATCAGGCCTACTATGTACAACATACATCAGCTTACCAATCATTGATTGATATAGAATTTGATTTACTTCTCTAGATTCATCATCTTTTGTCAATTTACAGCCAATTACCATCGGTGTTCCCACTGGTTTAGCATCTTCCATGCCAAAAGTTTTCAATACTTTCTTTAATGTATTTTGATTGAGTGATGAAAATCCCATCTTTCTGTTGTATAACCTGCAAACCTAGAAAGAATTTAATCTCTCCAAACATAGACATCTCAAATTCCTTTCTCATGTCATCAGCAAAATATTTTCAAATTAGATCTTGTCCTCCAAAGATTATATCATCAACAAATATTTTAGCAATCAAAATGTTGTCATCAAATCCTCCTTTCATGTACAAATTACTATTTTCACTAGTTCTTACAAAACCAATACTTAAAAGGTAAGCATGTAGTCTTTCATACCATGCCCTCGGTGCTTGCTTCAATCCATACAAGGCTTTGTGCAATCTACATACCATGTCTTTTTGAATCTGATCAACAAACCCTTCCGGTTGTTCTATGTAGACCTCCTCAAGAATTCCATTCAGAAATGTTGATTTCACATCCATCTAATATACCTTAAATCCCTTATGTGCAACATAAGCAAGTAATATGTGAACTCCTTCCAGTCTAGCAATAGGTGCAAAGGTTTCACCATAATCAATACCTTCTTCTTGCGCATATCCTTTGCAAACAAGTCTTGCCTTATTCCTTGTAACTTCTCCATTCTCATTCAGTTTATTCCTGAAAATCCACTTAGTACCAATAACATTTTTATCCTTTGGTCTAGGCACTAAAGTCCATGTTTTATTCTTTTCAATTTGTTCAATTTCCTCATTCATAGCATTTATCCATTCCTCATTTTCAATGGCATCCCTGATATTCTTAGGTTCAAACTCATAAACTAAGCATGCGTTTTGTCTTAACTTACTTCGGGTCATCATGCCAGCTTGCTTATCTCCAATGATTTGGTTCTCAGGATGATGTCTTCTAACAAATCTTGCTAGCACTTGATCTCTCCTCTGCTCATCATTTTGTTCAGGTACATTTTCCTGCTCGGTAGCTTCTTCCTGATTCTCGATTTCCATTTGCTGATTCTCGGTAGCATTTTCCTGATGCTTGGTAGACTCAGCTTATGGATTCAGTAGATAGTCTAGATCTTCAACATAAGTAAACCTAACATAATCTTCTGGCTCCTTCATGCTTTCTTCTTCATTCTTTTCAGCAAACTCATCAACTCTAACATCAGTACTCTCTATCATCTTATTAGTAACCTTATTAAGACATTTGTAAGCTTTACTCTTGGTAGAATAACCTAAGAATAAACCTTCATCACCTTTAGAGTCAAATTTTCCATTCCTATCATCTTTTAGAATATAACACTTGCTACCAAAGATTCTGAAATAACTTATAGTCGGTGTGTATCCAAACCATAACTCGTAAGGTGTTTTGTTTGTATCCTTCTTCAGTTGAACTCGGTTCAGGATATATACTTCAACATAAGTAAACCTACCATAATCTTCTAGCTCCTTCATGCTTTCTTCTTCATTCTTTTCAGCAAACTCATCAACTCTAACATTAGTACTCTCTATCATCTTATTAGTAACCTTATTCAGACATTTGTAAGCTTTACTCTTGGTAGAATAACCTAAGAATAAACCTTCATCACCTTTAGAGTCAAATTTTCCATTCCTATCATCTTTCAGAATATAACACTTGCTACCAAAGATTCTGAAATAACTTACAGTCAGTGTGTATCCAAACCATAACTCATAAGGTGTTTTGTTTGTATCCTTCTTCAGTTGAACTCGGTTCAGGATATATACTAAAGTGCTCACTGCCTCTCTCCAGTACATCTGTGCAACATTATTTTCAATCATCAATGTTCTAGCACAATCAACAATGGATCGATTTCTCCTTTCAACAATTCCATTCTATTGTGGTGTCCTAGGTATAGAAACTTGCCTTTTTATACCATGTGCATTAAAAATTTTAGTGAATTCATTAGAAAAAAACTCACCTCCTCTATCAGACCTTAAGCATTTCAATTCTTTTCTGGTTTCTTTTTCAACTTTAGCCTTAGACCATTTAAATAATTTCAATGCCTCAAATTTCTCTTTCAAGAACATAACAGTCACCAATCTAGTATAGTCATCAACAAACAAAATAAAGTATCTATCACCATAGTAGCTTTGAGTTCTCATAGGATCACATAAGTCAGTGTGAACCAACTCCAAAATTACTTTAGATGAGTAGTCCTTACTTTTAAAACTAGATTTTGTCATCTTACCTTTCTGACATTGATGACACATAACATGATCAGGTTTGGTTAGACTAGGCAGTCCTCTAACTTTTCTCTTTCTACTGATCTTTATCATGTTATCAAAATTTACGTGACATAACCTCTTATGCCATAACCATGCATCTTCATTTTTCACCAGTAAACAAGAAGTCTCAACATTGTCAAGATAAAACAAATTACCTTTTGATTGTCCACGTGTTCCGACAAGCTTTCCATTTTTATCATAGATTTTCACCTTCTTTCTCTCAAATGCAACTCGGTGACCTGAGTTATTCAATTGTGCTACACTCAAAAAATTTTAATTCAGTCCTTTTAACCAGTATGAATTATCACATATAATTTTATCATTCAATAGATTAGATCCTTTTCTGTTAACCATGCAAGGTTTGTCATTTCTCATTTTCACTGAACCTCCATTATACTACTCAAGATGATCAAAATTATCTTCATCACCAATCATGTGATGTATACAACCACTATCAATGATCCAAGTATCATTCTTACTAATTTTAGAAATATGTGTTATTTCTACATACCTTTCATCCTCTTCTGAATCATCTTTCATTGCAACAAACACCACCTTAATATTATCATCAATGTCGGTGTCAAAGTCATCTTCTTCTACAAGGTAACATGTCTTTTTGACCTTATCTTTGTGATCTCGGGTGTCTCTGTTGTAGTGTCGGTAGCCATTGTTGTTTCTTCTTCCATACTTCCCATCACCAGATCGGTCTTTGTCTTTGTCATCCTCTTTCTTGCTAGGACATCTTGCAGCAATATGGCCAACTTATTTACAATTAAAACAAGCTAAAGGCAACTTTCCCTTATATCTACCTTTACCTTTCTACAGTTTCTAGGCCATAAGAGCTTCAAGTTCATCAAGCTCATCATCTATATTACTATCACTTTCATTCCTTATATTATACTTACTTATTGATTTACCAATCTTCAAAGAAGACATAAAAGCAACCTCAACATTCGGTACAACACTATTATCAAAATTGTTCAGCTCAAAAGTTGTTAACTTTCCAATCAGACTATCAAGAGTAAGAGTGCTATTAGGTGCAGACCCCATTTCATGAATAGTAGATATTCTAATTACATAGACAGGAAACAAGGTTCTCAGTATTTTACTTACCACTGTGTCCTCAAAAATGATACCACTAGCTCCTCAGATAGCATTAACTACCTCTTTGATTTGATTTGTATACTATGTGATATTATCTCCTTCCTTCATCTTCATGTCATCAAATCTGCCTCTCAGGCTTTCGGCTCTGGCTCTCATCACATTTACATCGCCACCATAAAATAGAGCAAGTTTATCCCACATTTGCTTCGATGTAGTGCAATTCTTGACATCCTCAAATTCAACATCAGATAAAGCAACAACAATCTCTATCAAAGTAATATTGTGTTCATGTTGGTCTCTCAATTGATCAAGAGTCAAAGGTCCAATCATCGGTTGTATGTAGCCATTGTCAAGTAGGGTTATAACATATTCTCCAATTCTAGATATGTGAAGTCTCATCCAACTTTGCCATGTAGTAAAGTTGTCCTTGTTCAGCTTCAACACTTCCCTCTTATACATTTTGTAATCTTTCTACTCAAGTCCTTAAAAATTTCTTCCAAGTAACCAATACGCTCTGATACCAATTGTTAGAATAACTGAGAGGGGGGTGAATCAATTAGATTAGTTATCCTATAGTCCCAAATACAAAGATGTACTCCACAAAAAAATTCAACCAAATTATGCAGCTCGATAACATAAAATATCAATCTGTTTGTTCACTTTACTGATTACCAGTAATTATCCAACTATGATTACTGACTAAATCAACTATGCAGAATGTAAAGTATGATGGAAAAAATAATCATAACAAATAACACATAACACATAACACAATGATTTAACATGGAAACTTTGTTAAGGGAAAAAACCACCTGGGACTGGTAACCCAAAATAATTCACTCTTTTGAAGTGAGCTCAGTGAAGAGCCAACCCTGTTAAAGGTTACAATACACATTGTTAGGTGTGACTTGGTTAGAGGATTTATCACTAACAGTTAAATTTTGACCAACATTCACTATGGGGTTAACAAGATAACAATGTACATTCTCTGAATGACATAGGGCAAAATATAAGATGGTTAAGTCTACTTGGTTAAGAGATTTTATGAATTAATGGTTAAACTGATACATTAATGTTTTGATTCAAATACAACTCAAATTGCAGATATTCAGAACTATGCTAAGCCCATACAAATCCTTTGATCATTAATCAATTCACTTCATCAATATTCTTCAACTTACTTTGACTCGGTAAATGGTTCTCTGACGCTCGGTAAACTCTGCAGTCTCAGTTCTTCAATAACTAGTCTGATCAGGCATGCATGAATAAGTTATTCACATGAATTCTCTGCAATCTTCTTCTTTTGGCATGTTTCAATAATGAAACTCATATCTCTTATATAGACAAGTAAACCATTTTCTTATCAGCCATCATATTTTGCCGCTTAATCTACTTCATCTATTTTGCCTCTTAAACCTTCCTCGATAGATGTGTCATTAACATGTTTTAATCTCATCCTTTAGATCTTTCCCAAATTTTGTCAGTCGTGGATCTTATAACAAACTTCATCCTTAATCTCAAAATCATACCAATATCCAGCTCATCAATTTTAGTTAGTTGTTCTTAGCATTTAATGTTTTCATCCATACTCGGTTGATATAGTAATGTGTCAGTGATCACTTTGCAGAAATAGCTCGGTTAATACTGCCACTCAATATGCACTACACTGGCTCAGTGTATACAAAAATCTTTAATTACCGACCACATTGACATGTTCAATTTCAATTCTCTTATTCATAATAGATTAATGTAACATGCTCAAGTCAACAATATAAAACCATAGACTCATCAATAAGTTACCCAATGTTTTCCTTATCCTTATCTGTCATATCCATCTTTTTCTTCATGTATATGTCTTAGTTCTTCATCTTCTCTTCCTTCAACAAATGTTCAGATGTTTGTAACTAACATGATAAGTACTATCAAGACTAGTTGACATCAATGATGATATATTGACTGATTTAATCATCTTACATATAATTTTAGTACTTGGTGATCTCTAATCATTGATCCTTCAGTTCATTTAGGTATTCAATCAGTTGTAGTTCATCACAGGTTTCAATGGAAGAGGTAAAAAATGTTTTATGGGGTTTAGGGAAAGATAAGGTGTTAGGACCGAAGGGCTTCCCAACGTTATTTTTTCAAAACTTTTGGGAGCTGTTAGGGGAGGAAATTTGGGTAGTAGTGGATGAATATTATAAGGGAGGCTTTGTTTTGAAAGACTTGAATAACACCTTTATTGCTCTTATTCCAAAGAAGGATGAAGTGGTAACCTTTGAGGATTTTAGACCGGTAGCAATTTGTAATACCTTATTAAAATTATCTCCAAGGTAATGGCAAATAGATTGAAGTGTGTTTTGGAGGATGTTATTTCAGTAGAGCAGAGTGGTTTCTCCATTGGACGCTCCATCTATGAGGGAGTTATCATCACTTATGAGATGATTCACTCAATCAAGACTAAGAATCTAGAGAAAATGATGGTAAAACTAGATATTAAATAGGCATATGATGAGGTGGATCAAGAGTTTCTGCTTAAGGTGCTAGAGAGGTTTGGTTTTAATAAGCATTAGATAGGTTGGGTTAGAAGATGTATTTCCACCCCTCATTTTTTAGTATTGGTATATGGTAGTCCATATGGGTTTTTTGAAATAAAGAAGGGTATCAGGCAGGGTGACCCTCTCTCCCCTTTTTTATTCATAATAATAGCAGAAGTGCTAGGGAGATTAATTTATTCTAAATGAGAGGATGGTTCATGGAAAGGGGTTAAATTTTCTATGGGGGTGGAAGTTGTCTCGCATCTTCAATTTGTAGATGATACTTTTCTTTCCAAGGAAGCCTCTAAGAGAGAGGCCAGAGTCATGAAGAAGACTCTAAATGTGTATGGGTGGGTCTCATGGAAGAAGATTATTCCTTGTAAAGTTTGCTTTCATAAAAAAAATTACATAAAACTTAGAAAAAAACATTCACATCTATAAAATTTATAAATTTATCTATCATTATTTTCTATAAATTGAACAAAAAAAAAACCTCATACACTAGGAAAAAAGAGTGTTGAATAGTAAAAAGAATGTAAAATCAAGAAGAAATTTGTGAAAATATATTGACATAAAAAAATCCTGTAAATAATGGACAAATATAAATACAAGATGCTTTAAAAAACTTCATATCTAAAACAAAAACTATTATATAAAGAAGTTGATATTTTTGTTTTTTTGTTTTTTCAACTTGCCCTCTGGATTAGTGTCGAATAAAGGAAGCAAGAGGAGAGGGCTCAAATGAAAATGCCCATCAATCAATTATATGAAGCTATTAAATTGTTGTGGGCTTGATTGTGTACATACTTTTATCATCAATGTTTCGGATCATACTCAGTGATCCTTCATGAAGATGCAAGAGAGCAACAAGAGCACAAAAAATATGTTGGGTTGCAGACCAAGACTCACTAAAAAGGGGGGGGGGAGGGGGAAACAAGAGAAGGAAACACGCACAGCAGGGAAGACAAGATCCCAAAAAATCAAAATAAAGGAAAAAATAATAATTTAAATAATAATAATAATATGGATTATGGAAATCTAACTAATTCAATTATATGCAACTAAACTTTAACGGGGCATCAAAGAGAAATATCGGCTTAGTAGGAGCAAGATGCATTGTCAAAGATGCAAAAGGAAGAGCAATTTGGTGTCTATCGAATCTTAAATAGATACTACAAACAATGAGGCAAAAATGGAAGTGCTAGCAAGTGACACATTGTTATGTATTAAAGACAATATTTTAAATGTAGAAATAGAGGGGGATTATTTGATTTGTATAAACACAGTGAATAAGGGGGAGGTCCAGGATTGGAAGTTGAAAAAATGGGTGCATTTAATCGGGGACTTATTAGGCCAACTGGATTCTTATTCTATTTCTCATGTGTATATGGAAGCAAATCATGTGGCGAATGCCTTAGATAATATTGGGGTTAACCAGAACATTCGGGAGGATGCTAGATCAAGAGTGGAAGTAACAGAGTATGTGAAATATTTGGTGGCCCGAGATATAAAAGAGGATAACTAATATTGGCAGAGTTGGGATACTGGTAGTAGTTTTTTATTATGGATCTTTATGTAAACATTTTTCTCTTGATTCTGAATAAAAGGGACTACCCCCATAAAGGTAGATGCTTACCAGAAAATAAAAATAAAAAACTTATTTCATTGAACTCACTTAAGACAAAAAAAAATCTTGCAAATGAGCTTATTGGAAAATACAAGAATTCTTTAAAAAAATATAAAAAATTGGTAAAGACAATATATTTGGATAAGTGCACCAAGATGGTAAATAAAAAGGGTATAAGTGACCACTTTTTTTGAAATCAAATAAACTTGAACTTAGAGGAGCAATTTGAGACTCGTGCACTCAAAATTTGAAAATACCGAAATAACATGAATTGTAGTATTCTGAATCTAGTTTCTAAACTACTAAAGTTTTAAAAAATGGATAAGATTAAGGGAGTCAAATCCTTCACACACCGAAAATCATTCCTATTATTTTCAACAAAACATAAAATAGTGTTTGATGTGCACTTCAAATCCAATATATAGTTGCATTTAGTATTTTGAAAAACCATTTGATAGAAAGATAGTTAAGAGTGAGTACTAGAAGTTGTGTATATTTTTGTAATTTTTGTCGAGCATTTTTTTTTATGATTTATGATTTTTTAAAGTGGACGCATCTGACAAACTAGATACCTATTTGTGTACCTCAAATAACTTGGACCAAACTAATTGATTTTTATTCATTTATTTATAATTATAAAGAATGAAGTGTAGAATAATAATGTAGAATTTATTTTAAATTTGGACAAGTCGGTAAAAAGTTAAGAAAAAATGGTACACACATGTCTTTGAGAAGTCCAGAGACATTGTTAAAAGAAAGTAAAGATTTAATATGTTAATGTTGCTCAAATCTAAAAAATCTATATAGTTAGAATAGCTTAGGAGATGTGTGAAATTTTGATGATAATTTTACAAATACCCACTTGATAATTTGTAAACCTAATGGCAATGAAGTTGAGAAACCAAATACGTCAAAGGGAGGAAAATGAAGCTCCCAAGCTTAAGTACGATCCTAAAAAAATATGTGTTATTTGAATTAAAATAATGTATGCAGTTTTATGAGAGCAAAATGCATACATATTTCTTTGAATAAGCATAACATGTATGTGTTATGTTAAAAAAATAAAATAAGTAGTATTTTTTCGTCACAATATATACATTTAATTTTAAGTTATATTTTATGTATACGTTGTCAGGATGTTTGAGAATGGTTTCATATATCTAGGAGTCATAATGTAGATTCTAGATTTTAGAAGATCTTATAATTTTCTAGATTGAGTCAAATTTCAGTAATCAACAAGCTCCTATCATCATTCTCTTGCTATCTCTCTACCTCATGCTCTTTGTCTCCACAAATATCTAGACCTATCTATTTTCCTATCACTCTCATTCTCTTCCCTCTCTAGCTCTCTCTATCTGACTCTCTCCTCTCCCCCCAAGCTTTTGGTCTTATAATTTCTTAGACTTAGTTAAAATTCAATAATCAATAAGCTTCTATAATTGTTCTCTCTCTCTATCTCTATGTAAATCTATGTCTCCCTTTATCTCTATATACATTTTTTTCCTATCACACTCTCTCTCCCCCCTACAATATAGGTTTTCATAATGATTCCTCATTGGGTGTTGAAGGGTTATATTTAGATATAGGATACATTTTTTTCATATAGATGGGCATTATAATAGGGGATAAAAAATAATTGGGAAGAAAAAAAAAGTTTACATTTTTATAAATTTATGGGACACTAAAATACCACATGAATGTTTATGTGTAATACTCGTGTCTTAAAGAAATCACTCAATATTTAACATGTAGTCTTAAGCTAATAAGAAATATAAAATATAATAAATAAATCTAATAATTTAGTGATGGAAAAAATTAAGACTAAATTAAAATTATCCCTATAACAATAGGGATGGACACCAAAAACAAACCTAATACATAATAGAAAATTACAAGAATATACAAATTAAAATTATTCCTATAATAATTGTAAAGACCGAAATTTTCCACAATATGCCACATAAGCAAAATAACGAAAAATAAAAGATAAGTCGATGACATAGTCAAAGTTGATCAAATGCTAAGACTATTCTAGATAAAAATTACAGTTCTTAAATAGGAAAAACTACCATATTTCGATTGACTTGTCAAATAATATAAAAAATATATAAAGATACCATGAATGAAATTTGACCATACCAACAAATGTACTTGTCAAATCCATTAGAATATAAGTGAAATAACTACAACAAGGATGTTGACCAACATGTCGAACATCAAACATCATAAATATACAAATACTTAAGGTACATGATCGGAAGGTCGTAATGAAACAAGCTATCATTATATATGCCATTAGACTATCCATCGTCCATCTGCATGTTTCAGTCTCCTAAGCCATCAGACACTTGTCCATCTACAAATATCAAGACATAAGTGTGGTCCAGTTGCTTTTTTCACCCATCCACGGAGGGGTTAGCTCCCCTGGGGCTCATCCTAAAAGGAAGAATGCATCGACCCTATACAAGGAGCCTAGCAACTCAACACTAATGGATCAAAATGAATTTGGTGCAAGCTATGAACTATCTACTTTCCTTGTAAGTCTAAGTAGATGTAACATAGATATAGAAGAGAGAAAGAACAATAGCCAATAGATTTAAACAAACACGTGTTTCCAAAGCTTAGGCCCAAGCATTTAATTACCAAATTTTTGCTGACAGATGGATGAAGAAGAATTATCTACCCTTCTCTTTTAACCCATATTCAACATCCTTTCCATATTCATAAAATATCATACATGAAGTTTATCTCACATAAACACACTCTATTACATAAGATTCAAACAAAATTCAAATCTATGTCTTGAGTGTACTCTTTCTAGGAAGATTTCCTTCTACTTTTGTTGTGGTTAAAGTTCACTAATACCCATACAAATCATAGACTTAAAAGTTCACACAAAGATTTTCCACCCAATTCTCAACTAAAGCTTAATTTCCAAAGGGAATTATATATTAAAAGACAAGAACTTTCATCTTTTACAGTAATATATGCATACTAAAACTCATTATTGTTATGCTAAGCTGGAAAATGAAAATTTTAAACTACCACTGAAAGTCCATTCTTTAGTACATCAACAAGATTGTGTTGAATAATAATAATAGAGTGATTAGAAAAGGTAGTGAAGGATGATTGTAGGGAAAGAAAGATTTACACATCGTCATTCTGTTACTTGACAAAATCCTCTACAGGCAATTAATAGACATTCAATGATGATTTTGCTAAGATTATCATTGCTAGCAAATAACATTAATATAGAAGTGAAGAAAAGAAAGACATAACAACATTATCGAAAAAAGTGTTATCAACATAAAGGAAGAGTTATCGAAAAGCATTAGTAGTGGAAATAAAAGAAAAGGTTACGAACAAGGACACCATCTAATTAGAAAAATAGTTTATGAAAGATCGAGAAACCCTAATTAGGTAAATCAATTAGAAGAGGAGATCAAAAGGAAAATAGAATTATAGAGAGATATCAACATAGAGAGATATACAGATCAGAGGATGCGGATGGAAGTGAAGAGCAGTGTAAGGATTAGAGATCAAAAGAAAATCAGAGTAGAGGAAGAGCGAAATGGGATCTGACAAGATTTTAGAGAAAGCATCTATAGGTCAAACTTCTTGTTGATTTATTCCTAACAGTTTAGTAGCAAGATTGTAAAATCCATTAACTAGGTAGTCTCTAACTGGACTTAAAAGTTCTATTTAGGAACTTACTGTAAATCCTTTAACCGAATGAATACTATATAAGTGGGATAAAATCTCTTAACAAAGTAGTCTTTGATAGGACTTTCAATACTCCTAATAGGGTGAAGTCATTCAGAAGATGACATCTATGTAAGCTCCTAACATGGAACCTTACTACTACAGTGATGAGTTGTGGGTATCATCCCCATCACATTTTTTCCCTCTGAACAAGGGTTTTCTGTGACACAAAAATATTGTGTTAAGTGTTTGAATGTTTATGTGTTGTATGTTTAATTTATATATTATCAATTATCAGTTAAACATTACAACAACTATCGGTAAAATACAAGACAATTATCAATATAAGTAATTTATTGGTTATCATTTTATGTTTAGAAAGTTGAATAAGTGTGAAATCTTTGTGGTATTGATTCATCCCCCCCCCCCCCCTCAGTACCTTAAATAAAGCTTTCCAACAATCGGTATTAGATCTTTGGTTCTCTAGAGGAAAGTTTAACAACTTAAGAGTAGATTTGGAATGATGAGAAGTTATAGGTGTGTGTGTGAATTTTGTACCTAGCTGTAGACACAACACTTCAGTAAAATATTAGAGGTTAGTTAAAATCAAAATCGTGCAGTGAAATGAAAACTAATCTAACCAGGTGATTTATTGCCTTCTAGTAGATGCAAGTATGTATTCTCAGATTGGACAGAGATCAGTGACCTTGACAACACCTAAACAAAGGATTTGAATGCAAAATCTAGATATGAGATGAATGCAAATTAATCTATTTTTTTTTTAGTTTTTTGTGCAATAAGATGAGAAATGATATGAAATCTAATCTATATGAAAAACTGATATGCAATGATTCTAAGAATTGATATGAAAAACAAAATTGATCTCACAAACGTGGTTGATTCACAAAGAAGCTTCAGATACCAATTCACCAGCATAAGTTTGCAAATTATGAGATGATTTGTGAAGAGCTGAAGACTTGATTTTATAGAAATCCAGGGCTTTGAAAATGCATGGAAAAAGCCATAAATCACTCTAGTTGATTTTTGAGTCAACAAAGAATTAAAGATAGTTAACTCACAAAAAATCATGCAAAAATAGCTTTTTGATTTAAATCAGAAGTTGAGATCAGCTTTTAACTCAAAAGAGAGTTGAGTTTATTTTTAAAACAACTTGAATTGATTTTCTGATTTAAAGTTTAACTACTTTTTGGATGTGCATAATTAATTATGAATTAAATAAATAAATAAAGTGATTTATCTTCAACTTAGCTGATTTTTGAAAATAAAACAATTGATTTATGGGTTAATCAATTATTAAATCAAACTTTTATTCAAAAACTATATTATTAAATTTGACAATTGACATTAATTAATTAAATAAGAATTTAATCAATTAGTCATAGGATATTTGATTTAGTGCCAAAATGAAATAATACAATTTAGGAATAAATATAATTAAATCCAATTAAATAATTAAGTGGCAGTATTAAATCTGATTAGTTAAATATTTAGAATATTCAATTAATCAAACTTTAGGATAAATAGGATTTATCACCAAATAATCATTAAATCAAAGATAATTAAGATAAATAGGAATATTACTAGGAATATTCCCCGATGCAGAATTTAGGATAATCAATTAGGATTCGATGATGTTCAAATGTGCCTTAGGTTAGGACTTCGATGTTGATTTCATTCAATGTGTCAATATAGGAGATTAATGAACCTATAGCTCATTTTTGGGGTATTACATTTTGCTCCTCTTTGAATTGTTGTGCGAAGCGCAGTGGTTCAAAGACAGTCTATGTATGATGTTGAAACTGATGTTTGAAATTGATATTGATATGAAGCAGAAACTGATTGACGTTTGATATAAAGATAGTAGGTCCTGAATGACCAAAGATAATGTTAACTATAACAGCAAATGAACCGATGATTGCAAAAAAGTGTCAAAATGCCTGATTCTGAACCTTATGATTGCGAAGAAGTGAGTGACCAATTCCAGACCCGATTGTCGATAAGAATCACATTGGTATCACATCTGAACCCTTCAGTTACGAAGAACCAAGGAAATACCACTAATGAACCGATGGTTACAAAAGACTGATACAGTTTACAAGATTAAGAGAATACCAGATTGATATGGATCTTGATGAATCTGATATGCCCCGAGCGATGATTGATTTGCCCCAGGTGATGAGGTCTTTTTGATGAATCAGCAACTAGACGTGGTTGTTGTCTTGATTACTGAGGAAAGATATGATTTAAAATTTAGATTACAGACTTTTGAATGATGTGAAATACCATGCCCCCTTGGGGATAAAAATTGAAATTTGACAAGAAAAGTTAGTGTTATAGTTTAGAAGCATGTTAATTGATTTGAGAAGTGGTTATACACATTCGGGAATGCGTTCTGCATCGTTTAGAGGTCCTGGAGACCAATTTTGACTAGGTTAGACCATGAGTTGACCATAGTTGACTGAGTTGAAATTTTGATAGTTTAATGTAAGATAATCAGTTAAGTTGAATACTGGATTCTTGTGGTGATTGAGGGTCAATTATGCAAGCAGCAGATTGTCCTGGGTCCAAAAATTTTAAATCGGGATTTTGACATAGTAAATGATCTCAGATTTTAATTTTGATCCTGAAAATGGATTCAGAACGTTGCAATTAGCTAGGGGTGCAATTTTCTTGAAAAACGGAGCACTTTTGAAAATTAGGTCAAAAGCTATATAAAGGCCAGAAGGGTCATTTTCAATTCATTTCAACCTTTTGACTTTGAAAACTTTGTGGAGCCCTCTAAGCAAAAATGATAGACAAAGCGGCAGAACCAAAGGTACCTGTGAGTTTGCATCGATTTGAGCACAGCCAGAGACACCAGAGGCCTCGGTAGTACAGACATCCGGTAGGTGGACCTCTGTGCTTTGCTAAAAAATCAATTTTTCCATGTTTTATAGGATTTTAGGAATGTTTCGTACATTTTTCCATTTTTTAATTTTGCATGCACGGAAACTCGTATGACTCTCCAACAAGACTCGTATGAATTTTCAACTGTAGCTAGATTGTCGTTTCATAAGCCCCCACGACTCGTATCAGAGGGACCCATGAGTTGTACGATGTTTCATCGGCTCCCTCATAATTCGTATGATGAGGGATACATTGTCGTGCCACTATGCTTTGTCGTATAGTATGATGTAGAAAGTCGTATGACTTTTCATGCCAGTCTGAAGTGTCGTATGGAAAATAGTGAGCTTAAAACTCTGTATTAGGTCAAATTTTTTATTTTTCTGATCTCTTAGCCCGATTGTTAACCTGTTAACCTACCTTTTGAAATACTGAACTGCCCCATTTCTGCCCTTGTAACCTGTTCTGTGACCCAATTACTGATAGGATTCCCTGTTTCTGTGCTGTGTAGGTCATATATCCAGATGTACATGTACAAATCTCGCATCCTACTATGCAGAGACTATGTGTGTCATTGCGAGACCCCATGAGGGTCCACCTTTCTTCTTGTGGTTTTGAGCACTTGATACATTTACCCGAGATTAGGGTAAATCATGGACTTTTGACTACTTTGATTGAGAGATTTCACTCCGAGACCCAGACATTCCACCTGCTGATAGGGGAGATCACTATTACCCCTGAGGATGTGTATCGTATACTGCGCATTCCTTTTCATGTAGGCCGGCGACCAGAGTATGTGAGTTCAAGGAACTTAGGCCTATTAGCTTCTAGACGTCTCTTCAAAGATGATACTCAGATGACTGCTTCCATTTCTTGGGAGACCTTAGTGCAGAGATATGGATAGACACACCGGCTAGAGTGCATCATTGCCAGGATGATTGGTGGTATTATCATGATCATCAACAAAATGGTCTTTTGATGGGTTGGGCCCCTATGGTAGCATGTTTGATGGTGATGCCCTCTAAGTTGGCTTGGGGTCAGTGTCTATTAGCTCACATATTCTCCAAGATGCACGAGGTAGTGTATCAGGAGAGAAAGTCTTTTGCTGCAAGAGCTCTAGTTCTACAGATATGAGCGTGGGAGCATATCCCAATGTTGAGACTTGTATGTACTTCATAGAGGTAGCCTCAGGAGCCTGTCATTTATATATATGCCGGATATGTTATACAAGGACGGATGGGTCACACTAAGTACTGGAGGTCATGCCTCGATGACATGACCTTTGTGCATTGGAGACCATATGTAGCCATTGAGCCTTGGCCTACTACTCGAGAGCAGTTTAGTTTCTTTTTATAGAGTCATGTACTGATTGGGAGATCATCCTCCACTATAGAGAGATTCCTTATTACCAGGGTTTGGTGGCAGTATGGGCGAGTACAGGATGCCCCTGAGGATTATGATACATATGCACGGATAGGTCATGAGATTGGACTTGGATGGACACAGAGGCTCTTGTATGCTTTGTGTTCACTGGAGTAGAGTGCTATTATCGGCAGGGATTGGGAGTACAGACTAGATGTACTCGATGTTGGTGTTACAAATGAATTCATTTCCTGGCTTGCTAACCATCCCATTCATAGATTTTTTGATCTGATCGAGCTGATACCTCCATGGAGGAGGCAATGGACATTATAGGTGCTCCGATGGGACAGGCTCCCATGATACATCCCACACCTCTGAGACCCAGAGCGATGGCTCCACCCCAGAGACCATCAAGACAGATGAGGCCCCCCCGTCCCACTAGTTCTATAGCAGGTAGATCTTCCAGTTCTCATAGACGGACTAGGGGAGAGGGCAGTACATTAGGTGGAGTTGGTTTAGCTGATGAGGTACTAGTAGCTGAGCAGGTGGTAGGTGGAGATACTGATCCCCTACAAGATGATACTAGATTTGATTTAGGTGCTGAGATCAAACATCGTAAGGCACAGAGAGCAGAGACCACTGAGCAGGCTCCCCCAAATACTGAGATGCTAGACATTGATCCTACTGTTCCTCCTACTCCACGGGAGAATATCAAATGGCTCAGTGCACAGGTCAGGGACCTGAAGGTGCGCAGTGCTCGATGGGAGGAATGATACATAGAGGCGGATAGACAGTGGACTCAGCTGCGTGCGAAGGTACAGAGATTATAGGCAGAGGTGATTCATCAGACCTCACGGGCAGCTTACTATGTGTCCACATATTATATAGTTGTTCCACCTGTGCAGAGAGTTCCCTCCTATTCATAGTACATTATGGCATCAGAGGGAGCCAAAGCACCTAGAGCAGAGGTAGTACCAGATGCACCACCTCCTCCTCCACCAGATGTAGAGGATCATGCTGATAGCTGATTTGTTTTGATATATTGATATATTGTACTTTTTTTTTATCATTGATATACTATTCTGACTTTGATAGCTCACATGAGCATATTCTTTTGTACATTATGCCAGTAGTGCACCCTTGACTAGTTCGAGATTTTTGATATATATATGAGATCAATATTTTGGTTGTGACTTCATTTGTACTTGTCATGTTTTGATTTATGATGATATCATGTGATGTTTATGCTAGGAGTAGTGTAGAATGTATGTATGGATATATGCAAATGTATTTGATTATGGAAAGATGTATGCATGATTTATGCTTATGCACATGGATGAATTGTAATGCAACAGGTGATTATGATATGTAAATGCAACGATACACATGATATGTTTTGCAGGTATTGATGAAGACAAGTACTTAGTCTTATGTCAAAAGGATGTTTAACCCAGAAAGATAACTGCTTGCGAGTCTATGAAGAGACCTTCAAGTTAGGTTTCAGCTCTTGTTAGATTTGAACAGGTAATTGAAGAATTGTTTTAAGCATTGAAGTTTGTTTAGCCATTTGTGAGATCATGCAAACATGCAAAATGCAAAGAAACAAGCAAAGTAAGAATGCAACCTAAGACCTACGACCTAGTCACTGATCATGTGTCGGTCATTCTCATCATTGAAATTTTAGGTAACCGGATAAATCAATACAATGCCCACTAGTTATGAAACCATAGACATATGAATATCGATTTGTTTTCAGAATGTTGGATTAGATATAAGCACCAAAGAATAAGTGCCAAGATGACTTGAATATCATGTCCATTTTGATATAGCAATTTGTATAAGCATCAAAACATAAACGTCATGATGACCTAAATATGCCTTGCATTACAAACACATCAAGCAGTCAAGAGATTATTCTAAATCCAATGTGAATTACCCGTAGTGACCCTTTATCATTCACATCCTTAGGTAAGATCATGTTTCACAATAGGAGAAAGAACTCACTCCAAAAGATAATAGTTAGATCAAACTTCCTTGAATTTTTCGGGTATCAATGGTCGAGGTATGCATGGCCATCCAATTTGAGATAGAGGCTCTTATAGTCGGACACCATTTCAATCCAGAATTTCCAAAGTCGTTAGATTTTCACCTACAAGCATAAAACAAAGAAAAGATTATGCCCCCAGTCATCACTCTCTAAATCCTATAAAGGACATCGTCGAAGAGCTCGAAAGGACATAATATGCAAAAATCTCAATGTGAATTAGTAAGCATACAAGGAGATAAAAGCATAGATCATTTTCATTTTGAGTTTGATGTTGATTGTGTTGTTGTAGATGCAAAATCCTTTCTAGAGACAAGACAGATTGACTAACTTAAATGAAGCTTCAAAGGACTCTAACTGGATATGATACATCTAAAGTATATTGGAGGCCATAGGATATGACATTGATTGCCCCCCAAGTTTGAACATTGATAGGATACCGACGCTTGAGCTGATTGGTGCACAGATCGACTTTTTGAAAATAGGAATGCAGAAACAAACCAGGAGATATGTACAAACTAAAGCAAGACTAAAAGCTGGGAAAGACCAAGATTGCACTGATAGATGAAGCATTTTGAAACAAGTGGCACCCATTTGCCAGGTTTTCACCATCTTGGCAGAGATTCTATTTTTGCTACCAAGGTGCCTGTTTCCAAGTTTTCACCAAGGCACTTTTTCTTTTTCTCATTTTATTTTTTTTCAATTTTTTTGTACTTTTGATATTTTTTACTTTTTTTTGTGAATCATCAAGGCGCCTATTGCTAGTTTTTCACCAAGATGTTCATTTTTTCAAGACTTTTTCAGATTTTTAAGATTTTTTCAGGACATTTTACCATACACTAAATGCCTTAGGCATAGAATTTCTTCAGATGGAGAACATTGATTGGTTCTCAAAGCTGTTCTCTTTTAGCCATTGAGAGTTGATAGGCACCAAAGCCAAAAGTAGCAGTGATAACAAAGGGACCTAGCCAGTTGGGTTCAAACTTCCCCTTGCATTCTCGATTGGATTGATTTTTAGGATTCTCTCTCAAGACTAGATCACCAACCTGAAATTCTCTGTGTCTGACTTTCTTGTTGTAACCTCTAGACATTCTCCTCTAGTATACTCTGAGATGATCATACACTGCTTGTTTGTGCTCATCTAGTAGTTCAAGTTCTTGCAACCTAGACACTATGTAGTCATCATCAGTTACTAGACCATGCATTATGATTCTTAGTGATGGGATTTCAACCTCAATAGGCAGTACCGCTTCAGACCCATAAACTAAAGTGAAAGGAGTAGCCCCAGTGGGCATTTTGATACTTGTTTTGTAGGCCTGATCATGAGATGCCAGTCTCTTCCTATTTTAGTAATTGTACAGTGCAAGATTTTCAATAGATTCTTGTTAGAAGCCTCTGCTTGTCCATTCCCTTGAGGATAGTAGATAGATGACCAATGTTGTGTAATCTTGAATTTGGCACATAAATCATCTAGATCTTTGTTCTTGAATTATCCACCATTATCTATGATTATGGAATGAGGTATCCCATATCTGCATATGATATAGTTCAATATGAACATATATATTTGTTTTCCAGTTGCTTGTGTCAAAGGAACTGCTTCTACCCTTTTTGTAAAATAATCTGTAGCTGTGATTATATGGGTATGTCCATTAGAAGAATGAGGATGTATAGCTCTTATAAGATCAAATGCCCATTGGTGAAAAGGTCATTGTGTAGTAAAGGGAATTAGATCTCTCCCTAGAGCATGAATTAAGTTTCCATGCACTTGGCACTTTTGACAGTTCTTAGCAAATTTGATAGACTCTTTCTCCATTTCGGGCCAATAGTACCTAGCCCTAATAATTTTTCAAGCTAGTGTTAAACCATTCAAGTGTGACCCACAAATACCATCATGGACTTCCTCTAACGCATGTTGAAACTCTTCTTGTTCTAAACATCTAAGTAGCATACCATATAGACCTTGTTTGTACAGATCATGACCAATGATGACATATCGAGATGTATTACGGATAAGGTATCTCTTTTCATGGCGGTTGAAGGTATTAGGAATGATTTGGTCTTGGAGATAGGAAAATAGGTTTTTGTATCTGGATGAATCATGACCAACAACAGTGTAGATCATGCGGGTTTCGGGGGAATCATATGTAGGATAAGATAGTGCTTCCACCAGGAACTCATAGTGTAGCTCATGTTCAAGCTGCTGTAATAGAGTAGATAGCGTTGCCATTGCATTGGTAGCCTTATTCTCTATTCTAGGTATTTTCTCAAATGTGATAGATAAGAAATACTTCTTTAGATCATCTACCATTCTCTTATAAGGAATGAGCTTTTCATCTTTAGTCTGGTACACATCATTGACTTGATGGATAACAAGTTGAGAGTCTCCATGAATGTGTAGCTCTATCACTCTCCATTCAATTGCTATTTTCATGCCATTAAGAAGGGCTTCATATTCTGCAATATTGTTTGTGCAAGGGAACTTTAATCTGAATGCTTTTGGGATTGAGTATCCTCGAGGAGTTATAAATAATATGCCTACTCTTGATCCATTCTGTGTATAGGAGCCATCAAAGAATAACTACCATTTGCATTGGTGTATCATCAATCATAGGTGCATCTGCTAATTGATCAACAATAACCTATCCTTTGATAGCTTTTCGTTCCACATATTCAATGTCAAATTCACTTAAGAGCATGACCCATTTAGCTAATCTACCTGTGAGGGCAGCTTTGCTTATTAGGTACTTGAGTGGATCAATTTTAGCTACCAAATGTGTGGTATGAGCTAACATATAATGTCTCAGTTTCTATGATGCAAAGATCATAGCTAGACAATCTTTCTCAATCATTGAATAGTTCTTTTCATATGCAACCAATGTTCTACTGATATAGTATATAGCTCTTTCCTTTTTGTTCTCATCATGTTGTGCTAGCAATGCCCCTAGTGATGTATCTGTAGTGGAGACATATAAGATCAAAGGCTTCCCTGGAATGGGAGGCATCAAGATAGGAGGATTTGATAGATACTTCTTGATATGATTAAAGTTGTTCTCACATTCTTTAGTCCATGCAAAGGTCGCACCTTTATGTAATGTTTTTGTAAAAGGTTGTGATATGTCTGCTAGCTGTGATATAAATCTTCTGATAGATTGAACTCTTCCTTACAATGTCCTCATTTGACTAACATTCTTTGGAGGTTGCATTTCCACGATAGCCTTTACTTTAGCTGGATCAACTTCAATGCCCTTCTTTGAAACTATGTATCCTAAGAGCTTTCCAGAAGTGACACCAAAAGCACACTTCTTAGGATTTAGTCTGAGACTAAATTCTTCCATTCTGTCTAGTATTTTTCTCAATTCATTTAGATGTTTAGCTCTAATCATAGATTTTGCGAAAGTATCATCTACATAATCCTCCATAGTCCAATGCATCATGTCATGAAAAATAGATGTCATGGCTCTTTGATATGTAGCACCAACATTTTTAAGCCCAAATGGCATGACATTCCAATAGAAGGTGTCCCATGCACATGTAAAAGTAGTTTTCTCTTGATCCTCTGGAGAAATCTTTATTTGATTATACCCAGAAAAACCATCCATTAAAGAATATATCTCAAAGCCTGCAGTCATGTCCACTATCATATCAATGTTAGGTAATGGAAAATCATCCTTAGGGCATGCTTTGTTTACATCTCTAAAGTCTGTGCACACTCTGATTGATTTATCTGGTTTTGAAATAGGTACAATATTAGAGATCCACTCTACATAGTCAATAACTCAGATGAATCCGGGTTTCAAGAGCTTCTCTAATTTAGCTTTTACCAAGAGTGCAACATGAGGATGCATCTTTCTCAATTTTTGCTTGATAGGTTTGACATTTGGAGCTATAGATAAATGATGCATTATAAGATCAGGATCCAACCCTGGCATGTCTAAATATTTCCATGCAAAGTTGATCTTCTTTTCTGTTAGGAATGTAATAAATTTTTGCTTCTCTTCTTCTGATAAAGATTGTGCTACATGAATCAATTATGGTTCTTCTATTGTTCCCAAGTTGATGGATTGAGTGGGCTCAATTAGAACTGGAGATCTGTCCTATAAATGACTTGGAAGGACATCAAATATCTCATCCTTAGGCACCTCAGAGAGGTTTTCACCCTTGGATACGTCTTTTATTTTTACTTTTGTAGGTTCTGAGATTGCCACAAAGTGGTTTTCACCCTCATAACTCCTTTTCTTTTTATTCTTATTCTTATTTTTCTGACTAAGATACTTGATGTCTGACTCTATCATGCTAATGCTCAGTTCACTGATGGAAGTCCTCATTGGATCAACTGCATTGAGGTAGCAAGCAAGGGCATAGTCATTCAAGAAGGTATAAATACCATGGCTCAGATTTGTGGAGGTTTGATCAAGAAGTTCAGGATGTTGGATAGTCAAAATGGGGAAAGATTGGGAGATAGTGTTTACGGATATGGATCTGTCATCATTGGTCCTAACCCAATGCTCAATTTCAAAGGTGATATTACAACTTAAGACATTTAATTAGTGAATAGGTTCAATGTCATTGTGGGAGTCCAATTCAGCCATCGATGGATCAGACTCGATAAGTTTATCATTTCGCTCTAGACTTACGTTGGGTTTAGGTGCATATTGGTGAATAACACCAACATGTTTATCTGTAATAAGCTCATCTTCTGGAATGGCTCCCCATTCATAGTCATTAGATTCTTCATCTATGCCTCTAGGAAATCTAAGAACATGAGTAAAGTCAGGATGAATACCCCAAGAAGGGTTACCCTCATATTCTAATTTGAATTCATACTCATGAGAATCTGTCTCAGAATAACTACCACCTTCTTCTTTGTCTGTTTGATTGTCTACGAGATTAGTTGGTTCTTGTGTTGCAACTATCTCTTGATTGATAGTAGGTTCTTGTGTTTCTACTACGTTAATTCTTTTGATTGGATCATCTTCAGCTTCAAGGAGATCTATGATTTCCTTAGGCAAACACTCATGAGGGATAAGTTCTGAGTTGTCTGAATCACTATCTGATGGTTCAGTTTCTTCCTTCTTAAGAAGGGGTTCTCCTGGTGCGATCTACTCTATGACATGGGAACAATTACCTTTGAGGTGGAAGGGTTTCTTTTTAAATCCTAAGCCAACAATATCTTTGTTTTCCCTACCAATATGTGAAATAGGTGTTATAAGACCTTCTCCTCTGACTCCTAGAGTTCTTTTACTTGAATATCCCATCTTAGCTATCAGTTTATCTCCTCGACCATATGCCTTAGAAGGGATTTTGGATATTGTAGAGTCACTAGTTTGAACCACTTGAGATTCAGGTTCATCTTTGTATAGCCATGCAAGCAAAGCTTCATTCTCTTCAAACTCCTACTTGGAGACTTGTTCTGCTACAAAATTCTTTTTATATGCCTCAAGAGGTTCTTTAGAGTCTAATTTGGACTATTTTAAAGATTGTCCATAAGACTTAGGTGAGATAGGTAGAGATGTCAAAGATAAGACTGGCTCTATAGTATATTCTCCCATACCATTTTTTTTGATATTGACCTCTTTTGCAACGTCTTCCATTTTAGATGTGGATGCTTCTTTTGTAGGCTCAATGGAAGATTCTCTATTATTAGGCACAAGTTTATCCGCACTTTTTTTCAATGTATTGCAAGTGGTGGATATGTCTATTGGAATAGTGACCTCTACTCCTTCATAAGGAAATTTCAAGCATTGGTGGAATGTAGAAGGAATAGCCTTCATCTCATGTATCCATGGTCTCCCTAGAAGAATGTTGTAAGCCAAAGGTAGATCAAGAACTTGACATATAGTATCTCTGATAACTAGACCTTCTCTGATAGGTAAGACAATGGTGCCTTTAGAAGATCTTTCTTGTTCATCATAGGCTTTTATAGTTATTTTCTTTCTGGGATCAATAGCCAATTCTGAAAATCTCAATTGTGTGACCAAGCTGTAAGAACAAATGTTTAGGCCAGCACCCCCATCTATCAACACATGTTTGACTCTACGGTTCTGCATCAAGACTTCTATGTGCAAGGGTTGGTTATGCGGGTGACTTAAGGAGTTATCATCTTCCTCTGAAAAGGAGATATATTGCAGAGATGTAAGATGTCCAACCATAGTCTGGAACCTGTCTAAATCAAGGTCATCAGGAACATTGGATCTGAGCAAAGCATTGTCTAGAATAGCTCTATGAGTTGGAGATATCCGAAGCAACTCAAACATGGAGATTTTTGCATTAGTGTGTTGGAGTTGTTGAACAATGCTATAAGATGTCAGCCTCGTATCTTTAGGAGTGGAAGATTTAGAAGCAGCCTTCTATTTGGAAGCAGAAGAAAGATTGAAGGGCATCTTAGGGACATTTGATGAATTTGGGATTTGTCCTTTCAGATGTGCCTGAGCCTATGATCGAGTCACTACATTAGCTGAAGTATGATCTCTATCTCTTCACACAATTATGATGACATTGCAATGCTCAGAGAGACAAGGTTCAACCATATTGATAACAACATTATTTCTAGGGTAAGCATAATTAACCTTTGCCCCCATATTAGGCTGAGAAGATGAAACTTCTTGAGCATGTTTTGGAAATGGCTCTATGAATGTTGTATGATCATTATTGCTCTTATGATTGTCAATCGTGATGTCTCCCTTATCAATCAGATCTTGAATAGTATGTTTCAAGCGTAAGCAGTTATTAGTTTTGTGACCTTTACCTCGATGAAAATCAAAGAATTCATTCTCTCTCCACCATTTTGGTTTAGGATCAGGATCAAATTGTCGGATCTCAGATAAAGAGATGATGTTATTAGCTAGCAGAGTTCTCATAGCTGATTCTAAAGATTCTCCCAAAGGAGTGAACTTTTGTTTATTATCAGCGAACCAAGATTTGTATTCTGGCTTCTTTTGCGATGGTTCGGGCACCTTTTGTTTTGAAGCTTTGATGGCTTGGGTACCAATAGTTAGATTGAAAGTTGGTGCCTTTGATGGGGCACAGATGGTATCAACAATGCCATCGGTGATGATGCCTTTATTCTTATTCCAATTTTTGTTCTTGTCTTTAGAACTAGATCCTGATTCGTACTTGTCCTTTTGAAGTGTGATGTCTCCTTTTTCACAAGTACCTTTTCAATTTTGATCGCATTGTCTACCATCTTATCAAAAGATGTATGATCTTGCATTTGTAATGGGTAGTTGATCTCTGGTATAAGATTATTGATGAAGATTTTCAGTTTCTCAGTTTCTAGAATAGGCCTAGCATATAGAGAGAATTTCTTCCTCCATCTCTTGAGAAATGTCAAGAATGGTTCTCCTGGGTATTGTTTGAGATTGTAGATATCGATCATGGTGACTGGATGTTGAATGTTGTAAGAGTATTGTTGATAGAACAATTTGATCAACTCCTCAAAAGTTTTGATAGTAGAAGGCAATCTAGAGAACCAATGAATGGCTGCTCCCCCCAGAGATTGAGGAAAGAGATGCATTAGATAGGTTGGTTCGTGCATGAACTCCATAGATTGTTTATAGAATTCTTTGACATGATCTTGAGGATCAGAGTGTCCATCATACTTATCATATTTAGGCATCTCCACTCTTTTTGGGAATGGTGGCATGTACAAGTCTTTGTCAAATGGAAAAGGACATAGGGCCTCCATGGAGAATTCCTTGGGTTCCTTTTCTTTCTCAAGTTTATTAAGTTTGACTTGCATGGCATGCATCTATTTCATCATAACTGTGAGTGGAGTTTCTTCCTCATGCGTAATGATATCTTCAACATTAAATTTGGGAGGAATTTTAGCTCCTTGATGAGCTAATTGTAAAAAGTATGCCTCTCTCTCTTCTTTCAAAAAATGCTTCATCATTCTTTTGAAGTTATCATGGTTTTGATATTGAGCAATTTCAGAAGGTGTAGGTTCTTGATCTGCACCATGTTGAGATTGAGCTCTTTGAGAGCCAAATTTTGTCCCTGCTTGAGACATGGTAGGAGTTCTCCCTGGGATAAATCAAGGAGTTTGTTGATTACCTCCGTGAGTTGATGAAGGAGGAATGTAACCAGTTTTCAATTGAAAATTGCCAAGACTGTCATCTTCGTAAAGACCAAAATTGTAGAGTTTCTCAAGAGTTGGACCCTTGACAGTGGTTATAGGTAAGGTATGGGATGCTTCTCCAGATTTATTGTGAGAGGAAGCTCTAGTTTCGACCATTAACCTTGGGTGAAACAAAATAATATGATGAAGACAACCAAAGAAAGATCTGATTCAAGAAGATCAAATGACACAACCTTGTCAAGGTTTGATTGATTGAAGCTTAGATTAGACGTAAATGGAGGAGACTGTGCCCTGGATGTATGGGTAGATTCCCAAAAGATAGCAGACACGAGTTCACAACACTTAGCCATTTTGAAGATGGATTGAAGATTGATAGTTATGACAAGGTTTTGACACAAGATGATAAAGACTCAAATCAATTAAACAGAAGGCTAAATCAGATTCAAAAGGCCACTTTAGGAAAACAATTGGATTCTCAGTAGTTGCTGCTCTATTCCTGACACAGTGATTTTCATGACAAACTCTGGAAATAGGCTGGAAAAGCTGGGTCTCTAACAGTTCTGACAACTTTCTGGCAACTTTTCAAAATTTCTCAAATGACTTTCTACAGGCTCATACGACAGTGGGTATAGCATGAAATGACAATTGCAAAACTTGTATGACTATTGCAAAACTTGCATGACAGTTGATAGCATGGTTTTTGACTTTTTGGAATTGATTGGCAAAAAAACTCGTACGACAATGTACCATATACCATATGACAATCTGGGGGTTCTAAAATGACAATAGCCAAAAGTCGTACGACTTTCTGACTTTACAAAATGACTGTTGACTCCAGAAAGGTGTTTGACATCAGATTTTGCAATTTTTCAAATTTTTAGTTTCAGATTGTTCACAAAATTGTCTGTCCAGATTTTGAAGATTGTAGCAAATTGATTTGTTCTTAGTAACCAAATAGATAAACAAGCACGCAAAACAGCAAGCAAGTGATTTCAAGCATGTCTGAAAACAATGAATAGGGGACAAAGAAACACTGCTCATGAACAATCAAGTGACTGAATTATGCTAATCCTTAGGAGTGCTACTTGTGTATGTTCCAAAAAGTTTTGCAATAATGCACATATTCCTAGAAAATGAAAATTTGGCCTCACTAGGGTTTTTAGTAATGGTCTGACTCTACAACTTTTGTGATCTAAAGAGGGTGAACTCCAATCCAGGCGCACCAGGGTTTTGACAGTCTAAGAATTTGATCAATCAGGAGCTGCTAGGGAGATTTGATAGCCCAACAAGAGACCACACCTGTGAAGATTTCCTCCACAAGGACATTTATATAGTGGATGCTGCTACCACGGTGAAAATGGCTATTACTGCTTGAGGTTTTGTCAACGTGGTTGACCCAATTAAGGCAATGTCCACTACGGTTAACCCTCTCTAAAGGTGAATCACAAAATATACCACATGGAGACTGGTTCCAGATTCAAGGATCTAAGTTTCTGGTACTACCCAAAAAGGGAGTAGAGCATAGTCCTCTAGCTTTTTCACTTTTAACCCAAACAAAGTAGACAGATTAATCCAACACACTAAGACCAATAATATCTCACAAAGATCTATGATGTCAACCACTCATGATCTATCAACCTCTCTGGAGAGAGAATGTATCAATCAGAAGCTGAAGATGCACAAATCTAGTAGAATGTGAGACCCTTTTAGTAACCTCCCTACCTACAAGGGTTCCTTCGTTGAGAAGAGTTTCGTTGGGAACCCACTCTCTCAAGAACCACAAATAGTGTTCATAGGGCCTATTTACTATGTGTAACAATAATGCTGAAAATAAAATCTATGTTCATTTTTATAGCCCAAAATGAAATCTATGATATGAAAGCAATAGAGGTCACACAAGCTTGACACACAAGAGTTCTTTTTAATCCAAATCAAAATGTTATCAGTTGAAAAGATTACCTAAATTCCTCGCAATGCGTTTAGTAGATTCTTACCTATTTTTAGCAATTCTCACACTTTTTCCCAATTGAAATCAGCAGAAATCAATCAAAAATAACAAATTTCAATCGTTAATGTTAGCTGTCAATCCAAATCAGGAAAATAAATTTAGAAAACTGCCTAAAAAAGTGAAATGACAATTGAAACCTGGCACTAAAACTTGTACGACAGTTGGCTACCTCCCAGACGATAGTCTAGAAACTCGTATGACACTGGGTACCAGATCATACGACAATTGAGATTTCAAATGACACCGTGATCCTGATGGTACATTTCTCGATCAAATCAACTGTCATACGATAGTGTGTATCTCCTGATATGAGTTTCTAACAAAACTCGTACGAAAATTGTACAGACATAAATTAAAAATCGTAGCTTGGAACAGAAAATGACAAGAAAATGACAGAAATTGATAGAAATTGAATGAAAACCTATTTCAAGGCCCCACGATGGGCGCCATAATTGTGTGTGTGAATTTTGTACCTAGCTGTAGACACAACACTTCAGTAAAACATTAGAGGTTAGTTAAAATCAAAATCGTGTAGTGAAATGAAAACTAATCTAACCAGGTGATTTACTGCCTTCTAGTAGATGCGAGTATGTATTCTTAGATTGGACCGAGGTCAGTGACCTTAATGACACCTAAACGAAAGATTTGAATGCAAAATCTAGATGTGAGATGAATGCAAATTAATCTATTTTTTTTAGTTTTCTATGCAATAAGATGAGAAATGATATGAAATCTAATCTATATGAAAAATTGATATGCAATGATTCTAAGAATTGATATGAAAAACAAAATTGATCTCACAAACATGGTTGATTCGCAAAGAAGCTTCAGATACCAATTCGCCAGCATAAGTTTGCAAATTATGAGATGATTTGTGAAGAGCTGAAGACTTGATTTTATAGAAATCCAGGGCTTTGGGAATGCATGAAAAAATCCATAAATCACTCTAGTTGATTTTTGAGTCAACAAAGAATTAAAGATAGTTAACTCACAAAAAATCATGCAAAAATAGTTTTTTGATTTAAATCAGAAGTTGAGATCATCTTTTAACTCAAAAGAGAGTTGAGTTTATTTTTAAAACTACTTGAATTGATTTTTTGATTTAAAGTTTAACTGCTTTTTGGATGTGCATAATTAATTATGAATTAAATAAATAAATAAAGTGATTTATCCTCAACTTAACTAATTTTTGAAAATAAAATAATTGATTTATGGGTTAATCAATTATTAAATCAAACTTTTATTCAAAAACTATATTATTAAATTTGACAATTGACATTAATTAATTAAATAAGAATTTAATCAATTAGTCATAGGATATTTGATTTATTGCCAAAATGAAATAATACAATTTAGGAATAAATATAATTAAATCCAATTAAATAATTAAGTGGCAGTATTAAATCTAATTAATTAAATATTTAGAATATTCAATTAATCAAACTTTAGGATAAATAGGATTTATCCCCAAATAATCATTAAATTAAAGATAATTAAGATAAATAGGAATATTACTAGGAATATTCCCCGATGCAGAATTTAGGATAATCAATTAGGATTCGATGATGTTCAGATGTGCCTTAGGTTAGGACTTCGATGTTGATTTTGTTCGATGTGTCGATATAGGAGATTAATGAACCTATAGCCCATTTTTGGGGTATTACAATAGGTATCAGAGGGAATTGGAGGAAGCCCTAGAAGATGCTAATGAACAAATCCTTGATCTGAAGGGTAAGCTAAAGACATCATTTGCAAAAAGAAAGAAACTAATAGAAAGACTACAAATGAGCCTTGATGACCTCGATAGACTATCATAAGATAGTATCAATTCTGAGCAAGATGATGTAGTTATACAAGGCCTAATGAAAAAGAACAATGAATTACTTGAAACAATTAGTCAAATGAAAAAGGAACATGAAAGTCAAGCCTTGAGAATGATAGACGTACTGGAAATAATGAGGACTACCGAGAGTGCCAAATAATTTTTGGAAATCGAGAAGAGAAATGTTGAAGTAATAATCAGAGACAAAGACTTGCTCCTGCAAATACAGATAGAAGAAGTCAGAGAAAGAAATGACATGATAAAAGGTATCAGTGACAAGATTCGACAAATGCAAGAAGAAAATCAGAAGTTGAAGAAAGAAAATGAAGATCTGAATAACCACCTAAAAGTTGAAAAAGAATATACTGCTAGATTCACAAAGTTTGAACAAAGCATGTTGAAAATTGATGAACAACTGAGAAGACCAAGTGACACTAACAGATTGGGGTATATCGATAACAACAAAATGGAGATTAGAGAATCATCAAAATCTGGACAACAAACTTCTAAAAAATCCAGTGATACACAAGGTAAGAAACCATACAAGCCTACCTACTATAATTGTGGAAAATGTGGTCATACTACAAATGTTTGTAGAAGTAAACAAATCAACATTCCTATTAGCACATTATTTAATGATTACTGCTATAATTGCAACAATTTTGTTTATAAAGTTGTTGAGTGTAGATCTGAAACTATTATTAGCACATCTGAGAAAAAATTATATGGATATTGCTACAAATGTAATCACTATGGACACAAAGCTAAAGAATGTAGAATTAAGACACCGAAAAAAAGGAAATCAATTTATTATCAGAGAAGAGAAAGAAAAAACCATGTTACATATTTTAATGGTGGAAAACATAGAGATCTGGCATCCGAATGCAGAAAAGAAAATAAGTAAGATCTGAACCTTGGATACCATTTTCACTACCATGTTATATTTGTTCAAAGTTTGGTCATGTCAAATACTACTACAGATATCAGTACACTACCACTAATGACACTAAGGGGAAAACAATTATAAATAAAGAACAAGTCAGAGAGGAAATGAAGAGGATATGGAAAAAGAAGGAAGATGATGCACCATCAATGTAATACCCTATGTCAGATGACTTAGGGAATTCATCCACCAACTAAGAAAGTAAGTAAAGGCTTAGGGACACAAAATTTTATTTGAAACATTTAAGAAGTCCCTTAAATCAAAGTCTAAGCTGAAATATTCAAGAGCATAAGATAGATGCAATGATAATTAGGAGAATAGAAAAGTTGATGAAATGTATTAAGTATAAGATTTTTATCAGTGAACCAAGATCCCTATTTGTATAAAATCTATTGTCAGCCTACAATAAATATTTTAGTACAATAGTTGTTGGGCACTTTGTCATTATATATAATGACACATATCATGAAATAGTCACATTCTAAAAATTCACTGCGAAGAACAAAGCTTGAGGAGACACTACTGTGTATTGCACTAATTCATTTTATAGAAAGGATTCAGACAAATTGATTGAACTGCAAACCCTGAATAAAGTCAAAATCACAGATAAGTGAAGGAACAAACTAAAATCATAATGGCAGAGAGAATGGTATTAGTTGATAGATTAGAATAAGATGAAATAGAATATTAGTTAAGTACACTGAAAAACATAGATGTAAATAGAGCTAGAGCATTATCTCAAATACCATGCAGAGTCACGTTGACAGAAGATGTAAGATTGTTCATTCAATACAAACAGATTAAAATTGGTGATGAAGATATAAGAAAAGCCTACAAGGAACTATACAAAGAAGATGAAATGTTGAATGAAGAGTATGGGCATCTGGAAACAAAAGGACTAACACATATCGTGCACATGTAGAAGAATTTTGAAGCTAAATGGATCAAGTGTGTATTGAGTCGAATACATGGAGACTATATCTAGCTAGAAGGAGATAGACAAATTGAAATCACAAAGGAAATCATCAGTGCAATTATAGGATTATCGTCTAATGGGAGAAAATGTGTAAAGGAGTTGGATCTTAAAATAGAAATTGAAGGTTTAGTCAGGTACAAGCAAGGTCAGAAAACTTTTGTTGTAAGAAAAATCTTGGATAAGAAATTGAAATTTGCATCAATGATTCTTGGCTACAAGATCTATCAAGAAAATCAGTTGGACAATATATCAGGTAGAGCACTACAAGTTGCATATGAGATTGTTAATGAAGGCAATAGATATGACTTAGTAGAAATGATGTGGAATCAACTAATTGTGAATTTAAGGAAAATCAAGAATCAAGGATTAAAGTTTGGAGCACTATTGGTATGTATATTTTTCTAGATACAAAACTATTTTCCAGGCATCAGTAGAGTAAATTGGATGTTAGGTGAACTAGTTATACATCAAATTAATAAGTACATAGAACAATTGGGAAGTAATTACAACACAATAATGTGGAGTTATTTCAATGAATATCAAGGAAGAATGTATAATAGATATCAGATACCGCCTCACATTGTTGAAGAATATAAGAAAGATATATGTTTTCTAGTTAGTACACATTGGTGTATAATCAAAGCAATGGAGCCACATATATCTTGTTACAACCACTTGGATATGAAACAACTGAGAATAAACTAATAACAAGTATTGAACAATTATTAAGTCAACCTAAGGATATGGAAGCTAATTAGTTTAGAACCTATGAAGAAGTATACAAAAAATTAATATATGATGAGAAGAAATCAAAGGAAGAAAGTAGAAGTATAATGAAAAGAAAAAAATCAAGCACAATACCAAAGACATGTCAAAGTAAAAAACAAGTTAGCTAAATAGAGACAAGCTACTGACAAAGAAGCTGAAGATGAATTGCCACCGACAAAAAGAACAAGATCCAAAATAGTACAAACTACACCAAGGAGAAATACAAGAAGTCAATCAACAATAAAAGGAAGCATAAGGACAAGAATAAAGAAAAATGAACCTAAACATGAGACAAAACCATCAAGAGTAAGAATTCCAAGAACACCTATAGATATAGCAGATAGAATAAGAAAGTCTAGATATATCAGAAAGATACATGAATTCAAATATAGAACATGACTTGAAGAAGATGGAAAATTGTACAAGATGCAATAATGTTTCACTTTCATAAGTTCATAAGATTTCTGAGCAACTTGAGACATATTATTCTTGAGGAACTACTTGAAAAAATCAACATAAGATGGGATGAAGTTGTCGAACATGAGAGACAAAGTAGAAAAAGAACTTGATACTTGCAAAGCCAAAAATAATTGTGAAAGAAATTGATCAAGTAATGAAGAAAAATGAAACTAGATTTTCTAAAAAGAACAAAATAATTAAGATACTAGAAGGATTATAGGAAGAAGTAGAAGAAGAAGGACTAAAAATGTGGAAAATAATCTTTAATGCAGAAATGTCAGAAGAGCAAGAATTGGGAATTGGTAAAATCTTAGAACAAGAAGAGGACATAGATTTGACAAGAGAAGAAAAATCGATAAGATTTGAAGAAGGACAAGCGAGTCAACCTATTGAAATACAAGATGAATTTGATGATGATATAAGTAATGAAGAAGATGAATAATTTGAGGAATAAAACACACTAGAAGTTACAATTGCATACACTGAAGTAGAACATGTAGCACATGCTACTGATATAGCACATACTATCGGTGAGATAAGAGAAACAAAATATGAGGAAGTACAAGTTGCAAGGACATTACAAAATATGAAAATGATTACAACAACATAACAAAAGAGGAAAAGAGATTCAGAATATGATGAAGATGAAGAAGATTTTGGTGAAAGACCTGAATTTGAAATATTGAAGCGAGATCCTAAAAAGATGCATTATGAGGAAAAAATATTGTATTCTAAAAAACTCAAAGAGAGAACAATCATTTAAAGATAGCTGAAGGACAATCAAAGGAAAAATATTATGAAGAAAACTGTTCAAACCATTTCAAGCTTACTATCATAAATTACACTGGATGAAGAAGAATCAAGTTTGAAACAGTTGAAAACATATGTGGATATAATAGGAAATGATCGCAAAGTAAAGACAAAACTAAAAGCAAAGATACAACAGAATTCACATACTGATAGAAGAGAAGATAAGCTAGCAGAAATACTATCGGAGAAACTTGAAAATCTAAAGGAATCATTGAATAAAGCAACACAAATTTCCAAGAAGCCATTTGAGAAAGGTAATAAAGCAATTGAGGAATCATACACAATAGCTATACATATAGATTTAATGCAAAACCATATACAAGCAACAATTGATTTGCTAGGTACACTGGAAAAGAATGATGATGAAGACATTATTGACAAAGTAATAAGAATCAAAGGACATATCAATGCCATAAATAATATGAAGAAGCAATGGAATACAGTGTTGACAAATATCAAGAACAAGCATAATACTATTCTAGTAGAAGTAGAAAATAGTTGACACCCAAATGACACTGTTTTGTTTTCGCCTTTGGCATTATTGTCAAAGGGGGAGAAGTAGTATAAGGGAGAGAAGTACAATCAAAAGAGAGAAATAGCTAAGGGGGAGAGATACAAAATGATGTAGAACAAAGAAGAAGAGATGAAGCATAAATAAAAAGGTTTTGAAAGGTTTTGCCACTAATGCCAAAGGGGGAGATTGTTACTTGAAAAAATCCTCTATATACAATTAATAGACATTTAATGATGATTTTGCTAAGATTGTCATTGTTGGAAAATAACATTAATATAGAAGTGAAGAAAGGAAAGACATATCAACACTATCAAAAAGTGTTATCGACATAAAGGAAGAGTTATCAAAAAGTTTATTTGAAAGTGTTAGCAATGGAAAGAAAAGAAAAGGTTACAAACAAGGATGAAACTTAATTAGAAAAATAGTTTATGGAAGATCGAGAAACCCTAATTAGGGCAAGCAATTATAAGAGGAGATCACAAGGAAAATATAAATATAGAGAGAGATATCGGCGAAGAGAGATATACAGATCAGAGGATGCGAATTGAAGTGAAGAGCAGTGTGAGGATCAGAAATCCAAAGAAGATCAGAGTGGAGGAAGAGTGAAATGGGATCTGACAAACTTTTTGAGAAAGCATGTAAAGGTCAAATTTCTTATTGATTTATTCCTAACAGTTTAGCAACAAGATTGTGAAATCCCTTAACTAGACAATCTCTAATTGGACTTAGAAGTTCTATTTAGGAACTTATTGTAAATCCTTTAACCAGGTGAACACTGTTGTAATCAACTAAAAATGGTCAGGACTAAATCATGTGAGCAACTAAGGCAAAATCAAAGAAATAAATTTAAATCAAGCTAAAATCAAAGCATAATTGCAAATCAAGCCAAAAATCCAATTTTAATTGAAATCAAAAGCCAAAAAATCAATTTAAATCAAATAAATCAAGATAAATCAATCAATTGTGTAATTAATCTAATTAATTATATAGTTCAATTTAAATCAAATTAACCCATTCAAGGGGCACACATTGCTAAACAAAATCAATTTAATTCAATCATTAATCCCTATTTTCCCTCAAACATCACATGGGAGGAAAATTCCTCAACCAATGGGAATTAAGGATCAAGCTCACATGGATGAAGCTCACATGGATGAAGCTCAAATAGAATCTCAATCACACATAAGGTGAGAGCATCTTGGCCACTCATTTTGTCTCTTTGTCCCAAGCTTTGCAGACAAACCATTTAAATTATCCCTAAAGGTGGAACCATGGACTTAACCTTAATCCAACCATGTTCAATTCAACTCCACCCCCTACACTTGCCAAAATATATAGATGCAAGGCATAAATCAATGAGAAACCATCCACAAATCTGAGAATTGCATCAAACCTCTTGATATTTTGAGCTAGAAAGGCAATTTTAGGCTATTTTGAGCATAGTTTCAATTTGAAAATCACTTAATTAGCTTAACATCATATTCATTTCTCATTTTAAGGTTGTCAATAATGGAGGCTTGTTGAGAGCTTATCATTAGCATACTTAAATAGAGATCCATAGGGTGTTTATTGGTTTTATTTGCATTTAATAGCTCACTAATTGTGGTATTTAGAGTATTTTATTCATTTATTATCAAGCTTACTCTATGAAGGTACTTTTATTAGTACACAACTATATAAGTGGGATAAAATCTCTTAACAAAGTAGTCTTTGACATGACTTTCAATACTCCTTGTAAAGAATAAAATAGGGATGAGGTCCTAGAACAATGGTTTTCACATAAAAGAGACCCCAAAGCCAATATTTTACACTTATATGAAATTGTATTGATATGGAAAGTAAATGTAGATGATTAATGTTGAAATGAAGAAATAAAGGTACTTACCTCCGAAAAAGAACCTACTAAAAACCCAATCAAACAGTCTTAGAAAATGTTGATTTTCTTAATCTCAAACTAAAATTGCAAGATCTACAAAACCCATAAATCTTTTTCTGAGGTCAGGTCATCTCTATCCTAGGTTAGGGACAAGGTCATCTTTGCCCTAGGTCAGTGTCTAGGTTGTCCCCGACCTAGGTCGGGGTCTAGGTCATCCTTAACCCAACTGCTTCGACTAAAAATCTATTCGCGGATCCCAAAAGTTTGGCGAAATGGGTATCCAAATCTGCACTTCAATTTACCATCTTGTACCTGTACCTACAAGAAAAGTGGTTTTGTTTGTTGGGGGAGGGGTTTGCCTTAGTCAAACCCTGGTTTGGAATCAACCTTAATAATAAAATTGAAATGGAGAATGCTAGCAAGTAGTAGAAGTAGATCTAACAACAAAGCTATGATATTCAATAGATATGCAATTGTATTTGAAATGTAAACAAGTATGTTGTTATGAAAGCTTGAACATAACATTTAACAAATATAAATCAAATCCTCCATGATTGCATGCTTGGAATCCACCTTGAGGGAAGAATGAATGGATCTTGAAGATGAACAAAGGATCTTGAAAGAAGATCACACCACCATGATGGCTAGATATAGGGTTTTGAATGATGAATCTTGAATGCTTGAATCAAATCCCTTCAAAGGCTTGAATGCTTGAATCCTTGATCTTCAATGGAGAACTTGAATGGAGAAGAAGACTTGAATGGATGATTGCTTGAATGCTTGCTTGATCTTTCTTGAGAGAGAACTTGATGGCTTGTGAATATCTCATTGAGAGCTCTTGATCATGAAATTGCTTTGTGTCTTGATCATGAATAGTGGATGTGAAAATGAGAGAGGAAGGCTTCCTTTTATAGTGATCTAGGGCACAATCCTCTAGAGGGGCCACCTTGGGGAATTAAATTCCAATTAGGCCTCAACCCTTTATAAATGGACCTAAATTAAATATAATTAATAGTTTACCATTTCAGAGACCAAAACAGCCGACCTGGAAGTGGAAAAACAATTCTTTCTGAAACCCGACATCTAGAAATCATGGAAACTTGAAATTTGGACCTGGGGTCAGGGACGAGGTAGACCCCGCCCTAGGTTAGGGTCGAGGTAGACCCCACCCTAGGTCAGGGTTGAGGTAGTCCTTGACCCAAAAATATCACCCTTGACCCAAAAGTCAAGAATCTCAGGATTTCAGTCCAAAATGCTAGGAAAATGCAGACAGAAAGTGGAAAAGTGACAGAAAGTGGAAAAGTGGGCAGAATTAGGGGAAAATGCCAAATCAAAGCTGAGAACCCGTTCAAGGTGTTCGACTTGATCCCAAATCACTTACTCAAAGGGCTAAATGCTCTTAACATGGAAGTGCTCCTATTTTAAGATGATACACTCCTAATATGCTATTAGTCACTCCTAACATGGTGAAGTCATTTAGAAGATGACATCTATGTAAGTTCCTAACACGACACCTTATTACTATAGTGATGAGTTGTGGGTATCAACCTCGCCACAATTTTTCCCTCTCATCAAGGGTTTTCTATGAGACCAAAATATTGTGCTAATTGTTTGAGTGTTTATGTGTTGTATATTTAATTTTCATATTATCCGTTATCGGTTAAACATTACAACAACTATCGATAAAAGACAAGACAATTATTGGTATAAGTAATTTACTGGTTATTAGTTTATGTTTAGAAATTTGAATGAGTATTAAATCTTTGTGGTATTGATTCAACCCCCCCCCCCCCCCTCTTAGTACCCTACCTAAAACTTTCCAACACAGTCTTGCAATCAACAGACGCACAAAGAGTAATTTCCTCAATGGTAAGATGTAGCGTCAATGAAAACTATTTGCATTGAAAATCGTAAATTATGGAAAAGAAGTTGAAATGGCTCTCATAAGAGCTACCAAGCATGATACAAAAGACATAAAATAATTTCAAACCAAATTAAACAAAACTGTAACAACATCATTGCACGACACTCCAATAACACAATCGCAGTCTAAGGAAAGAACATAGTTATATGATCATCCAAACATGCAGAGGCAAGAAGTATAAAAAGATTATTTTGGCATAAATGGGTTGACATATTTTAAAATAATCTGAAGCTTGTACAATTTTGAACAAGAGAGGTATTTAAATTTTATGCAAATTAACTAAGTTTCCAAAATATATGTATCCAGTATATTGCATTTTCTATGAAATAAAATAAGAACACTCTATTAGGATTTGGTAACACTGAGAGGGGGGGGGGGGGGTGAATCAGTGTTACAGTACTTTATTGAATTCTTAAACTTCTTAATCTTCTTCAAACAACATATAAAGATATAGCATAAGATAAATAACCATGTAACATAGACAAACATAGAAGAACTCATAACACCATATTTGTTTTCAAGGAAATCTTGTTAAGGGAAAAACCCCGGTGGGGATGGTAACCATAATTATCTATACTATAAGTATAATAGCCCTGTTAGGAGTTCTGACCCTATTAGGAGTTGAGTGTTACAATAGGTAGGTCCTGGTTAAAGGACAAACCCTATTAGGAGCCTTTATAATGTGATCCCAATTAAGGAATTGATCCTACTAGGATTCCAGCCATGTTAGAGGCAATCAAACCCTATTAGGGGTGTACAATAGGTGCAACATCACTTAAAATCAATCTGTTGTCCTGAATACAAAGAGTTAACCAAGTATTCCTTGAAGAACACCTCTTGTTTTTCTTTCTCTTGATCTCCTCTCTGCCTCTTAGATGCCTGCACAATTCACATTGATCAATTATCTTCTCCAGATCATCGCACACTTATACAAAAGTGTTTGTATACTTATACCTTGTTGGAGGTATAGCTGCAAGGGCTATTCGACATTACTCTAGCTAAACAACATAATATTTAATGTGCATTTTCACGCTTCATCAATATCCATAGTCAACCTTAGATCCAAGATAGTATCCAAAAATAACTTTCCAGTTGTTCAAAAAGTCGGCCTTAGTGATCGACAATAAGTTGTACTTTGTTTATTGTCTTCGCATCCAATCAGCTGAACATATCTTTTCAATACCTCAATATTAACATGTGCGACCTTGCACATGTATTCATTGGTGTCATGCAAGTATATAACTAAGATTGCATGCCTTTATAAAGCTTCTGTGAAGTTCTCTATGCTTTTCTGTCAGAATGGGTCACAGGAACAGTCTGTGTACTTAGGTATTTTTCCTTCATCAACTGCATTCAAACATATTCATGATATCCAATATGTGTGATCATAAAAATGATAAGTGTTTCCATAAATGACAATATTCAATATATGTGCATGTGCCTACATGTGCATATGTGTGCATTTGCTGACCACTTGCCAACAATCTCCCCCTTTGGCATTGATGGCAACACTTAGTGAAAAAATGACTAAGTGCAACATCAATACAAAAATGTAAAAGGAAATATATGCAACACATAAAGTTTGACACATGGCCTTAAGAGAAAACTTTTCTTTTATTTATGTTTTCATATTACATTTTTTATTCTATCCATTCCCCTTTGACATCAATGGCAAAGGGTGCCAAAAATGTCTGACGTTGCTGCCAAAACAACAAAATTTGAAAAAGATACAAAATTACAGCTGAATCGTCTGCAATATATCTCTGTAGTTGATCTTCATGATCTGTATGTCTACATCCCAAGATGCCTTAATTTGCCTCCTCTACATCCTTAGGTATTAATTCCTAAAATGTTGTTAGACCAAGTTGAAGGTCTTCATGAGTACTCTCCAAGACACTGATCTTGGGAGTCAAAAAGATTCTTAATTCTGGAAATCTCTTTTGAACTCTATCTTTTTCTAACTGCAGAGTATGGATTTTGTCCATGATCTTGTTTGTTTCTTTATTTATATCCAAAATTTTCTTATTTACAAAATCCTCAGAGAGTTTTGTCAAACCCTCTTCATCATGAGCTATGATATCTATTATTCTCTTTACATGCTTGTGCGAAGTCATCTAGAGTTTATATAGATCATGTCCATCCTTAAGACAAGATTTTATTGCCCTTTCACTGGCAATCAATGTATTAAGATCACCCTTGGTCCCATCAAGAGTGTCTTTCATCCTTAGTCTTTTGAAATCTTCTACTCCTTTTATTCCAGTTGCATCTTCTAATGTATCAAAATTATGTTCTATTATACTTAGAACATTGTCTATACTACTTATGGGATCTTCATTATGTACATTAGGTGTAGTCAAAAGCTTACTTAATACTTGTGTTGCTCGATGGATTGTCTTTGAGGTCTTGGTTAGTTTTCTTCTCTGATTTCTCTCTGGCTTTGGCAAAAGAAAGTATTGACCACTACATTAGGTCTGTAACATCCATGTCCTCTAAGTTGGTTGAAAGTGATTAAGAGCCACTTGCCAACAATCTAGGTGGAGAAAAAGGAGTGATAGACAATCCTTTTGGTTGTTCCTTTTCTTTTTCTTTTTCTATTTCTTTTTCTTTTTCCTCTTCTTTTTCCTTTTAGTTTCTTTTCTTCATCTTTTTCTTTTGATACCTGTGCCTTTTTAGGTGTCTTCTCCTCTTGCTACACTTTCTCGACTAATTCTTCTTGAGCGATCTTGGGTACCTCAAGGTTCATTACTATTTTATCAATGTTGGACAATGTTTAACTTATCTGAAATGGATCAGATGTATCTAGTTTTGTATCAAGTGAAATCCCAACATTGTCTATGAAGAAATCAGGTAAGGCAATGTCAACTACCTCTATTTCCTTTGGATCTTCAGCCTTTTCTGTAATTTTGGTAACTATAGGCTCTATGAAAATTATTACTAGAGTTGGGGTCCTTGTAGACTTACCAAGATCAGGTTGCTCCTCTAGGAGTAGTTGTCCAACCTTGTCATGAGTTTCCTGTTCAAGCTCTTCATACTTTCCTACCATGAACTTGATAATTTTGGTTTTAGTTCTCACCTTTGGCCTTATCTTTTCAAGCCAATTTCCCATCTCATTCCTGTCATAGTGGGCATATTCTGCAAAAGAATATCCCATCTCATCTTGATGTCCTATCAAGGGCTCTTTTCTTTCTTCCTTCTAATCTTTCAAATAAGTCCTTACTTATATGACCCTCTATTTCAATCAAATTATTTTTGAAAGTGAGCATGTGCTCCACAACTATATCTTCTATTTTATTTTTCTCATCTTTGTCATATCTATCAAAGTATTTTTTAATAGAAGTGAGCTTACCATCATTTATTGCTCTCTTTTGTAGAACTTTAAGGTAGGGCTTGAATAGGTTTCTTTGTGTTTTCTGACCTTTCTTATGTTCAACTTCTTCTACCTTTTTCCTGTCTACTTCAAGTGCCCTTAGATTTGCCTCTTGAAGCTTTTTGTCCTTTTCTTCTTCTTGCTCCTTCTTCTTTTGTTCCTTAGTTTTCTCTATGTCCATCATTTGGACTTCCTTATTTTGTTCTTCTTCCTGAGAGGTATGTTGTTGCTTATCCTTTTCTTGTGAAGATGGAGGCGTATCCAATGTTTTCCTCTTCTTTCCTAGTCTGCTAGCCATGGCCTTAGGTTTGGCTTTGTGAGATGTTTGGTCTTATGTGGCTGCTCTTGCAGCCTACCTCTATGAAGTTCTCCTAGTAGGTGTAGGAGTGTTATCTTTTTCCTTTTCTTCTTCTTCTTCCTCAACCTCTACTACTTGAGGTGTATCAATGTTAGTTTGAGGAGGGGGATTATTGTATTTCTCCCCAAGTTTTGCCACCTTTTCTATGACAATTTTCATTTCTTCTTTGGATATCCCATGTTGACCTGCTATTTTGTCAACCAATGATTCAACTTTCTTCTCCCTTCTCCCTTTTTACCAGTTCTTCCCTAACTTTTGTATACCTTACTTCATATGTACCCCATCTTGGAACATTGGGGTCTTTAGGGGACTGTAAGACATGTTGGATATGAAGCTCTAGAATAATATAATATACTTCATAGCCCATATGAGTATCCCATGAAGTTGTAGGTTCTACAACCTCAAAACATGCACTATCAATTTCTACCATGAAACATATATCATCCTTACACTTATCCACTAGTCTCCAAGGGATCCTTTCTCTTTCATCCATTTGTTTTTGGATGATTTTCATCATTCCTAAAACCTCAACATATCTATTTTTCTCATCACTTCTTTTGTAGCAGTCATTGATCATTTACATAGTACATCCATTTGATCTCCATAGATACATGTTAGAAAATCTCCTCATAACATGAAATAATATATACATGATTAATGATCCAAATCTAAAATGTGTTGTTTTGTTTCTCTTTATTCCTACCAAATTCTCCATCAGTTATTGCCTTAGGACCTCACAGAGGTCATACTCTTCATCTTCTACTACCATCTTATATGCCATATGGACAAAACTGGTTGATACACTATTTATTGTGCTACTATATTGAAACTTGTATCCCAATATCATTACTACAAGTTTGAAATCTTCTTGTGCGATGTCAGTTACAATCATGGCTCTCTTTTTCCACTTGCTTTTTGTTAGTTTCTCCACTTCAAACCTAATATTATTTTCTATTGTAGGTACTTTACCTGTCATCGAAAAACCAATGATCTCATGAAATAGTTCTTTGGTGATTTTGGTTGGGGTTCCACCAATCCATCTGAATTCATTGTGAATCCTACTCAACACAATTTTGATCCAATCTAGTCAATCAAATTCAAATCTCTCCATATATTTAACTATTGGCAACCTGTGAACCTTTCTACATTCTTCTCTTAGGGTCTGATCTACATTGTATAACCCCAACATTTCATCATATATCTCTGTGGTGCCTATAAACTCAATCTTGTTATGTATATATGCCCTGATGTCTTCAACATGAAGAACACCAACTAGGGTATGTGGAAAATGCACCCTCTTGGTCCTCTTCAGTTGATTTGAAGGGATGACTCTTGAATTTGTTTCTATTCCTTTCAAGAACATTAAACACCTTAGGCGTATCCATATTGATTGCTTTGCTACTACAATTGATAGAGAATTCTTGAGTTAATCACAAGTACCTAGCTCGTGTGGCCGTGTAAGGGTCCTACGAACACAGCTGCAAACTCTTCAAGATCCAACTACTGCTTCAAGCTCTTCAATGCTGTTTGATCTTAGTGTAAATGGTGAGTAATTTAACTACATTATTACTCTTATAGACAATTTGGTACAAGTCCCAAAAACTACCCATAAAGATGCAAGAAACCAGTGCTAGCTCAAACTAATACACTTTCTCACAGACATCTTCAAAACAGATGTGATCTTGTCCAAGATCCCATAACATAACAACTAAGCTTCCTTCAAGCTCGTACAACTTAACTCATCCATATAGGGGCTCTATATCTAACTGGTGTTAATATGTCATGCTCCCCCCAAGGCATATATTGCTTAACAAAAGGATGGTGAGGCAATGCACCCTAGTAATGATTCCACAAGACTCTTAGGACTCTTCTAAGTGCTTGCACTCTGCTCGTTATCTTTCTTAACTTCAAATTCTACAAGTTCATTTTGTTTGACCTATTTCTCCTTAAATTCTGCTTTTAGTTCTGCTAGCTCTCTATCTTCTTCATTCAATTCCTTTTCTTTTGTGAATGGTCTAAAGGACTTCTTTACTAGTCCTCTAAATCTCTGATACTTTGCAACAAGTCCATCATTGTTACACTTGAATCATATCACCTTCTTCTTAGGTTTCAATTGGCTGTAATCAAGCTACAATTTGCAATACTTGGCAATATGACCAAAGTTATTGCATTTGTAACATACAATCTTTCTAGGTCTGGTAATAGGTTTCTTAACCTCTTCCACTGTCTTGTTACCTTCATCCTTACCAATATTAGAAACATTGTCTTGCATAATATCATTTGTTTTACATGTTTCCTTATTCTCAGACTGTATATGCTTTGCATCTTTACTACATTCCCCTTTTTCAACATTTTCCTCATTCAAGCTTCTCTCCTTTTATTTCTTGAGAAAATAATTCAAGTGATCATATGTAGATCTGCTAGACCTCATATCAGGTTTTCTACATTCTCTTATCTTGTGTCCATACATATAACAATTAAAGAAAAAACTAGTAAATTTGGGCTTAGGAATACCTTTTTTAGTTGGTTTCTTTGATTGATCTTTGTGACTGCAATCCTTGTCATTGTCCTTGCAGGGAGGTATCTCAGGTTCTGCTATCAAAGCCTCAGAATTTGACTTCTTAGGTGACTCAGGATTTACCACAATTCTATCTTTCTTCTGATCAGGATTGTCATTAAATCCTACTCATGTCATGTCTCCTATTGGCAAAATGGTTAGCGCTCCCCTCAAGATTTGTGACGTGGCTTAACCACCTCATGTGTCTTCTATAAGTCTAGTGGTTGTATCGAGCATTAACAGGTCGATCTTTTGGTGCAATGACAACCACTACTTGTAACAAGTAGTATTAGAGCTTAGTAACAGGTTCAAATCTCCTCGGGTAATGCTGAGGGGGAGATTGTTGGCAAAATGGTTAGCACTCCCCTCAGGATTCGTGACATGACTTAATTTCCTCCTGTGTCTTCTATAAGTCTAGTGGTTGTATCGGGCATTAACAGGTCGATCTTTTGGTGCAACGACAACTACTACTTGTAACAGTCTCCAACATGCTTTTGCATGTCAATTTGCTCATCTAGTTTCTTTCTGCTCTCATGAATTTTTTCTATGCGACCTTTGGTCTGATCAAGTTCACTAGTAATGGCGATACAATATATTTCTAGCTTGTCATACTTTGTTTTTAATGTATTCAGTTCATCTTCCAAGGTTTTTAATATATCCTTTGTGCTTGACAGTTCATTTTGCAACTTTTCTTTTTCTTCTTTTTTAGCATCAAGTTCTTTTATCAGGTTCAATTTTGTGACCTCCAATTCATCCTTCAAGGAGACCTTTTCATGTCTTAGCTACTCAATCTGATCTTGATTTGATAGCTCCTTAATTTGTGCTTCCATGAGATCATCTCTCAATTTTCTCTCATGTTCAAGCTATTGCTTCAACTTCTTGATGAAGTCATCTACCTTCCTTAGCTTGTACTTTAAATCCACTCTATATGCATTAACAATGTCCACATCTTCCAAGGCCATTTCATAATTCTTCTTCAAATTTTCCAAATCCATCTTGATCTCCCCAAAGCTGTTAAAATTTTCTTTCAGGGGCTTGATGCTTTGATACTAATTGTTAGGATTTGGTAACACTGAGAGGGGGGGAGGGGGTGAATCAGTGTCACAATACTTTACTGAATTCTTAAACTTCTTAATCTTCTTCAAACAACATATAAAGATATAACATAAGATAAATAACCATGCAACATAGACAAACATAGAAGAACTCATAACACCATATTTGTTTTCGAGGAAACCTTGTTAAGGGAAAAACCTCAGTGGGGACAGTACCCACAAATATATGCACTATAAGTATAATAACCTCGTTAGGAGTTCTGACCTTGTTAGGACCCAGTATTACAATAGGTACAGGTCCTGGTTAAAGGAAAGACCATGTTAGTAGCCTTTACAATGTGATCCCAATTAAGGAATTGACCCTGCTAGGAGTCAAGCCCTGTTAGAGGCAATCAAACCCTGTTAGGGGTGTACAATAGGTGCAAGAACACTTACAATCAATTTGTTGTCCTGAATACAAAGAGTTAACAAAGTATTCCTTGAAGAACACCTCTTGTTTTTCTTCTCTTGATCTTTGCTCTGCCTCTTAGATGCCTTCACAATTTGCATGCATCAATTATTTTCTCCAGATCGTCACACACTTATACAAAAAGTGTTTGTATACTTATACCTTGTTGGAGGTATAGCTGTAAGAGCTAGTCAACATTACTCTAGCTAAACAACATATTATTTAATGCACATTTGCATGCTTCATCAATATCCTTAGTCAACCTTAGATCCAAGATAGCATCCAAAAATTACTTTCCATTCGTTCACAAAGTTGACCTTAGTGATCACCAACAAGTTATACTCTGTTGACTGTCTTCGCATCCAATTAACCAAACATATCTCTTCGATACCTCGATATTAACATGTGTGACCTTGCACATGTATTCATTGGTGTTCTACAAGCATATAACTAAGATCACATGCCTTTATGAAGCTTCTGTGAAGTTCACTACGCTTTTCTATCAGACTGGGTCACAGGAACAGTATGTGGACTTAGGCATTTTTCCTTCATCAACTGCATTCAAACATATTCATGATATCCAATATGTGTGATCATAAAATTGATAAGTGTTGCCATAAATGACAACATTCCATATATGTGCATGTGCCTACATGTGCATATGTGTGCATGTGCTGACCACTTGCCAACACACTCTTCCTAATAATTCGAATGAGGAGGTCTAAATTTGAAGATCTTACTGTCCAAGGAACTACTCTTCAACCATACCCAAAACCACGAACTTAGCCACAAGACAAATTCTCATTGTTTTAAATTTCCATACAAATTGATCACGTAAGCTTTGGTAGTTTTTAAACTGATTCATTGAGTCAATCTAAAAAAACTATAGGAATATTTACGTCACTATATCCAATCGGGAGTATTGGTAAAAGAGAAATTAACAGTCAAATGAAATGAAAATAATCCTTGACATATGGTTTTTCTAAGGCAATTCCATCGTTAGGAGAAATAAACAAATAATGTAAGCAATTTTTATGGAATTGTAATTGAGTTTAGCAATTGTCAGTGACCTTTAATCTAAGTATGATTGTCATTAATCTATCTTTTAATTTTCTGAATATATTAACCAAAAGGAAAGAACCTGGTTTTTATGTTCGTGTAGCTTGCAAAATTGGAAAATCAACTTCCTTCTGGTAGATTTGTCTATCGCCCAGCTTAGTGCAAAATCCTCCTTTGAAATTTCTTGCCCTTCCAATTTTCTTTTTCCCTCTCCCTAATTCTAAGATCTCCTCTCGTCTTATGCTCCCCATTCAACTCCTCTTCAGGTGGCTTTCATGCCACAAAAATATGATACAAGTAGGAGTTTTATTAACATTTGTTTGCCATACTCACAAACCACATTGATATGAACTTCATATTTGTCTCCATTTTGTCTTTGTTTTCAAAACCACTCATGATAATAACTGATTGTTCTCCAAAAAGATTACGAAAGCTTCATGTTTATCCTTATTATATTTAGGACTAAAATAAAGGAACAATTTAATAATAGTTCTTTCCATTTTGTGGTCATTTTTCAACAATAACTTAGGAAAACATAATTTTTAAGAACACTAGATTTTAACTTTATTCTATCTTATCAAATATGAAAACACACATATTAAATCATATTCAAAAGGTTTATTTATCTATGTGGTGTGTGCAATAACCAGACTTTTCCGATCACACCCTTACCAAGGAGCTAGCCTCCTCTATGTCGATCACACCCCACCTTGGATCAAACTTGCAAAACATCTCATTCCACTCGAAATATCATCAATAGGTTAGTCCAATATATCAATAATCGAACTTCAATTTTTTTATTTTTTCTTCATCTATTCCATTGCATTATTAAACATCATTTTATCATTTGCATTTAACATAGTGATAATAGATCATTATCATAACATAACATCATAGCCTAAGAATTAGATCATCATCGTAGGATCAATACCATCATGATATAAATCAGAGTAGAGTCGAAAATAACCACATACCACGACTAAAATGTCTAATCATCTAACATACGCCTTGGGTTGGAAAATACTCGACCAAATCAACCAAAAAAGGTTATAATATGTTGCTAATAAATCCTAAATGTCCGGAGTCTAATAGATACGGTTATGACAACAATAGTGATGGACACCAAAAACAAACCTAATACATAATAGAAAAATTACAAGAACAATTTATGATGTTACACTTATTATTAATTTATTTAAGTTTCTAAAAACAGTCAATTTTCATCGTCCTCACAAAAATAAAATGGTCCATCATTTTATTGTCGACAAAACATTAGTAGTAAGTTGGCATTAACGAACACGATCGTCCTAGTCGTTTTCGAAGGGGATTCCCCGGTCATATGGCTCGTGGGCTGCCGTGGAAACAAATTTCTTCTAAAACCCACATCATTTCCTGGCCCTGTAAGTCCGCTATATAAATCTCACAACGTTAAGTCCTTATTGGTGGGAGAAGAAACTTGCAAAATGAACGAAACAATGTGATGATAAGAATTCTCTTTTCCCTCTTCGCATCATTTTCCAGAGAATTAATGTATTAACTTTTTCATCATTGTGTTGAATCTCAGATAGGTTTTCTGTGTTGCTGTGCAAATTTGACAATGATCAATGTTTCTAATCATACCATTGCAGATCAGTATCACAGATACAGGTTATAATGAACCTGATTTCCCATGTAGAAATCGCCAGTGCAAATAAATGATGTGGGATATGAAAACATTACAGGGACGTCTGCGCGGCAAATGGTGCTGAGTTTTGATTGTACATTTCAAATAATTCACGATCTCAAATGTTGTTCTAATTTCCACTGTTACATCTCAGATTGAGTCGGCCTGCTCGATGCATTTGGTTTAGCTTGTGGGAACGTCTTGAACATCAATTTTTTACCATCAAGATTATTACTAGGATATGATTTCTGCATGATTTGTTATTAAAATTTATAAATTGCATAAAAGCTAGAAGAAAATTGCGGATGTTAAATTCTACAATAAGTATGCACTATATTGTATAGTTTAATCACACAGGAAAAATGCATTTATTTCTTGTTGGCATCATGAGATGTACAAAGCAAATTTGGTTTGAGTTATTTATTTCAAATTTGCTTGCAATTGGATTAATTAATCTTCAAAACGAAAGCTAGAATAATCTATTTTGCGTTTGAATTCCATAATATGAAATTCGAATAAGGATTATTTTATATTTTTTAAAATTTTAATTTTTAATTTTTGAACTTATCATTTTTGTTGTTGTTTTTTTAATTAAAATATATATATATTTTTAACTTATATATTTTTAAATTAAAAAATTATAAAAAAATTTATAAAATAAAATTGTAAAAAAAATAAAATTATAAAAAAAAGAGATTATAATCCTTTAACTATTCATGCACAGACCCGAAAAACTTATACATTTTGTTGTAATTTCGAATCCATGAAAAGTTTATTCCTAGAATAAAATGAATTCTAAGTTTTTTTTGGAATTAATTAATGCAAGTATTGGGCCGAAAATGAGAATTAGTTTTCTAATTCGAAAATTCAAAAAATGCCACAAATAACAAATTATTTTATTCTCGCATTAAATAATTCCTATTTAGGTTAATTCCAAGCACCAAACAAGCCTTAGTATTAGCAACAAGAATAAGAATATAGTTGTTGGGATGTAAAAACAATAGCAAACAAGAATAAGAATATAGTTGTAGTACAAGGATCCCTTCATTTTGGATATATTTTTAGAAGATGTATATTTACCAAATCATAAGAAATTAGGTGTGTGATGTATTCACACTACTATTTATAAGGATGGTTCAAATTGTATGGATTGATGTAGAAATTATATACAATCAAATCTAAAAAGCAATTAGATTATATATAAGTCTATACAAATATTAAAATTTGTATAAGTTAAGACAGAGTTTCATATCCCTATAATCTGCTTCCATAATGTTGTAAAAAATAATCAATCAGTGAAAACACATTGTATTATGCTAATTTGTGTTTTAGTCATGCCATTTTGTATGGAGAATAGCCAAAGCCAATAGAACTTCTAGGTACATATACATAATTTTATAAATGTGAAAATTTAACCGATTTTTACTAGTTTGTATAATTATTTCATTTTAATTAGAATTATAATATATAAGAGAAATGTCACAATACAAATAAATATAACGTAAGGTAGTGTGAGATGAGTGACTCCACATATCAAAATGAATTATAGTAATTTCTTTTTAGAGTAAGACATTATTGTTGACACCTTTATTAAATAAATTTAATTAGTTTGTTAAAAATAAATACTTTATTCTATTATCTAGACCCAAATAATAACTTCAAGTGTCTTTAGGTCGAAATGCTTTGAATTTGATACTATAATTCTTTTCATCAACAATTTCAATCACACTCTATAATCCATCGACATATTACGGGAAGTAATTGGTTAAAAACTTGATATATTAACAAAGATCAAACGATCTATATATACACAAAGAATAAACAATGTTTTGTTAAGAGTAAAGAATAGAAACATTCTATTCTAGGTACATATAACTAAACATTCTATATTCTAATATTTACAAGAGATTTACAATATCTACATATAGATAACCATTAAGATGATAATAAAAACTAGCTTTTTTCGTAATATATTGCCTTAATGGTTAATCTATTTACTACACCAAGTTGTCCTCCGAATTTGGAAAACTTTCCTAGACCAAGAAGCTTGGTGAGAATGTTTGCAGTCTCATGCTTTGATACCATATTACATGAAGTAATTGATTAAAAAACTTAAAATATAAAACATAGATCAAACAATCTCTATATACACAAAGAATAAACATATTTCTTTACAAAACGATCATAAAGAATAGAAACATTCTATTCTAGGTACAAATAACTAAATATTAGAAACATTCTAATATTAACAAGAGATTTACACTATCTATATAGATAACCATTAAGACGATAATAGAAACTAGCTTTTATCGTAATAGAACAATTGTCTTGATGATGGATCATAAAATAGGATCCAAATCATTGATGAAAAAATCATATAACAAATTTAATTTTTTTAAAAAATATAACTAATCAATAAGACTTTGATCAAATGACAAGGTCTTAAGATCCTAATGCTAAAAATCTATGTTTGAATCTTCTAAAGTGACATCTATGACTTTAATTGATTAATTTGACTTATGTGTCTTCTAGATATTTTAAATTATTAATTAGAATATAAATTTCACCACTTTAATTTAATTTAAAAAATACTGATTTATTTTAATAAAAAATAACTTTACCCATCACATCATTTTAAAAAGATATTCCATCTGTTTTTTTCCAAATTGATGGGTGGGACCTAATGCCATATTTAGAAACTACAAACTATCTCATTTAAAGCTCTAATATTTTTTCGAAAACTTTTGCTTCCTTTTAAGGACCCCAAACATATTGTCATTAGAGACGTACGAGACGAGGGTTTTAGAGCTCGTGAAGCCCAAACTTTTACTTTGACTAAAAATGTTGGTTGAAATTACTCTTAGCTGCACCAAACCTCTAGTTACCAACCCCTAAGTCAAACAAAAGTTACAAAATTGAAAAAAATTTAATAAAATAAACATAATTAAATAAGAAGAAAATGAAAAATAAATCTGCAAATGTTAGTGAAGCAATTTATTTATTCTCCGTTCAGAGATTTCCATACTGAGAGAGCTTTTCCTCTTAAGGTTTCTGCAACGGAATCCAGGATTAAAACCCCTTGAAGGCCAAAGATTTTGAGTAAGGATGGCGCAGACGATCGCGCCTCTGGCCCGCAGATCCACACTTCATCTGCAAGGAAATAGTAAGCCCTTTAAAACAAACCTTTTCTGATAAAAAATGGTGCCGAATTAAGTTGTCTTACCATCATTAGGGTTTTACACGTCCTTTTGGTTTTCAACAAATGGAATAATATTATTTCGGGTATTTTCATTAGATATTTATTCACAGCGAGTTGCCTGAATCAAGCCATGCCATTTAGTTGGTGCATTAATTGAATTATTTACATGTTTTGTAGGTGTTTTTAGAGGGTTTGAGCGGAGCTACGCTGCGATCGCTTCTGATTTTGAGAGAAGAGCAATAGCTAAAGGAGATGCGAAATCCAGTAACATGTGCGAGGCTTTGGAAGCGCAGGAAGCGAACCTGCAAGGATTCAATCTCCGCAATGGATTGGACAATTCTAGTTTTCTAAAGGTATTTTTCTAATTTAGGGCCATTTGTTACTTTTTGGAAATAAGGTGAACTAAGACTGCTCGGAGACATATCAATATAATTGCATTACTGATTTGAGCAATGTTCATGAGTTATTCTTTAAGGGAAGATGTCTTGAGTTCTAAAGTTAGAATTGGTTGTGGTTACGAAATTGTGAACCGGACTCTCTTGCTGTTTAAACTAGCACATTTATTCCTGAAATCTGTATCGCCTGATGTTGACGGGAAGAGCCTAACAAAGTTAGGAATTATACTTATTTCCAAATAGCAACTGATACTGGAGAAACATGATCTTATCACGAAATACATGTTTTTTTCAAACTCTCTCCATATCTCTCGTTTTTTTAAAAATCATTCTTTTGAAAATGGATTTCGATTAAGGCCTGTTACCCACGCTTTTTGAAATTACTATATCCCGACTTTGACCTTTGGAAGCTCAACACATTTGATGATTATATTTTTTTCATATAGCAGCTAATTCTTGAGTAACACGATCTTGTCACGAAAAGCAGGATTTTTTCTACCTCTCTCTATCACTCTCTTCTTGTTTAAAAAATGTTCTCCTTCAAATATATTTGAATTAAGGTACGTTTACTATCATGGATGTTTCTTTGTGCAGGACACATGTTATATAAACTGTAGGAAGACCCTGTCAACTAAATTATCAAGAAATGTGCAAACAACCGTGATTCCAGTAACTGGCACTTATTTTGTTTTTGGACCAAGAAACAGTGGGCACAGACAAATTCATTGGCATAGAATAGTCACGGATAATTTATCAGGAAAGAGGTAGGGATTTAGTTTAATTACCTTGATTCAGGTTGATGTGATGTGATAATGGCCTCTAAAATTGTATTACTTTAGAAAATTGCTTCTGTGAGTATTGTATGGCTTTGAGATTTCTTGAATTTGGTTATGACTGCAAATATCTTTGTAATTGAGCCTAGTATCATTGGATAGCGGATGGGTTAAAAGGAAACATATTTCACCTTCTTCATTATTGAAGTTACACACTTTGATTGGTCATAGGCATATTGAGGATTTTTTAATATGAATATTAAGCTGGCCATTTTGATATGCAGATGTTCAATGTCCATTTTTAAATTTTTTTCCCAATAGTTTAGGGCCTAAAGGATAAGCTAATATCATGCAGAACATTGGGCATGGTAAGGTCAATACTTTTCTATTGGGAAATATCGTTTGAGTTCATTATCACTGATTAATCTAACTTTCAATTCGTCCACAATAATTTCTCTAGATAAGAACTTTGAATCTGACTTTCAATCCACCTGTAAAGTTTTTTATTCATACAAACCGTTAAATCTGACTTTCAATTCACCTGCAAGGGTTTGTTGAACATGAATTATATGAATTATATATTCTTTACTATTCTGTTGACAACAAATGTATAATTTTTGATCTCTATCTTCTCTCGGATCCTAAGAGTTAAACATCATTTTCTTTTTGTTCATGCATTTCTTATTTAGCTTCTAATATAAGGTGATTTTTGTGCTCATATATCAGTGCATCAGCTTACTTGAAGCGGGGTTTTGCATCTGATGCTGGTAAGCTGATTTTGCACTTTCTCTTATCATACTGTGTTTAATGGTTTTATTGGTTAAGTTCCAAGAGCATTACTGCATATTTATGATCCTCACTCTATCACAAAATTGGCTTTTATGATTTCTTTTATAGGCTATTCTCTACTTATATCCATTTGAATCATCATTGGAAGAAATTTGAAAATATAACATGGCCTGCTGCTTTTTCCAACATGTCTTCTGTGAAAGGGTTTGATTTTATCCTTTTTGAATTATTGATTTATGCTAGATGATGGTAATTTCTTCTGATTTATTTGCATACTGTGAACAGAGCTGTGGGTTATGGTGGTTATCACATAATTATTGAAGATATAATGCTTAGCTTATAGTTCCCATCCAATATTGTTTTTTTGTCATTGGCTCTTCTAATAGCATATTTATGCCATATTATGTGTTCAAGAGTTGTCAGTTTCATGTTAATTGCAATTCATTTGATGACTGTTAGTGTTAATTGTTGTTTCCCTTTACTTTAAGTTCAGTGCATCCAAATATTGATCATCTTGTGATTGATCAATGTAGACTCATTTTTACTCTTTTTTCATTGTAAAATAACATTTAGCCATTTTGATATGTAGAATAAATAAATAAATATATTGGAGGTTTGATTTTATTTCATGTTATAATTTTTTTTCCACAATGAACCCAACAACTCTGCATAATCAAGCATGCTATCCACAAAGAAAATTTATGAACAATTTATTTGCTTTATCTCAGGGTTGCTGTTATTATTTCATACTCGATGCTTTTGATTTTGGTCTGAATTTCTAATGTGAAATTATGGTGGTTAGTGTTTCCAAATTTTATCCTAAGTTTCTCATGCTGTATGTTGCACACCTCTTCTTCATGACTTGCTAATTGATTTGCCTACACATAGGAATCATTTTTTTGAACTTATTTAAGGGGTCACCTTTTCTGCATTTTTTTGTGTTGCAATCATAATTTAGTAGCAAGATTTTTACTTTCAGTATTGTTGCTACTCAATATTATTGTTAATTCTTTTTCCATTGAGTCTCTTCTGGTGTTCAATTAGGTTTCTTTGACCCTTGTTTATAACTGGTCAGAGAGTAGCTTGAGTGTGTTTCTGTTTGTGTATTTTGCCTAAGCACGAATGTCTATGTACATTGATCAGGTTAAAACTTCACTTAAGTCTATGAAAATTCTAAGACTAGGGCATTTTTTGGGTGTTTTTGGTGTTCTATTGGCTTGTTTGTAATATCCCTGGTAAATTGTTAAGTTCTAGGGCAGATTTAACCCCTAAAATAGCCCACATCTAGTTATCAAACTCCAAGTCAAATGCATAGGCTTCCAGATATAAATTACATTACAGAGTCCTATTAATGCAAAATTGATCATACAGGAATAAACACTGCAAATGCTGGCCAAAACAGAATTGTTCAGATCGTAACATTTAATTCCGAATCACAAAGTATATAACAGTTTATATAATCTGTGGTATCTCCCTTAATGACACAGTGCTTAGAATTATTTATATTTAAATCCAAAACAGAAATAATAGTTATTCCAAAGCATATTCCTATAGTAATTGTATTAGGAATTTGTTATAAATGTTTACAAAACCGCAATCTTAAGGATGGTTGTCCTTGTATTCAGCATGGGTGGATCCTTGACCAACCATCTTGGGTTGGCGTACTTGACAAGATCCTCAAGTCCAGGAGCACTCACATGCCTCCTAGCCCATGAGCGGTGCATCTTGGAGTGGTGTACTTGAAAGTCCCTCAAGCCTAGGAGCACTCATTTGCCTCCGGGCCAATGAATATAGCAAGATCTCAGTCCACTCCATCCGTCAGTCCACCTTGGAGGTGCTCCATCCTCCTTGATCAAACCTAGGAGCACTCATATGCCTTATGGCCCACGAGCACTACATGGTGGGTTGGCATGCTTGATAAGAGCATGAAGACTGCCTTCCTCTCCAAACCCTGGAGCATTCATACGCCTCCCTGCCCACGAGTGCTCCATCATGCAGTTTTAAAAAATTCTTTAAAGAAAACATCTGCTATCTGAGGTGCTCTATAGTCGGTAGATATTGCAAGGAAATATGCATACTTAATCAATCCCCCACAACGTATGTACAATATTTTTCTTGTATCTTGGAAATCTTGTAGTGAAATACTTTACCATTTTGATTAGGTAGGGTTAAGGGTTGAAGCAATCCAACGAGAAATGTTTGCTTTGCTTTGCCTTTATTCTTTTGGCACACCGTACATTCCCTAATTATGCTGAGAGGCGTTCTATACAGCCGCAACACAATCATATTCCTAAGCATATTCTGTGTAAATAAAAAAGAAATTGTTGCGGTTACAAACAATGGAAAGTGGAAGCGGAAATGGTATTCCAAGAGTCAGTTGTGATTGCCAAATGGAAGAACGCTACCACTATACAATGTTTCAATAAAACTCCCAAATTATCCACCATGCCTCATCAACGCACCCCTAATTTCTTATTGGTTGATGCAACAACGATGATGGGTCTGCTGCGCGGATAACATCTGTACAATATTGGATGTTATTAGAACTAGCTTATATATACTTATTATATATAAAATACGCTGAGAGATATCCTTCTCAGGGTGCACCTTGCAATTCGATGAAAATAAGTGACTCGAGAAGGATATCTCTAGGCGTATTTTATATATAATAAGTATATATAAGCTAGTATATTTCCAGACATCTACTTTAAGACCTTTCCTTGAGAATCTCTCCCTTATTTGCTTGTAAGTTTTCTGGTATCGTTGATGTCCTGCTAAAAGGACGTCATGGTAGGCCCGCATAATACTTTCATTCATTTTGATCCTGAAGTGATATGTATTCTATCTTTATAGAGGACAAGCTCTGCTACCACTTTGAACATTTCATCTTGTGCTTCTCTTCTAATATTTTGTTTGCCAATGCATCCTTGGCATACTCAACAAGTATTGAGTTATTCCAATCTATGAAGATATCTATAATAGAACATAGATGGGGTCTTCGAGATAGAGCATCAACCACAGCATTATTTTTCCCCTTCATATATTCAATATCGAAGTCATATGCTGTCAATTTGTTAACCCATTTTTGCTGCCTGTTGTTCAAGTCTTTTTGGTTCAAGAAGAATCTTAGGCTATTATGATCTGTCTTTACAACAAATCTTCCACAAACTAGGTATTGCCTAAACTTGGATAAGGCCTGCATGATTGTTAACATTTCCTTATTATAATGGAGTAGTTATTTTCAGTCTCCTCAATTTTGTAGCTTTCAAAGGCTATAAGGTGTTTGTTTTGCATCAATACTGCTCTGACACCTTCCTTGGAAGCATCATAGTCTAGATCAAAGGGTAATGAGAAGTTTGCAATGGCTAACAGGAGGCAACAACTCATTATTTCCTTTATCTTTTCAAAGGATTGTTGGATCTTTGTACTCCATGAGAATGCACCCTCCTTAGCTAGGTTTGTCAATGGAGAAGTTAGCCTTGAGAAGCCTTGAACTTATGATGATCTCATCCTCCTACCAAAGGAGAAATCCTCTTAGATAAGTTAAAGTCCATGGTTTTGCCCAATCCTTAATGGCTTTGATCTTTTCTTCATCAACGCTAACTCCTTGGGCAATGATTTTATGTCCTACATATAAACTATTCTCCATTCCAAATCTACACTTGGACATTTTGGCAAATAATGATTGTTGTTTTTCAAGTATTCCCAATACTTCATCTGTCTTAGATGGTCTTCTCAAGTTTTGCTATCAATCAGAATGCGGTTGAAGAACACCAAGATGAATTTTCTTAGTTGTTTGCTAAATAGGGAATTCATGTAAGATTGGAAAGTAGCAGGGACTTTGGTTAGTCTAAATGGAAAGATGAGAAATTCAAAGTGCTCAAAATGACATCCAAAGGCTATTTTGGGGACATCCTCCTTCCCCACCCAAATTTAATGGTATCTCTAATGTAGTTCAGTTTTTGAAGAGTACATTGCCCCATGAAGCTCATCAATTAGTTCATCTACCCTAGGGATGGGGTAACGATTCTTAATGGTCTTTTAATTAAGGGCCCTTTAGTCAATACACATCTTCATGGTACTAGCTCTTTCTTTTTCACTAATACTATAGAGTAAAGCAAAGGGGCAGCAACTAGGTTGAGTATGTTCCATTTCCAATAATTCTTTTATGGTTTTCTCAATTTCTTCTTGATATTTATTTGGATAGCAATAGGGTGTGGTGGTAACGGGTTTTGCCCCTTCTTCAAGCTTAATAGTATGTTCGAAGCCCCTCTTTGGTGGATGTTCTGGAGGATTGTTGCTAAAAACCTTCGTGTTTGTTTAGGATAGGTTCGATGTCTTCGTGTATAGTTTTTTCTTCATTGGATGAGGATATGTCAAGTATCATACATTGTGCGGCCCCCTCTATTTGTCCATGTCTAAAGGCTCTCTCCATTCTTTTGGATGATACTACCCTTGGGGTCCCATCAGATAAGCCTTGCAAAATTACCTCTTGACCGTTGTGCTAGAAGTAGAGTTCCATCTTTTGGAGGTCTTGGTAGTATGTTCCTAAAAAGTGTGACCATTGGATACCCAACACCACATCGGCATCACCCATGTTTGTGTTAATGTTTTGAACCAGAATATTTTAAATGCAAATCAGAACAACAATAACAGATGACACAATTATTAGCCTGGGAAAAACCCTCATCTCCGAGGGAAACAACCCAGCCCACAAAATGATGATGCCTTTATTCAGAGTTCACAACTCATTACAAAATCTTTGCTCATAATTGACGTCTTCAGACAGACAGTCAATAAGCCTGCAATTCAGCTTTTGCAATTGATTCACAATCAATAATAATGAATCCCTGAATCTACACAACGATCACACACTGATCGGTAGTAACAAAAACACAACAGTATATAACTGTGACTAAGTGCAGAACTCTGAGAATAGATATACACGATGCAGAGTATATCTGATCACAGTGCACAGAGAATAATGGCTATACTCGATACACAGAATAGTTATCACAAAAGTCTTTTTATGCAGCTCCCACAAAGCGGAATCACAACACAGAAAAACAAGATGATAAAAGTCTGATACGATGAAAGTTCATGCGACTTTTCCTTAACACCAACAGTAGTAAAAACGGCACACCATATTGGAAAACAGCGCTTGCGAATACCAAAAGTTGAGAGAAAAAGCGCATGTGGATTTTACTAGAGAATGAATCAACTCCATCAAGAGTGTAACCGTCAACTTTAATTCAGAATTGGTCGACACTAATGAGAGGAGCTGAATACATACGAAAACAATATCCACCGATACCAATAACGATTGAGGTGCCATGTCATCACAAAAAAAAATGCCAAGTATGAACACCTTCGAATATAAGGGAACAGCAGAAGAAACAACAACAAACCATCGACATTCTCCAAAACTATGAACCGACGTGATTCAACGGCATGTAAATCCATGACGTCGAGTCACTCTGATGCTATGTCATCTCATACGTGGTGCAAAGTCACCCATTTACAGCGGAGAATAGAACAATACAACTGACGTTGAGCACCTCAACATGTGATGACGGTTACGGTATGAAGGAGCTCTCTCAAAGCTACCATAAACATTAACAGTTTGCTACACAGAAGTCCTTAATTTGATGTCTTCCTAAGGTGATGCTCAACTGTTGGACTCTTTATGTGCATGGGATAGTTGTAATGTCCCCTATTAGGACTTTACTTAATTTGTTCTAAAATTCCCAATCAGGGTTTGGATTGCACTTGGGAATGACAATTTGTAATCTTCTCTACTAGGAGGCAGCATAACAAGGAAAAGACTAAGTATATATTACATAAATAATTGTTATATAATGCTGATTTCATTATTACAAAAAAAAAATATAATATATCTACATATTAAATCATTCTTATAATTGAATATTTGATCATTCAGGAATATAATATAGAATATTCAGATATATAAATTAGAACATTCAGATATATACTTCAGATGTATACTTTGTATATATTCTTTGGAGATATATATAACAATTCTTAGTCCTACCAGAACTCAGATATAATATTCTGTAAATCAACATTACTAATAGATATGCTACAGCAGTAATTTGCTGTTACACAATGCTTACCAGCATTGTAAATATTTCATTTCCTTACTTATCTCTTTGTGTACTCTTTCTTCCCGTTGATCAGAGTACCAATTCTATTAATATATATGGTCCTTCAATCAGTACAATATATACATAACTGATATTCTATGATCTTTCGTTGATTGCCTGATATATTTGCTCTGATTTTCTGATCCTTTGATGAGTACTCAAATATTTTTCTAATCCCTAGTTCTTCCAAATATATATTATATTTGCCTATTCTTCCATCGAATGCCCCATATTCCTCCCTCCTTATTCCTATTGTCTTTCTCTATTTATATCTATATCTTTTATGAGCCATATCCTTTGAAATGACCATTTCTTTGAAAAGACATGTCTGTCCATTTAGTAATCACAGCCTTCATTCAAAATAATTGTTTTTATTTACAAAGCAACAAAAAAATCTCTCTTCACAAATTCATTTCCTATAAAGAGTCTTAATCATACTTCAAGTCACATCTATTCATGATGTGTAAATGAAACAAAGTTGTCTTATATAATTTTTATCTTTATTCACAAAACAAAAGATATTGCAGCCTATTGTCTTATTAGTCTTTGAATAATCAATGGGCCTTTTCATATTTGTCTTATATTTGTTTGATGTCTTCTTTTTGACTAAACAAACCAATAGCTAGTCTTTTAGCCACGTCACTTGTGTGTTCTGACTCAACATTAACTTGAGTTTGCTGTTTAGAACATCATATATTTAAGAATTTATATTAATTTATATTAATACAATATTAAGACTTGTTATTATTATTGAATATTATATTATTATTTAGTTTTATACTTTAATATTATTATTATCATATTAATTTTTAATATTTTAATCTTATTATTATTAATTACTATTGTAAGATCCTATTTCAGGAAGGGGCCATCACAGTAGTGATTCCCTTGATCACCTTGAATCTTAAAAGTCTTCAGTTTCTAATTTCATCCTTATTGCTGATCCTTCATTGATGAAGTTATGGGTAGCACCATTATTTACAAGGATAGTCACTTGTTGTCGTAGAACACTATGGGTTTGATAAAAGGTGGTATTGTGGTGCCCCCAAGAGTGTGTTTAATTTTCCATCTTCTTTATTGTCTTGTCTTCTTTTTCTTTGAGTTTCAAATTATTCTTCACTTATTTCTTCATTTGACAATGATTCCCGGTTGTGTGCTTATCCTCTTTTTTATGCCTATGCTCTAGCACTTGTTTTTCCTTGCAATTAAACACAATCCCTTTCAAATTTCTGACTTGCCTTCCCATGTTTTGTGTGATTGAGAAGGTAATGACCTTGGTTGCTAGTTTCTTTTGTATGAGGGTTGGTTATGTGACCTTGAAGGCACGTTCTTGGAATAAAAACCTCAAGGCCTTTTGGATCTCATCTTGAAGAGATGTGGGGTCAAGGGCATCCACCGAACCAGGGTTTGATTTCGATAGCCTTTTAATAAATAGGTATGTTAGCCTTTTGTCCACTATTCATTCTTTTTGATTTAGGATTTTGCTATGTCTTGTATGTTGACTTGGTGGTTCGCACCTCCTTGGGGACTCGTGACATGGCTTAACCACCTCTAGTGGGTCGGGTTAAATCTGACGTTTGTATCGGGCATTGGCAATTCAAGCTTTTGGTACAATGGCAAATGATTCCAACAATTGGTATCAGAGCCTTGGGTCACGGGTTCGAGTCTCCCTTTAGTGGGTGCTGAAGGCTTAGTCAGTGTTGAGGGGGAGATTGTTGACTTGGTGGTTAGCACCTCCTTGGGGACTCATGACATGGCTTAATCACCTCCCATGGGTCAGGTTAAATCTGGCGTTTGTATCGGGCATTGATAGTTCGAGCTTTTGGCGCAACGACAAATGTTTCCAACATTGTACTTGGTATCCTTGTAAGCATTTTCTCGATCCTTGATCTTGGGCACTTTAAAGCTTGTTGCTGCCTTCCCTCATTTAGTATGACTTCTTCGTCCTTGATTCCTGATAGCTTGACCAAGAGCACAAAGTATGTCTTTTCTCTAACTCTTAACAATTAAAAACTCTTGCTTGTCTCTAGCTAGCTTCCCACCAACTTTTGGGAACAGCTTGGAAAGGCCATGTGGTTGCCGGAAATGGTCCAAATATGTTAGAAAAGTACTAATAGCTGGTAGAGACATCCTTTTGTTGTCTGAGTAAAATTAACATGTGATTTTGGTGCATGATTCAAGTTGTTTCCATGGTTGTTTATTACATGTGGTTAGAGTTTGAGACGGTGAAAACGCTTTGAGAATGCCATAAATGATCTAACGAGCTGTGTAAACCTATAATGCTGTGGAAGGTAAATAGCTTGATCTTCACTCCATCTTCAGGCCACATATTCAGTCGATTCTGTGGGTGTTTTGGGGCTCTTCACGTGTGAATTTGAAGGCCATTAATGCTCAAAATGATGCTGAATGGAAATGAGTTTGTTTTCTCACACTTGCAGATGGATTTGTGGATTTCCAATTTCAAAGTGGTGATTTTTGTGCAGACAATTTATCACAATGGCAACTAAGGGTGTGGATAGTTTTTGTACCACACAGCTAGGTCTCTTCCTTGGGATTATATTTTCTTGCTGCAGTCTATATATGCAACATTCATTGTAAATTTGTAAGGGTTGTTTTTTTTTGGGTTTTGCTGATTAGAGTCATCTAGGGTTTCAAGTGTTGGTAGTGTATCTGGCATAAAATCTTCACTAAGTTGCAGAGATATAGGTATAGTAGCACATGTGTAAACAATTGTATCCTTGCCTGGGTATTAATATTTTAAAGGGTTTCTAGGGTTTCAAGGTGTGATAGGCCCTTTCCTTGTAAAATTCTCTTCTACCACATATGCTGGTGTAGTTGTAAAGAGGGATTTGAAAATGTTGCAGCATTTATTCAATTACATATTTGCTATATATGATTGACTTTTACCTGTTCTAAATGAATATTGATGAATTCAGAGAGGGATTGCAAGTAGAAATGCTTATTTGCGTCACATCTCTGCTGTTCCTTGTGATCTCTGCTTTAATTTGTTGGATATAACTTTGTTACCCACATAAGGCACTGGTCATTGAAAACCTTAACTTTCTACATTCATTAAAATTATTATAATTCTTGACCAGTAGTTGTAGTAATAGAATTGGGTTTGCACACTTGCTGTTTATTATTCAAAGCTGTAAACCGGGGATAAATTTCTGCGGAATGAACTGCTATATTTTTTGTGAATCATTTCTAGCACTTTATAATCTGCCAATGTCTACGAACTACTTAAAGAAACAATTTTAAGCAACTATACTATAGTCATTTTATGTGGATACATGTGTACAGTATTAAATTAGCTTTATAAGAGGTTTTCACAACTACTTAAACTAGTGACAAAATTAAGGGTTGAGCATACAAATTTTGGTATAGCTGCTGTATATTGTTTTGATTGCCCATTTGTTTGATTTAAATACGTGTTATTGTATAACTATGGGAACACCCTTCCAGATTTGAGGTAAGCCCAAAGAGTAGGAGAGTTTACCCACTCTCCTAGTTAGCCTTTAACCTTCTCAAATTTGTAGGTGAGCCTATCTTTACCTTCATGATGGCAAATCTCTTGCCTTGTAGATGAAATAAATCTCTAGGATTTTGGATCTGCTTTTGTAGGACCTAACAAGTGGTATCTTGGAAAATCCAATTGGTAATCTTATACTTGTCAGATACTTGCTATACAAGTTGACAGTAGTCTATTGGACACTTACATTGCTTCCTAAAATTTGTTAGTGCTTGTATCATTTCTATGGTTAAAAGTTGAACTTATTTATACACATCATTTATTGTTGTGTCTCAACCAAGGGGTTTAAGCTTTTATTATTGTATATTGTTGCAGTAAAATTGGAACTTCAGCTCACACACCCTTTATATGGTTTTGTGGCTCAACTGTAGTGTTTTAGGCTTTTGTGTTGTTTTGACTGTTTCCTTTATGTACTGATTCTTACAATTTATTGTCAAAATACTTGATCTAAGTCAACATATAGAGAAATAGTGTAGGTCAAAAACAGTTTCAGACTTGATGTGGAGCATTTGTTATCACTTATACATCTCAATTATTTTATGATATGCATATCCTTAGTCACAGTACAGAGTACGTTTCTACATCTACATCACATACTATTTTTTGGGCTTTTGTATTTGATCTATCACATTGTTGGTAGTTTAGGTACATTTAATTATAGGATTCTGGTCAATAGCTGCATTCTTTATTGTCAGAGAGATAACAGCAATACCATTGTTGCAGGGCTTCCTCCACATGAGGAGATTGGAATGCCATCACTTTCCCCAACAATGACAGAGGTAGATTCCATATTATAACTGGCAGTCTCATCTTAACACTATGATTGGTTTGTATTTGCAAGTCAATAGCCAACTAGGAAGTTGATGCTTGAAAAAATTCCAAGCATCCACACCTGCGATTTCATGTAGTGTCTATTGTATTGTTTTTTAGGGGAACATTGTAAAGTGGCGGGTTAAAGAGGGAGATAAAGTCTCCCCTGGAGATGTTCTTTGCGAAATTGAAACTGTAAACATCTCTACCTTTTTATGTTCTCGGTTATTCTTGTGTTAAATATTATCTGATTCCTTTTTCTTACTTACTGTAATTCTTCTAAGGGTGCTCATAGTGAAGAAATGCTTTTAGGATAAAGCAACACTTGATATGGAGAGTATGGAGGAAGGGTTTGTTGCAAGGATTCTTTTGGGTGATGGAACAAAGGAAATCAAAGTTGGCGAGGTACACATGATTTTTAAATAATATTAGTTTTGGTCTATAAGTTAGATGGTTTAGTTTAAGTTCTTTGCTTGTGTTTCAAGTTGTTTCTGAAGTTATAATTCTGACCTTTGTATGTGTACATGTGCTAATGTGGTGAGTTGTGTTCTATTATTGGTGTATGGTGAAATCATTGAGTTGCTCAAGTCATCAAGCTTTAATCACCATGGTTTTCAATCAGGTGATAGCAATCACAGTGGAAGATGAGGCCGACATTGCAAAGTTTAAGGATTATACTCCTTCAGCACAGGGTGCCACAATAACTCCAGTAAAGACGTCTTCACCTCCACCAAAGGAAGAAGCTCCAAGCTCTACTGAAACTCCTAAAGCAGAGAAGGCAGCAGCAGCTCCTCAAGGAGAAGATCGCATTTTTGCTACGCCTATTGCAAGAAAGATGGCAGAGGATCATAAGGTTGGTTTTGTGAATGCTGTAGCTGCTCAAGTAGCTCATTTTAGTTCTATACTATTTAGTATTAATTATCTGGGGTTTTAGAATCAGTTATGTGCCCCTCTTAATAATGTCTGCATTTCTGACTGTGGGTACTTCCTCCTTGATGCCACTGTCTAGGTGCCTATTTCAAGCATAAAAGGTACTGGCCCTAATGGACGCATTGTTAAGGCTGATATAGAGGATTATTTAGGTGAGAGTATGTTGGGTTTTGTATAGTTTGCATAGTGGGACTGTATTCCAAACATGTTGAGCCTGTCATGCATTTTTTAATCATTTCAAAATTTCTGGAGCTTCTAAAATCATTTTTTTTGCTTGGAATATTCCTGTTACAAGTTTATTGTTCCAAACATTGATAGACTAGTTGATTGGTTCACAATGCTTCTGTTTAGCAAGTCATGTATTCCTGTTGCTTGAGATTTTAATAGGTTTCGTCACTAGTGAATTGATTGTTAGATTCTAAGGATGATAAAATACGGCTCATTTTCAAAGTAAGCATGCTTGACTGCTATTTAAATTAGCTATCCAAAGATATCTTGTGTTGGGTACTTATGAAATTTTATGAGGGGGAAAATATAACCGTGTTGTTGAGGGCAATTTTTGTGTGATTTGGACACTAGTTGTGGAGTTCACATTGATTCAGTTTGTAGTTTAGTTGTTATTTACAGTTCAGATTCTAAAACATAAATGCCAATGCATAATCTGCTATATATGTTTTATAGTAATTTTTTTGCCACGTTATGTTTTATAATGAAGCTTCAAGTGCAAAGCCTGCAAAACCTTCTGTGTCTCCTACCACGGCACTTGAGTACACAGACATACCACTTTCACAGATAAGAAAGGTGAGATTGAATGTAGAGTTGATGTTATTGATTTTATTAGGTTTTATATCTCTGCTGAAGAAGACAGTGACATTAAAACTTTCAAGTATTGACTTGATCAATTGAGCTTGTCCTGGGTTCATACTCATAGTTGACTGCCAATAAACATTCATATGACTTGTTCAGGTCACAGCTTCGCGTCTTCTTCTTTCTAAACAGACAATTCCTCACTACTATTTGACAGTTGATACTCGTGTTGACAAGCTTATGGAGTAAGGACTTTCAATTCTTATTTTTTAGGTTTATTTATTTTGTGGCCTTTATACATTTGCCATTTGATCATATTTTTGATAACAGTGAAATCCATGATGACTCAAATCCTCCGAAGAAATTTAATGTTTTTCTAATTAATTGTTATGCCAGGTTACGGAGCCGCCTCAATGCTGCACAAGAAGCATCTGGTGGGAAAAAGATTTCTATCAATGATTTTGTCATAAAGGTAAGTTGTGGTTAATCTATGAGTAGTCCCTATAACTTATAACTTTTTCACTTTTAAAAACCCATAGTGTACCAATAATTCAAACTGGGATGGAAATGGGCATGTACTATTCTAAGAATGTCTGGGGTTCAATTTTAGGTGATAAAATAGGTTGATAGCTATAGGAAACAACATGAGTAGGAGAAACACTAAAGACATGTAGAAATGAGAAACATAAACATTGTGTATAAGTATGAAAACATGGGAAAAAAGTACAAAATGAGAATGCTTGTTTTTACACAAAGCAACAAACAGTTTAAGCACTTATAGATGGTTGATTATGGTAAATTCAAATATTTTGTATATGCAAATATAGCTGGTATGACATCATATATATGTTTTTAAGACAATTCATAAATGAAATGCAAACTTAATCTTATTATGTCAAAGTCCAATATAGGAAAACACAATGAAGATGTGAGAACTGGACCAAATTCATTCTATGATTGCTGCCAAGTGCAACATCTCTAGTTAAATCTAGTGACTCACATAGCTTATTTAATCAAGGTCATTGTTGACATGTACACCTCCTCTATGTACTGTCCCCAAATTATTAGTATCCAAAATTTGACCCTAGATCCCAATTTTTGTCAAACAAGTAGGGTTTAAGAGATACCTTTCAATTTGATTGAAGCCCTGCAGCACAGTTGGGGTTTATTTATAATCATAAGTCTAACTTAGACTTCTTCAAAAACAAATATGGTCAAATCAATAGATTGCTAAAATCAACATTAAGGTGACCCAAGCATAGAAGTGTTAAGGCAGGGTGATTTGATGAGGTGCCCCTGAAACCTCCTACCCTAGGCCCAGAGCGGATATACCATACTCATTGGCCTCATGTGGCCCATGCCATACATATGATGTGGGCTACCTAGTGTGGGGTCCTATCACTGTTCTCCTTCATCTGGCCACTCCTAGCTTGGTTTCAAATGATTGAACACCTGTTTACCATGGTAAGGACTGTGGGTATCATTCACAGAAGGATGCCTCAAAAGTCTATCCTTCCCAAGCCCAAAGGCAGTCCACTTTGTCCCCCTTTGACCCCATGGGGACTCCCCAGTCACAACCATGAGGTGGTGTGCTTAGAAGGTGGCCTCATCACCGTTCTCCCAATAGTAATTACCTCACTTTCCTTACCATTATTGATTTCAGCTGTCAGGAACATAACATCTTTTAAATACTTTTATATTAAGTCATTGTACCTTCAATATACCTGTAACTGCTAAATCAGATGGCTATAAAATGCATATTAGATCATAGATATACAAATGCATATAAATCTGTAAGAATGTCTACATATAAAATTACTTATTATGATTTATGTCTAAAATGTATACAAAAAATAGATAAGAATAATCATAAAGAATGCTTCTAAATTGGTAAATGTATCAAATGATCCTCATACCTAGAAACCCGATAGTCTGAAATATTTGGTCCTCTTATCTTTTATATTCTTTCTCACTGCCAATGATTGAATGCATGAATGTGGGTATGATAGGGTGACACTTAAATGATTGGTGTTTGAATCAAAGTAACGAGAATCAGAATCAGACCGGAATCGGCAAGGCCGAATCGAATCGCGAATTGGCCATGAATCGGCATTGAATTGGCCAGGAATCGGCAAATTTAAAAAACCCTTGAAATTTAGTTTAACAATTTAAAACTTATTTCGTGCACCCTTTATTGAATATAACTTAAACACACTTTAACATCATCAAATAGAAGCTAACATACATAAGCAAGGAACATAAATGATAAATCCATCACATATGTTACACGTAAAATGTAAATTGTAGCTGAACTCCGAAGTAAATAGAAATCATAGAATCATAATGAGTCAAATCATAGAATGTATGTAAGATGAAGATCCATAAGACATCAAATCATAAATGTATGTAAGATGAAGATCCATGAAACATATGTCTATCAGTATTTGTAAAGTGTGAACAAAATGAAAAAACAAGGCTCTAGCTCAAGCCTCATCATCATCCTCATCATCATCCTCAAGCTTGGCCGCAGCCTCATCCTCGGCCTCTGAGTATCCTGTCTGCCTTCTACAAAGGCGTCTGAGGTAGGTCCTAGAGGACTGCTGAGCCATAGCCCCCACATGTAAGATGGGCTCACGAACAACATCACTAGGGCCTGTGTCCATGCGTGCACGTGCGCGTCTGCCAGTGCGTGAACGTGCTCTAGCCGCCTCCTCTGCCATGGCCACAGCCTCAACCTCTCTATCTACCTGGTCAACCCACTCACGGTCTTCCTCAGTGAAGACTGGATCCACAACCTCAGTGAGCCACTCTGATTCTGGATCAATCTCCTCCAGAATGATTGGAGAGGAGTCAGCGCCCAAAATTTGTTTGATCTTAAGATAGAGGTTGTAATGAACAAAGACAAGATCTTTCAACCTCTGCATAGGCAACCTATTTCTCCTCTTCAAGTGGATATGCTCGAACATGGACCAATTGCGCTCACATCTAGAAGTGTTGCTTAGTTGACTCAGAATACGGATGGCAATTTTCTGAAGTTTTGGGGTTGTGGGCCCAAACATTTGCCACCATCTATCTGAAATAAGGGAAAACAAAAACAATTAGTCTCATTTACAAAATTACAACTTTAAAATTACAAAATCAAAAATTAAAATGCACAACTTATAAGCCATAAACTTAAGATTCAAGAATATATTATTTTTACCTGGCTGTAGTGCTGTCCAAGTATCTATGGCCATCCTACTAGAGAACATTGGCCCTTCTTTATTATTGAATTTGTCTAGCTCAATGGTTGTAGCTAAACTATCCTCATCACTACTCAACCTCTGGATCACTGTCTATAGGCCGGTGAGAACCTCCTCATCCGCCTTGAAGTCAGGACGGAAACGAAATGCTGGATTCAGATAATAAGCTGCAACATGGATGGGTCTGTGGAGCTGATTCTGCCATCTCCTATCAATAATCTCCCAAATAGGGGCATACTTCTCTTGCACTCCTGCATACTGAGCTCTAATGGCCTCCTTGGCCCTATCCATGCCCTCATATATGTAGCCCATAGAGGGTTTCTCCCCATCAGCAGTTCGTAGGAGAGATACAAGGGGCTCAGTGACCTGCATATAATGTAAAAAAAACATTTGAGTCAAAACTTAAATATAAAACTAAAAGTAAAACTAAATCATTAAAGTTTTAAACAATTAAATAATAAATATTAAATACTAAATATTAAATGTTAAATTGTAAGAAATTTACTTCAAGGATTTCTTTAGCAGGTTTCCAAAAACCATGCTCATCAAAGATGCAATTTGCCACATCTACCCCTGCAATGGTCATAACATAGGAGGATGTAGTCCACTTCCGCCCAACAAACATTCTCTTCAAATCGTCCCTTGATGTCAACAAGGACTGCAGTGTGATGAAATTCGAAGCAAACCTCGTGATGCCTGGACAAGCTAATTCTTTGCCTCCTGTGTACTCCCTCATTGTGCTAAGGACGAATGCATGATTGTAGATAAACTTGCATATATTCTTGGCCCTTTCTACGCATGATTTGATCCACTCAAGTTTGCCAATTTCCTCCAACATGAGGTCAAGGCAATGTGCCGCACAAGGAGACCAAAATATGGTGGGGTGCCTCTCCATCAAAAGTTTACCTACAACAATTTTAAATTAATTAGAAATTTAACATGTTAGGAAACTTAGAATTAGAAAAGTTCAAATAAATTTATTTTTAAAACTTGCAAAGTTAAAAGTTTACCTGTAGCAACATAACTTGCTGCATTATCCATCACCACTTGCACCACATTTTCTTCCCCCACCTCTCTATGACTTCCTCAATAACCTCACATAAGTATGTGGCATTTTTTATATGAGCGGAAGTATCAATTGATTTGAGGAACATGGTATATCCTACAAAACAATGAATTATCATGGATCATCAACAAATTAGCAATCAACAAATCAAAATTTAAATTATTCAATTACGATTCACAATTCACAATGCATGTAGGAAAGTAGACTGTAGAATGATCAATCACCTCCACAGGAAACAAGAAAATTGAGGAGTGTTCTATTCCTCCTATCTGTCCAACCATCAGTCATGATGGTGCAACCCTTTTCGATCCACTCCTTTTGGTGGTCCTCAAGCTCAACCCTCATATCCTCAACCATTTCATCTAAGAGGTATCCATTCAACTCAGCCTCAGTTGGGGCTTTAAAGCCTGAACCACAAATAGCAACCGCATCTACCATGTTTTGCCAATAAGGAGCCCTGTCACAAATAGATTATGATTAGAAATTTAGATGACAAATCATAATGATATAATTAAAATTTAACTTTAAACTTAAAGAAAACCAATAAAAAAGATTCAATTACTTGGTTGCAATAAATGGAATGTTGCAAAAGTACCAAAATTTGCAAATTTCTTTTCTGGCAGCATTGTGAATCTCCTTGTTCAAACCCATGCCCTCAAGCGTGGGTTGTGAGCCAGGAGTAGTGTGGGGCACAAAGTAACTATCCAATCTGTTCTTCTGCACTCTAGGCTACAATAGGCTAGACTCAATATGAGAATAAGAATGACTAGCACTAGCACTAGCATTGGCACTAGCACTAACATCAACACTAGCACGAGCACTAGCATTAGGATGAAAAGGAGGCCTGGAAGAACCCTCTCCAACACAACCTACAGATGCGGACTTTGATGCTGATGCAGATGCAGATGCGGCTGTGGGAGCATGAGAGCCAATAGCCCTTATCCCTTCTAGTTGCCTTTTCTTATTTATTTTCTCTTGTTCAAATTTTTCTAATGCCACTAAACAAGTGCGTTTTGCCTCAGCTGTTTGTTTAGTGCAAATGTAATATCATGTCCAGGTATGCCAACAATGTGGTATTTGAATCTATAAATGCCACCATAATTTATATCTTTACAAAACATACATTTTGTTTGAAATTTTGTTCTTCCAGGAAAGTCTTCAGTATATTTCCAACACTCATCTTTTTTACCCATTGTGGAAAATGAAAATTAAGACTGCTGCAATAAGAAAATTCAAGTAAAACCTTTATGTTTCAAAATTGAAACTAATAAACAAAACAACAAAGCCTAATTTGCAATATAGTAAAACTAAAAACCATTCAAGATTTGCAAATGAAAACTAAAAAAATTTAACAAAAAATGAACAATACACTAACATACAAAAAAAAATCAACACTTACCTCTTCCAAATGAGTTGAGCAGTGTTGCTATTGACTCCTTAATGCTCCCAATGCAATCTTATAGCCTCCCCAAATGGATTTTTGTTCTCTTTGGTGCTCTTCTTTCTTGCTGGTTGCAAACTTGTGGTTTTGCTTTTCTCTTCTTCTCTCTCACTTTTCCTCTTTTCTACTCATACTAAGCAATTAGAAGACCCTTTAGGGTTAAAACAAAATGAAAAGGCAAAAAAAAACCTAAAAAAATGTTATTTTTTATGTTTTTGACTTAACAAAATGCCAAGTCGTGTGGCTGATTCACGTTCGATTTCTCGAGGTGATTCATGCAATTTTTGGTATGAATTGCCGGTTTAGGCGATTCATGCCAAAAAATCGGCTGAGCCGATTCACGACTCATAAAAAATCATCCGCCTTGAATTGAATTGCCAAACCGGTGATTCCGGCGATTCATGGGCGATTCTCGTTTCACTGGTTTGAATGATGAATTGATTGATTTGATAGACATTTGATGGTTGATTTCTGATTCCAAAACAGGAATTGATTGGTGCTGATTTGATTGCTTGTTTATTCACTTTGTTGAATTGATCTTTGCTAATTGATAGATTGTTTGATCAACCTTTGCTGATTCATAGATTGCTTGATTTCGTGATGCATTGACAAGCGATGAGGTATTGATGTTTGCTTGGAATGGTCTCCCCTTTATAATTTACAAGTGCAAAAGGTCACCACCTTTCATAAGGTTTGATTCATCACTTTTTGTTGTTGGCTTTGAGAATAATATATTATTATCCCTATTGAACTTCCTTTTTGATTCCATGCCTTTCTTCAATGAAGTTCTTCTCTTTTATATCTCCTTTGAGTGTAGGGAGTCACACCTTTTCATTTGTTAATGCCCTTATGAAAGGGTGTCACCCTTTGGTTATGAAAAGAGACATATGTTTGACAACAACTGCTGCCCCTTTCACTTCCTATTTCTCACTTCTCAAAATCTGTCTTACTACTTTTCAAATCTGCACATATCTCATTTAAGATCTGCATATCTTCTTCTTCTAGATCTACATATCTTATTTTCTTCTTGCCTTCTCAATTCTTGTTTCAAATCAGTCCTTATACTTGTGCTTTGAATCTGCTCTAGATCTCCTCTACTGCTCTTCTCCCCCATTCCATTTCATCCCCCTTCTCCTTTATATCTTCCCATGTGAGGGAGAGGTCACACCTCTTCATCATGTCTGCCTTATGGAATGAGTCACGACCCTTCATAATCACAAGCCTTTCGAAGAGTCACAGCCCCTCATAATCACAACCCTTTCGAAGAGTCACAACCCTTTTGAAAAGTCAGAACCCTTTTGAAGAGTCACAAACCTTCATAATCACAACCCTTTCGAAGAGTCACAACCCTTCACCTTTTGAAAGTCATTTCCTTATTTTCTTCCCTTCCCTTTCCTTTCCCTTAATTCTATGCTCCACTCTTTATTTGTAATATAATGCAGTTACATGCCATGCATAAACAATATCAGTTTAGTGAAGTAATTATATGCATACCACTGTGTTTTGGAAGCCTATCGGCTGGCAGTGTTTAGGGGCACCTTTGTAGCAGAGATCGCAGATTACAGATATGATTTGATCCACTATCGTATGCTTGCTTATGATGATCTGATTGTGCTCTTTATTTGATATATTTCTCTGTGGGTGGTCTGAATTATTCAGTATTCTTTTTATCCTTACTTAATTCATATGTTCCTCTTTATGTACATCAGAACTGTCTTATTTCTCAGAACAAAGCTTACTGTGATTACCTTATGGTGATCCCTTCTTCCATGCCTTCAACAAATGACTCTCCCTCCTATTTATATCTTCTTGATGGGAGAGCCGCAACCTTTCATTATTACAACCTTTCAAGAGAGCCACAACCCTTCAGCCTTTATGCGCTTTGAAAGAGTCACAATCTTTCATAACTACTACCTTTTGAAAGAGTCACAACCCTTCATCATTACAACCCTTTGCCTTTTGAAGGAGTCACTTGCTTATTCTTCCTTCATTTATTCTTTCTCGATTCACACCTTCAAACTATGTCTTCTCTTTATACTTCTCCTTTATGTCTGGATAGCAATTTCTTCTTTATTTGCATCAGCATATTCTTTATATCTGCATATATTCCTCCTTTGTATTTGCATATACTCTCCATACAATTCTGGTATAAACTCTGCTTACAATTATGCCTTAAACCTTTCTTTGATGATCTTTCCTTTTATCTACTCTTTTGCAGATCTGCAAATGTAAGTCTGATATAAACTCGTGCTCCCCCTTAAATGCACTCTATTACTTCTTAATATATCTTCCCAAGAGTGGTGTCTCTTCCGCTTTTATAGTGCTCCTTAACTAATGTTAATTGCTGCTCTTTATTTCTAATTCAGGTTTATTTATGAATTCTTCTCCAATTCTAACCTGATTATTCCATATTTCATTTCCCAATTTTCCTTGCTCCATCCATCTCCCCCTTCCTAATGAAATCTTCTCATTTTTATATCTTATGTTGAGGGAGTCACAACTCTTCACTACACCACCCTTGACCTTTCATTAAACTTAACTAATTTGTAGTTATATTTTATTATTTATTTATTTTATATTTTGATTTTCTTAATTATTATTTATTATTAAAACCTATTTCAGAAAGGGGATATTACAACAGCTTAAGCAATAATAGGGCTTCTCTATGACATATGTCAAAGTCTTTTGGATTGTTGGGCCTAGTTTTGGTGCTTAATAGTATTATATTACACTTATAATAATCAACAATAGCCAATATCTTGTGACTATATATTAAAATCACGACCATTCAATTTGTGGGTTTTTGGCAGAACAATATTTTGAGCATTTGCTATTGAAAACAATAATGATATACAGAGACAAGATTCAAACCCTAACAGACCCTTTTGTTGGCATATTGATGAGATAGATGACATTTATGATGTGTATGAAGAGCATGGTTGTCATTGCTGACAAACCATTTAATCAGTGAGATCATTTTTGCTAAGTATATGAAGTTACACCAATCGGTATGTAGTAAGCTAATTGGTAAGTAACATGGTAATTGGTACAGGGAAGGTAACCAGTGAACAGGTGAAGGTCAGACAAGTAAAGGGAGCAGATCGGTAAAGGACAACCGGTGAGACCACAAACCGGTATAGGTAAAAGTCAAGACACTAGCAATCGGTCAGAACTGTGAACAGGTATAGACAGAGGTTATTAAACAGTTAGCCAAATTGGTCATGACGGTGAAAGATTCACTGAACTTGGACAACAGAGAAAATGTAGTACATTGTTCGAGGAGATGATTGAGTCAATTTATAGGGAATTGTGTATAGATCTTTTTATGATTCCAAGACATGTTTGACAAATAAAATTGAAGGAATATTGCACATTGGAAATGACAACATATGTTATGATTTGGCCGACGCGGTAAGGATTTTATGTTTTGATGAGTCAGCTGAGATTGGAGAAACACGTTTGGAGAAAAATGAAAACCTTAATTAGGTATTACATTTGATAGTGAAGACAGTATATAAGGACAAAGTTGTTTGAAAGAAAGGAGAGAGAAGGAAGCTATTGTTGTGAAAAGTTGTTCAGAGTTGTTTGTAGAGATGTTACAGAGTTGAAGTCAGAACAAGAACAAAGCATAAGGGATCTGATCAGCATTGCAGAGTGCATATTATAGGTCATTTATTCTTGTTGTATTCCTAATAGTTTCAACAAGTTGTAAATCCCTTAATTGGGTAGTCTTTAACTGGACTTTTTATGTAAATCCCTTAACAGAGTGAATGCTGTAATAGTGAGATTAAATCCTCTAACAAGCTAGTCTGTAATAGGATTGTTGATACTTCTAACAAGGTATCAGACACTCCTAATAGGGCGAGTCACCTAGAAAGTGACAGATTGCAAGCTCTTAACCGAGCTCTCTTTTCTACTGCGGCGAAAGGATTGTGGGTGTCATTTTCCACCGTGGTTTTTCCCTTTGACCAAGGGTTTCCACGATAAAAATAAGTGTGTTATGTGTGTGCATGTATTGTCATTTGGTTTATTGCACTTTTACATTACAGTTTCAGTTATATGCTTCATAGTTTGAAAGTTTCTTTTGTTTTTGTTTAAGGGTATCAGTAAAAGTTAGAAAGTTTCATTAGTACCGATTCACCCCCCCTCTCAGTACCTATTGTTTCCAACACCTTTAACTTGACACAAAATATAAACTTTGTCCGAAACCCTAATCCTTGTTTATGCAAATTCCCTAAAGACTTTAAACCCCATTAAAATAAATTTGACTTCTCATCAATATAGACAAAGTTGTGATAGCTCACCAAATCTGTACAAGTTTGGGCACAAAAAAAACATTTTTATAGATCCTTCTTGAAAATTTAAGACCTAGAATTTCAAATTTTTATAAATTCATATTTTTTCACAGAAACCAGACTGGGGATGGCAGACAAAAATAATTACCCATGACATGGCCTATCTGTGATACACTATTTTCGTGACTGCAAAAGAAAACACTCTGGAAGAATGCCTGTTACTTTCTTCTGCCCATTGGTAAAACCAGAGTACGTACTCTGACTTGTAGAGTACTTGGCAAGCCCAAATTTTTTGACTGGGCTGAAAATCAGCAACTTAAAAAGCTTGCGTGTGATTAGACTGAGACGACTAGGGTTTTTAACATAAAAAAACTCATGTCTTTACCCTCGCATTGTGTTTTTTCTTTGTTCTAGGCATGTCCCGTGTTTTGTGGGCTTTTTTTGCCACTTTTTTTTGGTGCGGCCAACCGATTTTTTGGCCATGGGTGACTCTGATTTTTTGGTGAGTCTTTTGTGATTTTCCGGCGAGTAAGTGCTGTCTTTTCAACTTGTGAGTTGCTCGCAGAGGGAAAAAAATGGCGAGTATGTAATATATGGGTAAACTCTTTCTGACCTTGCTTTTGCATGCAGTTTTATTGTTTTTTTGCCTGTGATCCAATGCTTTAGCTCACAAGTTTTACTAATTTTTCTGCTTACTTGAGGTTAAAGACGTCCTGTACATGCTCTATCCCATGGTTTCTGCCCAAGAAAATGGCAATTTTTCTTTGTGACCTCTGCAAACTGGTGAAATTCAAAGTTTTAAACCCCCACAATTGTTATCTCTATCTGCAGCTCATGTTTTTTGTCTCCCTTATGCTAGCAACCTCTTCAACATGCTGTGTCTAGGGTTTTCACCCTTATGTATTTTCATGAATTTTGCAGCTCTGATCCTCCTTTGACTGTAGTCTGCAACTTGCAATTTTGATGACTTCTTTGTTTTGTGCCTAATGACCTCTCTTCCTGATCTTCAAAGTCCATATGATTGGTGTTGTCCTTGACCGACTAGGCTTCCTCAACACAATCCAGTTTTGGTACCAATGTTGGTGAAAACTTAAGGAATGAGATTGAGAGAAATTGGCATCCTATCTCAGTTTGAGAGAAGTGCATTATATTATTGAAAATATACTAAAAATAGAATTTAGTTACAGTCTGAGAACAAAATTTAGTTACAAAAGACTGCAGTTATATTTTTATTAAAAATCACTACATAATAGTCTAACTACTATCTTATGAGGGTAGACACACAGTTTGTTATATGATTATCCTTCTATTCTAATAATCTGACAGGTGGCTTTTGTTTGAAGTATTAGTGTACATTTATAGACTTTATATTTCCACAGGCTATGGAGATAAGTTAGAATGCTCAAGGTAAAAATTTTGAGAATTTTTGATTCAAAATTCTTACCAGAAACATTTTAACTCATTTGTGCATAGTTGACTAAGACATATCTAAGACATGCAGCATGTTTATGCTTTTTGTTATTTCTGCCTGTGTTATTCTATTTAAAATGCAAGTTAACTTAGTTTTTCAGGTCCAAAACACTTCAGTGCTCTGACACCATACTGAAAAAACGATTGGGTGAGACATACAGAGAAATGAAATCAGTTCGTTTTTTTGTTGTCTTTTCAATTCCATTGTTCATCCATTTCCAGTGGGTTAGGATGTTATATCCACCCAAATTTGTGGCATGATGCGGCCTGATGTTTTCACTTAAGTGTTTGATTGATACACCAAGACAAGTTGTTGGAGGAAACTGTCTTCTAACTCCATGGCCTATGCCAGTTTTTCCAAAATATGCTATTTGTGAGGATAACAACTGGCTTTTGTGAACATTTCATTTTGTCTCTGATTTAATGGGCAATGCCGATTGCAAATTTATGCACAAGACTTGTCATAAGGTCAAAAGCTAAGGTGTTACAAAATCACAAATAAAGTAAAACAATTATTTCTTTTATTCTACAAGTGGGTTACCATTGGCCAGTAGATGTGGTGGCCAGGCTTGGACCTAAAATTCACCTCCATCTTTATATTTGCTATTGATTTCTTTAAAGTGTTTTATTGCCGTCAATAGGAAATAGCTATTCATTGCTAATTGCAATTTGTGTTTGTGTCGTTCAATAATGACTTTCACATTATGATTATTTTCTTAGCATAAATTTGGGGCATCAAGAGGCCCCTACCTGAACAGGGTATTTCTAATTCCGCTTTAACCTTCGACAGGGAGATGTCCTCTCGGCAACAGTATCTTATCAGGACATTAACAGGCCAATTTTCACCAAGTTTCTCACATTTAAATAGGTCCCATTTATCACTTCACAAGTCTTTGGACACGATTCTCACATATTAAAACATTTTGGAAACATTTTTGATAGCTTATGTTTGAAACATTTCTTCTTTTCTCTTTTAAGGAAAATTCTTTATATTGTAGTTACCTCTCTGTTTCTTTCAGATTCTATTTTTACCTTAGACGCTAACACAGTTGCATTTCTTCCTCAGTGCACTACTATATTCTAAATACCAAAATATAGTGTGATAATTATTTAATCAAACACATGCCTTCCACAGGCGGCTGCATTAGCTCTTCGCAAGGTTCCCCAGTGCAATAGCTCATGGACAGACGAATTTATTCGACAGTAAGTATCTTTGACCATTGAAATATTACTGTTTTAAAAAGAGAACAGAACAGGTATGCTTTTCATGGTCATTTGTTCTGATTAGCAGATACAGTAAGCATATTTGACCATTTGCAAATTACTGCTTTAAAAGAGAACAGAACATGTTTACTTTTGATGGTCATTAGTTCTGATTTAACAACTACAATACTTTTTAAATTTTTAATTGAAATGTTAATTTCTGATTGCAGGTATAATAACATAAACATCAGCATTGCAGTACAAACAGATAATGGTTTGTTTGTCCCAGTTGTTAAAGTATGAAATCCAGCGTCCCGTTATACTTCAATTCTAATTTAATTCACATACATTAGTGCCCTCATTAACTAGATTTAATAACTTTTAATTTAGATAATCTATCAATTTCACAGAGTTTTTAATGTAATTTTATTTACAGGATGCAGATAAGAAGGGTTTGTCCCTGATTGCAGAGGATGTGAAGCATTTGGCACAGAAGGCAAAAGAGAATGCTTTGAAGCCAGCTGATTATGAGGTAGTGTTTCAATTTAGTTACAAATACCGAAGGAACTATACATCTGTGATGACCTAGATCTGAACACAATGAACATCTGTCTAATAATGCTGACCATGCAGGGTGGCACGTTTACGGTATCAAATTTGGGAGGCCCATTTGGAATAAAACAATTTTGTGCTATCATCAATCCTCCACAGGCAGGAATTCTGGCTGTGGGTTCAGGTAAAACTATTTTGAGCATTTTCCATAGTTTTATAATTCAGACGGGACAACTGAAGATGAGATAATTTGACAACTATGATTCAAATTTAAATCATTGGTTTCTGAGAAGAGCAGCTAAATTTTGACTATTGTACGAGGTAAATTGACTGCTGATTGAACCCTTGTACGTTTGAACAGCTGAAAAACGACTTATCCCAGGATCGGCTGATGAACAATTTGATGTTGGTTCATTCATGTCAGTTACACTTAGCTGTGATCACCGAGTAATTGATGGTAAGTATAGATGACTGTACTCTTTGTTTTACTTCTGCCAGAATATTTTTCAGAAAAGGTTATTGAATAAAAAAATAGCAAATTTCCATGGGCAGAAACCAATAGATTGCAATTTTTAAGTCGAGTTAGTTATTATAGAAATATCAATAGGCCACAGCAAAGATGTAAAAGCATAGCCACCAGGAAACTCCAGTAAAGAGATGACGATCATGTCTTTATTCCCATTCCCACAACTTCTGGTGATTGTATTTGTATATAACCGTTTACTTCCGTGCCCTGATTTGAATGCTGTCCCCATCTCTGTACCAGCATGTGCACCCCTGCATCTCCAAGTGTCTGTAAAAGTCTTACTGTTATTTTTCATCTTCCACTTTGCTTGTGAGCAGTGCAATTTTCCCATTTTCATTTTCCTGTTCATTTTGATAATTATTTGCATTTATCAGGTGCAATTGGCGCTCAATGGCTTGGGGCATTTAAAGGATATATTGAGGATCCTATGACAATGCTACTCTAAACAGGTGTTTGAAGGAGCTGGAACTAGATTTGCATTTGTTGAAGCAACAGATTTGGTCAAAGTTGTATTAAAGTCATTTTTAACGTGACAGAAAGCAATTTTTGCAACATTTTTCTAAAGCATTCTCTTTAGAAGGGTACTAGTTCACAAGGTGGGATTTACCTGCTTGAATAATTCAGGGTGAGTGAGATGTCACTCTCACAGGAGAGGCTGGTCATTTTGCAGCTTCTGTAAAGGTGCAGAAGGAACTTATTCATGATTTTTTGCTGGGAGGCTATTCAAAATGGGTACAATTGAGGCTCTTTGCAATTTGGGCAGACAATTTTGTTAAACTTGTTCAATTCCAAATGTGTGCTTATATTCATGTTCATATCATAATGTGTTTGTGACTTGTTTTCATGGGTATTGTGGGCATAGATTATAGAAGAATCATTTACACATAAATTTGCAGGGAAAGTTTTCCACATTAAGTAATTATTCTTAAACTTGAAATTTATGCTACTGTGTTTTTCTCTTGGTTGACAGGTTTACTCTGGTGACCATGAAACCAAGTTTATATTCTGGCTAAACTCTCTAGTCATGTGGTCTACTGTAGTCATCAGTCAATCTAAAAACATTTTGGAGTTATTTTCAAGCTACTGTCATCAGATGCAAGACTTGTCTTTCTGATTTTTTCATGTATAATTGATATTACAATTTTTTCTCAATTAAATGTCATATTGGTTAGTGAAAAATTAAACATGGATTTATATTGCTATAGTGAAGGCTTATATAATTATATTGCCGTATTAATCTTATGGCACTTACCCCATTGATAATTTTTGTGTCACAAGTTCCATACATCATCAGAATATTTGTGGTTCCATTGAAGTCCTTTGAGGAATGACAACGTTATACTTGAGAACTTACAGATGAAAATACATGTCTGTTATTTTGAATGCTCGCTTTGTTTGATTTGAATACTGAGCATTTTACCGTCTTGTTCTGAGTTGAAAATTAATTTAGTGACGGAATGTATAGTTTGTCATTCTTATGCCTACAAATGAATTCTGATATTTGTGATTCTTGTATTTTCAATTTTTATCTTTTCAAAATGCATTCTGGGAATTATAGAGGCGAATAATCTTGTTTTTTTGGGTGTTATTATTTTGATTTTGTTGATGTGGTAGTCATTATCGGTGACATTTAAACACATGCGTTGATGTCTATTTTTAATATAGGTACAATAAATGCAAGATTCTGGTTTATTTCATTATTTTTCCTGAAGCCCTTGCTGAGAGTGGCAACAAAGATGGATGTCCAATAGAATGCGGAGGATCATAATAGAGTTCCTCTAGACAAGAAGCGATATTTAATGGAAGAATATTTCAAGGTGAATGCTAAGATATAGATATAATTGTACGATGCAAAATATTATATCACAAGAAACTTAAGGTACATTAACTGTGCACAAAGTTACTGAAAAGGAAAATATTTCTTTATTCATTTAGAATTGTTTAGGTCATGCTGTAATATGAGATGAAATTTTTGTTGATATGGGTAAGTAAGATGATAGTGGTGATTTCATGTCATCGATGAAGTCACTAGCCTATGTCATATTTGACAAGGGCGGGGAACTCTTGAGATGACATTACTAGTCTCAACATGGAGGATGGTGTAAAGAAAAATAAATTCAAAATTTGAAGGAAAATCAGGCCTTTGGTATCTCAGCAGATGATGTGAAGGAAAATACACAAGCTGGCCTTAGAGAAGCATTTGGATTTGAATTATCATTTGATCAAATACGAAAATTACATCTTGGAAAAAAAGCCTAAATGACCTGAAGTGTGTAAGACACTGAAGATCTAGCAGTTTAATGGAAAGTACGATAACAAGAGAGAATTAATAAGACAATAATAAACTGTATTATCACCAAGAATGCAATAGAACAAAATAACTTGATGACTGAATTAATTGAACTTGGTTGAATATTACAAAGGAGATCCTTTTGTTAAATAGACCAAATTTGAACATAGGAGTGCACAAGGTAATGCTAAGTGTTTTAATCTTATGACATGATACATAAAGAGATAACTTATCACCCATATAAGGTGAACAAGTGAGTGCCATATGTTCACTTAAAGGTGGATCACCCTCCAAAGTGGAAAGATGTTTGTGCCACATGTCCACTAAAGGTGGATCACTTTCCAAGGTGGAAAGGTGTTTGTGCAACATGTCTATAAAATGTAGTAAAGTGATAAGGTGATAAGTCCACCAAAGGTGCAAATTCCATTGAAGGTGGAAAAGTAATAATGTGATAACACCATTGAAAGTGAGAATGTTCCTATGTGGTCCCTAAGTAAACTTAAGCAATACATGTGTATAGAACCTAGGAGATGACTCACTAGGTGCAACAATTAAACACACCAACAAAGGGAATCAACAAAAAGAAAAGGAGCTTATGAGCACTTCATTGCAAACAACATTCGTCATTAGTAAGGAGGACCAGGGTACCAAAGTTCAAAGAACAGATTGGAGAGGATGAAACTCTTTGATATCCTCTTCCATTTATAGGCTTACTAAATGATTCAATAGTTGAGACAAGTGCATAGAATGCAAAGGTGATATTTGTTAGCCAACATTGCATGGTTTTATGTGAAAAAAAGATGGGCCATTTTAAAACTCCACATTTGAGTTTTTGGAGTTAAGAATCCTTTCAAATTGGGGATCGATACAATTAAAGTTAACTAAAGAGATATAGTTACATCCGAAAATAAGAATTTTAAACATAAACAACTCTAATTGAAGTGGCACCACTTCCCAATGATGAAAAAGATGTTTAAACAACACTTGTTGGTGGTGAATAGAAACTTTTGATGGTGCATTGAAATAAACATTTTAAGTTGGCAATGCCACTTCCCAAGAATGAAAAAAGACAAGGAGAAGAGATTCAAACTACCTCTTTTGCTAATGAATAGAAGCTTCCAAGGATATATGAATCTTATGGGGGTTATTAGGGAGCCAGGGAAGAGGGGCCCATAGTGCAGTGGGTTAACTTTGAGGTCCATGAGGATGTAAAATAAATAAAAAGACATACCACCACATCAAATATATTCTGGTTGACCCAAAAAAAAAATCAATTTCACTTAGTTGTACACTACTCATTGGTCAAATGAGTGAAATAGTTGCTTATATAGGTGGCCGTTGATCTTGGGTTAGGAATGTCCACTCCCTCACATTTATCATGCACCATTTTCACTTTCCCTCCTAACTAAACACGTTAATTACACATCGCTTCCCATCACCAAATTTTGGTGGTGCCAACATTTGATGCTTTCAAGCATCGAATGCTTCACAACCTTGCTTATCTCACTCATCCACTCCCCATTTTCCACACACATTTTCCGCGAGTTCATTTAGGTAGACACTAACACATGTTTGACTCTACTCTTTGTTCGTGTGAATATGCACTAGTACATGCTCTCTTAAACAACATTGTCCATACCTGTTTCACCTAAGCAATGCTTAGTGATGGTGAGTTGGAATGGTGCTCTCTACTATGGTTAATACTATTTTCTGTGCTTCTTTGTTGAATGATCTGTTATGTATTTTTATGCTTCTTGTTTGGCCTTGTTGAATGCATCTACTATTTTTTTTCAAGTTCATTATGGATTGGATTCCTAACTATTTTTAGGTTTACTAGTTCTCACTAGGGAATTTTCAACTTAGGTGAGGTTTTATTAACTCACTCAAGCAACAAATCATTGGACTAATTGGTGTGGTTGTTGCTTTCATTTATGATTTTTAATTGTTTGATCACCTCTGCTTTGCAATTCATAACTTGAACATTTTGTTATTTTGTGCGTGCTTCTTTAATTAACATTTTTTTTTTACAATTTTCTAGTTTATAGTTCTTGTTGGCGTTCTATAACTTGAAGTAATATGCATTAGGGTTCTTGATAATTTAACTCTACGCCAAAAGGAATCATGTGCTTTTTGAGGGTGTTAATGAACACTACCAAATGTTTTGTTCATAAACAGATTGAGTATTATAAGGAATTTTAATATTCTATTGGGGCATCACTATGACTTATTGTTTAAATTATTAAAATTTTCTATTTGTTGAATTTGTTTTTGATTAAATTTAGCAGCATAACAATGGTGTTGACCCTTACACAACCACAACTAAAAGGTGTCAAAAGAAATCAACTACACATTAACAGAGTCGTTGGTTGTTACAAATACATGCCAAGAATGACACACTAACATAAAAGTTAGTAGCCCACCTCAAGAGTAGATAGACAAATCTCCCACAATGTGGGGAGGCCAGTGAGAGACTAAAGAATTATTTTTTCTATGTCGCCATAAAACTATCTAGGGGATACTATCATGAGGATCCCCACCACAAGGGGGAAGTGGTGAAACCAGGGTATACTTTAGTCACGAATATTCACCAATGACAAATATTTCACATCAGTGACTTGGAAAATGTTGAATATATTGTACCGATCCGGGGTGGCCACTTGACCTAGACTTTATAAATATTCGGTCCTATGCATGACCCAATCACCCATCATTTTATGTAAATAATTATATCTCTATCAAGATTCTGCCAATAGAATCTATGTTTTCCTCACGATAAATTCAATATTTTCACCTACACTTTTCAAGGTTGTCTTAATAGACAACCGTAATTCGCCAATAGCCATATAAATATTTATTGGCCAAGAGGACACAATTCACTTGACATTTTGTGGAAGCGTGTCTCAATTCATCCCAAATTTTGCCAACTCTATTATAATTGCCAATTAATTGGCTGACCCATAATCGCCTCGAAATTACATAAGGCATGTTATAGTTAAGCAAGATTTGCCAAATATGTGTATACCATATAAAATTCCCACCGAATTTTCCAAATAAGGATTAGTATAAATACATTCAAAGATCAGATTTATCTCTACACAATTTAGTTGGTTATGAGGAGTGAGCTCTCAATTTAGATCAATAGCAAAATTTTAGACTAGAAACAACCATTGCTATTGACTACATTGGGAACTACTAGTGACCTAAAGGTAAGTGATCATATTTTTGAAGTGTTATAATATTATTCTAAATTCAACTCTATCTGTTTGCATTGTTGAGTTCATTTTTATTTAGTGGGGGACTCGTCAATGGTCACCTGAGACACCCCCAACATCTAGATTGTGGGTCGTAGGGCCAATGAATCAAATAGTCTATTATTACTTTTCAACAAGTTGATATTTTTTGCAGCCTTTGTTTTGTTGGAGATGTCAAACATGACGAAGGGTGGGAATCTTGAATGTGGGGAAGGCCAAGAGAGGCCAACAAAACACAAAACATTGTCTTTGTACTTTTCCATTGGAAAAGATTATGGTGAAAATCAGGTTGGTATATAATCACAAGTACAAGTACAAGATTCACAACCTACACTACATATTGAAGAAGGTGGCAAATATGATATCTCAGATCACGATGAAGTTGACAAAGATTTTCTGGTAGATATCCAGGTTAGTTGGAATGATATAATTGACTTGGGTTATAATGCCATAGATGAAAATGCACCAAAGGGGAAAAGAAAAGCCAAATGAAAAAAGGATTGAGAGTGGGATTTGTTAGTGAGGAATTTTCAAATTACTTAGATGTCAAAAGTATCCATTCATCGAACCAGTGTAGAATCCGATTGAAGTCAAGCCTCTAATAGAATGCAGGTGTAAGATTTGCACTTGGAACATAACAAGGAAAATAGGTTGCAGTTAAAAATTGACACCATATAAAAGCATATGGGTAAAGTTTATGAAAAAAATGATAGATGGAGTTGAACAATCAATGATAAGATGGAAAACAAAGGAGGAATGCAATCATGTTAGGAATGCTGAAGAATTTTATTTTCAGGAGAAATTACAGACAAAGCCTATTGAAGTTAAAGGCTCTTGAAGCTTTTCTTGGAAAAGAAATGCAAGTACAACAACTGGGAAAATCTCTTCAATTAAGTGTTGTTTTTTATATTTTGATCAGAGGGTGTGCTATGAAAGACTACCCAAGAATGAGTGGTTTATTACACTTTTTGAAAGTTCCTAACTATCATAACAGTCACTGGTCAGTAAACGGTGGATGAGAATGGACAAGTTGTCTTGCTGAGGTTGAAAAAGATGTAAAGGTAAAAATAAGAGAGTGAAACTCTATTGTATTGTGTTTAGACGAAGTTACGACAATAGATAATACTTCATGGGTATGCATGTAGGTTTATACTGTACAAAATGATGCCCACCAATCTCATCTACCATGTATTGCTAAAATGAATGTTAATGTGATAGTAGAAAATTTATTTCAACTAGTAAAGCGTTATTTCATTGAATATGGAGGTATGGATGACGTGACGATTACCAAATGGAGTACCTTGGTACTCAATCTGTAGAAGTGTCTAGAGGAAGATAATGTAGACACATGACAAGTTGGCAGAAATACCATTAAAAACTATGACATCAGCTTGTTGGTTATCTTTTTATTTCTCTTAGTTGAAGCAAATGTGAGTGCTTTCTTGGAGAGATTACCAAGAAGCAACTGAATACAAATTTTCTCTTGAATGATCCCAAATTATGGTAGATTATTGGCCTTCTTTTAGATGAAGAATATATGAATTCAGAGCAGTGGTACAAAGAAAGTATTGCTATTGCCTCCTTGGTGTTGGTATGGGATTTAGAGTTTTGGGGTTGAAGGAGGAGATCGTATGGATTTTGAGATCCTCTGTGAGGCCATAGTAGTTGGGGGGGCTTATCCCCATTGTTGTAACTGCTAAACCAGGAAAATGATTCTATGCCATTGAGGGTGATTGGCTTGTGGTGGGGGAATGTGTGCAAGATTATTGACCCTTTTTGGTTTGGAGTACAAACACAAATATAGAGCACTGTTGAGACAAAGCTCATGATGGGTAGGAGCTGTTGGAGGGCCACATTCAAGAATGAGAAGTGGAAAAGTGGAAGAGGGAAAGGGAGATACTGGTAGAGATTATAGTCAAGAACAAAGAAAATGTGCAACTACAACTCCAAAGGAGAAGATCAAGGGGTCGATGATGTGGAAGAAGGTCAAGTAAGCTACAAACTTTGTGTTGGTTTAGTGTTTTTACATTCAATTTGAAATTCAATCTATGTCTGGTCTTAGGGATGCCATGCTAGGATCTATAAAGTTTTTTTTTTTGTAAATAGTGTAGCCGATTTTGGTATCGAAGGGCTCTGATATTGTTGATATGATTATGGGTAATATGCCTAGAATGTTAGAAGTTGATAATATGTAATGGTAGTTTGCCTAGTTTTGGATGGTATGGGCTTTGAATACATAGCTGGTTGGGTTTTTTCGAGTAATAGATCCAACTGTCTTGGTGCAGGTATTCTATTTCTATTCCCCTTATCAACACAAACACACACAACAAAATATGCCCTAAACAACTTTCAGAACTCAAATGAGTTTTTTAAGGAATTTTATTTTTCCATTCTAAGTAACACAACTTCCGCAGACCATAACTCTTCACCTATTGCCCTGATTGGCTATTCTAGTCCCATTTCAGAAATGGCGTAAAGTTCTCTGAAACAAAATTATTACAAAATTAGTTAGGATAAAATATTGTATGTTTCCCTAAAAGATTCAAATTCGTTTCTTTTTCTTTTTCTCAAAATTTTCCTAGAAGATTTGTCTTAGTACGCATTTGAGATAAGGGCGTTTGAGTTTTTGTGGACTGCATTTGATTTTAAAAAAATGTTAAAAATTCAAATAATTGAGTAGTAGGACCAAGTGTGTAAAGGTTTACAAATTGTATAAACCAATAATAAAATGAATATTAATCATTCACAATGGAATCTTTGATGAGGAAGGAATATGGCAATGGAAATAAAGTGAGAAACAACTAAAACTAACATGTGTATGTGTGTGTGTTGATTTGGATGTTTACTGTATTATACCATCAAACCTAGGATTGCACAACAATTTAATTCAAGTAGTTTGAAATAAACAACTGATATGCAATAATGAATTCAAATTTCAAATTGGAATAAAATTTAAAATTCAATTGATTAAGATGTAGGAATATAATCACGAGGAAGACACATGATGCCACAGTGTAATTTCAAACAATAAGATAGTTCTAGAAGAGTGATTCAAAACTTTGAACATATAAATGACAACATAATGATAAAAATGAGTATCACATGATAAGGCTTCTATGAACATAACATAATAATGAATAAAGGTGTTGAAGCAACTTGCATCATATGATAAAGCTTTGATAAACATGAAATCATACATGAATGATATAATAAGGATCACATGATATGTAGTCATAAAATCAAAATGTGTAAGCATAAAAACCATCTCTGAAATGAAGGATAGGAGAATAATAAGAAGCATAAGGATGTAATCATTATAAAGATAAACACAACATATCATGGAAATAGAATCATAATCAAGGAATATATTTGAAACACAGCGACATCATAAATCATGTAGAATTGTAAAAAATAATGAACATGTGCAAAACTAAGTAGAGGAGACGACCTAGTAGTTGATCACCCTAACTTCATGTTTTTAAAAATCCTATGTAGAAATTTAAAATCACTTCTAATAACTTGCAACATCTTACTTGACAACTCCACTACTTATAACTAAGGTTTTAGTGCCATATCATCACATATGATGGAACATTAGCATGCCTTTTGCCAAGGTGTCCACAAAGGCCCAAAAAAATGAGATTAATACTTGTGCACTAAGGCATGCTTTATTCATGCACTAATGTTACATCACATGATTTGTTGCTTGTTAGATCCAAGGAATACATTTCATTTAATTATGGGTAGAACTCATCAATACTAACAATTGTAAAGTCATAACTATTGGTGCAATATTGCTAAAAATATAGGACATTATATCAATAAGTGTTGTAACAACAATTGAAACATGCTCACTTATCGGTCTAGGTTTCTCCTATTAATGTGGAATATAAAAGTTGAGGAACCTTCAAGTACATAAATTCCCAGGGTATATATGAAATAATGAAAAGATAGACACAAAAGGTTAGAGTTTACTTTTCTTTTAGCTTAAGTTTACGCGAAACCCAATGTGCAAAGTAAAGAGTGCAGTTAGGATATGGGATAAATAATTTAGTCATTTTTTTTCAAAATTATGTACCAATAATATATACTGAATTCTATATTTTCAATATTGAATATTAATTATTTAGATTGATAGGATTGTACCTATTAATACTTACCCCAAGTAATCATTGGAAGATTCTTAAAAATGCTAAAAATATTTCACACAAATGATTTAACCAATTTAAAAATTCATCATTGTTACATTTTAACATTTAACTTTTAAAAATTATAACACAAATCTCTCCTATATAATAGCCTTTTGATGATTCACCACCAATTTTGAATAAATTTGGACCAAAGCAATTTCTTATTTCAATTTGTACGGATTTATTTTTAGTTTTAAATAATTTCCATAAAATCTTATACGATGCACTTTTAGCATATGAAATGTACATTTCTCTCTCTCTTCTTCAAAATCTTGACATATACTCTTTGGGTACATGCAAACTATAAAACAATTCCTCCTTAATATTGTGTAGATCATCCTAATTTAAGGATAAAATCCATTAATATCTCAAATTAACATGTCACGGGAGGGCCTCTTTATGGATTCTGCCGCTTCTTTCACTTGTGTAGGAGAGGGGTGTTGGTTCGTTTGGAGTGGTCCTGTGTGGGATCCCTATTGAGGTGGGGTGGCACACAAATGATCATTGGCAGCTGATGGTCTCTCATCTTCATTACTTCTCTGCTCAGTTTCCTATGGAGGTGGAAGCTTGTTTTGAGGTGAAGGTTTTTCTCCCTCTTAATACCTCTTTCCTACTTTCTATTGAGTTGGAAGTTCCTTCTGAGGTGGAGGCTCTGCCTGTTGAAGTGGCTAGTAGCTGGATGGAAGAGGCGGGTTGGGGTTTTGTTGGTGAGTTCGGCCATAGCTGGAGGGCTTGGTTTTTGCCAGAGATCTGTGATGGTTTCATCTTTTTCCTGGCAAGTTGTAAGCTGGTGGCATGGGGAATACTCTTCTTCTCCTCCATTTCTTTGTCTAAGGTTGGGGGAGTCTTTCAAAACCCTATAGGGCCCGACTTTTGCTAGTGTTTCCTGTTATTGCCAGAGATCCTTGAATGTCTTTTCTTTTTTCTGGTAGATTGTGAATCAGTGGTTTGGGGAGACATCCTCACTCCCATTTCTTTGTTAATGGTAGGGGGAGCCATTCAAAACCCTAAATACTATGGTGCAGCTGAAGATTATCTAGCTCATACTTATAAGCTGCTATTTTGTCTTTGGTATGGTTATGATAGGGTGGAATGGTCTGTCTGCCATATCTATTGGATGTTAAATCCCATTTTGGTAATGGAGCCATCAAAAAGGTTGGGGGAGCCTTTCAAAACCTTGATAGTTTGGTGCAGCTGAAGCTCTACTTGCATAATTACGTGAGTTGCTGTTTCATTAATTCTGGTTATGGGTGTAATACCCCAAAAATGGGCTATAAGTTCATTAATCTTCTATATCGACACATCGAACAAAATTGACATCGAAGTCCTAACCTAAGGCACATTTGAACATCATCGAATCCTAATTGATTATCTCGAATTCTGCATCGGGGAATATTCCTAGCAATATTCCTATTTATCATAATTATCTTTAATGTAATGATTATTTGGCGATAAATCCTATTTATCCTAAAGTTTGATTAATTGAATATTCTCAATATTTAATTAATTAGATTTAATTCTGCCACTTAATTGTTTAATTGAAGTTAATTATATTTATTCCTAATTGTATTATTTAATTTTGACAATAAATCCAAAATCCTATGAATAATTGATTAAATTCTTACTTAATTAATTAAAGCAAGTTGTCAATTTTTAATAATATTATTTTTGAATAAAAGTTTGAAAAATAATTGATTAATCCATAAATCAATTGTTTTATTTTTCAAAATTAGTTTAGTTGGAAATAAATCACTTTATTATTAAATTAATTCATAAATAAAACATGCACAATCAGTTAAACAGACAACTATCAATTATGAATTAAATCTAAACTCTATTTTGAGTTGAACTCTACTTTTGCATGTTTTTGTGAAGTTAATTATCTTTTATTTAAAAATAACTCAAAAATCAACCTGACTTATTTGAGTGATTTATGGCTTTTATTCATGCACCTCCAAAGCCCTGGATTTCTATAAATTAAGGCCTCAGCTCTTCATATCAACATCTCATAATTTGCAAACTTATGCTGGCGAATTGGTATCTGGTGAATCGAAGCTTCTTTGTGAATCAACAACTATGTAAGATCATTCATATTTTAGCATATCATTGTAGCTTATTTTGCATATCAATTTCATTCTAGAATAGTTTCATATCCAGATTTTTCATTCTAATTGCACAGAAAAACCAAAAAAATAGATTAATTGCATTCATTCCATATCTAGATTTTGCATTTAAATCCTTCGTTTAGGTGTCGTCAAGGTCACTGATCTCGGTATAATCTGAGAATACATACTCGCATCTACTAGAAGGCAGTAAATCGCCTGGTTAGTTTAGTTTTTCATTTATTTGCGCGATTTCGATTTTAACTAACCTCTAATGTTTTATTGAAGTGTTGTGTCTACAGACAAGTACAAAATTCACACACATTTTTGGCGCCCACCGTGGGGCCCTGAAACGAGTTTCCCTTCATTTCTATCAATTTTCTGTCTTTTGAAGTTAAGGGTTTCAAGGGTTCTGGTATACTCTACAGGACGTTATTTTTTTGGGCACTTTTTCTATCAAAATTGCAATTTTTAATTTTTTGTCCATACTTCCGTACAACTCTACACAAATTCTCGTGCAAGATTTTTCATCGTTCCACGCAAAGTTTTGCTGGTTTTAGCACTTCCTCGCATGAGACTTCATCTTTTGTCGCGCGAGACCGTACTTCCTCACGCGAGATTTTATCCTTCATCGCGTGAGACCGCATTTCCTCGCGCGAGACCACATCCTCACTCGTGCGAGATTTTGCTACAGAGACACATAATTTGTGAATTCGTACTTTCAGATTATTGATTTCTAACGCTTATAGTTTGTTGTTGATTTGTCTTGATTTTGTACTTTCGGATGTGTGCTAAATTTTGGATTGCAGAGCATTGGACCTAAGGTATTCTTCTCAAGCTGATAATATTTTGATTTGGATTAAAATGAACATCTTGCGTGTCTAGCTTGAGTGCTTTTCTTTTCCTTATCACACATTTCATTTGGGCTCTAAAAATGAACATAGATTTGCTTTCAGCATCTTTGTTACACATAGTAAATAGGCCCTATGAACACTATTCGTGGCTCTTGAGAGAGTGAGTTCCAGCGAAACTCTTCTCAACGAAGGAACCCTTGTAGGTAGGGAGGATACTGAGGGAGTCTCACGTTCCACTAGATCTGCGTGTCTTCAACTTTTGATCGAGGCATTCTCTCTCTGAAGAGGTTGATAGATCATAAGGGGTTGACGTCATAGATCTTTGTGAGATAATCTTGGTCTTAGCGTGTCGGATTAATCTGTCTGCTTTGTTTGGGTTAAAAGTGAAAAGGCTAGGGGATTATGCTCTACTTCCTTTTTGGATAGTACCAGAAACCCAAATCCTTGAATCTGGAACCAGTCTCCATGTGGTATATCTTGTGTCACCTTTAGAGAGGGTTAACCGTAGTGGACATTCCCTTAATTGGGTCAACCACGTTGATGAAACTTCAAGCGGTAATAGCCATTTTCGTCATGGTAGTGACAACCGCTATATAAATGTCCAGTTGGAAGAAATCTCCACAGGTGTGATCTCTTGTTGGGCTGTCAGATCTCCCTAGTAGATCCTGAAGATTAAGTTCTCGAATTGTGTCAAAACCCCGATGCACCTGGATTGGAGTTCGCCCTCTTGGATCATAAAAGTTGCAGAGTCAAACCATTACTAAAAACTCTAGTGAGGCCAAATTTTCATTTTCTAGGAATATGTGCGTTATTAAAAAACTTTTTGGAACATACACAGGTAGTATTTTTAGGGATTAGCACAATAAGTCACTATTGCTTGTTCATGCGCAAGGTTGCTTTTGCCCTTGTTCATTGTTTTCAGACAATTGCTTGCTTCCCTTGCTTGCTATTTTATGTGCTCAATATCTTCTTGGTTGCTTAAAATGAACTGTTACACAGATCTTCAAAATTTTACATAACAATCTGATACTGAAACACTCAACAATTGCAAAATCTGAGCAAAAATCCTTTTCTGGTGTGAGAACTGAATATTCTGTCAGAGAACAGCCAATGCTGTGTCTCGAAATATGTGTCTCAAAATTTGTACCTCAAAATCTGTGCTAAAACTATCAAATTGTGTCCTTTTATCGTGCGAGATTTCAACTTTCTGAGTATTCTTTCGCGCGAGACATCACATTCTCACGCATAGCCTGGTACTTCCTTACACGAGACAACACATTCTCGCACGCAGCTTGCACTAGTAGAATTTGGGTAAATAAATGACCAGGTGACTAAAACTTTTAGTCACGTGACTAAAACTGATCATGTTCTACCATTTTTTTAGTCATGTGACTAAAAATTTTAGTCACGTGACTAAAACTGATCATGTTCTACAAATATAAATGACTAAATAAATAGCCAATTTGGTCATCGAGTAAAATCACAACTAAAATGACTAAATAAATGACTAAATAATTAGTTATCCTAATAAAAATTACTAAATGAATGATTAATACTCCTTTACACATTAACGTTTGATAATATCATATACTTATATTCTTAGAAGTTGCATTTCACCAATAATGTGTGTTCTCCAATAGACTTATTGTGTGAACATTATTCCAGCCACTATTTGCCCATAACTCTAAATGGTAACTATATTTAAAATTCATCTAAGTGTTTTGCAATTAGAATTTATATAGATGAGATGCATATAATTTATAGACAATATCAAGATTTTTTTATAGTGTTATTTCTGGTATTAAATTGGTTACTATATTGTGGTAGCTATCAATAGGGGAAGCATTCAAAGCTCTGCATGGTACTTCAATTAACAACTAAAATTGTGTAGCTTTGATTTGATTTTTTCCCTTAGATTTTCAAGTGCATATGGTATTGAGCTATCATTCCATGTCATTTGTTCCTTTCTAGTTTGGAATTTCAAAATTTTTGTTCAATTTGTTATTTCTCTTTTGGGTTTACTCTGGAATAGATGCAATTCTTTTATAAATTTACCTAGGACTTACATGTGTCTTATTTATTTGTCACGACTCTCTTAGACTAACTTTTATAATTTTTGTATTTTAATATATTATTTGACTGAGTGCGTAGTATGTTTCTGTTTTGTCACTATGCAACATTTTGATTAGTATGATTTTATTAATTCTTCAGGTGTTGTTTATTAAATTAATTCGAGTTGAATTATTTTGTAGTGTTAACTAAATATAATTAATTACTAATTTAAAGATAGACAATGAAATAATTATTAATAATATAACTATTAGACATAATAAGTAATTAAATAAATATAATCTAAGATCGGCTAGGCTTCGTAGGATATTCTTCTGAGCTTTTGTTTAAGTGAAGATAAAGAAAAAAAATTGTAGACTAATTAAATCTACCTTTTGATGTCAATAAGAGGACTTCAATATTTTGCATAAACTAGACCTCTTGTAAGAGTTGTATTATCTTTACCTCGATGGATAACATCAAACTTCCATCCAAATTAAGTGCACGTAAATTCTTTCAACGTGCAATTTTTATAAGCATATATCAAGATTATTTTGTATTTTCACTTCTAGAATGACTTTGTTAGGCACCTTTGGTTTTTAATGACTAGAACTGACTATCATTTAAAGAACGAAAAATTTGTGATATTTCAAATCAAACAATAAATTAAAGTGTGCTAATTTTTATATTAAAATTATGTACTAATGTTTATGTTTTGAAGACACCCACATGAAAATTGATGTGTTTTAATTAAAATAAATGCTATTAAATTGTTATTGTCTTATGATTTAATCTTAAATTAAAGTGACTAATATTTTTTTAATTAAACATTTACAAACCAATATCTGTAAAAGTAAGTTGTATATACTTTTAATGGTCATTTTTCTTTACTTTTTTTTAAAAAAAATTGAGACTTTGGAAAAAATATATCTTACCATATTTTTATAGATTATTAGTAAGATATGTAATATTTAATAGTCAAATTACATTGAAATTATAATTTAGGACATTGGTTAAACCCATCATTGCTACTCAAAGAACAAAATGTACCATTGAATTTATTTACTTTATATATATTAATTAATAAATATAGATTAAATATAATTATTTTTCTACTCTAAACTAATTAATAAATACAACCAATGGAACATTTTGAACTCTCAAATGAGAATTAATATTAAGATAAAATGAATTATAGACAACATTAATTTCAAATTCTACAAATAATCTCTCTCGCGCCGAGTTATCAATGCAATTGGAGGGAATTTTACCCAATTGATTGTTGGCGTCAAAGTGAAGGAGCGAATTTTAATCATTCCATCTCATGAGTTTTCCCTCTAATTAGGGGAGAGGGACCAATAGTTGTGAGGGGTCCAATAGTCGTGAGGTCATTAGTGAATATATTATCCAGTCTTACACCACATTTTTACTATATATTGTGATTAAATAATCCAAATGTAAAACAAAAAATTTCCAAATGTTGATAAAAAATGGACCAATACTTGAACACATGAGAACTTATAAATGTTATATTAAAATAACACAAACATGTGAAATAGATAACTTTTTGTCTCAAATAATATATCATACTTATCTATCATATGTGTGTCAATTAAAAAATAATATGCCCACTTAATAAAATAAGATGCCCACTTAAACAAGTATTGTTATCTTAGTGCACAAATACTATTATGATGTGTACAACTATTGGGGTAGCAATGTCTATGCATTAGAATATTTCATATTAATAATTGGTTTTATCACAAATATAAAAGGTGAACACAACCAAAATGCCTTGTATTTTCCCATGAAATGTGTGAGATTGTCAAAAAGTTTTAGTGTTCAACTATTGGTCCCTTTGTGTTCGGTATAGGTTGTCTTTTATATAATAATGTGTTATTTTTATAAGAACAAATAATTTTTTGGTGTTGAAGCATTGGTCCTTTTGTGTTCGATTTAAAAGTTAGATATAACAAATATTTATGATTACTAATAGGTATATGGTCCATTTAAGTTGCATATATGTCATATTTTGTATAGAAATACAATCACCAACTAATAACAAATGGTATTTTTAAATTCAAGTACTAGATATTTTTAGATTAAGTTTTGGTTGAATCTTTTAAAAGCTAATTTTTATACACGTTTAACTAGGCGTGCTATTTTAACGAGTTGCGTGATGAGCCACACCTTCAAACCTTAGTTATAGGTAGTTAAGTATCTATTTTACATTTCTTAAAAAAAATGAAGGTCTTACGATATTGCATGCAACGGCTACATGTTGACGAAGTTAGCCCTCACGACTATTGGTCCCTCTCCCCTAGGCAGAGATAGGAAAAAACCCCTACAATCATCCATGAAATTGGGGTTTTGAACGGGGAGGACTGCTGGGAGAGGGTTAATATTTTCGTTTCAGCTTGCGAGACTCTCTGACATTGGAGGATTCTTTTCTACAGGTTTGTGAACACTCACTTTTTGCTTTGAACATTTAATAAAGCTTCATAAACACAAAAATATCACTTTCAATATATATATATATATATATATATATATATTTTCTATTTTGTTGGGTTTCTTATGATCTTCCAAACCCTTGAATTCGAGACTTTCTTCATTCCATGGCTACCAAGCTCTAGTAAGGGCGTCCATTTCTCAGAACACACAACTAAACAACATTTCTTAAAATGAAAGCTATACTTAATGCCTTTCATTTACAGTCATCGGTAGATCAGCAAAGCTAAATCAGTAAACAATGTTGAATTTGAGGTAAGCAATACTAAACCCTTAAAAATGTCATAGATGTCATTGTGTGCTCATGTCCAAAGATTGTTTTCATATTTGAGCAATTTTTTTTGAAGTTGTCTTCATTAGTAGTTATATTTGGTTTTTTAATTTCCATCAAACTGTAGCATTGCTTGAACCTGCAAGCTTTGTGATCTTAAATACTGATCAAAACCCTCACTTACGATCAAATTTAGAAGTAGAAAAAGATAAACCCTAGATAAATTGGAGAATGAGGAACTTGAACACACCCACAAAATTCTAGTATCTTTTTTTCTTCAATTGAATGTCCATACCATGTTTCAAAGTTCCCATATTGGGATAGGTAAGGAAGATGTTAGTAAAGGTTGAGGAGTCTAGTTTCACACCTGCCAATTGCATTTTCTTGAAATTTTCTAAATATTTTTCAAGAAATCCTTTTTGTGCATATATGACAATCATTGAAGTCCACGAGGCCACTTATTTTAGGCATTCTGTCAAACGGTTCATGTGTCTATACTTCACATTTTGCATACATGTCTAGACAGACGGTTGTAACCACATCTGACAACAATCCTTTATCTATTATATTTTGATGGATACACATACCCTATTCCAAATATTGTATGTTTGCACGGGCATGGAAGATGCTGGAAAAGGTTGTGGAGTTTGGCTTTATCACTGACAATTGCATTTTCGTAAAAGTTTCTAAAGCCCTTTTCGTGAAGTCCATTTTGTGCATATCTTGTAGCAATTGCAGTCAATGAGAAGACATTTCTTTGAGGTATCATGACAAATAATTTGCGTGCCTTGCCTATGCTTCCACATTTTGCATACATGTTTGCCAGGGAAATTGCAACTATGTTTGGCAGTATTTATCTCTCTTTTATGCTTTGACAAACACCCATACCCTGTTCCTAAGCTCCCATTCTAGCACAGGCAAGGAGGATGTTGGTATAGGTTATAGAATCTGGCTTTATGCCTTACAATTGCATTTGGAAGAATGTTTCTAAAGCCTTTTCAACAAATCCATTTTGGTTCTCCTTCTCCACTTTCTGGATTTTGCATGAAGGCTTTTCCATTGTTTCATCTTGTAAACTTTTAAATAGTTTACTCTTCCCGGTCACGGTCAAATGAAAACAGATTTCCACATGCTGACAATTTTTTCATTCAAAAATTCCTGTGGTTCAATTAATGGGTTAGTGGGTTAGTGAATTGTGGTTTCCCCTGGATGATTTCTGTTACTTTTTTAAGGGTTTCTACCTCTTCTGCAATAGATATAGAAACTGCTCCTGCCACTTTGTAGCTATAATTTTTTTTCTTTCTAGTAGAATTGTGGTTTCTGTCATTCTTTATATTTTCCTTTACTATAAAAACCATGTTGTAACAGAAGGTGTAGAATCTTGTACATCAGAATGAATTAGGCTTGTTGTTAAAGTACATATTCTTGTACGTGATATTTTCCATGTGCCATAAGGACCATAAACATGTATACCAACCCAATTGTCACTCTTAGCATAGCATTATTAAGAACTTGTGCAACCAAATTTTGGCCCACCAATTCCTTGAATGATTTTGGAGTATACTTTTGATTAACGGAGCAGTGCCCAACTTCACGACTCAAGCTCTGACTATCTTCAAGGCCTCACCCAACTCCAATTTTTTGTGTTGAACTGGTGTCAGAAGCAGAGTCATGATCTTATTTGAAACCAAAATTGTGATCAACATAGAGACTAATCTCATCTGAAACCTTTCCCTCAACACTTTCCTAAAATACACATGGCTCAATGAGTAGGGGAAGTGCCTCAGAATTAGAATCAAAAGAATAATTAGAGTGGTCTAAGGTTCGTGGAACTACATGAAAATCTCTATGCGAACTAGGATGGCCTTGTGGAGAAAGACCACCTATTTTCTATGTCGCTGAATCTGATAGTCCACATGAATGGTGAATCTATGCTTTGATTGAGGATGCCATGTTGTATTCCTTGTATGTTTCCTTCTGTTTTATTTTATGTGGTCTTTGAGAGAAGTCATGTCTAGTCCAAAAGGTTTAAAGTTACACAATATCATTACTGGTCATATGGATGGCTTTATCTAGATAGATGGAATGTATATTATGCGAGCATGAAGTTCATGGAATGATATGTGGAGATAGTTTGAAGGGAAAACTTATAGGTTTTTTAAACAACTTTCAGGGAACTGCAATGACATCTTTAGTTCATATGCAGAAAATTATTTCCAACAAGCCATTAGATTTTTTGTCAATTGAGAAAATTGTAAGTTACTTCTTACCCTCTGAAATATGGTTGTGTGCTTAAAGATTTACTCTCTATGTTGGCAGATTTTGTTGTAATGCATATTATTTTTTAACTGGTGCGATACTGCAATTTTTCTGATGGTAGACATGTTTTTTTATTCTGGGGACTTAGGATGACAAGATTTGGATAGAGTGCATATCAATTCCTATGTGTCACCAGCATTATAATATTAAAAACTTTAGAAACTTTTGTAATAAATTTCTGGTGTAATGAAAGGTGAATTAGCATCTTTATAAAATTAAAAATATCAATGCCTATTTACATTGGCATAGATTTGGTAAAAACATAGTCTCAAAATCCAGAATGAAACAACCAACCTTAGATTCCCTATCCAAAATAAGTACAAGGAAATGTTATAACACAATGATCCAATTGTAACTAGTAACATGTGACTACAGTTCATGTGGATTTTCAAATTATCAGTAATTGGAGATGACATAATATAATTCAGTTTGGTTTGTAACCTTTGTAAAAGATAATACACGCTTAGTAACAGTCACTCTAAGTGATGACATCCAAGGGAATGAATTGGCATTCACGACTTCACTACTAAGGAAGGTGTTCCTCCAGCTATGGTGTTCAATTATGCATAATCTCTTGGGCTCATCCTGTCAAATAGTTTGCATGCCTTGTTTGTGTTTCCACATTTTTTTCATACCTATCTGCGAGAAGCCAGGAGTAAACTTACAAATAATTTGCCTCTATGCATACCATTTGCAATCCCCAAATTAAAATTGGAGATGGGGGAAGACATGTAATTTATTATCTCAATTGTGTAGGGATCCATGCAACTGATAGCACATGGAACCAATGAGAAGAAAATGAAGTATGGCTGTCACAATGTATGTTTCCAGAATTAGCAGTCTGAAAAAATTACTGGTTGAGGGATCAAACGAAGTTGTAAAACCCTGTGATTTTGGAATATGGTAGGTCTTTTAGTTACCTAAAACTTTTGTTCTTTCCATAAAAATTAGTTTGTACGTTTAAGGGGTCAAACAAATTGATTTCTAGAAACTGTCCCGGGAGGACTGAATTTAGCACAGTCACAATCAGAGTTGATACCATTATGTGAAAGGGGATTGAAGTTGTTGTTAGACATTGAAGAAGCATTGTAAGGGTATGGAAATGGTTTGGGTGAATGGAGATGAGTCTTAGTTGTCATGGTGAAGGGTGTTGTTGGGTCAAAGGTGAATGTTGTTGTCATAGGAATGGTAAATGCAATCAGTGTTTGAGATCATGCAATCAGATTAAGGGAACAATTAGAAAAGGGTTTGTTAGTGTTGTTAGGAGTCTTGTGAGGGTACAAGAAGTTTCCCTAAGCTCATGGTACTGATTAGAGGTAGGGGATTGGAGTTATCATGGTGATAAGTGAAAAGATGCATTGCATCCACAAGGAGACATATAGACAGTTTTGGAACAATGAGTGTTCAATGGTACTTTGTTGGACCATAGGCATGTGTTGAATGAATTTTGGGTTGTGAATGAATTATAATATGATTATAATTTTGCACTGACAGTTTGCGTACATTCCTTTCTTCTTTGAGCTACAGTTTGCATACAAGCTTTTTTTCTTTGATTTGAAAGTTTGTTGAATTATGGGACTAGGATCATTAGTTTTCTATAATCCATACAAAGAGAGTAGTTGAAAATTAGCCAACAAAAACCAAGGTAAGAATACTTGACCAACACAGAACAACCAAGTATAACCATCTACTCTGGTTATTATTTATAATAATATTATTTGTGAATTATTATTGACATGTCACTCTATTTTTTTTATCTAATATTATAATACAAGTGTTTTTTTTATTTTCAGTTAATTAAAAAATACAGTCAACATCCCATTCTAATTCCTAAATAGACATCAGTTATAGCTATCCTATTTCTTCCATGGTTAGAGAGTCTAAGAGTCTGATTTTTGTGTGAATCAGGTACTACGACCATGTGGCATATATTCTTTAGCATTTCTAATTGTTTTGTTAATTTTGTTTTGTGCATGTGCGGTATTTATAAATTATTTTAATGTACTCTTTCTTTCTGCCATTTTCTTTAGCATATTGTTTTTAAGGTTGCAAGCATTACTTGAAGATGTATTCAGCAGTTCAGATCCCCTCCTTTTCATGCTGGCCTTTGCTTCCAAAGAAAGATAAATAGTTTTCTCTCTTTTTTACATGGTTGGATATTGAGGTCCCCAAATTTGTTTTAACTCTCGATGCCACTCCAATACCATCTTGCTTTTCTGATGAAATGAGTAGTTTTGACTTCCTCTTACCTGTATCCTGAACCACACTTCCACTATTTCCTCTTGCCGGTGAAATAAATTTTCTTAAATTTTGCTCTAGAGTTGGCTTTGAATTTTCAGTATCTTCTTTGCCATTCTAGCTTTTACTCACTGTCTGATCCTTTAATAACTTAATGTCATTGGAATCGACACTCTTTCTCAGTGGCTCTTGAACCCAAGATAATCTCTTTGAAATTGTTCCATTTTCATCTGCTTCCTGTTCTTTCAGAAGAGGATAAGCTACTGATGATAAAATTGAAAAATTCTTAAATCTATTATTTGTTTGTGTGCCAGGTTCAAGAATCTTTGCAACAAATTCCAGCAAACGAGCTGTATTCTTTACAGAAAGAAGCCCGAGACTTTTGATGGGAGATACTAATTTGTTATGGGCTCTCGAAGGAGACAAAATTCATTTGAATGGCAAGGTATTTGGTTGAAACTTAGAAATTGGCCACTTATCATACAGGTATATGTATCAATTGTAATTTATGTCCTATCTATGCACCGTCCATGATTTTTTGAGAAATCCTTTACCTCTTGGTTTGCTAATTTATTCCCAAAAACAACTTTTTCTATGATACATTTTATCCATAGATCTTTGTCCTCAAACATTCATGGAAGGTTACTGTCATCAAACATTAAGATCATTGTTTTAAAGCATATATAACAATCATTTCCATTTTATGTTATGACTGTCTCTTCATCCCTAGTGTCCATCCCCTCTCGCTTCTTTGAACAAACTATGCTACTGCTGTCTTTTGGCAATGACCTGATCACACATGCACTTTCCTCACTTTTACCTTTCATTTAACAGCATCAAACAGTTTAGATGCTCCCCCAAACAATATGTATTTTTTGGTGTTCTGCCATATATTCTCATAACACACCATGCTCGTTCAAACACAGTGACTTAATCTTCCTCCTAACCTATGGTTCAACTGTTGAAATTTTCAATATCTACCATTGTCATTGGACATCCTTGAACCCACATGTTTCATGCTATTATCACTGTATTTACCTTATGCGTGTTGTTATTTTCACAGTGCATTGATATCACTATTTTTTGATAATTTAGTATTTACATCTATATTTCTAACTTTCTTGTTGAATTCTCTGCATCTAATTTGAAACTTTCATTACATCACTATCTTGGTTGACAAAAGCATATTTTTTTACTCTACTCCTATTGATAGCTAATAGTCTTTGAAAGAACAATGAATGAGGCCATGGGGTAGTGAAAAGAACCTCACAAAGAAACAAACACTTTTTGATAGTAATATCACAAAAGCTACATAGTCAAATTCTGATAGCAATATCACAATTTGACTTGTTGTGGAAAATATCTCCTACTTATCAAGGTATAAGTTATATTTTCACTTTTAGATAGGCAAAATATATTCTATAGCTCATTATAAGAAGCCTATGTAAGGTACTGAAATACATTCTTTATGCTGGTATAACGTCCCCTGTATTGGCCGACATAATACAAATTTATATCTTGTACTAGTTAGTGCTTGTCATTTCGTTGAATATTTTGAACATTAACCCTCATTTATTTTATTTGAAAGCTTGAGAGTTGAGTGTACACTATTGGCCCAGTTAGTAGGGCCAAAATGGGGGTCTTTTGTCCCCAATGAAAAAATAGTTCAGACCTACAAATACAGGATCCCAGCAGGGACATGGAACCTGTTAGCCCACTAGCCCAACAAGGGTTTGATCTCTGGTGGCTGCAATTATAGCACAATGATTTAACCAATAACGATTATCCTTAAATGGCCATTAGTTCTTATTTATTAATAGAAGAGTTGATCATCTTAAAAAAAATATAGAAATAGTCAGCGAGCTATCTCCTTGACAAAACTGAAACTCTTAGAAAATGCTTTCAAGTTCTAATATGACTTTTTCTTTGTTGAGGACTTATTTCAGAGTTGTAGAAAATCCATGCAAGAGATGTGGACTAGATTCTAATTTCACTGAGTGCAATTTTATTTGAATTATTTATAGTTTAAGAAGAAAAAGTAAAGTGTAATGGTGGACCTTGGAAAATCTCAGAAATGAGACATGACGCATTATCATATTTTTGGAATTGTATTTCTTGTTTCCTATTTTTGAGAATTTCTAAATGTAATATTCATTCAAGTAATATTAAGAGATTCTTTGGCGACTCACAAACAACTTTCTCTTATAGAGAAAGTATGTCTGGAATAATAGATGAATTACTAGCCTTCCAGAATGTATTGAAAAATATAAAAAGAACTGCATAGCCTGCTTTCTTCAATAATGTAGTTCCTAATACTAGTAAAATAAGTTCAACTTACCATGCCAGAGCATGGGAATAAGAATATTAGCATATGATAAAATTACATATAGATCGCCATTTTTGTAGTTCTATCTTGATATTGTTATTCAACTGCATTGGTATGTAAGGGGCCAATTAAAACATTGATAATCCAATCTTAACCCTTAATTCTTGTATTAAACTTTAAATTTATTAGCGATCCTAGTTGCTAAAGTGGTGACAAACTAATACAGACAATTGGCTTTTTTCAGACAGAAAATAGGAATCATGTGTAGACACTAGTATGCTATTGCAGATGACTTTGACATGCATTATTTTTTATTCAAGTTCAAATCCTTTTGGCTAGTGCGTACAAGACAGATTTAGATAAATTTTATTCTATCCATGGAAGTCAAATACATGTCTCATGTTCATTTTTCATGATTTAAGATGTGAAACCGAATGAAGGGATGCATGCTTCTTATTTGTTTCGTGTTGTAGTAACCCAAAGTTTCTGACTTTCCTAAAGAATGCGTACTTTTAATGCCTTGAAAATATGAGTTTTGTTACAATTACACTGATTTATCTTTTATCTAGTTTTGGACAGACTTTGGAAAAGTCCATTTAAGTCATAGAGCTTCTAGGCATGGAAGGAATATTCATGTTATCTTTGTTTTATTGATATGGAGGAGCAAATGAGTATCATGACATATTTATTATACAAGATTTTATTTTATGTGTAGTATGTTAGCTTCAAAGATATTTGAAATTGACACAATTTGAACTAATTGCCAATAAAAATTGGCATTTCAAGGAGGCAACTTTTAATCTTTTAATTCTTAACAAGGAGGGAATATGCTTGATTTAGAGAGGTTCGTGTGTACTTATTGTTATTGAGTTTTCCATTAACCTATTTTGGGAAATTTATAATTCTATTGCTATATGCTATCATGTGAAATTCCAAATGTTTGACAATTTATATGCATTAAAACTATGATAAAATTGGATGAGGGATAAAGCAACAAATGTTCATTTGTCTCATTTCTAGATTGTTTTATCTTTACATATAGCTGTAGCTTTATATGTTGACATTCTTTTAATCTCAAATTTTTATTATTTTTATTGGTTCTTTTGGAATGCTAAGATAAAAACTACCTTTACTTTATGTCGAAAGGTTAGCAATCAATTTTTTGTTGCTTTTTGTCTGATTTATTTTATTAGATTAGAGAATAAGTTTTTGTTGTTGAATATCCAAACACTTTTAATTCCTAGTTCACATCTTCAATGTTACAATCTTTATCTTTGTTGAGTGGAGATGGGGGATTTTGACTTCTGACTGTCTACTCTGTTCATGATATCAGGTTCTGTACACGGTCACTGCTTCAGGATTCTCTTGATACCAATCTTATTGACAAGATACTTGGGTGGTAGATTGATCGTAAAACACTTTTGGGAGAACTGAATTGGATATTTATTGCAGTTACAGATACCATTGCATGGAATGTCTTACCACATGGTATAATTGCTCTTACATATGTGTTTTATATATGTCTAGTTTGTATTGTAAGTCTCTTTAGGAACTTCTTATGGCAGAATGTATTATGCGGTCTGCAAATTGTACACCAGTTTCCTTTCCACTCTTACCGCCTACTCATCAGCACTCAATGTGGTAATTATTTTTATAAATGATGTTATTTCGAATTCTGATCCAATCACCAAATGTTTTTTTGTTTGAGCTATTTAGCTAAACTTGGATTTACAGGGATGCATGGGATATGGCAGCTGAGATATGTCTTTCTCAGCTACCAACTTTGCTCAGTGATCCAAGTGTCAAGTTTCAAGTAAGTTTTTGGAATGGTTAAAAATCGATATCATCATTTACCTCTTGGCATTTTGCATAATGGTTTGTGTTACTTAGTGAGGAATGGTATTGGGTTGCATTTGTAATAATAAAGATCGTAGATGGAAAAATTTGAAATCATGTTTAGTGGAAAGTACTAGTATACATGGTATGATTATTTTTTAAAGGGTACTAGCTCAATGGAAGAGCACCTACTTTATAAGTAGGAGGATGATGGTTCGATTCCATCGTGCCCTAATATGACTAAATATATGATTAAATTAATGACTAAATTAATGATTAAATATATGATCAAATAAATGACCAAATAAACAACCAAATAAATGACTAAATAAATGATCAAATAAATGACTAAATGAATGACTAAATAAATGATCAAATAAATGACCAAATAAATAACTAAATAAACTATCAAATGATCAAATAAATGATCAAATAAAAGACCAAATAAATGATTAAATATATGACCAAATCAATGACCAAATAAATGACTAAAATAGTTTAGTCATAAATTTGGTCATGAGATAAATGACCGGCAATAAACTACCATTGGTCACGTGACCAAATTTGGTCATTTATTTACAATTTTTGGTAGTTTATTTGGTCATATATTGCTATTTTTGTACTAGTGTTGGTACTTCATCGTGCGAAACAACATTCTCTCATGCGAACCTGTCCTGAAATTTGCAAAACAAAGAGCTTATTATTGTCAGTTGGTCAACTTTCTGTTAGATCTGATTTTTGTCTGGGGTCTGTATGCCTATTTTCCTGTTGCACATTGTCTGAAACTGCATGTCTAGAGTTGAGAAACACGTCTTGGAATTTGTCAAACAAATCATTGTGTTGGAAGCAGAGCAGAGCCTATAACGAATCCAATCATTTTCTTAAAGTGGCCTTTTGAATCTGATTTAGCCTTTTGTTTAATCGATTTGAGTCTTTTTCATCTTGTGTCAAAACCTTGTCATAGCTATCAATCTTCAATCAATCACCAAAATGACTAAGTGTTGTGATATCTTGTCCGCTATATTTTGGGCATCTACCCATACATCAAGGGCACAATATCCCTCATCTAAGTCAAATCTATGCTTCAATCAACCAAACTTTGAGAAGGTTGCGTCATTTGATCTTCTTGAATCAATTCGTTCTTCAGTTGTCTTCATCTTATTCTTTTGTTTCACCCAGGGTTAATGGTGGAAACTAGAGCTTCCTCACACAAGAAATCAGGAGAAAAATCTCATATCTATTCCAGGGAGTCTTAAAACTCCTAACATCAATCTACATCAATCTATTCTAGGGAGTCCTAAAACTCCTAACATGTCTCAAAAAATCAGTACACATGAGGAAGAAACTCTAATCACCGCTATGATGAAACAGATGCACGCTATGCAAGTCAAACTTAACAAACTTGAGAAAGAAAAAGGAACCTAAAGAGTTCTCCATGGAAGCTCTATGCCCTTTTCCATTTGATAAAGACTTGTACATGTCACCATGCCCTCATACAGAATATGAGCAACGTGATAATCCTTTTGATACTTTTTCCATGGAGAGTGACACACCCATCTTTGAAGAATATGATGACTATGATGAGGGACAATATAGTGATACCTATGACACCTCTGTTCCTAAGAGTCCTCCTCGCCATGTGCTCGTGCTTACTGGGAATGGGATGTCACATTGGATAGATCGTGATGGTGATCCATATGATTCTAATTTTGAAAGAGACTATGATGATTTCTGTGAACAATACTTGGATGATACATCTACTTCTATTGAGGAAGAGAAAGCTTACCGAACTGATTATAAATGTGCATACTATAAGGATCTCTCCTCTAAGAATTCTCATGCTGAAAATAAAGATTACACTCTCAAGAAAAATCATGTTAGTGCTGAACCTTTGTCTTGTGATGGTTCCTTTCCATCCTCTACTTCCTCCAATACCCATACATTTCCTAAAGCTTCCAAGCCTATCAAATCTTTCACAAGTCCTTCATCCACCAAAGGTCCTAATCCTTTTCATGCGGTTTCCTATAGTTATCCTCAAGGGCTACCTCTTAGAGAAACTCAAGCTAACCTTCACTTGACTGCAAATACTTTCAATAATGCTAAACCTAAAGAGCCTAAGCCTTTATACACTATAATGCCCACTTTAGCTAGTCCTCCACCATCTCTTCCAAAGTCTTCCATACAATCCCAACACACTTCCTTATCCTTAGAAGTGGCTCCATGTCAAGAAGACTCTAAAAATGATAAAGAAAAGAACATAAAGAAAGATCAAGATCAAGAACCCTCCATGTCATCCAATCCTTTTCATGATGTCTCTTATCTGCTTCAGGGTTCTTTTAATCCTGCACACCCTTTTTCATGCATTCCACCATATCTTAAGTCTTCTCCTAAGCAAGATCAAGCTACTACTTACACTGTTGAGCTTATTGACAATCAAAATAACCTTACCCCACTTCCGCTTTCCAAAGATGATACTTCCATTAAGGTTGGTAAAAATGGTGTTGTTACTTCCAATGTTAAGCCTATTGAAAATCAAGAGAAAAATTGTGCTTATGCTATCCAAAGATCATTGTCAAGATCAAAGTCTTCCATCTTCTTATTCTACCACTTCATGTTCGTTTCCACTTTCTACTCTTCTTAAGTCTTTGCAAGCTCTAAACAATCCTATCAAAGAAGTTGCTCCTATTCAAGATGTTCACGATTCTATTGAAAATCTTAATGCTCACTCTAAAGGTGCTGATGTCCTTGGTTGTCATATAAATGTTGATGAACTTGTTGATTATCCTTTTGCATCTTCCACTTCCATCCTTGGACCTCTTCCACCACTACTAAGAGCTTCATGTCTTCCTTCTATTTGGGTCCTTATGTCCCTTCACTTTCCCCTCCTAACTCTCCTAATTCACCATCCATCTTGGGTCCTTACATACCTCCATCTCCTATCTTTCCTCAAGATCAACATAGATGCATACCCTTGAATCTTTTTCACCCACCCATTTAAATCAGTCATATCCCTCTTCTTCCACAAGTCCCAAGTCTTTTGGAAGTAGCTTGAATGTTCAATACAAGAAAAATAAGCAATATAAAAATCCATAAAAAAAAGAAGATCACCATGTCTCCTCTAATCGACACGAAGGCATAAAGTCAAAAGAGATATCTAAGAAAAAAACTACAAGACAAGTATGGGTGTCAAAATCTATCATTGAAGATATTCTCTCTAAATTATCAAAAAGAAATGAAAAGCCTACGGCTATATGGATTCCAAAGTCTCTCTTGAAAGAGTCTGGTGTTGAGCAATAAGTGAAGTTGACATTTAAGCTTCCAAAGGCTTCCACTTCATCTTCTTCCAAAAACATTATTCCATTCCATGCACCTAAACCTCAATCTCTGCTATCCATTCACCATATTCTTTCACGTATTCCTTCATTCACATTTCCTCCATCCTCTCGCCACCCTTCAAGGTGTGTGTTGACGTTGATCTTGCCTTCCTTTCCATCTACCCTTTCACAATCTTTCCATTCATTATCCTCCTACCTTCTATCCTTTTTCCTCATTTGCCTATTTCTCCTATCTTCCAACCTCACTCGCTTTACATAAAACTTTATCCTCCATTTTTCTCTTTCATCTCCCTTTCCCTATCAACATCTTTGAGCATATCATTTTGAATCCTTGGCATATCATGGTTTATCATTTCAAGGAGCATTATCTAAAAAGCTTGCCTTCTTCCAAAAAAATTTAAATTTTTTTTTTTTTGAAAAAGTGCCTTGGTGGAAGCTTGGAAACAGGTGCCTTGGTAGCAAAAGTAAAGAGAAATAAATTCTTCCTATGGTGAAAGCCACTCCCTTGTGGCACCTTGGATAAGTACCGTGATGAAAACTTGACAATCAAACATCATGCGTAGTTTTTCTATATATTTCATCCATTCTATCATCTCTCTTTGATCTTGACAAGGTTGACCTATACATGAACATTTGGCTATTTTGTGAGTTGTCTTATGATGATCTTGCTTTCATTCCTTCCATGTTTAGCTTTCATATCCATCTTCCTCTATTCATTTTCGACTATCACTATCCTTTTCCCCTTTGGTCTTGATCTAATAAAAAAAAAGAAAGAAAGAGTAAAACATGATACTATGAAGCCTCTTGACATGTCTACTCCTTTGGACTGCATCCTTTCCTGCTCTTGCATTATGATTTTGTGACTTATCCTATGCTAACCTTTCATTGCTTGTTCAAATGTGCTTTATATGACAATTTTTCCCTAGCTTGGATATTCTTGAGGAGTTTTCCCTTGAGAATTTTTTCCCTTCATTCTCTTTCATTCTCTTGTCTTCCTCTCTTCCACCAATTTGCTAATCCCTCTTGTTCTCCACCTTGCTAGACATTGAGACTGCACGATATGATCTTTCTTGGGAGTTTGCAATGGAGAAGGATGCAATCAAGTTTGCTAAGAACTGTAAAAAATGCCAAGTACATGGCAACTTAATTCATGCTCTAGGGAGAGATCTAATTCCCTTCACTACACAATGGCCTTTTCACCAATGGGCATTTGATCTTATAGGAGCTATCCATCCTCATTCTTCCAATGGACATACCCATATAATCACAGCTACATATTATTTTACAAAATGGGTATAAGCAGTCCCTTTGACACAAGTAACTGAAAAATAAATATCTATGTTCATATTGAACTATATCATATGCAGATATGAGATACCTCATTCCATAATTACAGATAATGGTGGACAATTCAAGAACAAAGATCTAGATGATTTATGTGCCAAATTCAAGATCACACAACATTGGTCTTCTATCTACTATCCTCAAGGGAATGGACAAGTAGAGGCTTCTAATAAGAATTTGTTGAAAATCTTGCACCGTACAGTTAACAAAATAGGAAGAGACTGGCATCTCATGATCAATCTAGCTCTTTGGGCCTACAGAACAAGTATCAAAATACCTACTGGGGCTACACCTTTCACTTTAGTTTATGGGTCTGAAGCGGTACTGCCTATTGAGGTTGAAATCCCATCACTCAGAATCAGAATGCATGGTCTAGTAACTAATGATGACTATAGAGTGTTTAGGTTGCAAGAACTTGAACTACTAGATGAGCGCAGACAACTAGCATATGATCATCTCAGAGTATATCATAAAAGAATGTCTAGAGGCTACAACAAGAAAGTCAAACACAGAGAATTTTAAGTTGGTGATTTAGTCTTGAGAGAGAATCCTAAAAATCAATCACATCGCGAACGCAAGGGGAAGTTTGAACCCAACTGGCTGGGTCCTTTTGTAATCACTGCTACTTTTGGCTTTGGTGCCTATCAACTCTCAACGACTGAAGGAGAACAGCTTCGAGAACCAATCAATGTTCTCCATCTGAAGAAATTCTACGCCTAATGCATTCAGTCTATGACAAAATGTTCTGAAAAAATATTAAAAATCTGAAAAAGTTCTAAAAAAATGAACATCTTGGTGTAAACCTAGCAATAGGTGCCTTGATGATTCACAAAAAAAGTAAAAAAATATAAAAAATATCAAAAAAATAAAAAATTAAAAAAATGAAAAATACAAAAAAATGAGAAAAAGAAAAAAAGTGCCTTGGTGAAAACTTGGAAACAGGCACCTTGGTAGCAAAAATAGAATCTCTGCCAAGATGGTGAAAACTCGGCAAACAGATGTCACTTGTTTCAAAATGCTCCATCTATCAGTGCAATCTTGGTCTTTCCCAGCTTTCAGTCTTGCTTTAGTTTGTACATATCTCCCGGTTTGTTTCTGCATTCCTATTTTCAATAAGTCAGTTTGTACACCAATGAGCTCAAGCATCTGTATCCTATCAATGCTTAAAAACTTTGGGGCAATCAATGTCATATCCTATGGCCTCCAGCATATTTTAGACGTATCATATCCAGTCAGAGTCCTTTGAAGCTTTATTTGAGTCAGTTAGTCAATCTTGTCTCCAGAAAGGATTTTGCATCTACAACAACATAATCAAACATCAAACACAAATTGAAAACAATCTGTGCTTTACATGCTTTTATCTCCTTGTATGCTTACTGATTCACATTGAGATTTTCGCATATTATGTCCTTTTGAGCTCTTCGATGATGTCCTTTGCAAGATTTAGAGAGTGATGACTGGGGGCATAATCTTTTCTTTATCTTCCACTTGCATGTGAAAATTTAACAACTTTGGAAATTTTGGATTGAAATGGTGTCTGACTGTAAGAGCCTCTATCTCGAATTGGGTGGCCATGTGTACCTCGACCATTGATACCCAAAAAATTCAAAGAAGTTTGATCTAACTACTGTCTTTTTGAGTGAGTTCTTTCTCCTATTGTGAAACACGATCTTACCTAAGGATGTGAACAATAAAGGGTCACTACGGGTAATTCACATTGGATTTCGAATGATCTCTTGACTGTTTGACGTGTTTGTAACGCAAGGCGTATTCTGGTCATCACAACGTTTATGTTTTGATGCTTATACAAATTACTATATCAAAATGGACATGATATTTAGGTCATCCTGGCGTTCATGCCTTGGTGCTTATATCTAATCCAACATTCTGAAAACCAATCAATATTCATATGTCTATGGTTTCATAGCTAGTGGACATTGTATTGATTTATCTGGTTACCTAAAAATTCAATGATGAGAATGACCGACACATGATCAGTGACTAGGTCCTACGTCTTAGGTTGCATTTTACTTTACTTATTTCTTTGCATTTTGCATGTTTGCATGATCTCACAATGGTTGGATAAAATTCAATGCTTAAATGATTCTTCAATCACATCTTCAAATCTAATAAGAGCTGAATCTCACATGAAGGTTCCTCCAATGAAACAGTAAGTAGAATCTTTTTTCGGGATCAAAATCAAAATCTGCGATCATTCATATTATTAACTACTTGCATAATCAACCTTCAATAATCACAGAAATCCAAAATTCAACTTAACTGATTATCTTATGTCAAACTTTCAAAATTTCAACTTGGTCACCCATGGTCAACTCATGGTTTAACCTAGTCAAACTTGGTCTCCAGGACCTCCAACGATGTAGAATGCATTCTCGGATGTGTTTAACCACTTCTCAAATCAATTAACATGCTTCTAAACTATCAACACTGACTTTTCTTGTTAGATTTCAATTTTAATCCTGAAGGGGGCATGGTATTGCACATAATTCAAAGTCTGTAATCTAATTTTGAAATCATATCTTTCCTTAGTAATCAAGACAACAACCACGTCTAATTGCCGATTCATCAAAAAGACCTCATCGATCAGGGCAAATCAATCATCGCTCGGGGCATATCAGATTCATTGAGATCCATATCAATCTGGTATTCTCTTAATCTTATAAATTGTATCAGTTTTTGTAACTATCAGTTCAATTGTGTTATTTCGTTGGTTCTTCGAAAACTAAAGGGTTCAGATGTGATACCAATGTGATTCAATATAAGGATAATCAGGTCTGGAATCGGTCACTCACTTTTTCATAATCATAAGGTTCAGAATCAGGCGTTTTGACACTTTTTCACAATCATCGGTTCATTTGCTGTTATAGTTAACATTATCTTTGGTCATTCAGGACCTAATATCTTCATATCAATTTCAATCAGTTTCTGTTTCATATCAATTTTAATTTCAAACATAAGTTTCAACATCATACACAGACTGTCTTTGAACCACTGCGCTTCGCACAATAATTCAAAGGGGAAAAATGTAATACCCCCAAAATGGGCTATAAGTTTATTAATCTTCTATATCGACACATCGAACGAAATCGACATCGAAGTCCTAACCTAAGGCACATCTGAACATCATTGAATCCTAATTGATTATCTCAAATTCTGCATCGGGGAATATTCTTAGCAATATTCCTATTTATCATAATTATCTTTAATTTAATGATTATTTGGAGATAAATCCTATTTATCCTAAAGTTTGATTAATTGAATATTCTCAATATTTAATTAATTAGATTTAATTCTGCCACTTAATTGTTTAATTGAAGTTAATTATATATATTCCTAATTGTATTATTTAATTTTGACAATAAATCCAAAATCTTATGAATAATTGATTAAATTCTTATTTAATTAATTAAAGCAAGTTGTCAATTTTTAATAATATTGTTTTTGAATAAAAGTTTGAAAAATAATTGATTAATCCATAAATCAATTATTTTATTTTTCAAAATGAGTTAAGTTGGAAATAAATCACTTTATTATTAAATTAATTCATAAATAAAACATTCACAATTAGAAAAATAGACAACTATCAATTATCAATTAAATCTAAACTCTATTTTGAGTTGAACTCTGCTTTTGCATGTTTTTGTGGAGTTAATTATCTTTTATTTAAAAATAACTCAAAAATCAACCTGACTTATTTGAGTGATTTATGGCTTTTATTCATGCACCTCCAAAGCCCTAGATTTCTATAAATTAAGGCCTCAGCTCTTCATATCAACATCTCATAATTTGCAAACTTATGCTGGCGAATTGGTATTTGGAGAATCGAAGCTTCTTTGTGAATCAACAACTATGTGAGATCATTCATATTTTAGCATATCATTGTAGCTTATTTCGTATATCAATTTCATTCTAGAATAGTTTCATATCTAGATTTTTCATTCTAATTGCACAGAAAAACAAAAAAAATAGATTAATTGCATTCATTCCATATCTAGATTTTGCATTTAAATCCTTCGTTTAGGTGTCGTCAAGGTCACTGATCTCGGTATAATTTGAGAATACATACTCGCATCTCAGTAAAAGGCAATAAATTGCCTGGTTAGTTTAGTTTTTCATTTATTTGCACGATTTCGATTTTAACTAACCTCTAGTGTTTTACTGAAGTCTTGTGTCTATAAACATGTACAAAATTCACACACACAATGGGAACCATCAAAACCCCTATGTTCAGTTTAGGGAGCCTGAAAACCCTAGATTCATGGTGATTTTGTAAGACAATGGTCTTACACTTTAGGTCTTGGTAGCTTGAGCCTTTCTGAAAATATTTTTTCAGGCTGTTGTTGTAATGCTAGGTTTGTGCTGTTGGTAATTCTACTGTCAGTTTGTGTTGAGGGGATTTGTAAGGTTTATCTTGTTCCCCAGCTGTCTCTCTTTGATTTGAGCTAATTCTTCCTATGGTTAATGTTCGGGTTATAGTTCCCACCAAAAACTATTTGTAAATGGTTTCGGGGCCCATTCAAAACTTGCTTTTACCTTAATAAAAAATATGTCATAATTTTTTTAAAGTTCTTATTATAAATTTATTCGCTTCTCTATTGAATCGTTCTTAATTTCAAATTTATAAAATATTATAAATTAAATTAAAATGACATAACAATTGCACCTCCATTACAATCTTAGTGTAAAATTGTCAAGTTATTAATTATACAAAACATACCACTAGAAGCATGAATCAATATTAATTTAAACAAATTATTAGTGAAGACAAATAATCTTCTGGAGTATAACAATTTCACAAGAATTTATACAATCTTTATAACATATCAAATCTGAGGACTTTGAGAACCTTTTTGATCAACTATAATGGATGTAAACTTAAAAAGGTAATGAACATGTATCCATTCAAATCAAATGAACTAAATAAAGATTGAATGGCACATGATGAGCATATGAGAGACAAACACATCAAAGATAACAACAAGAACATAACACAAGATATGTCCTGAGTGGAAACCCTCTTGGAGAATAAAACCACTTGAAATGCCTCACTGCCTTAATTTAAAATGGTTTTTACAAATGCCTCACTAGCTGTGTTGTCTCACTGATATAAATGCCTTACTGGCCTTATCAACATCTTTCTGGACTTACAATGCCTCATTCTTTAAGAAAAATTGGTTATAGAGGGTTGCTCTATTTCACTATATAACGTTTCACTTTCCAAACTAACACATTCTATATCCTCTAGATTCATTAGATCTAGAATCTTTAAAAAATAAAATATATCAGTCCATACAACCTTTTTTTTCATATTGCTTGCAAGACTTCATTAGTATAATCTAATTATCCTTTTTTTTTCTTACACATTCTCTTTGTACCAAAATGTCTTTATAGAACACAAATGTACAATGTCATTTTTCCATCGAAAAAATCAAATCAAAACTTCTATAATAATTTGACTAATAAAAATGTATCTAATATTATATCTGGTATAAAAAATTGCATCTATTTTAACTGTTTATGCAATTGCTTTTCAAGTAGTAAGCTGAAATGAATCATTATTCCACCAAATGGTAATTGAATCCAGACTAGAATAACAAACCCTAAACAAACCACAATATTTAACAAAAGAATGAAACTTGACAAAGATTTACAACCTTGGTAAGTGAATCAAGACTAGAATAACAAACCCTAAACAAACCACAATAATTAACAAAAGAATGAAACTTGACAAAGACTTACAACCTTATTAAGAAGGGGTTTCAAAAATTAACTACACATTAACCTAACATGGTGTGACTTCAACCATAACCCACAACATTCTAACATAGACAAAGATAAGCACAATGTAATTATCTCAATTGTAACCAGATACGCAACATAGAGTTTCAAAACAAGGATAAACTTTGTACATTGACCCCTAGAGAATAAAGACTTAACATGAAGACTGTTGGCATTAAGTATGATTGTCATTAGTGACTACACTTATTTAGACTCTGCATGTTTACCGAGCAGAACAGTGTTTACCGAGTAGAACAGTGCTTACTGAGTTATCTTCACCGAGTGATGAGATGAGCAGTGTTTACCGAGTGCCAGCACAGTAAACAGGAAATTTAGTCTCTACCGAGTGACACTATATCTACCGAGTCTCCAATATATACTGAGTTCGAAACTACAACCGAGTGGTTAGTATGGACCGGGCCTCCACTTCTACCGAGTGCATGATGATGCCGAGTAACGCAGTGGATGCTAAGTATCAGAAAGTCACTGAGTTAGTTTGCAGTAACTGAGTCACTATATTTGGGCCGACTTAGTAATACTTGTGTTTGCTTGTTTAGAGCCAACTTTGATATTGTTTTGTAATTATTTTGATTGATATATAAACAATGTTTTGTATCCTATCCAAGAGTGTGAAAAAAAAAGGTGAGAAGCGAAAAAGAGAAGAAAGGCAGAGATAAGCGAATTACAAAGGGATACAACATTATAAGAAGCAGCAGAGACATATCTATCACAAAAGGTGATCAGTACATTAGAGAATCTCAATCAGCAAGAACATTTGCAAGTAAGAGATCTACTGTTTCATCCTAATAGGTGAATCAGCCCCAAATCCTTTAACCGGGTAGACTTAACAGTCTTTGCAAAAATCTCTTAACCGAGTGCATACTTCTTTGTATGTTTGTAAATCCTCTAACAAGGTGGACCTAGCAGTCCTTATTGCTCCTAACTGTGTGTGTGAAAATTATACCTGATCTGTAGACACAACACTCAGTAAAACATTAGAGGTTAGTGATAATCAAAATCATGCAAAATTGAAAGCTATCTAACCAAGCGATTTACTGCCTTCTAATAGGTGTGAGATTAATGTTCTCAGATTGTAATCGAGATCAGTGACCTAGACGACACCTAAATGAAGGATTTGAATGCAAAAGATGGATATGGAATTGAATGCAATTAATCTATATTTTTGATATTTTCTATGCAATAAGAATTGTAAAAACTGATATGAAATCTATGCTAAATGAAATTGATATGCTATGAATGCTATTGAAAATTGATATGCTATGAATCTAACAATGATATGAAAACTATGAAATTCTATGCTAAGATATAAAAACTATGCAATTGAAATTGATCTCACAAAGCTTTGAATTCGCAAGTTGATTCCTCAGCCTCTAATTCTCCAGCGTGATTGTGCAAAATATGAGATGATTTGTGAAGAGCTGAGCCTTTAATTTATAGAAATCTAGGGCTTTGGAGGTGCATGGGAAAAAGCCATAAATCACTCAAATAACTCAACTTGATTTTTGAGTTATTTTTAAATAAAAGATAATTAACTCACAAAAATATGCAAAAGCTAAGTTTTAACTCAAAATAGAGTTTAGCTTTAATTGATAATTGATAGTTGTTTGCTTTTATGATTGTGCATGTTTTATTTATGAATTAATTTAATAATAAAGTGATTTATTTCCAACTTAACTGCTTTTAAAAATAAAACAATTGATTTATGGGTTAATCAATTATTTAATCAAACTTTTATTAAAAACTATATTATTAAATAATGACAACTTGCTTTAATTAATTAAATAAGAATTTAATCAATTATTCATATGATATTAGATTTATTGTCAAAATTAAATAATACAATTAATAATAGATATAATTAAATTTAATTACACAATTAAGTGGCAAATATTAAATCTAATTAATTAAATATGCAAAATATTTAATTAATCAAATTTTAGGATAAATGTGATTTATTGCCAAATAATCATTAAATTAAAGATAATTAAGATAATTAGGAATATTCCCTGATGCAAAATTTAAGATAATCAATTATGATTCGATGATGTTTAGATGTGCCTTAGGTTAGGACTTTGATGTCGATTTCATTCGAATTGTTGATGTAGGAGATTAATGAACTTATAGCCCATTTTTGGGGTATTACATTTTGCCCCTCTTTGAATTACTGTGCGAAGCGCAATGGTTCAAAGATAGTCTGTGTTTGATAGAGATATGAAACTGATTCAAAAGATAAACCGATCTCAAGATAGAAACCGATTGAAAGATATTGAGATAGGAGTTGATTGATATTGAATTGATATGAAGATAATAGGTCTTGAAAGACCAAAGATAATGTTCACTGTAGCAGCAAATGAACCTATGATTGCGAAAAAGTGTCAAAATGCCTGATTCTGAACCTTAGGATTGATAAGAAGTGAGTGACCCGTTCTAGACTCGATTGTCTTAGCAGAACTAGCAAGTATCACATCCAAACCCTTCAGTTGTCGAAGAACCAAGGAAAGAACACTATGATCTGATGGTTGCAAAAACTGATACAGATTACAAGATTAAGAGAATACCAGATTGATATGGATCGATGAATCTGATATGCCCCAAGTGATGATAGATTTGCCCCGAGCGATGAGGACTTTTGATGAATCAGTGACTAGACGTGATTGTTTGTCTTGATCACTGATGAAAGATATTGATAGACTCGGAAGCTTTAGGAAATGTATGGGTATTGGAGGAAGTAGGGGATGGAAGGCTAAACATGGAAGCAATGAAAGCAAGATCACTGTAAGATAGCTCACAAAATAGCCAAATATTCGTGTATAGATCAACATTGTCAAGATCAAAGAGAGAAGATGGAATGGATGAAATATGTAGAAGAACTACGCATGATGCCTGATTGCCAAGTTTTCATCATGGTACTTATCCAAGGTGCCACAAGGAAGTGGTTTTCACCATAGGATGAATTTATTTCTCTTTACTTTTGCTACCAAGGTGCCTGTTTCCAGGTTTTCACCAAGGCACATTTTCAATTTATTTTATTTTTCATTTCTTTTTTTTGGAAGAAGGCAAGATTTTTAGATAATGCTCCTTGAAAGGATAAACCATGATATGCCAAGGATTCAAAATGACACGCTCAAAGATGTTGATAGGGAAAGGGAGATGAAAGAGAAAAATGGAGGATAAGGTTTTATGTAAAGCGAGTGAGGTTGGAAGATAGGAGGAATAGGCAAATGAGGAAAAATGATAGAAGGTAGAAGGATAATGCATGGAAGGATTGTGAAAGGGTAGGTGGAAAGGAAGGCAAGATCAACGTAAACACACACCTTGAAGGGTGGCGAGAGGGTGGAGGAAATGTGAATGAAGGAATACGTGAAGGAATATGGCGAATGGATAGCAGAGGTTGAGGTTTGGGCGCATGAAATGGAAGAATATTTTTGGAAGGAGATGTAGTGGAAGCCTTTGGAAGCTTGAATGTCAATTTCACTTTTTGTTCAACATGAGACTCTCTTATGAGAGACTTTGGAATCCATATAGCCTTAGGCTTTTTATTTCCCTTTGATGACTTAGAGAGAATATCTTGAATGACGGATTTTGGAACCCATACTTGTCTTGTAGTTTTTTTCTTAGATATCTCTTTTGACTTTATGCCTCCATGTCGATTAGAGGAGACATGGTGATCTTCTTTTTTTGATGGATTCTTGTATTGCTTCTTTTTCTTATATTGAACATTCAAGTTACTTCCAAAAGACTTGGGACTTGTGGAAGAAGGAGGAGATGACTGGTTTAGATGGGTGGGTGGATGAAAAAGATTCAAGGGTATGCATCTATGTTGATCTTGAGGAAAGATAGGAGATGGAGGTATGTAAGGACCCAAGATGGATGGTGAATTAGGAAAGTTAGGAGGGGAAAGTGAAGGGACATAAGGACCCAAGATGGAAGGAAGGTATGAAGATCTTTGTAGTGGTGGAAGAGGTCCAAGGATGAAAGTGGAAGACGCAAAAGGATAATCAATAAGTTCATCAGCATCTATATGACAACCAAGGATATCAGCATCTTTAGAGTGAGCATTAGAATTTTCAAGAAAATCATGAACATCTTGAATAAGAGCATTTTCTTTGATAGGATCATTCAAAGCTTGCGAAGACTTAGGAAGAGTAGAAAGTGGAAGTGAACATGGAGTGGTAGAACAAGAAGATGAAAGACTTTGATCTTGACAAAGATCTTCGGATAGCATAAGCGCATAATTTTTCTCTTGTTTTTCAATAGGCTTAACATTGGAAGGAACACCATTTTTACCAACCTTAATGGAAGTATCATCTTTGGAAAGTGCAAGCGTAGTAAGGTCATTTTGATTGTCAATAAGCTCATTAGTGTAAGTAGTAGCTTGATCTTGCTTAGGCGAAGACTTAAGACATGGCGGAATGCATGAAAAAGGGGGTACAGGATCAAAAGAACCCTGAGGTGGATAAGAGACATTAGAAAAAGGAGTGGATGACATGGAGGCTTCTTGATCTTGATCTTTCCTTAGGTTCTTTTCTTTATCATTTTTAGAGTCCTCTTGACATGGAGCCACTTCTAAGGACAAGGAAGCATGTTGGGATTGTATGGATGATTTTGGAAGAGATGGTGAAGGACTAGCTGAAGTAGGCATTATAGCATATGAAGGCTTAGGCTCTTTAGGTTTATCATTATTGAAAGTATTTGCAGCCAAGTGAAGGTTAGCTTGAGTTTCTTTAAGAGGTAGCCTTGGAGGATAACTATAGGGAACCACATGAAAAATATCAGAGCTTGTGTCAGATGAAGGTTCTGTGAAAGATTTGAAAGACTCAGAAGCTTTAGGAAATGTATGGGTATTGGAGGAAGTAGGGGATGGAAGGGAACCATCACAAGACAAAGGTCCAACATTAACATGATCTTGCTTGAGAGTGTAATCTTTATTTTCAGCCTGAGAGTTCTTAGAGGAGAGATCCTTATAGTATGCATGTTTATAATCAGCGTGGTAAACTTTCTCTTCCTCAAGTGAAACAGATGGATCATCTGGGTATTGTGCATAGAAATCATCAAAGTCTCTTTGATAATCAGAATCATATGGATCACTCTCCTGATCTATCCAATGTGATGGCCCATTTGTAGTAAGTAGGAACGAATGACGAGGAGGACTCTTAGGAACAGAGGTGTCATAGGTATCATTACATTTTCTGTCATCATAGTCATCATAGTCTTCAAAGCTAGATGTGTCACTCTCCGTGGAAGAGGTATCATATTGCTCAATTTTTTTCCGGGGGCATGGTGACATGTACAAGTCTTTATCAAATGGAAAAGAGTATAGAGGTTCCTTTTCTTTCCCAAGTTTGTCAAGCTGGACTTGCATAGCATGTATCTGTTTCATTATAGTGGCGATCAGAGCTTCTTCCTCTTGTTTACTGATTCTTTGAGACATGTGTACTGATTCTCAATAGCTACTGATTTGTTCTTGACACAATGATATTTTTGACAGATTCTGGAACTAGGCTGGAAACATTGGATATCTTGCAATTTGACAATTTCTGACAACTCTCTCAAATTTTTTCAAACGACACTCTGCAGACTCGTACGACACTAGGTAGTCTATGAAATGACAGTTGCTAAACTTGTACGACAGTTGCTAACAATTTTTGGCTTCTTGAATTTTGCTGGTTTGAAAACTCGTACGACACTGGGTTCTTAATCATACGACATATGGGCTTTACTGAAATGACATTTGACAAAAAGTCATACGACTTTTAACTTCTTGAAATGACTTTTGACTCCAGAAAAGATTTTACGTCAATTTTTGCAAAATGTAAGGTCTTCAATTTTGGATTGTTTGCAAATTGTATTGTCCAGATTTTGAAGGTTATACCAGATTTGATCATTTTTAATAGCCAAGTAGATAAACAAGCACGCAGAACAACAAGCAAGTGATTCCAAGCATGTCTGAAAACAATGAACAAGGGTAAAAGTAACCTTGCGCATGAACAATCAAGTGACCAAATTGTGCTAATCCCTGAGAGTACTAATTGTGTATGTTCTGAAAAAGTTTTGCAATAACGCACATATACCTGAAAGTGAAAAATTGGCCTCTCTAGGGTTTTTAGTAATGGTTTGACTCTGCAACTTTTATGATTCAAAGGGGTGAACTCCAATCCCGGCGCACCAGGGTTTTGACACAGTCCGAGAACTTAATCTTCAAGAGCTGCTAGGGAGATCTGACAACCCAACAATGAACCATACCCGTGGAGATTTCTTCCACAAGGACATTTATATAGCGGTTGTCACTACCATGGCAAAAATGGCTATTACCGCTTGAGGTTCCGTCAATGCAGTTTGCCCTGTGAAGGGATTGTCCGCTACGGTTAACCCTCTCTAAAGATGACTCACAATAGTATACCACAAGGGGACTTGGCTCGAGATTCAAGGTTTTGACACCTCTTCACTTTTAACCCAAACAAAGCAAGCAGATTAATCCGACACGCTAAGACAAAGTTTTGTTCCACCAAGGTCTGTGATATCAACTCCACGTGATCTATCAACCTCTCCGGGGAGAGAATGTATCAATCAATAAGAGAAGACGCACTAACCAATTTTGATTCACCAAAGCTCGTGATATCAACCCCACGTGATCTATCAACCTCTCCGGAGAGAGAATGTGTCGATCAATAAGAGAAGACTCACTAACTAAGTTGAATGTGAAACGCACTAAGTATCCTCCCTACCTACAAGGATTCTATCGTCAAGAAGGATTTCGCCAGGAATCCAATCTCTCAAGAATCACAAATAGTGTTCATAGGGCCTAATTACTATGTGAGCACAGATGTATGTTCCGAAAGCAAATCTACCAAAAGCATCCAAAAAGTAGAAAGAGGAACACTTAACGTTTAAAGCGAATATGAGATGAGTCCACAAGGTGGAACACTTAACACCTCACACAAGCTAAAAATGAGTCCACAACTTAGAAAACAAGGGAGTTCCTAAAAGCACAAAAGGGTTGCCAAGTGGAACATTTAACGCTTCTGTCCTGTTGACCCCTCCCCTTTATGGCGCTGAGATTGCAACCACGGGGCGGAAATGAGGGGCCGGCGGATTAGCGAGTCCAATAACCCAAGATAGCAATCAAGATCAATCACAAGTATTCTAAGACTACTTAATGAATCCTTAAGGGTTCACAACCTAGTATCAATTATGCAAGTGTGTAGAAATAGATCAAAAGCATGAAAAAATGCACACAAGCTTGACACATAAGAGATTTATTTTAAGTCCCAAATCAAAATATTATTAGATGAAGGAGAATACCTAGGATCCTTGCAACGCGCTTAGTAGATTTTACTTGATTTTTAGCAATTTTTGTTGAGCTTTTCCATGCAAGCAAGTGACGAACTCTCCAACAAACAAACAAGCAAACAAGATATGCAAAATATATTCAACTTATGAAAACCATAGGGTTAGCTCTAAAAATCAATTATTATCAGTAATAATAACCAGCAATCAACCCAAATGACAACTCATATCATTCATTGAACCATGTAAAAAAAATAAGTGCATACCCATCACAAAACTTTATTTTTTTTTTTTGCATTTGACCTAGTCAACAAGATCTAATTTTTTTGATATGATTTTGGCCACAAAAATAGAAATTCAGAATAGAGACCCCTGCTAAAAAATAGAGAGATTTCCAAAAATGCAAAAATTTTATAAAAACCTCTTCATTTGTGCCCTAGAGACCCATTTTATCAAAACAGACCAGTTTTTGTAAATTGACTATTTGAGCTATGATATCATGTCCAAATTTAAAATACAAAGAATGGACCCCCTGTAGAATTTAAAGAGCTTTCCGAAAATATAAAAATTTTCAAAAAAGATGCTGATTTGCATCAGATATTAATTTTTTTTGGAATTTCAAGAAAAAATTATTAAAAATTTAAAACATTTCAAAAAATTATAAATTTTTTACTGTAGCTTCCATGATATGTCACCAACCTGCAAAAAAAATTTCAGACCAAAATTACAAGCCGTTTGGGAGATAAAATTAAATCTTTGAAACTTTGGGGTTTTAGCTCCCAAAAAAAATCAAAACCAGCATGCAAAGGTGGGTTGCCCCACGGTGGGCGCCAGAAATGTGTGTGTGAAAATTGTACCTGATCTGTAGACACAACACTCAGTAAAACATTAGAGGTTAGTGATAATCAAAATCATGCAAAATTGAAAGCTATCTAACCAAGCGATTTACTGCCTTCTAATAGGTGTGAGATTAATGTTCTCAGATTGTAATCGAGATCAGTGACCTAGATGACACCTAAATGAAGGATTTGAATGCAAAAGATGGATATGGAATTGAATGCAATTAATCTATATTTTTGATATTTTCTATGCAATAAGAATTGTAAAAACTGATATGAAATCTATGCTAAATGAAATTGATATGCTATGAATGCTATTGAAAATTGATATGCTATGAATCTAACAATGATATGAAAACTATGAAATTCTATGCTAAGATATAAAAACTATGCAATTGAAATTGATCTCACAAAGCTTTGAATTCGCAAGTTGATTCCTCAGCCTCTAATTCTCCAGCGTGATTTTGCAAAATATGAGATGATTTGTGAAGAGCTGAGCCTTTAATTTATAGAAATCTAGGGCTTTGGAGGTGCATGGGAAAAAGCCATAAATCACTCAAATAACTCAACTTGATTTTTGAGTTATTTTTAAATAAAAGATAATTAACTCACAAAAACATGCAAAAGCTAAGTTTTAACTCAAAATAGAGTTTAGCTTTAATTGATAATTGATAGTTGTTTGCTTTTATGATTGTGCATGTTTTATTTATGAATTAATTTAATAATAAAGTGATTTATTTCCAACTTAACTGCTTTTAAAAATAAAATAATTGATTTATGGGTTAATCAATTATTTAATCAAACTTTTATTAAAAACTATATTATTAAATAATGACAACTTGCTTTAATTAATTAAATAAGAATTTAATCAATTATTCATATGATATTAGATTTATTGTCAAAATTAAATAATACAATTAATAATAGATATAATTAAATTTAATTACACAATTAAGTGGCAAATATTAAATCTAATTAATTAAATATGCAAAATATTTAATTAATCAAATTTTAGGATAAATGTGATTTATTGCCAAATAATCATTAAATTAAAGATAATTAAGATAATTAGGAATATTCCCTGATGCAAAATTTAAGATAATCAATTATGATTCGATGATGTTTAGATGTGCCTTAGGTTAGGACTTTGATGTCGATTTCATTCGAATTGTTGATGTAGGAGATTAATGAACTTATAGCCCATTTTTGGGGTATTACACTAACAGGGCAGATCATCAGAAGTGATCATTGTAAGCCTTAACCGGTAAACTTTATACTGCAGTATTGAAGTTTAGTGGGTTTCATCCCCACCCCAGTTTTACTTTCTATTTGGAAGGTTTCTGGGTCACCAAATCTCCGTGTTCAAAGTGTTATGAATGTTTTATTCTTTCTGTTACTCATGCATACAGTTAGCTTATCAATCTAATGTCATTGAGAAAATGGTTGAGATCTAAAATTAGTAAAAGTTTTGAAGTTAGTGATTCACCCCTCCCCTCTCAGTAACCTAGCTAGTCTTGAATATTTCCAACAATTGGTATCAGAGCTACGTGGTTCTCAGAATAAAGTTTGACAGCTTGAGAAAAGATTCAGGACAATGGAGATATTCAGACTTAACAAAGTAATTGAGAATGAAAAGCTAGATCTGGAAATGGCCATAACTCAACTCAAGGAAGCAAAAGAACATCTTTCCCTTTCCCTAAAAAGAAGGAAGGAACTTGCAAATCAGATGAATGACCACCAGTATGTTGAACAAAAGATTGAAGACTTTTTCCCTTCAAACAACTCAGATGAAGCAAACAATGAAGCAAAAGAAGTTCTAGAAAAGAATGGATCTCCGCAAGAAGTAAGAAAATTAAAAAGAGAATAGGAAATTCAGTCAACAAAATTCTGTGAAATCTTGGAACAAAGAAACAAGATGAAAGATGAAATAGATGGAAAGAGCAACGAAATCCAGAATCAAAATCTTCAGCTAGAAAACCTTATTAATCAAGTCTCCAATGCAAATGAAGAAATCTTGACTCTAAGATCAGAAAATGAAAATATAAGAGAGGAACTGAGATCTAAAAAGCAAATTAATTTAAGATTGATAAGTGACCTAGATACTGAAAGGCAAATCAATGAAAGAATGTTGAAATCTCAAGAAGATTTGAATCAGGTGTATGAACGGAACCTTCACAGGCAAAAAGGAAAAGCAGGACTTGGATACAAAGAGGAAGGTGAATCCTCCAAACAAGGTACTCAAATGAATCAGAAACCTACTTGTAATCACTGTGGAAAAATTGGTCATACTTCAAACAAATGTTGGAGCAATGGAAAAACAAAATTCAATGGAAAATGCTACAATTGCAACCAGCATGGTCATAAAGCAAATGAATGCAAGGATAAACCAATATTTAAAGGCAAATGTCACAAATGTAACAAACAAGGTCACAAGGCATTAGAATACAGAACTAAAACACCCAATCCAGCAGAACAAATTATGAAAGCAATATTTGGTTGGGATTACAACACTTGGTGTAGATGTCATTACTATGGAGAATATGGACACATTGGCATGAATTGTGTAAGGCATCACTTGAGAAAAAGGGAAACTACCATAAGATGTTACAAATGCACTAAGCTTGGTCACATAGCTAAAAATTGCATGAATCTAGGCAAAGTTGAAGATGAAAAGAAAGCAAAAGCAGATAGCATCAGGAAGCAGATAAGACAATAGTGGATCCCTAAACCTATCGAGCAAACTAGTCCAAGTAATGAAGTCACTCATGAAGAGAGTGGCTTTATCAATTCTAACTAAGTCTCCAAGAAAGAATTGGAACTGTATCCTCATAGACATATTCCAAACAGTTCTTGAATTGAAAGGAAGAAAGATCCAAATCAGTATGCAAGATATAAGAGAAACGCAGGAAGGTCGGTATCAGTTTCAACTGAGCAAGGTCAGGAGTGACGTAATTTCATTCGGTTACCGAGTAAGGTCAGAGCAGTATGTTCCCCGAGTTGTGGAATCTTCACCGAGCAATTAATGCTTAGTGGATGATAGTCTGTCGAATTCTATACCCTAATTCCTACGGAGCATTAATAACAAAGTTTTTAACAAAAAGCATGAAATCAAATTCATTCTTCACCACGAATATCAGCATATTGAGCAGAAAAATTTCTAAGTGTGATCAAGTGATTCAAAGGAAAATTTTGCAGCAGAATTTTTTTTTTCGAAGAGCTACCATGGCATCATCCAGCACCAAAGTAAAGAAAGGTTCAGAAATGTTAGTTCATGGAGAATGGAAAGCGCCGGATTTCAAACTCATGCCCGCGATTGCAGAAACCCTAGATCCGAGTGGAGCTCAGTCTCAAATTCCTCCAAAGGTACTTCTTGTAAATGACATTCACAGTCATTTTAGAGGTACAATTCAAGAACTTGGAACCCTAGAGATAGATGTTGTTCGTGATGAACTGTGTGTTGATGGTGTTCTCAAATCGGAACATAAACATTTGGAAGATAAGGGTTTAACACATATCACCCACTTGCCTCGGAGTTTCCAGATAAAATGGATAAGATATATTCTAAGCCAAGTGCATGAAGGTAAAATTTGGCTTGAGCAACCAGTGGAAATATCAAAGAAGATGATTCACCGAATCACTGGTCTTCCCATGCTTGCCAAGGCAAAATCTACAAAAACCCTAGGTCGAGTAGAGCTGGAAAAGAAAACCCTAGTCGAATGGGACAGTAGAAGTATGAGAATAAACAACATTACTGATGTAGAACTAAAATTTGGCACATATGTAATAGCTCACAAGATATACAGTTCAAGTCGGTAGAATAGTGTTCCGTGTGAAGCAATTGACCTAGCCTATAAAATTGTGAAGAATAATCTATCATTTGACCTAGCAGATCTATTGTTGAAATAGTTCAACAAGAATATGGAGAGCATCCAAACCTCAAAGAACAATCCATGTAAGTTTGGCTCACTGTTGGTTTGTTTATTTTTCTATGCTCAAAAGTTTTTCGCATCTAAAGGCACGGTAAAATGGAGAAAGGATGTGCCTATTCTTTATCAGATAAATGAGTATATTGCAGAAATGGGTGAGAATTTTACAAGCATAATGGATAATTATTTTGAATCTTTTAAGGAGAAGATGAATAACAGATTTCGGATTCCACTAAAGTTGGTGGAAGATTATAAAGATGATGTTTTTTTTATGGTTGATTGTGATAGAGTATATATTCAGGCAGTAAGGCCCAGGATTGTATGGGTAAAACCTCTTCCTTATGAGATAAACATTGATGAGACAAAGGATATAATTGAAGCCCTAGTAAATCAACCCATTGATCCAAAGGCTCCATACTTTGGAACATATGATGAAGCTAAGGTAAGAATTAAGCTAAGCATAAAGCTTCCACAGGCGGTTAACAAAGGCAGAAAGAGGATGGCCAAGATGCAATCTAGCACACCTCTAATGTTAATCGAGGACAAAGGAGATGATATTGTAGGAGAAGAAGAAAAGGATGAGAGTAAAGAAGAACAAGTGCCTGTAAAGAAAAAAGGAAAGGTAACTATCACCAAGGAACCTGAGAAACTCACTGCAGTATTCACAAGGAAAAGATCAAGGGACAAGGCATGAAAAGTCAAGGATGACATAGTACTCAAAAGGCCTCCTCCCTCTCTTGAAGAAAATATTAAGGATTTGAGAGAAGGATCTGGAATTGCAAATTTCAAATCTCTCAAATATGAAACAAGGTCAGAAGCAGAGCAGCAGGAAATTGAAGATGCTGTTATTGAGAAAATGGGAAGATGGAAATACTCACCTGAAGAATTAGCTTCTCAAATCCCAGGAGCTTTATTAAACCCAATCAAGATGAGATGGTCCAATGCAGGGCAAACTGTCAAGGACATCTATGCTCAAACCTTAAGGCAATTGATGCCAAGTTTGAAAAATGCTGAAATAAATAAGGCATTGATAGATAATGAGTCCAAGATGACACTAAAATTCAACAGTTGCTTAATTTTGATCAAGGATATAGAGTCGGTTGTGAAGAGTGCAGAATCTACTTGGAAAAACACTTATCATCTTCATAAACCGAGTACTGAAACTGTGATAATTAAAGATATTGAAGATGACAGTGATGAAGAAGATGAAGAAATAGTTCAGATAATTGATAATGTTGAGACAGAAGAAGTAGGAAAAGAAGCTACCGAGGAAGCTGAGAAGAATGTTGAGGAAGATGATCCAGTTCGGATAGCTGCAGAGGTAATTGCCTCACTTCCCCACTCTCCAGTAAAAATTGTTACATCTAGCCCAGAGAAAACTTCAAGTGTGATTGTGACAACTCCCTCAGATACATCAAATGTCCAATCATCACTAGCACAGCTCAATGTATCAACGACAGAAGTGGCTACCACTTCATCTACCAAGCTTCAGCCTCCTTCTTCCACCGAGTTGTAGTCTTCTGTACCTTCTTCAATTTTGAGTTTTTCAGCAGTAAGTACTTCAGATTCTACAATTGTAAATACTTTAGTTTTTGGTTTATCAAATATTCCAGTTAGCATCCCATCAGTTGGAAGTTTATCAGTTTTCACTACAAGTCCTACTGTGTCTACCATAATTTCCACTACAAAAACATTAAGTATAAAGACTCAACCGAGTACAAAATTTTTGAGCAAGAGTGTAGTAGAAGGTATAGATCTAGATGAGGAGATAGAAATTCCCCAGTTAGATTTTGCAAACCTCACTACAGATCAAATGCAAATAGTTGGTGAACTCCTCCAGAAGAAAGAAAAGCATAAGAAACTAAAAGAAGAAAGAGATAAGGAATATAAAATCATCGAGGATGCCAAGAACATTTTGATAGAAGCTATAGGTGTTGAAGTTGATTCCTCTCAACACATTTTGTTGCAGTTGGCAGAAGTAGTTAACAAGTTCAATGATGATTCCTCTGGAACAGACAAGTTGCTTGAGAAGGCTGAGAAGAAGTTTGATAATGAAGTGCTTGAGAACATTGCTCAGCAAATAGCTATCAATTAGGCAGGGTTATCTTCAGTCTTGACTAGCATTGAGTCATCCCATTCCAAGGACGTAACAACTCTTTTTGTCAAAATCTGTAATGTTGCCGAGTTCTCAAAGGAGATCAAAGACAAAATAAATAAGATTGATCAAGATCTGAAGATCAGTGCACAAAAGTTGCAACTTGAACCTAGTTCAAGCTCTGCACATCATATGACAGTCAAATTCCTATCTAATAAGCAGTCAGAATTATTGAGAGAAGATGCAAGGATCAGATCAACAGTAATAGATATTCAGAACATGATCCTTCCCATCATGGATACAATGCAAAAACATATTGCATACTCAAAAACATTGATCCATGACAATCAATTTTCAATTGTAGATCACATGATTGAACTCTGTGTAGAAGTCCAAGTTGCACTCCATACATGCAACATTCTGCAAGAGAATTGGGATAGAACTCTAGCATTAATAAGTAAGGTACACTCTGATTTTCTCTCACATTTTGGCATCTCCATGTAAAATATTTGTATATACACCTCTGGCATTATTGTCAAAAAGGGGGAGAACATATATAAGATATATGAGATATGAAAGGGGGAGAAAATATAAATAGAAAATATGAGTATGAGGAGATACAAGATATTTGTATATATACTGTATGGGGAGACATGAAATATATATACAACAGTATGAAAAAAAAAGAGAGACAGATTCAGCATGATTTTTTGTTTTTGGGCAATAAGTGTTTTTGTCACTAATGCCAAAGGGGGAGATTGTTGGCATTAAGTATGATTGTCATTAGTGACTACACTTATTCAGACTCTACGTGTTTACCGAGCAGAATAGTGCTTACCAAGTTATCTTCACCGAGTGATGAGATGAGCAGTGTTTACCGAGTGCCAACACAGTAAATAGGAAATTTAGTCTCTACCAAGTGACACTATATCTACCGAGTCTCCAGTATATACCGAGTTTGAAACTACAACCGAGTGGTTAGTATGGACTGGGCCTCCACTTCTACTGAGTGCATGATGATGCTGATTAATGCAGTGGATGTCGAGTATTAGAAAGTCACCGAGTTAGTTTGCAGTAACTGAGTCACTATATTTGGGCCGACTCAGTAATACTTGTGTTTGCTTGTTTAGAGCTGACTTTGATATTGTTTTGTAATTATTTTGATTGATATATAAACAATGTTTTGTATCCTATCCAAGAGTGTGAAAAAAAAAGGTGAGAAGCGAAAAAGAGAAGAAAGGCAGAGATAAGCGAATTACAAAGGGATACAATAGTATAAGAAGCAGCAGAGACATATCTATCACAAAAGGTGATCAGTACATCAGAGAATCTCAATCAGCAAGAACAGTTGCAAGTAAGAGATCTACTGTTTCATCCTAACAGGTGAATCAGCCCCAAATCCTTTAACCGGGTAGACTTAACAGTCTTTGCAAAAATCTCTTAACTGAGTGCATAGTTCTTTGTATGTTTGTAAATCCTCTAACAAGGTGGACCTAGCAGTCCTCATTGCTCCTAACAGGGCAGATCATCAGAAGTGATCATTGTAAGCCTTAACCGGCAAACTTTATACTGCAGTATTGAAGTTTAGTGGGTTTCATCCCCACCCCAGTTTTACTTTCTATTTGGAAGGTTTCTGGGTCACCAAATCTCCGTGTTCAAAGTGTTATGAATGTTTTATTCTTTCTGTTACTCATGCATACAGTTAGCTTATCAATCTAATGTCATTGAGAAAATGGTTGAGATCTAAAATTAGTAAAAGTTTTGAAGTTACTGATTCACCCCTCCCCTCTCAGTAACCTAGCTAGTCTTGAATATTTCCAATAGAAGACATAATGTAGACCCTAAACAAGGGTTTTAAATAATATTGTTACAGTAACAAGAACAAAATTGGAAAACACATTAATTCTTTACACCTTGCTTGAAATAGAGATTCATACTGAAAGACAAGTCTCCCTTAACAAAAATTGACATAAACAAATCATGTGCTTTGTTTACAAAACAAGAAAACTAAACAACATTTTTTAGTTTGAACTTAATAAAGAACGATAGATAAACTTATTTCTTCCAATATTTTGCATTATAAATCAAAGACTAGAGATAAAAGTTTAGATACACCTTTTTATTGCATTCCTTTCACTGGAGCCAAAACCCACGTTACTGCCACCTTAACTCTTATTCACACAATCAACAACCATTGTCAAATCTTCGCCATGACTGAGAAAACTTCAAATCCTAACTAGAATGCTTGTGCCCTTGGCATTCAAAGAAAAATATGCTATATAAAATAAGGTTGCATTTTCTTTAACTTTTATGTTACAACCTTTTAATCTTGGTAACTGAATGCATTAATTAAGGAGCTCCTAGTCATTTTTGAAATGACATATATATATATATATTTTTAAAATGAAAATTTTGTATAATGAGCAAATGAATCACAATGTTTTGCTTATATAACGAATTAAGTTATTAGACTTTGAACTTTTAACTCAATGAGATGGAATATGGGCTTTCTCAAAATTATTTTGATGACTGAAAGTAGTCATTCAAAAATCTATATAATTGACATCTTTAATGTTTTGAAGAGAAAATTGATTTTTACCTTTTCCACCCATAAGTCAAAAAATATTCACCTTTTAACCTTGTAGAGAATTTTCCTTTTAATGAGTAAAAAATAATGGTGTCTACAAAATGCCAAGTCTCACTGATGAGCCAATGTAGAATGATATATACTATCACTGTCATGCACATCAATGCATCATACTTTAATATGAAAAAATGCTCATAATATGAATGTATCATACTTCCATACTCACAATTTGAATATTAAAACATACTTGAAATATCCTGAAAATCAATGATCTCATAATTATGCCTTGAAGTAACATGTATATCAAGTGCTCATTGAATGTCATATACCTGTCATGTAATGTATTCACATCATTTATATATGATAGAATGATTTTAGAATACCTGAGAGGGGGGGGGGAGGGAGTGAACCCATTATCCTCAGGTCCAAATGTACCAATTGAACTTTCAAATACTTCAACAATCTTAGGTCTTTTCAACAATTCACTCGGTCTCTATAGAATATATTAGTAACATAAAACTTGTAGTACACTGTCCAAAAGTAATCAAATTGCAAAATATAACATAACACATCAAATAACTGTTAGGAATAAGGTGTCTCAACCTTGGATAATTCCTATTCTTATTATTTGTTTTGTAAAATGTATTTCTTGCAAATAATGTTGACGTGTCAGCATCTTGAATTGTGTGTAAGGAGATCATGGCTAAAACAGTTATGACGGATTCCTATGACATGTAGGAGCTATGTCAGGAAGATTCAATGACAGGTGAAGACATGTGGCAACTGATAAAGTTGAGTACTGTACACTCTTCCTATTTTCTCAGAGAATGGTAAAACCCTAATACGATTATCTTTGGGAGTAGCCCTAAAAAGTGAAGTGCATGATATAAGCTTTTTTAGGGTTGCGAAGAGATATGATGCGAGTGTATTGTTGGAATGTTTTATGCTGCCGTGATTTGTCTTCAAGGTTTTAGAAATCTTCTGAAAGAACTTGCATTGCAAGTGTATTGTAAGTTGTAATAGTTTTGATCAATACATTGTGCAGGTTTTGGAGTGTTGGGGTTTTTACCAAAAGGTTTCCCCAAGGTATATCATTGTGTCATTCTCTATTTTTCTGTATGTATGGTATGTGGTTGCAATATCTTTGTTAAAGTAGTTAATGAATTTGAAATTTTAAGGATTTAAAAGAATTTTGCACAATACTCTCCTATAGAGATTAGCGTAGGAAGCTGTTTCCGCACCTGAGTTTCCTTACAATAACATTCACATAAGTATGACACTAGGATTTAATGTGGTAACCCAATATGAGAAAAACCACCAGTAACATGCTACCAAATCTTCACTCTTTTGAAGTGAGCTCTGTGAGAAGCTAACCCTATTAAAGGTTCATAATACATACTGTTATGTGTGACCCTATTAAAGGATTTAATCACCCTGTTAAGAGTGGTCTAGTTAGAGGGCTTAAGAACATTCCATTAGAATGTCACCTTGATTTAAGGGTTTACAAAATGACTGTTAGGTCAACCTTGATTAAAGGATTTTAACTTATACAATGACCTTAGAAAGTAACAGTAGGTTCTGATCTAAAATATAAAACTCACTTTATAAATACATATCCAATACGCTCATATGTTGATTTATTGATTGACCTTCATTTCCATCTCCATCTCTGATCTGCTCGAAAATCCCTTCAAGCAATCACCTCAACTCTGTTCAACTCTTCATAGCTCTTCTTAGCCTTCTGCTTAGGTTCGTCAGTTGATAACATCAACCTCTTCCACCATCCTACATAACCCACAATTAGGTCATCCTTGTACCTCCTTGGTCAGGTAGATTAATCTTTTGCTGCTTAATCTCTTCTATAGATCTTAGGTTTAGGTTAGATTCATCGAATCCTTCTATCATTTAGCCCTCCTTATCTTTCTAGATACTTCTCAAAACTTCTCCTTGAATCCATAAGAAAATGGTTTACAATGCATTAAATGCTACAGATCATTCATTATTAATGTCAACACATTTTACATATCCCAAGAATTTAACTATGTCGACTGGGATTCTCAATTTCTTTACAAACTGTAACTTACTGACACTCAATCAATACTGAGTTCATCTATTCGGTCATCACTGAATAACTCGATCATCACTAATAATTTTCTACTCGAAAAACATTGTCTTCACTATGTTAATTCTCTAATACTTGGTAATTACTGATGCCTAGTCGACACTAAAATTTAGCCAGCTTACACTGGCGCTCGGTCAACACTAGCATCACTCAGCTTAAACTGAATTTCTTCTCTTTTTATCGGTTAAGCCTATGATTCAAATCTATTGACTTATTCACTTAGTGTTAAAGATAAACAACACATTACCTTGTCAATATGCCAACCACTCAAGCACCCATTGTAGTATCACATAACTCAACCTTTCCTTAGGTCCTCTTGTTATCTCCTCTTTTCAAATCCTCTTCATCAATCAAAAGATATGGTACTCTACTAGATAGAAATTGTCTTACCAGTTAAGGCTTGGCATCAATGACAATATAAAAATTATAGTTTCCAATAATCTCCCTCTTTGGCATTGATGGCAACACCACATTTTCTACCATAAACTCCAGATGCATAGTCACCATACAATCTGTTGCCAGTCAAATAAATTTTATCTTATTCATGTGCGGCAGTTTCCAAACTTTGTCAAAGTTTAAGTTGTAAATTGAACCTTGAACTTTGAACTTGAACTTTCCAGTTCAAGGTTCAAAGTTCAATATGCTTTTCTCCAAAAGTGTCATGTATAGGTAGCGTCATGGTAATAAAGGCTCTTTCCATCATGGTCACGTGCTTGTTTGTAAATGTTAAAATGAACTTTTAACTTTGAACCCCAAACTTTATGGTTCAAGGTTCATGTTTAAATTTGCACTTCGACAACTTTGCATTAAATTTCTCCCAAGTCAAGGTTTTAGTATCACGGTTTATAAATCTCTGAGCTTTTTATAGATGTCCTAGGGGTCCACCATAGTTATCAAGTGTGCATATTAATTGAAACATCGCGAATCGTGTACTTTGAACCCAAACTTTATGGTTCAAAGATTGAACTTCGAGATGTAATAATACCCAAATATAAGCCGTGAGCCAAATCTTTACATACTGACAATGAAATGATTGATGTGACTGAAAGAGTGGCACCACCTTAGCTCATGGGATTTCCTTACTAAAGAGGAGCATGTATAATAGGCTGTTAGCATTTATTGCGGCATAAAAATTGATTGCATGGCAGTTCTCTCGAGTTGATGGGAATCAAAGCAAGTGTGTGTGTATTTATTTTCCCTCTCTTTTAATTTCTTTATTCAGCTATGCTTATCTTATGGAGGTGTCTTGGAGTGGCGAGGTAACATTTTTGAGAAGAAAAAAATTGGTGAGTTCTATAGCAACCTTGGCCCTGTAATTCCTTTAAGCTTCTTCATTTTAAAAAGCAAAGAGTTGGCTTCGTAGAAATCTTGCAAGATTTTGTTTCAATATGTCTTCTTCTAAGGTAAAATTCATAAAGGAAAATAAATTTTCTCCAATCAGTAGTTGTTTTCCCGAGATGAGGGATACAGTGATAATGGATGATGATATTGGAGAAATTGTGCAAAGATTAAGGAAAATAGTTGACGAGGCCATATCTATCAGGATTGTAGAGAGTGGTTTGTTAGAAGTGGCCAGTTTCCTTAAAGTAACTCCATGTCCAGAGCTAGTGATAGAATACCATAACAGGTATTATAAAGTTGAGAGGTGCATCAACACAGAAAGTGGTGAAGTCCTGGTGAATATTAATAGAGAGGTGATAATGGCTTCTTTTAAAATCCTGCCAATAGAGGTTAATGGGGATTGGAGTATCGTTAAGCAATAGAAGACTCTGAACAAAACAAGAGGGAATATAGAAATAACATAGCTAGAGACTGGCTATTAAACCCAGAAAAAGGAGGTTCCTGTCTTCCTAGGCCTCTCAAAAAAGATAACTTTTTTAGAGAAGTAAGGGATATAACAACATGATGTTAAACAGGGTTAAAGGTAATCCCATAGACACCAACTGGGAAGACTGGATGTACATTTTTGTGCAGACCATCATAGACATTGGTAATGCTGTTGATTGGGCTGAAATTATAGCTGAACAATTGCATGAAAGTTTTTTCCAGCCAACCTTGATTTCGGGTTTCTATATGTCCTCGTACATCTTTTATATCCTTGCCATCTATAGAATTTGGGATGGTCTACCACATGAGGAGTGGAATAGCAGTATGACCATTTATGAGTACTATCCCCTATTGCAAAAAGGAAGAAATCCTATAGGTTTCAAGAAAGTGCAAGATACCTTTATGTCCAAGTTGGTCTTTGAGTTGAGGGGAAAACCTAACTGTAGGATATTAGAAGAAGCCATGTAATTTGTGAAGATTTATGGCAGTTTTTATATTCAGTTCCCTACCTTTAGCTATTTGAGGGTGGGAGGATTTAGTGATGCTCCCCTGAAACTTCCTAGGTATTGTCTGGACAAGTGTATTCTACTTGAGGTAGGAAGACAGTTGCTGATGGTATCGAAGAAATATAAGGTTAAGCGAGGTATTGGTGCTTTCTTCCCACTAGAGCTCGAGCATTACAGATTTTGGTTAATGCATGATTTTGCCTTCGTGATAAATGAGATGAAAGAAATGAACCTCCAATCATATCAGGCAAGGAATTACTTTGATAGAAAAGGTTTTGTGGAGAGCCATTTGAGGGTAGATGCTATGTTTCTTCATCAGCCAAAATTAGAAGACTTCTAGGATGATTGCATGGATGAAGTTGAGGTTACAAAGAGAATGCGCTCCAAATTTTCTCTTAAACAAATTGCTACTTTAAAACTTCCTTTCAGTATCAAAAACATAAAGGATGAAGATGAGAATGTATTAGAATCAGAAGGCGTGACACCTAGCACTGAAGTGGTGATTAAAAGAGTTGATTGGTTGGAAAGGGAAGAAGAAGACATAAATTCTTTGACTAAAGAGGTTTTTCAGAGAATAGAGTAATGGCTTAAAGCTCAAAGAAATAAAATTCAAGCAACCCCTACATTGAGAACTAGGAGTCCGAGGACTCCAAAAATTGAATCTTCCCCTATCCTAACTAATAAGATTGAACCGTTGCTTTCTGCAAGTATCTTTGATCCTCCAGAAATCCCTAACATTAAAGACTTAGAGTTGGTTTCTGATGACACTATGACGTTTACCAGGTAAAGAAGCAAAAGAGGTGAGAAGGTGGATCCTTCTTTCTGCATTGTTCTTGATTTTGACACTGAAGAGCCCAGTGTAAGGCAATTTAAAAGATTGAAAAGAGGAAAAGTATCAAATATGGACTCAGTATCAGCAGGAGGTAGTGGAAGTACAGGTCAACATGATCCAGTCACTCCAAGTAATCAAAGCACCACTATTTCCTTACTGAATACAACTCCTAAGACTCCAAACTAGATGGATTTGTCTGTGAACAAGAAGAGGAACATCGTTCCTATCTCAATTCCTATTGGTGACTTGGTTAGCAAATATCTTAGAAAATCCCCAAGGATAAAGAAGCTGAAGACAGAGTCTATGGAAGATATAGACCCAAATATAGGTCATTGGGTTGCAGAGATATTCAAGCCTAACTCTGAAAAGACTAGTGCTGAGGTCACTGAACAAGACTTCAGTGTTGAGAAAGTAGACTTAGGAGTGTCTTCCAGGGTGGTAGATTTGAAGATCCTAAATTCTACAAACAAGAAAATCAACCACAGAGTACTGAAAGATGCAGAAGATAAAGCAAAATTGAAACAAGCTTGATGTGAAATGGAAAAATACATTTAGCTGTTGTAGAATCCTATTCCCCAGCTTTTGGCAATGGTACCTCTAAATCTAGATATCAAGTCTCCAGATAATAAAAAATTCCTTGATTAGGTACACAAAGAGAGATATCTCTCTAAAGCATTCTACAATTGGATGGGATAGGTTGGTGAAATGGTTAACCATTTTGCACAAGCCTATGAAGATTCAACTAGTAGGTCTTCTTCTCCGGTGTCTGTTGTCGAAGCTAATATAAAACTCTGGGAAGGAAAGAGGGATGGTTTTGAGATAGAGATAACCAACATGGATGAGGCTTTTGTCTATGGTATAGACAAGTTTTTATCTGAGAAGGTAGTACCTGATGTCAATTCCAATCTCTTATTTGTAGCCAAGATTAATGAAGAGTGGCGATGTACTCTGTTTGATCAAGGTATTGAGGAATCAGGATAGATTCTGAAGACAATAGCTTGTGTTGAAGAGGTTCTTAGAAACCATATAGACTGTCTCTACAATTTAGCCAATGGTGAAGTAAAGACTGAAATTGAAGCAGCCAAGATGAAGGAATCCTTCACTGAGAAGGCACAGGGGTTAAGAGATTCCAAAGAGATGGTAGTGCATGATTGCTTAGTTGTAGCTTGGGTGCAATCACTGATAATGCTCGATGAGAAAAAAATAAAGACATTGGAGACCAAACTAGAGTAGTTGCAAAACTATAAATGTATCTAGGAACAGAGGCTTGATCTTGTTTCTTCACCAAACAAAGAGATGCTGGAGAGATTCATGACAACTTTTAAGGAGTGGTCAACTATGCACAAAGCAACTGATGCCACCATCAGTGCTGAGGCCGAGAAAAGCTAATCGGTTGATTAGTCTTTAATAAAGTAGTTCCAAGTAGTTTAGGGTGTTAGTTTCATTTCCAAGAATAGACTTTTTAGTTACAAAACTGATTAAACCCTACGTGGCTATATAATAATTTTTGAATGACCTTGGAATGGTCGGTTCTCTGGTGGTAGAAACTTAATAGTTTAATATTTACTGCAAGTAATTTTGATGAATGGTTTTGTTTTGAATTGAAACATATGATATAGTATTAGTTGATATATATAGCAGATTATAGTATCTTTCTTAGATCAGTTGGTCTAGTTACTACATGTATGTTGGTTTTAGTTGGAATTAATTTCATCTTGCTATAATTTGTGTATGTGTTTCAAGATCATCTATCCATTCTTCATTTTTATTTCAGTATATATTGAATCGATCTTGCTGAGAGTATTTCCTTTGCAATCTTAGTCAGTTGGCTTAGATGAATGTGGATCTTTCTCAGAACTTGAATCTTTTATAGTCATTTTATATGAGGAATTGAAAAGCCTTTCATACTTTCAGGTCAAAAGTATACATTATTTTTTGCTATTTTTCATTCTTTTCAAATAAATGGATCATCAAGACTGATCTTTATATAAGGTAGCTACTCCTTTGATCGCAGAGAGTTTAGTCGTGAGTGACTAGCTCAACTGTTGAATTAGTTTTTCCTTTAGTTTGGGCAAGAGTGTTAGCAGATTGATATAATTTTAGTAAGAAGGAAAATATGTATACTAACACAATCCCAAAAGTTATGTATAAAAGTTTATCAAATCTGGATATTACCTTATCTTTGTATAATAGTTTACCGAATCTCCACCTTATCTTATCAATCTCTCCCTCTTTGTATAGGGTAACTTCTTATGTATCTTTCTCTCAGGTTTACTAAATCTCTCCCTCTTTGAAAACAATGCCAAAGACATTTCATCTTCACCATGTAGATATCTTCATGTTAGTACTCTGAACTTTATTACTCCCTCTATCATCTTGCTTATGACTGATCAACATCTTATGCATTATTCTTCACAACTTTAGGAAACTCCTAAAGTGTGACCTCCTTTGCACCAATTTGTCAGATATTTTGATTTGTTCCATTTGATGCAATGCTCTTATATGATTCTAGGTAGACTTAGTAAGGAGAATCAACCCTAATTTATCTCTTAGGTATTCATGAGTATGCTTAGGTAATGCTTTAGTGAATATATCTGCTAACTATTCCTTTGTATTCACATATTCCTATCTCACTTCTTTATCTTGAACTAGCTCTCTCAAGTAATGATAATTGATAAAGATATGCTTAGTCTTAGTGTGCATCATAGGATTCTTTGATATATTAATAGCCCTTGTGTTATCACAAAAAATAACAATTGGCTCAGTGATTTCTTCCTTCATACCATTTAATAATTTCTTAATCCACACTAAATTTGTGCAATTCACTATTGCAGCTACATATTTAGCTTCTCCTGTAGATTACGAAATGCAGTTCTATTTCTTTCTTGTCCAAGAGACTAATCTCTTTCATAGAAATAATTCACCACCACTAGTACTCTTTCTGTGATCCACATTTCCTACCCAATCTGCATCAGTGTAAACTTTCAGTTCAAACTTGTCATTCTTCTTGTAATACAATCCATAGTCCTCTGTTCCTTTTAGATATCTCAATATATTTTTCACTTCCATTATGTGACTCTCCTTAGGATTTGTAGAAAATCTTACAACAATCCCAACTGCTAGGGCAATATCTGGTCTACTATGAACAACATATTGTAAGTTTTCAATCATAAACCTGTACAAGGTTTGATTCACTTTAGGTGTATCATCATTCTTTGATAGTTTTTGTCTAGTAGCCATGGGTGTACTTACTGGTCTATAATCCTCCATACCACCTTGACATGCTTAGATTGTATAATGTAGATACCTTTCTTCATCTGATAAACTTTTTCAGTCTTAAAAAATAGATTGTCGTTGTCATTTATTCTTAGAAATCCAATTTTTATCAGGTAGTTATGCAACCTTTCATACCATGCTCCGGGGACTTGTTTCAATCCATACAGTGCCTTGTGTAGTTTACAAACCATGTTCTTCTTGCTTGGATCAAAAATCCTTCTGGTTGTTCAATGTATACTTGGGTAAAAGTACAAACCAGTGTCACACTTTTACAAAGGAAAAGATCAACAACACAAACTGTTCAACTTTAACAACATAAATGTGACGTTTGTGTTTAGAATTTGGAGATGATGTAAATTGATGAAATGTGTAGAATTAGATAAAGTTTATGCCTATAATTTTTTTTAAAAATTTGAACAATAATTGACATAGTTTTTTAATTTTTAATGACCATTTTCCAGTTGCTGAAAAATGCTAAAAATATGGGGTCTAGTTCCCGCCAAAGAAGTATATACAAATAATTTTTTTCTCTAATTTCAAAATATGTTATAGATGACATGTATAAATAGTGCATAAAACAAGAACGATTGGTTTTTGATGTATATTTTCTCCGATATAACTACTCAAAGTCAAACTTATCCGAAATCGACAGTTTTCATCTCCCATCAAATTTCCCTTATAAAATCTACACCATTTAGAAAAAAAATTACACATTCTTGGAGATGACAATAATCTTGACTCTGAGGTCTACAAAAGGGCTTTTTTATGTTTTAAAAAAAAATATCATTAAAAAGACTAGGAGCTATTGAAACATCACTTTTCAAAAATAATTTTATTTATTTTGTAATTGGACCCAAATTAGTATAAAACATGCATTTAATAGATATTTCTAATTGGAAAAGTTGAAGAACTTATCTAATGAGTCTAGTTAGAACATATGTTTGAAAAAAAAATTAGTTAGAAATACTCAAATTGAGTTGTGCTGATAAGTTAGCTTGAAACATGACACAACTTTGTGCTTTTACCCACTTCTTCTTCCAATATTCCATTCAGAAATGCATATTTGACATCCATTTGATATAGTCTGAATCCTTTATAAGCTGCATATGCAAGTAGAGTTCTCACTCCTTCCAATCTTGCAACTGGGGAAAATGTCTCCCCATATTCAATACCTTCTTCCTGTGCATATTCCTTGCATACCAATCTAGCTTTGTTCCTAGTGACTTTTCCATGCTCATTTAGCTTATTTTTGAACACCCACTTTGTTCCAATAACATTCATGTCTTATGGTCTCGGCACTAGAGTCCAGGTTTTGTTCTTTTCTATCTACTCAATTTCTTTATTCATGGCTTGAATCTAATCTTCATTCTCCAAAGCATATTTCACTGTCTTAGGCTCAAATTCACGTAACGAGCATGTTTGATCTTTCAAATTACTTCTTCTCATGACTCGATATTCATTAGCTCCAATGATTTGTCCTAGCTTATGATGTCTTCTCACATATTGTTCTAATGTAGACTCAGATTTCCTTTCTTCTTGTTCTTGATCTTCGGGTTCATCTTGTAGATTCTCTACCTCCTCTTCTGATTTCTTAGAAACAACATTTTGATGCTCCATATTTTCTTGTTGTTTCTTGGCAGGTTCATGTTGTTGCTCGACATCTTTATTTTTTGTTTTAGGTATATTACTGGCCTCTCCTTCTTCCATGTATACAAAAGATTTGTAATCTTCAGGTTCTTGCTTGAACTCAATTTCATTCTTTTCTGCATATTCATCAACACTAACATTTGCACTTTCCACATCTTTGTTAGTGTTAGAATTTAAACACTTGTAAGCTTTGTTCTTAGTGGAATATTCCTTCATCACTTTTAGCATCAAGTTTTCCATTCCTATTGTCCTTCAGTATATAACATTTTCTTCCAAATACTTTAAAGTATTTCACATTAGGTGCATAACCATGCCATAATTCAGTGTAGCATTTGTAACTTTCTTGATTTATACTCAATTCAAGGTATAAAAAGTTGTACTTACAACTTACCTCTAGTATTTTGTGCAACATTCTTCTCTATCATCAGTGTTCTAGCACAATCCATAATTGATCTATTTCTGCTATACCATTCTATGGAGGTATCCTTGGTCCAGACATTTGTCTCTTTATTCCTCTATCATTGTAGAATATGTTGAACTCATTTGATATGAACTCTCCTCCTCTGTCAGATCTTAGACATTTCAATCTTTTACCTATTTCTTTCTACACTTTTGTCAAATACCACTTAAACAACTGAAAGGCATCAAATCTCTCTTTCAGAAACATCACAGTCATCATTCTAGAATAGTCATCAATAAACAGAATGAAATATTTATCACCACAATAACTTTGCACACTAATATGTCCACAAAGGTTAGTATAAACCAATTCCAAAATATTATCAGAAGTATATGTCTTGCTCTTGAAACTAGACTTTTTCATTTTTCCCAATTGACATTGTTTACACATCACATTATTAGGTTTCTTCAATTTTGGTAAGCCTCTAACTTTCTTCATCTTACTAATATTTACTAAATTGTCAAAGTTCACATGACACAACATCTTATGCCATAACCATACATCATCAAACTATGTAAACAAACATGTTTCTTAGATAGGTCTAGATAGAACAAATTACCTCTTGTCTGTTCTCTACTTCCAACTAGTTCACCAATGGCATCAAATATTTTAACCTTCTTGTGATGAAATTCAACTTGGTAACCAGTATTGTTCAACTGTTCAACACTTAATAAATTATAGTTAAGACCTTCAACCCAATAAGAATTATCACATCTAATCTTATCATTCAATCTTATTGATCCTTTTCCCTTCACAGGACATGGTGCATCATTACCAAACTTAACACTCCTACCTTTGTATTGATTTAAGATTTCAAACTTACTTTTATCACCAGTCATGTAATGTGAGAAACTACTATCAATAATCCATTTATCACCTTTACTCACATAGGAAATAAGTGTAGTTTTCTCATCTTCATCAGAATCATCTTTCATAGAAACATAAACAACTTTTATATCACAATCATTAGATTCACTAGTTTCACTATCAATTTCTTCTTCAACAATATAGCAAGACTTCTTACCTTTATCTTTGTAGTCCTTATACCTTCTATGATATCTGTCATTCCTTTTGTCTTTATACATGTTTTCCCTTCTTTCATCTTTGTCATTTCTGTTAGGGCATCTTGTTGCAATATGACCAAATTTTTTACATGAAAAATAAATTATAGGAGTTTTACCTTTGAATTTTCCTTTTCCTCTCGGTAGCCTTCTAGCCATAAGTGTGTCAAGATCATCATCATAATTGTCACTGTCACTGTTGCTATTACTATCACTTTTCACATATCTTTCTTTTCCTTTCTTAGACTTATGAAGAACCATTTGAGACTTGAATGCATATTCAATATTATGAGTAGTAAAATTATCAAAGTTTGACAACTCAAAAGCAGTAATCCTACCAACAAGACCTTCCAAAATTAGGATGTTACCAGGAGTACATCTTGATTCTTGTATGGCAGAAACTCTTATAGCATAGATAGGAAGTAGAGTTCTCAAAACTCTTCTAATAATAGTTTCATCATCAATGTCTTGATTACCTCCTCTAATAGAACTTACTACCTCTTTAACTCTGCCACAATATTGAACAATGTTTTCACCTTCTAGCATTTTCATTTCATCAAACTTACCTCTCAATATTTCAGATTTATCTCTCAACACATTTGTATTCTCACCATAGATAGCTGCCAGTGTGTCCCACATTTTCTTTGCATTAGTACAGTCCTTGATGTCTTCAAATTCAGGATAACTTAGGGATGATGTAATCTCCAACATTGTCTGGTTGCGTTCTTTCTTTTCCTTCATATCCTTAGCTGTCATAGGTGTTGGAAAGTTGACTGTACTGGAGTGTATGACTTAAAATAGTGTTTTCATTATGGAAACAAAGTCATATAGTGTTTTGGAGTCAGGGCACTTGATGAGAGGATCATAAATTGGCTAAGTATTGAAGACTAGAAAGTGTACAGAGTACTTGAAGATCAGAGCGTCAACGCACGTGCATATGACATAATTATGGTATACACCCTAGAAGTTAAGTTGGTAAGATCATACTCATGCTAAGTCTAAGAGTGCATGATCAGAAGATTCAGTATGACAAAGTTACAGAAAGTTGAAGTTACACAACCAGTAAATGCCAGAGAAGAACAGAGCAAGCAATTGACTATTGGTATTTTGGTTTGTAGTTATATTATTATGTTGTAAAGGCTATGCACCTATTATAATTAGGTTGCTGACATATAATTGTGTTTGTTCGTAAACACACTTGAGCCAATTCAATTGGAAGCATTTGTATATAATCAGTTAAAGGGCCGACCTAATTATTTGTTTTGTATACACATATAAATATGAGATGCACCAATTGTAATTAGTATGGTAGAAGATATAGAGAAAATATAAGTAGAGAAGAAGTGTGCAAAGAGTTGATAAGATGTATTAGAGCTTTGTAAGAGGTCAAAGCATAAGTGTATCAAAGGAATTGATCAGACAAGCAATGTCACAGTGACAGTTCATCCAACAAATATAGTATGTATCTGAGATCTGAAGGTTGTAGCCTTCATCACTTGAGCAGTGAGCTCTAGGATAGTGCATCCACACCCCTAACAAGGTTAATTGTAAAAGACTCCTAACATGGTTTGACCCTTGACAAGGTCACTATACTAAACATATTGTAAAGAAACTCCTAACAGGGTTAAGGATCTTCTAGCAAGGATCATAAAACACTAGTACAAAATATTAGTGGGTGTCAATTCCCACCGGGGTTTTTACCTATTTGGGTTTCCCTGTAACCATATTGGTGTTATGTGTTAATTTCATGTTTCATGGTTATGTTGATGTTCATTTCAGTATTTAAGTATTTAAGTTCAGATTAAAGAATAAAGTAAAAAGATAAATACAATGAACACTGATTCACCCCCCCTCTCAGTGTTCCCATTCCTAATAATTGGTATCAGAGCTTTGGTCCTCAGCAAGAAGTTTAACCACTTGAGGAGATCATGGACAAGAAGAAATGAAACATCTAAAAAGAAATCTTGAAGCTGCTCTTGAAGACCTAGACAAATCTGAAAGAGAAATTGAAGAACTGAAAGAAAAAGTCAGTGATGCTCAAGCAGTCATCAAAAGGCTAAGAAAAGACTTGAAAGAATGTTCTGCCAGTGAATTAGGGATGATGATCAAGAAGTTGAATGAAGAAAATTCATCTATGAAAGAATAGGTTGAAGAATTGGATGATAAGCTAACCAACAACCAAGATGTCTACAATGATCAGATCAAAGAGAACCTTCAACTAAATGAAGAATTGAGGCAAGAAAACATGGAAATTTTGGAACTAAGAAACAACAAAGAAAGCTTGGAATCTGAATTGAAAGAGGCAAAGAATCACATTGATAAATGACACACCAGTTTTGATTTGATATAATCTCAGTTATATGCAAGAACACTTAAAGGAGATACTAGTTGCATTGGATACAATGAAGCACACAACCAAATTGACAACATGCGAGAAAGAATGAAAGCACTAGAAAATACTACAGATGCTAAAGAGATTGGAAGTCAAACCAAAGATCATATTGAACCATCCAAGAATAAGCGCAAGCCAGTAGATCGAACTTGTTGTGCATGTAACAAGCATGGACATATATCAAGGAACTGTACAGAGGTAAGACCTTTCAATGGTTATTATTACTCTTGCAATAAATTTGGTGATAGAGCTATGAATTGTAAGACAAGTCAGAAAAACAAGACACAACACAATCAGAGAAATCAGAATCAGCCGAATATGAGGAGTTCTCAGAATGTTACATGTCAGATATATAACTATAATGGTCAATCAGCCATATAGTGTAAAATGGTGACCCATGTCAATGCACCAAGGAATATAAGGCCTCCAGTCATTTGTCACTCTTGTAACAAGGCTGGACACATCTCAATTTTTTGTAGATCAAGGACGCAAGGTCAGGAAAGCCCTAAGAAGCTAGAAGAATCAATACTAAATACTGAAGGAGAAATCAAGTATGTGAGAGCTTCAGAAGATGCGAGCATGATTTGGTCAGAGGAAAAGAAGGATAAGGTTGATGAGAATGTATTGGATGCATCCACAGTGGACACACCCTCTACATCAAGATGAATGGCCCTCAGGGTCATAAGAGGAGCTAATTTAGCTCTAGATCCCTATGTGGCTGGTATACTCACTCTCTAAGTATTCGCCTTTGGACTTAACCTTTTTGAGACTAGAAAAAACTATGTGCAAAAGTGCACTAGCAGATTGTTTGGAGAATGAAAGTTAGAAATTTTCAGTGACAACCTGGTTTACGCAACAAGCATTAATGGAAAAATTTATACTTTAAAGTACACAAAAGTTTGTAGATCCCTCATTGCATTTGAATTCAGAGCGATTGGAGAGAAGAAGAGAACTTGCATTTGGTTGTGAAGGATTGCAGATTGATTCACCAGTAATTGACAGTGCATTTGATTGGTTTCGAAAACCCTAGTTCGTCGTGCTGATTCAGAAGTCCTTGAGATCATTTGGAAAGTAATATACAAGTAAGTAATGGCTACTCCCATTATATTTGATGTAGAAGAAAATAAGAGATATGTGTTTAAGAGGCATCCATTTAGGTCCACATTAGATGAACTAGAAGGTGCATTCTCCTACACTCCCATGGGTGTTATGCATGTGGAAGACATTAGGGCATACATTTACTGCAAGAAGGAACCAGTAGGGTTGGATAGGATAAGAGCACACATAGAATCAATGATGAAACCTGACAAAACCTTCATGGATGAGTATGTGCACTTGGATAATCATCCTATAGTGGAATATGTGAATGCATATGAGTTCTATGAGTCGGAATGGATCAAGATCCTACTTAGCAAGATCCATAATGACCTATTTTGGATAGGTGAAGCATCGATCAGAATAACAAGAGACTTAATTCATGAAATAATAAGACTCTCAAGAATAGGCACTGTTCTTCTAGCGGGCAAGGATACTTGAAAACTTATAGAACAGGCCTGCAAATCAAGAAGTGATAGGCACATAATGACTATAGAGCCTATAGAGGAGAAAGACATCAAATTAATGTCCATGATATGGGGATATAGGTTCCAACACACTAGCATAGTAAACAGTGTGTCAGTGGCCACCATTCTAGCAGCAATAATGTTGGTAAGAGAGGATGGAGAGTTTAATCTATGTGAGATCTTGTGCGCACAACTAATAGACAACATTAAGGCCATCAAGCATGACAAGACTAAGATATTCAGGTTTGGGTCCCTAATAATCTATATGTACTTCCACATTGTTGGAAAAGTGTCTAATTTATATCTAGACAAATCTGTGCCCACAATGCCACATATATCTCTCAAGGCATGTACTGAGAGTACATTGAAGGAATACATGACACTAGAATTGAAGACATTTAGAGCCAAGATGCAGATGAGGTACATAATACCAAAGAGTATTGTAGAGAAATATAAAGATAGTATTTGTTTCATGGTTGAGATTGATACACCATGCATGGAGGCTATTGAACTAAGAACTAAGTGGATTCATCCATTGAGATATGAAGTGGAAGAGCTTATTCTAGAGGCTTATGCTCAAGTTCTATTGTCAGCACCTAAGGACCCCAATGAACCTAGATGGGGGACTTATGAAGAGAAGACAAGAGAGGTAGATGCTATATTGAACATCGCAACAACAAAAAGAAAAGTTTCCAAGTTTACTTTTGAGATGTTGAGAATTCATGGAGTGTCTCAAGAAGACCTAGACAAAGAAAGGGAAGAGAAAATTTCTTTGGAATTAGATAGCGCAGCTACAACAAAGACAGAATCTGATGACCCAAAGATGAAGAAGGTGAAAATTGAGAAATTTGATGATTAGAAGGGTACAACAAATGATACCCCTTCTACACTCAAGGAAACCATTGACCTTATTGCTCCTCCTAAGTATAAGGCAATGCTTATGAGGAAGAAAGAGGTTAGCACCAGTCATCCATCCTCACGAGTAACAAGAAATAAAAAGAACACTCAAGCACCCCCTGAAGTACATTTCAAATCTAGTCTCAATGTGTTGAGTACAAGAATCATTGATAAAGGCATGATAGATCAAGTAGGGAAGTTCTATGAGAAGTATAGTGAAATTGACAAGTCAGAGATTCATGGAATGATTATCAAACATATGCTAAGTTCAAGAAAATGATCCTAGAACTGAAAACTATGATTCCTGATAATGTATGGAACATCTTGGAGTTCCTAAAAATACAAGCCATTGAAGGAGATATGAGAATAAGAGAGATCTTAGATAAGAGTTTTCCAATATGTTCTCTAGAAGAGAAGAAGTTATTGTTAGATTTGGTAAAGCTACATCTTAGAACCAAGTCAAGTACCCTGCATATAATGGATAAAAATTATGAATTTGTAGCTAAAGAGATAGAGAAAGCCTTTGAGAAGGTATTCTTGAACAAGCACATGTACCCATCTACTGCGCTCAAAAATCAAGTGCCCTTAAAGGAAGTCAAGGTGGTAGAGCCCACTAATGCATTAGTGACAGGTCCCCAAGATTTAGTGCCTGTAGTTGAAACACAAACAGAGGCATATAAGTTTGTGCCCATGACAGAGTCACTAAAGGATAGCACCATTATCATTGATAATGTAGAGATAGCCATGATGGATACAAATAAAGACCTGGACAAGTTTGAAGAAACTTTTGTGAGTACACAAGAAGCTGAAATCTTATGTAGTAACACTTCTCCCAATCTACAAGAAATACTGATTAAAGATATGACAAAAGTGGAAGAAGAAAAGAAAGATGAAGAAAAAGAAAAAGAAATAGAAAAAGAAGAAGAAAATAAAGAAGAGGAAAAAGTTAATGAAACAATGGATGAACCATCAGTCAAAATACTAAGAAAAGTAAAGCTTGAAGTGATGGACAACACTGCTATTACTCCATCACTCTTAGCAGCATTGTTGTCAAGTTTGACACCTGACACAACTAGTTTGGACTCTTGGGGAGAAGAAGACCTAATCAAGATCAATGTCCTAGCTATGGAGAAGGCCAAGGAGAAATAGGTAATGAGGAATCCCCTCTTTGTCGAGTCAGTGAAGATATTGAACAACCTGCTACATGCAGATAAGAAAGTGTCCAAGGTACACTCAGTTGATGATGTAAGTACAATTCTTTCACAATTCAAGAGCTACTTTTCTAAATTGGAAGAATCAACATCATTATTTGTAGAAGAAAAGTATATGTAGAAAAGGCTAAATGAGTTGGTCAACAACTTCTCATTAAACCTTAGTTCACTCAAAGATGGACAAGCAACTTTGAAAGAGTTTGCAACACAAGGAAGAAAAATCATTGTTGACTGTATGAATCAAGATAAGTTGACAAATGATCACTTCAAGAAGATTCAAGAAGTAGAGGATATGATTGAAAAAGTGAGGAAGTCAGTAGAAGATCCCTCCACTGATATAAACATGTGTAATAATGTATATCAGGGACAGATTGACAAAATTGAGAAGACAGAAAAGGAGATATCAAAGATAAGGGCTAGGAAGACTTAGCTTAGGAATGCTCTTGTGCCCTCACTAGATATACTTAATCAGAATATCAAGGAGATCGATGCCACCATGGTGACATATGATCAAGGTCCTATTTCAAACTTGGAGAAGATGGAGAAGCTACAATATGCACTATGCACCCATCTCCAGATTGTTAATTCATTGATCACATTTTGGAAGAAGGAGATCCAAAACTTAGAGATAGCATATCCGGATGTTCTCTCACAATAAGTATTGGTCGATAGAGTTTTGAAGCACCTTTGTCATTAATGTCAAAGGGGGAGTATGTATAGAATATGGGTTATAGATATGTATAAGGGAGATATAAGATAGAAGTTTTTGTATTAAGGGACAATTAGCAACTTTTCCATATTCCTTTGTTTCCATCAATGACAAAGGGGGAGATTGTTGGAAAGTTGACTATACTAGAGTGTATGGAATTAAAATAGTGTTGTCATTATGGCAACAAAGTCATATAGTTTTTTGGAGTCAGCTCACTTGATGAGAAGATTAGAAATTGGCTAAGTATTGAAGACTAGACAATGTACAGAGTACCTGAAGATCAAAGCGTCAGCGCACATGCATATGATAGAATTATGGTATGTGCCCTAGAAGTTAAGTTGGTAATATCATACTAATGCTAAGTCTAAGAGTGCATGATCAGAAGATTTGGTATGACAAAGTTACAGACAGTTGAAGTTACACAACCAGTAAATGCCAGAGAAGAATAGAGAAAGCAATTGACTGTTGGTATTTTGGTCTGCGATTATATTATTATGTTGTAAAGGCTATGCACCTATTGTAATTAGGTTGCCGACATATAATTGTGTTTTTTTGTAAACACACTTGATCCAATTCAATTGGAAGCGTTGTATATAATCGGTTAAAGGGACGACCAAATTATTTATTTTGTATGCATTTAAATATGAGATGCACCCATTGTAATTAGTATGGTAGGAGATATAGAGAAAAGATAAGTAGAGAAGAAGTGTGTGAAGATTTGATAAGATGTATTAGAGCTTTGGAAGAGGTCAAAGCATAAGCACATCAAAGGAACTAATCAGATAAGCAGTGTCACAATGACAGTTCATCCATTAGATATAGTGTGTATCTAAGATTTGAAGGTTGTAGCCTTCATCACTTGAGTAGTGAGATCTAGGATAGTGCGTCCACACCCCTAACAGGGTTAATTGTAAAAGAATCCTATCAAGGTTCGACCCTTGACAAGGTCACTGTACTAAACATATTGTAAAGGAACTCCTAACAGGGTTAAGGATCTTCTAGCAAGGATCATAAAACACTAGTACAAAATATTAGTGGGTGTCAATTCCCACCGGAGTTTTTACCTATTTGGGTTTCCCCATAACCATATTGGTGTTATGTGTTGATTTCATGTTTCATGGTTATGTTGATGTTAATTTTAGTATTTAAGGATTCAAGTTCAAATTAAAGAATAAAGTAAAAAGATAAAATACAATGAACACTGATTCAACCCCCCTCTCAGTGTTCCCATTCCTAACAATAGGTGCAACAACTAGTAGATAATCATGTTCCACATAGTATTTCGTTGAATCACCAATTTCAGCTAGATGCAATTTCATCAAACTCTTCCATGCAGGAAAGTTCTCCTTATTTAGCTCAGGTACCTCCTTTTACATCTTGATTAATAGCTTCAAGTACCTTTAAAATTTCTCCTTACAAGCACCAATATCTCTAATACCAATTGTTATAATAATTTTAGAATAACTGAGAGGGGAGGGGGGGGAATCAATTATCCTCAGGTCCAAATGTACCAATTAAAATTTCAAATGCTTCAACAATCTTAGATCTATTCAATAATTTACTTGGTTTCTATAGAATATATCAGTAACATAAAACTTGTAGTCCACTATCCAAAAGTAATCAACTTGCAGAGTATAACATAACACATCAAATAACATTCACATAGGTATGACACCAAGATTTAATGTGGAAACACAATATGGGAAAAACCACCAGTAACATGCTACCAAATTTTCACTCTTCTGAAGTTAGCTCTGTGAGAAGTCAACCTTGTTAAAGTTTTACAATACACACTTTTAGGTGTGACCTTATTAAAGGATTTAATCACCTTGTTAAGAGTGGCCTGGTTAGAGGGATTAAGAACATTCCATTATAATGTCACCTTGATTAAAGAGTTTATAAAATGACTATTAGGTCAACCTTGGTTAAAGGATTTTAACTGATACAATGGTTAGAAAGTAACAGTAGGTTCTGATCTAAAATATACAACTCACTTTGCAAATACAGATCCAACATGCTCATATGTTGATTTACTGACTGACCTTCATTTCCATCTCCATCTCTAATCTTCTTGGAAATCCCTTCAAGCAATCATCTCAACTTATTTAAGCTCTTCACAGCTCTTCTTATCCTTCTACTTAGGTTCGTCAGTCAATAACATCAACCTCTTCCACCATCCTACATAACCCACACTTAGGTCATCCTTATACCTCCTTGGTCGGGTAGATTAATCTTTTTCCACTTAGTCTCTTTTGTAGATCTTAGGTTTAGGTCAGATTCATCGAATCCTTCCATCGTTTAGCTCTCCTCCTTATATTTCTAGATACTTCTCAAAAATTCTCCTTGAATCCATAAGAAAATGGTTTACCATGCATTAAACACTCTAGATCATTCATTATTAATGTCAACACATTTTACATATCCCAAGAATTTAACTATGTCAGCTCAGATTCTCAATTTCTTCACAAATTGTAAATTAATGACACTCGGTCAATACTGAGTTCATCTACCCGGTCGTCACTGAGTAACTTAGTCATCACTAAAAATTTTCTACTCAGGAAACACTATCTTCACTCGGTTAATTCTCTGATACTTAGAAATTACCAATGCTCGGTCGACACTAAAATTTACTCAGCTTACACTGACATTTGGTCAACACTAGCATCACTCGGCTTAAACTTAATTTTCTCTCTTTTGCTTGGTGTTAGTGAAAAAATTTGCACTTTAAAATGAAATAACTCCTGATGCCCAGATGAATGTGCAATCCTGACTAATAGCTGGATAGGTTATCATTGAATTGATAACCTTCCTCTAAATTTTATTAGGTACAACTCCCCATTTGCGATTTCAAGAAATTTCTAATAGAAATAAAAAGAACATACATATGTACTTTTACTAGAACTTTAAGGTTCTCTCGACATACTCTTAGGTATGGAGGAATGTTTACAAAGAGATTACAATAGAAAGTAAGAAAATCAAAAGATACAAAGTTCTCTAGATTTCAAAGATTTGAAAAACATAACTCTCAAAGAAACTAAACTCGGATGAAAAGAATGATAATCATAACTTTCCCTCTTTTATAACTACAAATGAAAACAAGAGAAAAAACTCCCTCTCCCATAGCACAAAGTCTACAGAAAAAGATAACTCCTCTGTCTCTCTGCTACTTCTAACTATCCCCTCGGTAGCACACAGTCTGCCGAAGCTCCTATATTCACAGCTCCTATTCTACTGTAGCTCAAAGTCTACCGAGAAAAATCTAAGGAAAAACTGGAACCCCTTTTTTATCTGTCATTGGCTTATTTATCTTCCTTTCAAATGCTTCCCTTTTTCAGTTATGAAAACTGATTCTTGATATTCCATTCATTTTCAAAGTTTAATCTTTTTTAACTTTTCAATGAGCATGCGACTTCTTGAAAAAGTTCCCCCTCTACATCTGTATAAGGCTTATAATTTTATTCACATTATAAACATCATCATAAACAAGAAAATGCGGTGTCAAAATTGATGTTGACAGCTGGACCTCTGCACACGTGGCTATCCCATGATCTCCAATAGACCGCTATATGTTATGAAAGGTTGTTGGGTTTGATATATGTTGTGCTGTGTGCATGAAATCGGCTCAACTTTCCATTCTTTTACAAACATTTCCTCTTTGCATCTAATAAACTCCCACGGTGAATCAAACCTCCCATCAAATAATTTGCGTGCTACCCTTGTTTCTGAGTTCCACTACATTTGTTTGAAGACTAAGCAATGAACTTGGACAATCCGCGAGGTTGACTGGTACAGGTCGAGGCTCATATGATCGGGGTTGGGATAGCCCATTGTACATCATACTTCCAAATGGGCTTACATGTACCATTATTTTGCACAAGCATAAGCCATCAGGCTGTGTGGGACTTAGTGTGAAGCATCATACAGAGGGGATCTTCGACATTTTGTCAAGTAGTTCACACAATTCCCCTATATTTCCATAATAACATGAGACTTGTTCCTTCTTATTTTCATTGTATATGCATCTTATCACATTTGATGCCATTGGGACTTGGTATTGAAGACCTCCCAATAAGATAATTTGGTTTGTTTGAAACATTTGTTTATCAAGTAGCTGTGGGAGTCTACATGATTCATTCCAAGCTCGTTGCTCATATTTTGGCTCTATGACTTGGACTTTTGAAAGTCACAAGCACTATTGATACTCCAACTCCAAATGTTTTCTTGGGAGACCCAACGCCCACCGAGAGATTCATGCTTATAAAAACATCACTTTTTCTTCACAACCATTGACTTGTTCCAAATATTTTATGTTTGAACTTAACTAGGGGATCGACCACCGCGACTGTGTGAGCATTTTGTTGGGCATATCCTATGTAACAAGGCTTGCAACATATGGTGACATTCATCCTTCGAAATCGGCAGGTGGCTCTTTCTTTGTTTGTGTGAGGAAAGCTTATGTCTTGATTTTATCTTCTCTCCCTCTGTCATTAATTCCCAATCCCACTTCTCTAACCTTGGCTTATAATCCTGGTGTATTGGTCCTTAATTAATACCTGGGTTTGATTCTTACGTCTTTCACTTTACATGATTTTATAATGAATTTTGTTGGAATTAGTCACGTATCATGCCAACTATTTTCCATCTCCCACATTGAGGGGTCTCCACTATCCGCAGTTACAAAACACAACTGCCCCATGAGATTTGTGGACTAACTCTCTCATGCCATTGAATTCGACCCAGCCTGGAAATCTTCTATTATGCAATGCATTGTCTTATATGTTGAATGAACAATCAAATGAAGACCACCATCTTTCTCACCAATTCGGTGGAAGAGAAGAAGTGAGGAAGCTTGGATTGGGCTTCCCATCAAATAATTGTCAAGGCAATTCAAAATAGGTAACTATCACAGCTTGACAGCATTCGTGATGCTTGAAGACTAACTTTGTCGCTATAATACCCTGGTTTCACCAATTCAACCTACATTATACAAATGAAAGACTGCCTTCTCCACACTTTGTGAGCATCATGCGAGCTTTGTTCTCATAATATATAAATGAGTTGAGAAATGGTGGCAAGTGGGGTTAGCGATGTACAGTGTCCCAATCCCTTCACAAGCATTCCATCTGGTCCCCTCAAAATAGTAGGAGCCCCTGATCTGGATCTGTCGGGTCATCCATTTATTGATTATGCTTGCCATCTGATACTGGCATTATAAATTTCCTCCCTTAGGCTCACTTGTTGAACTTGTGGAGATTACATGTATTCACGTTTATGAATCCACATATGGTAGATAATGGCTTGGACAATATAATTCTCCTATGAAGTTTATGATGAGATCGACCCCCATAAACTTTGTGACCCGATTTGCTAGAACGTGTGAGGGAAGTATTTTATTAAATATCCCACACCCTACTCTTTTCAATGGCTTACATTTATGTTGACCATGCTATAAGTCATAATGGAGGATGCACTACCTGACAGTATGGAGTTGCATAAATCAATCAGTACGATCAGATTCATACAACCAACACCATTTGTAACTAATACATATGCTTCCACTGAAGATGCCTTTATCTCTGCCTTTCCCTTCCTTGAGGATTAGTTTCATGATCCATTTACATATTCTATATGTTGATCAGGGCATGTATCCATAAATTCTGAGCTTATGAAACAGACATGGGGTTTTTTAATTCTTCTGCAACCTTCAAATATGTTCATCTTAATAGATATGTGTGCAACTTATTGATGCCGCTTTAGTGGTTTAGAAACCACTCTTTGGATGTTTCACTCATTATATATTATCGAGTCAAATATCTTCCTGAAGTTGAGCCACCAACGAACTTAAACTAGTTTGAACCATTTTGAACTCTATTCAAAGTGGTTCAACAAAGAGGACTTATGCTTCAACCTTGAATTTTGAATCGGAGTCTTGAGGTTCACTGCCATGAAATTTCACCTGAACACTGCCTCACAACATATAACTTTACAAAGAATTATTGATATAAATCAAGGGAAAACCATTAGGAAGATTGAATGTTAAAATTTGAAGATTGGGGTGCAGAAAGCAAGCCAACACTCGGTTAAGCCCATGCTTCAAATCTAATGACTTCTTCACTTAGTGTTAAAGATAAACAACAATTAAATTGTTAATGTGCCAACTAATCAAGTACCCATTGTAGTATCACATAACTCAACCTTTCCTTAGGTCCTCTTGTTATTTCCTCTTTTCAAATCCTCTTCATCAATCAAAATATATGGTACTCTACTAGATAGAAATTGTCTTACTAGTTAAGGTTTGACATCAATGACAATATAATAATTGTTTCAATTATAGTTTCCAACATATATCATGTTCAAATCACTGATCAAATGGAAATTGATATGCAAGTCACATAATATTCATATGAAAATATCATCAAGTATGTCAATGTATCAAGTGTCAAACAAGTACAAAGTACAAAGTCATATCAAAAGTCATGTAACACATATCATAAGTCATGTAACATGCAACCAAGTGTGTTAATTTAATCAAGACCATATATCAAGTGCCATGTCATTCTGCAAGACTAAATGTAATGTTTTGTAACCAAGTGATATACTGAATTGAAATGTAAATACCAGAATGACATCAAGGGAAAATGCCTTCACATGATTCAAGCCAATATGGTCAAGTCACAAATGATTTATATCAAATGATCATGTCGCTATGACTAATTGAGGAATGTGATCAATGCAACCAAGGTATCAAAGCAATCATGTCCATAATAGATAGTTAGAGTATTTCACATCAAGGAAAACGTAAGGAGAGAGGCAACATAATCAACCTACACTTACAACTTTATATCAGTATTATATAAACAAAAAAACATTATATTGTAAATTAAATTCAAGTATCTGTTGGAAACTACAATTAAAATAATTGTTATATTGTCATTGATGTCAAACCTTAATTGGTAAGATAGTTGCTATCTAGGATAGTACCATATCTTTTGATTGATGAAGAGGATTTGAAAAGAGGAGATAACAAGAGAACCTAAGGAAAGGTTGAGTTATGTGATACTTCAATGGGTAATCGATCAGTTGACAGGATAATGTGTTGTTTATCTAAGTAAGAAGAAAGACCAGAAATGTAGGCTTAACCAAGAAAAAGCGAAGAAATCTAGTTTAAGAAGAGTGATGTTAGTGTCAATCAAGCTCCAGTATATGCTGAGTAAATATAGTGTTGACCAAATATCAGTAATTGCCGAGCAATAAGAAATTACTGAGAAAAGACAGTGTTTGCCAAGGAAGACAGTTTGTAGTGATGACCAAGATACATAGTGATGACTGAGAAGATGGACACAATATTGACCGAGTGTCAATAATTTATATTTGGAGAAAGAATTGAGAATCCCGACTGACATAGTTGAATTCTTGGGATATGTAAAATGTGTTGACATTATTATTGAATTGTATGGAGCATTTAATGCATGGTAAATCATTTTCTTATGGATTCAGAGAGACGTTTGGAGATGTATCTAGAAGGACAAGATGAACATAATGATGGAAGGATTCAATGAATCTAACCTAAACCTAAGATCTACAGAGGAGATTAAGTGGTAAAAGATTGATCTACTTGATCAAAGAGGTATAAGATTAACCTGATTGTTAGGTTACATAGTATGAAGAAGAGATTGATATTATTTATTGATAAGTCTAAGTAGAAGGCTGAAGGTGAAATAGTGAATGAGCTAAACAAAGTTGTGATTTCTTGAAGCGAATTTTGAGCAGATAAAAAATAGATGGAAATGGAGGTCAGTCAGTAAATCAACATATGTGTGAAGTGGATCTGTATTTGCAAAGTAAGTTGTATGTTTTTCAGATCAGAAACTAAAGTTACTTTATAACCATTGTATTAGTCTAAATCCTTTAATCAAGGTTGACCTAACAATCATTGGATAAATCATTTAATCAAGGTGACATTCTAATGGAATGTTCTTAAATCCTCTAACCAGGTCACTTTTGACAGAGTGTTTTAAATCGTTTAACAGGGTCACACCTTATAGTGTGTATGTAAACCTTTAACAAGATTGAATTTTCATAGAGCTCACTTCAGAAGAGTGAAAATTAGTAGCATGTTACAAATTATTTTTTCCCAAATTGGGTTTCCACTATAAATCTTGGTGTTATACTTGTGTGAATGATTTTGATGTGGATGTTGTTGAAAGTTTGATATTTTGCAAGTTAATTACTTTTGGATAGTGGATTGCATGTTATATGTTTCTGATATATGATATAGAGACCGAGTTGAATTGTTGATTAGATTTGAGTTTTTTGAAGTGCTAGAAAGTTCAATTGGTACATCTGGACATGAGAACAACTGATTCACCCCCCCTCTCTGTTGTTCTAAATCTTTCTAACTATTGGTATCAGAATTGTTGGTGTTTACAAATAAATGTTTAAAGGTACTTGAAGCTAATGATCAAGATGTTCAAGACGGAGGTACCAAAGTTGAACAAAAATAACTTCCTTGCATGCTAGAGTCTGATGAAATTGCATCTAGCTAGTATTGGTGATTCGATGCACCTTTGAGTGCCGAGGAGATGGAATAAAAACAAGAATACAACCAAGCAATGTTGGAGATTTCATCTTCCCTAAGCTATCCCAAATTTGAAGACATCAAGGACTGCACACATGCAAAGCAAATGTGAGACACTTTTACAACTATCTACGGTGGAGATACAAATGTACTGAGAGCCAAATTTGAAAGCATGAGAGGTAAGTTTGATGAAATGAAAATGCAAGAAGGTGAAAATATTGCTCAATATTATGGTAGAAGTAAGGAGGTAGTGAATTCTATTAGAGGAGCTAATGGAAACATTGATGATGAAACTGTTATTGGTAAAGTATTGAGGACTTTGCTTCTTATCTATGCTATCAAAATTTATTCAATACAAGAATCAAGATGTAACCCTGGTAATGTTCTAAATCTGGAAAGTCTTGTTGGTAAGCTTACTGCTTTTGACCTGTCTAACTATGATAACTACACTGTTCCTAATGTTGAATATGCATTTAAGTCACAAATCTTTTCATCCATTTAATTAAATATCTAGAACATTATGAAGATGAAGGAACAACTTAGTTTAATGAAGATGCTGCTACAGGGAAGTGAGAGATATGAAAGATATGGTTGGAGAATTAAGAAGTGGATTACATGGCCTATTAAAGAATTCTTTACAAGAAAGTTGAGGAATAAGTTGAGACACATGTTAAGTTCTTGGTTGAAGGAAGAAGGACTCGGGGCACCTGAATTTGTGGAAGAAGAAGTTCACTATTGTGAACCAGAACAAGGATCTATCCTTGGTGAAGATGAGGATGAAGGAGCAGACGAGATTCAAGAATCTAATGTTTTCAAAACTAATAAGTTTCCTGTTCATGCAGGTCATGTAGGTGTAGATGATGAAGATTTACCTCATGAAGGAAATACAAAGGAAATTCCAATTAATGGAATTGTAGATGAAATTCATATGCAAGAGGAAAGAGATGTGGAATTCTAGGAAGAAAGAAACAAATGGCATCCACAAACTATAAAAGAGGAATCAGAGGTTCAAAGAGAGACAACTTTATATGGAGGGATAATGAACTACATATTTTTAGATGTCAGTGAAAAGAAGGAAGCAATCATTCTTATGTTGGATGGTAATTTTTGGAGATTTAGTCATTATTATAATAAATCTATTTCATGTGTAGATGTAAGTAAACATGATACTATGGAATATGAAAGTTAATTTTTCATAAAACAGTCATTGAGGAGGCAACAAAGTGCCTTAAACATTTGTGAAAAAATGTTTGGTGATGAAGAATGGAAGTTGAATAATGAAATGACAATGGAGGCCATAAAAGTTTTAAATATTGAAACAAAGATGCAGTGGAGCAATATCATAAGCATGGACCAATGAAGGAGTATGCTAGGTAATGAGATTGAGAAGTTATGTATATTAATGAACATATTTCCAAAGAGGAGACATACTAAAGTGAAGAAGACAATCCAACATAGAAATAAATTGATCTCAAGAGAATACATTGGTAGGGAAAGTGGAGTATTGCAAAGTAGAGTATGGAAATGAGGAAGATTGAGGAGAGAAGCAACATATCAAGAGGTAAAGAAGACAAAGTTAATAAAAAGGTTCAATGCCATAATGAGATTTGTTGAACACATTCATAATATAAAGGAAAGCGGACAATGACAAAAAAAAGTTTGAGATCTAGGAGGGAAATAAGTTGCAGTAAATGCACCTACAATTGGAAAATATGGAACAAAGTACAACTAGCAAATTAAGTTACTAAGGACATAAGGAATATTCCCAAAAACTATGACTCGTCTACTAAGGATTTATCACCCAAACATCCCATCAAGACATCATCTTTGAATACAAAATCTTTGTGAGTTATGACTATTACAATTTTTCCTTTTAGGATAGTCAAAAAAATAATTAATGACCCTTACTAAAATGGCTTCCAATAAATTGATTTGGACTCTTAAAGACCCTAAAAATCCCTCTACCGCCACACATAAAATGGATCAACCTTATTTTGTCTTCTATAAGGTGATTTCTTCCAATTTGTTGTTAATTGAAGTCTTCTACATAGGGAAATTTATGGATGTATAATCATTCCTCAACCTCCAAAATGATCAAAATGAACTTGCAACCAATTTGCAAATTTTTTTCATTACAAATAAAAATATTGTCATGACAACATGACAACTTTTAAGAAACTTTTAATCTTTTCATCAAATGACCCAAAAACACCAAGAATGGTCATATACGGTCACTAATGGTAAAAAATGACCTTATTTATATAACATAACTCAAAACAATACAAAACCCAAAAAATGTATCTCATAGGAACAAGAGTGCCCTTGCACCAAGTTATTCCCTTCTCAATTGATTGCATCACAAACCTTTCCCTATGTCATTTGGAAAAGATAAATACCATGTGTTCAAAGATCCTGAAAACAAATTCAAGACAAGTGCTAAAGAAAAAGTCTTTGAATCAAGCCATGTTGGAGTTAAGGCATGGGTATGTGGTTGGATAAGTCACTCATACACAAAAAAATAAGGGATGGGAGAGTGTAATACCTCAACACATCTAACAATTAGTCTAGTAGGGATTCATGGTAATATTGTTACCATAATTTTCATATTCATTTTAGATTGGTAACCTAATTACTAGATGAGAGACTGCAGTACCCTAGTTTGCATTATTAGATGATCTTGTTTAAATTTGTGTTCATTTAATGAAAAAAGATACAATGGAAAATAAATTTTTGCATCTAAAGATTACATGTATATATATATATATATATATATATATATATATATATATATATATATATATATATATATATATATATATATATATATATACCAAATATCTTGTATGTACTGTACAAAGAAAGGAAGTGAAAGATAAGATCATTTGGGCTCACATGGGCCATGAGCATAGCCAACTTTCAGAAGAATATGAATGAATGCAAACATACATAAGTGGATGAACATAAATAATGAAGGTACCAAATATTTCTTGAAGTAATGAAGTGTTGACCCGGGGTTGAATCTAGTAATATGCTCCTGTATGATCTAGAACCTACAAGGAAGGAAAATATGGGGTCTAAGAAATGCCTAACACCCTATTACTTATCCTCATCTACAATTATGCATGTGCATAGTCAAGACATACACTTCTAAAAGGAACTATGCTATAGAACGTGTGCACTCATGTGAAACATGTGCATGCAATGAGTAAACCAAGACCAAAATGGGGCGAAAGGTATGATGTCAAATGTGTTATCAAGCAACAACTCATGGGCTGTGAGTCAACATGGTATGTTGTTTATACAAGATCATTAAAGGGACATCTTGATAAAATAGTATGCAAGATCAGTAAGCCTAGATGACAGTGATACAATGGTTCACATCTCGAACCTCACAAGATCTTCAAGCTAGCATGCTATCAAAATAGAATGGCAGTGGTGATTCAATGCATGTACAACCTCAACAACATGGAAACATTGATTCAATAACAAAAAATATATTACAAATGGAAAACTCACGGTCTCAATGATATAAACAGTGTATAAAATAATATATGGTGCACAACAGTAGCAAACATGCAATGACAACAATAACTTTGCATGATGCCTGAGCTCAAATTCAAAACAATAAGTGTATTAATGTATGATCTAATAGCAGCAATTTATAACAAATAGAGCACTGGGTCCACTAAGTTAATGTATTAATGTTTGATCTTCATCTTGTTCTCTTATCTTACTTAATGGTTCCATTAAGTTAATATGTGTTTCTCTCTCCCATTGCATTCCATATGTATCTTGAGCTTATAATTATCTTCATCGACTTGTTCGTAGATTGTTTTATTTATTTGATTATACTAACTAAATTATAGAATTGGATAATATAACAATTATACTATGAAAGACAATAATAAGACATCAAATCTATGCTAGATAAATCCTAAGCCTTAACACCATCCCTAGCAATGATTGGCTTCCATTATGGATAATTAGTTGGTGTATAAAAATCTATGCATGCTCCTAACAAGGCAACTATTCCTCAATTAAGTAACCTTTTATCTTAGGGGAAACTCATTTCATTATTGACCAGGGATGTATATACTTAGATGACACTACCATTGTATACTTAGATGACACTACATGTTAATTTTGATGTATATTTTCTTGCAGTGGATCGTACAAGAGGCCCTAATGATCATGCTAAATGAATCCTTGAATCATATATGATGCCCTAGTTTAAGATTCATAAAACATCAAAATAACATGAATATGGCGCCAATCAAATAGGGACATCAGTAATAAAATAATGCCAATCAATGATGCAAACAACTCATGGGCATGGAAAAATCAGTGAGCATCAATCAAACGCATAAACAATGCATGATGCTCTAGCTTGCAGCTCGCGAGCCATAAACGTCAATGCATGATGCAAACAGCTCACGGACATGGCAAAATCAGTGAACATCAATATCAGCATAAATAAGTAATAAAATAATGTCAATCAATGATGCAAATAGCTCACGAGCATGGCAAAATCAGTGAGCATCAATATCAGCATAAATCAAATGCATAAACAATAATCTCACAAACAATGCATGATGCCCTAGCTTGCAGCCCGTGAGCCATAAACAATGCATGATGCCATAGCTTGCAGCCCGCGAGCCATCAAGACATTTCCCACATAGTGAATATCAACAACAAAAGAAATAAAGAGAGATCAAACACTTCACATACACAATGCCTTGAAGGTAATAGCAACAATGCCAGTATAAACATTCATATTGTGTCATTAAATCAACAAATGCACTCAAAATGAAATTGAGAAGATGAGAACACAAAGCTCGAATGCCTACCTCAAGTCATGGCTGCCATATGCCAAGCTTCCAAATCGAGCTCGACCTTCGCAACAGATCAAGAGCAGTGCAAAGTGGGATTTTTCCAATTTTACCACATTTAGGGCCCTCTTTGTGCATGCAGCTCGATCTACGAAAATTAGAAATTAGCCTTTTTGTTTGTTTGTTTATAGTCACACAGGTGTTGAAATTACGACAGAACCATCGCTATTATGACAGCATCAGGAACACTTGCAAAAATAAAATAAAATCACACACAAATAGTAGTGTCATCACAAATTAGTGTCACAATTCGACCCCAAATATTGTAGTGGCAAATCATTATTATTAAATATCAATAAAAAAATATACAAATTTATTAAATAAAAAATAAATATATATAAAAAAATTATTGACCAAAATTACAATAAATATCACCATTACATATCACCTTCCTCCACATTTTTGCTTATTGATATATGCATATATTAATATGACAAAAACATACATAAACGTTTGAAAGCCTCCACAACTCTCTCCTCTACTCCCGTCACAACCAATCCTTTCTCCACTTCTTTCAACTCTTTACCTCCAAAATATATCTGTTTCAATGATTGTGTGTGAAGTGGAATATTATTGTGGGTTTTGGAATGCTGAGTGAAGACACCTGTCCATACCCATTTGCCCTCCTCCAACTCCATTTCCTCACTCCAGAAAATCAATGAAGCTTTTGGAGATTCACAATTCACAAGAATGCAGCGGACAGAGGAGGATGGCCATTTGAGCGATGGCCTTGAGTTGATTTTCTGATTGGCGAAGGAGTCAACTACGGAGAGATTGGAAAAGTCAAAAGAGTTTAGAAGTGAGGCCGCATCAGTGACCGCCCGCGTGCATATTCCTATTCTCTCTGGCCATTTCTGCAATTTCTTTGATGCAATTCAACTCAGTCAGCCAATGGGCAATTAATTGAAAATAATTAGAATTCTATTTACCAATAAACTATAATTACCTGCATGCTTCGAATGCAACTTTCAACACCTGCTCTGCTGATTGCTTTGAGATTCACATGCCTCAATCTTTCCATGCGCTCCAAACTTTGTATACCCGTCTCTTCCCACCTCGTATGCACTCTCAGCGTCTCCAATGTTGTGCAATGTTCCAAGCCATGTATTTTCTTCACTCTATAGCAGCCTCTCATCGCAAAGTATTGGAGACAAGCTAATTGTGCAAAACTGGGAAGCGAATCCAACTATAGTAGCGTCTGAATGTTTACGAGACCATCAATACTCCTTATGTTCCTCACCATTTTACAATCTTCCAAGTACATCATCTTCAGTGTAGTTGGTAGGACATCTATCTCTGTTAGATTGCTATTCCCTTCAAGGCTGAGAGATTCAAGGCCTGGACAAAAGTAGTCGGAGATAGAAGTCTTGCGCACTGCAATAGCTAAGGCTTTCACTCCTGAATATTCTATAGTTAACTCCTTTAAGTGATTAAGACGCCCCAAAGATACAGGTAGACATCCCAGTTTAGGACAATCAGAAATTATAAGAGATGTCAAGGAAGACAAATCTCCAATGGATGTTGGCAGGCTTTCCAACAACTTACTTCCGATGTACATCTTTTGCAATTTGCTCAGTTGGCCGATGTTCGCTGGTATCTCTCTTAACCTCTCTACATAATTTAAATATAGCTTTCTCAAGGAGGCCTGATTTGTGATGTGACGAGGCAACTCTTCCAATTGCCTGATCCCAGAGAGGCTTAAATACTCTAGTTGTGTTGTTTCCAGCATGTCTGACTCCAAGCTGAGGTTGGAACATCCGTTTAAGTCGAGGTGTTGCAGGAGTGAGAGCTCCTTGAAAGAGTCTGGCAACTTCATCAATTCCGAACAACCCTGCAAACCAAGGTGCCTCAGATTTCTCAAATCACCAAAATTGTTGGGTAGTAATGATAGCTCTGTACAGGCAGATAACTCCAGGTGCTCCAGTGATTGAAGAAGACAAAATTCATCGGGCAAACTCCTCACTCTTGTCTTATATGCGACTATCTTTTTCAAATGCCTGAGACATCCTATTGATTTTGGAAATCTTTGGAATTCTCTGGAGTTATAAATTAGCAACTCTCTTAACTGTACAGGAGCCTGCAACAAATTCTCAATGAGATTGACTGAAAATGAAAAATATTAAAAATATCCAAGTGAATCTGTATAAGATACTTACATTGCTCTCAGTCTCCCATAATTCTTCTAACTGATTTTCCCCATCAGATATCTTTTGATGGAGTTCTAAAACCCTCAAATTTTTCAATGAATTTAATGAACCAAGGTTTCTCTGTTCAATGTCAAACCATTGAAGCCATACCAGATCTCTTGATAGATCACCAATCACTTGATTATAATAATTTCTTCTAACTTGAAGAAATTTTAATCCTAGTGAAGAGGGTGACAGACTACGCAATCCTCTGTTTGTGTTAACTATGAGCTCTCCACCCTCACTTGTCCATTCAGCTGGATGAACCATTATTGCTCGAATAGCAATTCCTTTTTAAAAAAAAAAATATTAAAAAATTATGGAAACATTAAACTGTTAGTATAATGTTTATTACATTGTTTAGTCATTGATGAATGCTGTGTCATTTTGTAATCTTTTAAATGTATTCTTTCATACAAATCTGAAATAATGAATAAAAATAGTAGATATTTTATAACATAAATTTCATAGAAACAAGAATAATATATATATATGTAAACAAAGATTAGTATTAATATTACCTGCACTTCATTGTCAACATTAATAATCTGTTGAGGAGACTAGAGACGGTAAGGTGATTGATCATTTGCAATTTTCCTTCCCAAATCCCGTAAGTGGTCATGCATTCTTATACTGTCACCATCTTCAATTTCAACAAGGCACTTATTGAACAGACCTTCCCAACAGCATAGACCACTTCCTGTTGATCCGTCCCAAGCTGCAATGGCTGAAGTCTTTTTCCGTCCAATGAAGAAACAGGCCGCATCAAAAAATGCTTCCTTCTCCTCATAATCCAGGGCATCATAGCTTACTTTTAGCCTATCTATGATATCACAAGGCAATATCCTCATTATCTTTTGTAATTGACTCTCCCAATAATCTTTGTTGGATTTGCCATACAACTATCCTCCAAATACTTTGAGAGATAATGGTAAGCCATCACAAACCCTTATGAATTTTTCAACAAGGTTCTCAAATCCACTGAATGGACAAGGATTTAAGAAAGAGTGCCAACAAAAAAGCTGTTGGGCATGAATTAGGTCCAGTGCTTTCATTTTATAAATGAGTGAGATGCCCCAACATTGAAGTACTTCAAGTTTTCTTGTAGTGACTACAATCAAACTACCATCTCCTAGACTATCCTTGTTAGGCACTAGAGCATCCATCTGGTCTATATTATCCACGTCATCTAGAACAATGAGTACCCCAACAGATCTCAAACGAGAGGCAAGAATACCCTTCCCTTCTTCTATATTCTCAATTGATACACCATGAAGACCTAGATCCTCTACTAGTTTTTGTTGTTTCTTGTGTAATGCACATTTTGAATCAGCATCTCTAATATCCAATAGAAAACTAGACTTTTCCATATTTTTGTATTTATTATTATATAATTGCTTAGCAAGAGTGGTTTTTCCAGAACCACCCATACCCCAAATTCCCACTATTTGAACACTGCGATGGCTTTCTCTAGACTGAAGTGTTGTTCTTTCAAACTCTAAGACAGCTTCATCTACACCAACTGGATGTTTGGCAACCACAAATGGCACATTTTTTATAACTTTTAAAACACGATTAACAACATTCTTGACCACTCTGCCACAGTCACTGAACAAAATGAAACAGGGCAAACATTGTTTACCATCACATCTATGCCGTAAAGGAAAAAAGAAAAAAAATAAGGAAGTACCGAGTGTATTAGAAAAAAATGATCGCTGAAACCAAATTATTTACTACTTACTCCTCATTATTTATGATCTCGCCAATATGATATGAAACTCTGTTGACCGCCTTCTTCCACTCCTCAATCTTTTCTGAGCTGTATCGACCCTTCTTCTTGTGCCGCGAGAGAGCATCAGCATACAGTCCTTGTTCATATCGGATATCCCCAGGCTGAAGATGGTAGAAAATAGGAATAATTGGGGTACCAGTTTTAAGCATATATGCAAGTTCAGCCAAACACCAGGGGGATTCTGCATAATTCTTGGAAAATATAGCTATATGGAGCGAGGTTCTTTGCATTGCTTCTTCAATTTCTTTGGGCAAATAATCCCCCAGTTGAAGCTCTTCTTTATCAAGAAAAGCCCTCAATCCCATGACAGAGAGGGTATTATAGAGAGTGACTGCGAGGGTTTGTTTGACATCGGGGCCACGATGGTTGATAAACACATCGTAGGGCAGCTTTCTATCTGAAATTCTGGATGTAGCAGAAGTAGATGAAGATGGTATGAGCTCTTGAAAAGCATTTGAATTCTCATTATCTGGTTGAGACCCAGAAATAGAAGTAGAAGCAGATGCAGATGCCATGGAAGGGAGTTTGAGGTTTGAGAGGAATAGACAACAAAAGATAAATGCAGAATGAAAGAAAAGGCTGTGAAACGCTGTGCTTTTGAAAGTGGGAAGAGAGTGTGATTTAAAGATGAGTGATGAGAAGAAACTGAGAAGGATGTGGAGGAGTGATGAGAAGGTTAATTATGATGATGATAGACATGACGTAAAATGTTTGGGCAGTGCCAGGTAAAGTCACTGAACGAAACTGCGTAGGAGAAATGCAGAAGCATCTTAAACTGCAACCACACAAGTCAATTTATAACGATGGGAGACGACGTGTAAATAGAATGTGGGGAGGTCGGCTGAAGGATTCTTCGTACAATTATGAAGGTGGAAATTTATTTTATTGTTCACTATTCAATGCCCCACTTAGTTAATACTATATTTTTATGTTTGGTGATTCAAAAGTTAAATTTGATTAATAATTTTTTTTGTGTTCTCTATTTCAAATGTTAAATTTCATTAATAAAAATTATAATGAGTAGTTGTGTGTTTTTTTAATGTTGATAGGGTTTTCTCTAACGCTGACAAAAATGATAAATAATGAAATTGTTAAAAGATGATGTCTATGTTTGCAAATCTTTTATCAAGGAAATGATTATGAGGCAATATTTTGGTATAAAATAATTTTCTGTACTTAATAATTAAATTAAAATTTAAAATACAATTCTATACTAAATTTTAATTTATTTATTAAGTGCATAAAATTATTTTGTCAACACCAAAATGATGTTTGTATAGATATTTCATAATATTGATAGTTTAGGTAATATGCATTAACTATTCTCAATTTATGCAAACTACAAAACAAAATCAACTTAGTCATATCAAAATGAATTTTCCTCTTGAAAACCAACCATATATTAGTGATTCAATGAACACCACAATTTTATAATCTTTAATCATATTGTTGAGATTTGTTAGCCTTCATAGTGGTTATGAATCATTATAAAATAAAGAGGAGGATTGCAACATCCAAAGTATTAACTTATCTTAAAATAAAGTTATGTGTCATGATTAATACTAAAATTGCAACTCCATTGTTGTTTTTCTAAATCTCAATCTCTTTTTTCTTAGTGCAATTTAAATAATATGGAAATCATCTTTTATTTGCAATTTTTTTATGGCAAGGTGTGAACAAGTTTGTAGGCCTAATAGGAGTGTCATAACTTCTACTTTATTATTTATTCCCTATCTAATCAAAAGTTATACCAATTACATGCTCTTCATGGTCTCCTTCGTGTCGTGGTTCTACTTCTAGCTGGCATGCGCCTACTCCTACTTTGTCGACGCTTAGTGGTACTAGTTGGCTAGACATTGGTGGTGACTCTTCATGGCCCACTTCTTCCAAGTGGTTTTCGTGTTTGTCCCTTGTTATTTCACCCTCTAGGAAGGAGGCAGAGGAAGAAAAAGAAAAAGAAAAAGCACAAGATGGTTGGTCTATCCCAGACTCGGCCCCTGGCCCTGATATTTGGAGCAACAACAATAATTAGGATCCTCTCCCATCGGTTGGCATTGCTTTGGCTTCCTAAATTGGCTTCTCTCTAGGTTTTGTCCAATTTTTTTTTTTATGAATAGTTGATATGTTGTAACTATTTCCAGTTTGGCCATGTGAACTTTCGGGGGGTGATCTCGTATCCCCCGACCTTTTTTGTTAATACATACTTTATATTATACATTTAATAGAAAGGGAAATATTCATAAAAAAATAAAATTTCAATTGATAATTATTTTATTATATCTAGATTATTTATGTTTATAGATAGTTTCTGTGTGTGTGTGTGTGTGTGCATTCAGATTACAACCCAAGAATTAATAACCCCTATAATCACCATGACATGAGCGTTCAAAATTTTAACATCAAAGTTGAACCTTGCTAAGACAATGCCTTAGAGGGACTTGAACCCCAAATGTCAGAAAGGGCCAACAATTACATCAAAGTGCTTGAACCACTTGAGCTAGCTCTCTTCAATTTAATTGTGCTAATGTTAAAGATTAGAAAGGTAGAAAACAAATTTAAACCTCAATATCATAACTAAAGTTAAACTATTTTACACAACAAACACAACCCCTAAACCTAATCCTATGACCCAAACCCTATTTCCTTGAAAAAATATTTTAATAGAAGTATGCATGTCACCCATAAACCAAATTTATACACCAAGGCGCACACACACAAATAGACTTTGATTTGAATGGAGCTCGAATGATTGGGATATCATTAGGAAATATCAGAGGGCATTTGTTAGGAGGAGAATCTTCGCATATGTCGAAGATTGGTTGCTTCCCTAGTCCCTTCCTTCATTGCTCATCCATCTTCCATCCATTCCTGAATCCTTTACCCCTCCAACCATTCCCAACATTGCTTCTATTGATCCACTTGTTGTTGGCCTTGTAGCTTTTCCCTAGCCCCCATTCTCCTATTGTAGCTCTCCCAGTATCATCAAATCGATGCTCCATCAGTCCAAAGAAAATATAGAAATTTAAAATGTTTAACTTTACTATTAAAATATGACATTTATTATATTGAGTTTGTAAAATGTTGTACTATAAATGTTAATTGATGTATTAGCCAGCTTAGAATAACTTTAAGTGATTATTTGGTGAAGATTCATCAATCCTTACACAAAAGATAAAGAAATATATCTAGTATATTGGAGTTTATAAAAAATAAGAGAGAAAAAATGAAAAGGTACTTGAATGAGTTTTATATATCATATATGAGAGAATTTGACATAACTACTAAAGATTTTTAAGTATTAGAAAAAGAAAAAAGAAGAAGTTAAAAAAGTACATGAATCTAAATGATAAACATTATAATTTTTTTTCAAATATTAAAAATGATATTTAAAAAAAATGTTATAAGATTTATTCTATTAACATCTTTGTACAACCCATTGATCTTAATTTATTTAAAAATTTAAGTTCTAATCCCTACCAAATCATTTACAAAGGGTACTTTGACCAATTGTACATTGGTAAGTAGTACCAAGAAGGGGAATTCCTTTAACATTGCTACAAGATAGTGATGACAAAAAGACATCTAAGAACTTCAACATTGAACACAAAAAAATTAGGGCATGAGAAGCAACCATTCCTTATAGATGATGAAGATTCACCTCATGAAGGCAATACCAAGGAAATTCCAATTAATGGAATTGTAGATGAAATTCATATGCAAGAGGAAAGAGATGTGGACTTCCAGGAAGAAAGAAACAAATGGCATCAATAAACTATAAAAGAAGAATCATAGGTTCAAAGAGAGACAACTGTATATGGAGGGATAATGAACTACATATTTGTAGATGTCAATGAAAAGAAGGAAGAAATCATTCTTATGCTAGATGGTACTTTTTGGAGATTTAGTCATTATTATAATAATTTCATTTCATGTGCAGATGCAAGTAAACCTGATACTTTGGAATATGAAAGTCAATTTTTCATAAAACAGTCATGGAGGAGGCAATAAAGTGCCTTAAACATTTGTAAAAAAATGTCTGGTGATGAAGAATGGAAGTTGAATAATGAAATGGAAATGGAGGCCATAAAAGTTTTAAATATTGAAACAAAGATGCAATGGAGCAATATCATAAGCATGGACCAGCGAAGGAGTATGCTAGGTAATGAGATTGAGAAGTTATGTATATTGATGAACAAATTTCCGAAGAGGAGACATACTAAAGTGAAGAAGATAATCCAACATAGAAATCAATTGATCTCAAGAGAATACATTGGTAGGGAAAGTGGAGTATGGAAATGTGGAGGATTGAGGAGAGAATCAACATATCAAGAGGTGAAGAAGACAAAGTTAATAAAAAGGTTCGACGCCATAATGAAATTTGTCGAACATGTTCATAATAGAAAGGAAAGCGGACAACAACAAAAGAAAGTTTGGAATCCAGGAGGGAAATTGACGCAGATAAGGATGGTGGATCCAATTAAGGATAGTAAAAACCTTGCAGCCAATAGAATTACACAGCGGAATACTCAACAATGCAAGACAAATTAATTGTTTAAACTTTGATTTTCATTAACATGCCTGGTTGTAAGGCCTTCCGGGTTAGGGCCAATTACAATCAGAAGAATAATTCTACAAGATCCCAACTCAGATCTGATACAATCCCTAGCTAGTTCAGTTCTGAAGACAATCAGAAGCTGATGGAAACCCTAAGGCAGATCTAAACTTGAGCTCGCAAGCCTCCAAGAAATCTCCTTGTTCCCAAGTGTGCAAACCACTAGCTCTGCTATTACAAATTATCAGATAGGAATCTGATCTGCAAGATCATGGAAGATCTTTTCCACAACTTTGCCAACTTCAGCTTCAGTAGCGCTTCTCCAAACTTATGCTACCAAGAACTACTGCCTAACATCTAACCAAACACTCCTTAAATACTAATCATCAGCCACAAGTTGGCAAGATGAAACCCTTAACTCTTCCTAACAAATATTAAATTCCATACAAGTTGGCTTTCAAAATGTATACAAACATTTAATTCAGCATGTCGGCCTCCAGATCCACTTAGGAGAATCCAAAAAAAGATACAAATAATAAATGCACCAAGTCGGCCCAACAAATCACATAGAACTCTAGTCAGTAAACCAGATCTACCGAGAAGCAGTGAAATAACCAAGCACGCCAAGCATCGCCGAGCACCAGTGTCGACCGAGCAGTGCAGGCATGATCGAGTAACACTTTCACCGAGTGCAAGAGACTACCGAGTTCCTTCAGCGACTGAGAAAAACTGGCCAAAATACAAACACCCATGCAGTTTCACCAAGGACACAGAATGCCCCTGCCTTAACCTTGGATGCCCCTGCATTAGACACCCCAGGTTCCAAAAGATGTTCATATGCGAGAAGAACATCTTCCAGGGTTCAACACATAAACCCCAAACTGGTTCTTCACATACAAGTCCTCCACCTTTTCTTCTTGCATACTCTTCCATTTTAGTTTCCTCTGTCTCTTCAAGTCTTTTCTAGACAATGCACAGATCAGTTTCCAAAATTGATCATTCATTTTCTCTAGATCTACCAACTCAACTCGGGAACCAATACTCAGACTTCTCCTACTGAGCATTGTATCCATCAAAGGCATTAGTGAAAAATTCATGTCATCCTTCTCAACAGTAAACACATTCTTCACATAATCATACATAGCTTTGCAATCAAATTGCCAAGGTCTACCAAGCAATATATGACAACTATTCATCTCCACAATATCACATAACACAAGATCCTTATACTTGCCAATCTGAACATCAATGAAGCATTGTTCTCTAACTTCCAAAGCATGATCATCTTGTAACCAACCAATCCTATAAGGACGTGGATGTTTCATTCTATTCAAACCAAGTTTCCTAACCATGTCCTCAGCAACAAGGTTATTAGTACTACCACTATCAACAATAACATCACATATTTTACCTCCAGACTTGCATTGAGTTTTAAACAAGTTGTTCCTCTGACAAGGTTCCTCCTTTGTACTGATCAATGTGCACCAAAGCAATAAGTTCTCTGATTCAGGCTCATTCTGAATGTTCTCATTCACCACAACAGTTCGTTGGTCAACCTTCTTTTGTGTACACTCAAAAAAAAAGTGTCCTTCCTCTCCATAGTTATAGCAAGTACCCTTAAAGATAACTCTACCTATCTTCTTCTTTGGTTCCATGGGTTTTAGTTCATCTTCTACATTATTCGGTTTATCCTTCACCGAGTGATGAACTTTCTCCTTCCCTTGGGAGTTACCAGGTTGTTTCCTCTTTAACTTATCTTCTGCCTTCAGAGCATACTGATAAGCTTCTTCAACATAATCAATCTTCAGCATACCAAGCTCATCCTGAATATTGAATCTCAGACCATTCACATACCGAGGTACCTTTTCCTTACCAAGCTCTCGGTGTCCAGATCGAATAGTAAGTTTGTAGAACTCCTCGGTATAATCTTCAACAGACAAATCCTTTTGCTTAAGATTCTGAAACTTCTTAAAAAAGTCAAGCTCATAGTCAACTGATATGAACTTAGCTTTCAACTTAGTCACCATCAACCTCCACCAATTGACCTTTAGTTCACCTTCATCTTCTCTTTCTCTTTGTAGTTCCTTCCACCAAAGAGTAGCATGTCCTTTCAATTTCATATGTGCCAACCTCACTCTAAGAGGATCTTCAATTTCTTCCAGCTCAAAGAAATCTTCAGGTTCACCGATCCAGTCAATCAAGTTCTTAGGTTTTAGAGTCCCAGAGAAATTAGAGACTTCCATTAGATAAATACTACTTAACCGAGCTTCGGATCTATGTAACTGAGTAGTTCTATCTTCACTAGATCTGTCCCTCCGGTCATCACCACTAGACCCAGCATGTTCAAATTCTTAGTAGCTTCTTCATAGCCATCCTCAATACCAACATTTTGAGGTATACTAGTAACATCTCTCATGATCTCGATGACCATGTCATTCTTCATCAATTCCATCTCAGATCTGAAATCTAATTTCACTTTCTCTGTAATCCAGGATTCAACAGTATCACAGAGATCAACAATAACTCTAGGGTCTAATCTTCTCGGAAGCATCCTTAAAGATATGAAAAATAAACCCTTCTATAATAAACCCTCACCAACCTCCTTGTGATAATTTGTTAGGAATGAATGTTGAAGCTTTGGTAGTCATTTTGTAGCAGTGGTTGTTGCATTCATGGCTATGATTGTCATTGATGTCAACACAGTGTTATTCTGGAGATTAGTAGAGAAGCAGCCATAATTTTGTTTTGCGAAGGTGTTATATTTTAGATTGAGTTATACGACATTGATGTTATGTTCTTTGGTGTGTTATTAGCCTATGGTTAAGAGCACAAAAAGAAATTCATTTATTCATGAAAGTTATAAGCATTTTGGTGGAAGCAGTATTCTGGCAGTGTTCCTAAGTAGCGGTTTTTGGTAATCGAAGGATATCTCCTAATCGGGATGGAATCTAATTCTGCGTAGTCAAAGGGAAGTTTGAGACTCATTGGTGGTGATGTGGTTCAAAACACAAACTTCTAGGTCATATGAGTGGAAAGCTACAATATCCAGAAGCTGACAGTTTTATGTAATTTTGGTGTAGCGTGTTGAAATTATTATTTTGTATTTGCATGCTGACTCATTTGTAATTATTTGAGTGTGGTATAAAGGAAGGAATGTTTTCCTTGTTTTTAAGAGGATTTTGATGGTTGTGATATGGAATTATGATATTGGAATGCAAATGTATGCATGAGGTGAAGAAAAGAGCTAATTCAGTGATGAAGGAAGACTTGTGAAGTATAGAGATTTAGATTTGTGATCTTGTGTAGCAGAGAGTGTGGTTTTGGCAAAATATGAAGGAGGTAACATATTTCATATTATTCTATTGAATAATCCTAAGATCTGTTGGACAGTGAGTTTAGAGATCTTGCCTTGAAGCTGTTTGGGTAGTGGGTCCTTCTGTCTTCCATAACTCTTAACAGGGTTAGAATCTTTTAATAGGGATTCAAAATCTCCTAAAAGGGATTCATATGTACTAAATGTATTTCATAAGACTCCTAATAGGGTCCATCCTCTCACAAGGAACTTTCATATTAGTACATCATTTTGTGGGCATCATTCCCACCGAGGTTTACTATTTGATCAAGAGGTTCCCTAGTTAACATATCTTGTGTTATTGTGTCACTGTGTATGATTATCTTTCTATGGTTGGTTGTTGCATTGAATATATGGTTTAAAGCTGTTGAAGTTGATAAATGGTTTAATTATTAGATAACTAATTCACCCCCCCCTCTTAGTTATCTTGGTGGTCTTTACTTTCTAACAATTGGTATCAGAGCAGCAGGTCCTTGAAAGAGAAGTTTAACAACTTAAGGAGATCTATGGAGAATTTTAGGAAAGAAAGCCCTAAGTTTGATGGAATAAATTTTGACAGTTGGAAAGAGAAGATGAAGACACATCTCTTGTGTTTAGGACTAGGTTATTGGTTGATCATAAAGAATGAAAAAACTATCATTGAGGAAGACAAACTTGAGACTTCTTCTAATGATGAGAGAGACACCTTTATGTATAACATACTTGTAAGAGAAGCACTTTTTTCAGCACTTCCAGAGAATGAATACAGTCAGGTAAAAAGTTTAATTAGAGCTTCTGATATTTGGAAAGCTTTACATTCTACTTTTGAAGGTGATGAACATGCAAAGAAAGCTAGGTTACATAATTGGATTTGTGCATTTGAAGATATTAGAATGATGGAAGATGAATCTATTAGAAGCTATATTGGTAGAATGTCAGAAATTATTGCAGGAATAAAGTCTTGTGAAGGTGAAAAAATAGAGAATGAAGTGATATGGAAAATTTTGAGAACATTAACACTGGTATTCAGGCAGACAACACAGATGATTGAACAAGTGATACCTTGTACACCAAACTTTTCAAGAGAAACTCTTCTTGGAAGATTGGAAGCAGCAGAGATGAACCTAAGGTTATTAGGAGACTTACCTAGAATGGAGACAACATTCAGTGCTCTTAGCATTAGATCTACTTTGTCAAGAAGTACAAGTGTGAATGGAGATTATGCTAGCAACAACAGATCCAAATCTGAAGAAGATAAGAAGATTGAAGAAGGTATTGCCTTGCTTGTGAAAAGAGAACCAGATGGTAAGAAAATTTTTAAATGTTGGACTTGTCAAGAATATGGTCATTTTGCATCTAAGTGTCCTAAGAGAGTTAAGAAGTATAGAAACAATTTCAAGCCTAGAAGACCTAAAGAATGTTATTATGCAAATGATTAAGAAATTGAAGTAGGAATTGAAAGACATTTGAGTGACAGTGATAATGATAACTTTGATGACATAGGATTTGTAGCAATTAAGGAAGAAAATTTTGAATATGATATTAAAGAAGAAAAAGCCTTAGTTTCCCAAGTTGAAAAGAAAGCTGATTGGATTATAGATAGTGGTCGCTCACATCATATGACTGGTGATAAAGGAAAATTCATAAAGTTTAACAATCATGATGGAGTTGTTAGAGTTGGTAACAATGCACCTTGTTTGATTAAAGGTATAGGATCTATTACTCCTGATGGAAAGACTAATACTAATGATGTTTACTTTGTGGATGGATTGAAACATAATCTATTGAGTGTTGGACAGTTAGTTGATAAGGGATATCAAGTTTTGTTTACTGAGAAAACTTGTGTGATTAAGGATAAAGATGGAAATTTAATTGGAACAGGATCTAGAACCAGAGGTAATGTATTTCAGTTGAACCTTACTGAGATGACATGTTTGATGACTAAGATTGATGACAGTTGGTTATGGCATAGAAGGTTTTGTCATATAAACTTTGATAATATTGTGAAAGTGAGTCCTACACTTGCATTAAGAGATTTACCTAAGATTATGAAGCCTACTAACATGATTTACAAGGAATGTGTGATGGCTAAGCATAAAAGGAGTTCATTTCCTAGCAAGAAGTTCACATCTACAGAGAAGTTGGAGATTGTTCATACAAACTTGAGCGGTCCTACCAAGACTAGAGGATTCTATGGAGAAAGGTATTTTATGATTCTTGTTGATGATTTTACAAGAATGATGTGGATTGCATTTCTGAAAGAAAAATATGAAGCATTTGATAAGTTTAAGATAATTAAGAATAAAGTTGAGATTGAATCTGGAATGAAGATTAAATGTTTGAGATCTGATAGAGGAGGAGAATTTACTTCTAAAGAGTTTAACACTTTTTGTGAAGTGAATGGTATTAAGAGACAGTTTTCAGCCCCTAGAACACCTGAACAAAATGATATTGCTGAAAGAAGGAACATATTAGTGACTGAAGCAGCAAGAGCTATGTTGTTTGAGAGTGATTTGGCAAAGACATTTTGGAGAGAAGCAGTGAATACAATAGTATATACAATGAACATAGTACAAATGAGAGCAGACACAGACAAGACACCTTATGAATTGTGGTTTGGACATGCACCCTCAGTTAAGTACTTTAGAATTTTTGGAGGCAAATGTTATATTAAGAGAGATGATGATATAGGAAAGTTTGATCCTAGAAGTGATGAAGGAATTTTTCTTGGATATTCTTTGAAAAGAAAAGCTTATAGATGTTACAATAAGAGAACTAAGACTATTGTTGAAAGTGCAAATGTGAAAGTTGATGAGAAGTTTAAAATTTAGGAAAGAATGCTTGATTATGAATCTGATGAAGCAACTAACCCTCAGCCTAATATTGAAGCTACTGAACAATTTTTTGAGACCGACAGTGAATTGTTGAATGAAAGTCATGCTGAAGAAAATAGAGAAGAATGTAGAGAAGAATCTATAGTTGAGACAAGATCTGAGACTATGACACCTAACAAGTATATTTTAAGACATCATCTTGTTGAGCAAGTTATTGGAAGTTTAGACATAGGAGTTCTTACTCAAAAGAAGGTACATTTATGTTTGATTTCTCAAATTGAACCTAAATCTACTAATGAAGCATGTGAAGATGAACATTGGGTTAAAGCTATGGAAGAAGAATTGAATCAGATTGAAAAGAACAAGACATGGGAATTGGTCCCTAGACCTAAAGATAAAAATGTGATTGGAACTAAATGGGTATTCAGAAACAAGATGAATGAACAAGGAGAAGTAATTAGAAACAAAGCAAGATTGGTATGTAAGGGATACTCACAGCAAGAAGGAATTGAATATGAAGAAACCTTTTCCCCTGTGGCAAGACTTGAAGCAGTAAGAATGTTTTTGGCTTATGCAGAATTTAAGAAATTCAAAGTGTATCAGATGGATGTGAAGTTAGCATTTTTGAATGGTGAATTGGAAGAAGTCTACATTGAGCAGCTTGAAGGTTTTCCTTTAACTCAAGAAAGCACTATATGGATTAAAACAAGCACCTAGAACTTGGTATGCGAGACTAGATAAGTATTTGTTAAAATTGGGATTTACAAAAGGAACAGCTGATAGTAATTTATATACAAAAGAAATTGAGAATGGATTGTTAGTTATAGTTATTTTTGTTGATGACATTATTTTTGGAGGAGAAGATGAAGCTAGTGACAACTTTGTTGATGAAATGAAGAAAGAATTTGAAATGAGTATGATTGGAGAAATGAAATACTTTTTGGGATTACAGATAACACAAAACAAAGATGGTATCTTTGTAAGTCAAACAAAGTACTTGAATGATTTGTTGAAAAGATTTGGTATGGAGAATTGTAAACCAGTTGGAACACCTATGGTTACAGGACATAAACTATCTAGTAAAGATGAGACACCAACAGTTGAGCAAAAGAAATACAGATCTATGATTGGAGGATTGCAGTACTTAACACATAGAAGACTTGATATAGCACATTCAGTTGGAATTATGGCTAGATTTCAAGCTGAACCTAAAGAATCACATTATGTAGCAGTGAAGAGGATACTGAGATATCTTAGAGGCACAATGGACTATGGATTGTGGTATGAAAATTCTGATGATTTTACCCTATGTGCATAAACTGATGCTGATTGGGGAGACAGTGTTGATGATAAGAAAAGCACCAGTGGTGGAGCCTTTTTTCTTGGAGGAAGAATAGTTTGTTGGTTGAGCAAAACGAAGAATTGTATCTCATAGAGTACAACAGAAGCAAAACATGTAGCAGCAACAAACAATTGTAATCAAATAATTTGGATGAAGCAAATGTTGATGGACATTGGAATCAAGTTTGATGAGCCTATTGTCATACATTGTGACAATACAAGTACAGTTAGTATGTCAAGAAATCTGGTTTTACATTCTAAGACAAAGCATATAGAGATCAAGTATCATGTTGTAAGAGAGAAAGTTGCAGATAAAGAAGTCAGATTGGAGTACATTAGCACAAAGGAACAGATAGTAGACATATTTACTAAGCCCTTGCCGATGGATACATTTGAGTATCCAAGAGGTATGCTTGGGGTCATGCCCCAACCTACTCTTGAGTAAAGATGTAGATGGTTGCATCTGTCTAGTGGTTTATGCACCTATCTTTCTTCTGGACTGGATGTTGGTACTTCCTCTATGGGGGAGTATGTGTATTTGAGCCGAGTCATTGAGGACTCTAGTGAATATATTTTTTTTCTGAAAAGTGTCTTTTGACATTGAGCTATTGTTTGACATAGTGATGGAATTTTTGTCATTGATGTCAATGGGGGAGAGAATCATGAAAAACATTGAGGAACTACATTTGTTGGAGAGACTGAATAGGAAAACAAAGCAAGATTTGATTAATGAAGAGCAGTAGAGCAGTTGAGTTGCAGTGATTGGATTTTTGGAACATTGGATGTTTTTCATCTATGTTGCCATCAATGCCAATGGGGGAGATTGTTAGGAATGAATGCTGAAGCTTTGGTAGTCATTCTATAGTAGTGGTTGTTGCATTCATGGCTATGATTGTCATTGATGTCAACACAGTGTTATTTTGGAGATTAGCAAAGAAGCAGACACAATTTTGTTTTGTGCACGTGTTATATTGTAGATTGAGTTATGAAACATTGATGTTATGTTCTTTGGTGTGTTATTAGCCTATGGTTAAGAGCACAAAAAGAAATTCATTTATTCATGAAAGTTATAAGCATTTTGGTGGAAGCAGTATTCTGGCAGTGTTCCTGAGTAGTGGTTTTTGGTAATCGGAGGATATCTCCTAATTGGGATGGAATCTGATTCTATGTAGTTAAAGGGAAGTTTGAGACTCATTGGTGGTGATGTGGTTCATAGCGCAAACTTCTAGGTCATATGAGTGGAAAGTTACAATATTCGGAAGCTGACAGTTTTATGTAATTTTGGTGTAGCGTGTTGAAATTATTATTTTGTATTTGCATGCCGACTCATTTGTAATTATTTGAGTGTGGTATAAAGGAAGGAATGTTTTCCTTGTTGTTAAGAGGATTGTGATGGTTGTGATATGGAATTATGATATTGGGATGTGAATGTATGCATGAGGTGAAGAAAAGAGCTAATTCAGTGATGAAGGAAGATTTGTGAAGTATAGAGATCTGGATTTGTGATCTTGTGTAGCAGAGAGTGTGGTTTTGGAACAATATGAAGGAGGTAACATATTTCATATTATTCTATTGAATAATCCTAAGATCTGTTGGACAGTGAGTTCAGAGATCTTGCCTTGAAGCTGTTTGGGCAGTGGGTCCTTCTATCTTCCATAACTCTTAACAGGGTTAGAATCTTTTAATAGGGATTCAAAATCTCCTAATAGGGATTCATATGTACTGAATGGATTTCATAAGACTCCTAGCAGGGTCCATCCTCTCACAAGGAACTTTCATATTAGTATATCATTTTGTGGGCATCATTCCCACCGGGGTTTACTCTTTGATCAAGAGGTTCCCTAGTTAACATATCTTGTGTTATTGTGTCACTGTGTATGATTATCTTTCTATGGTTGGTTGTTCCATTGATTATATGGTTTAAAGTTGTTGAAGTTGATAAATAGTTTAATTATCAGATACCTAATTCACCCCCCCCTCTCAGTTATCTTGGTGGTCTTTATTTTCTAACACAATTTCCAAGTTATATGCAAGTCAGATCGCAACCTACAACCTTGCAAACAACTAGGGAATAATTTCACAAGTTTAGTGCCATGAATCTGCAATCAAGATCACATGATTTCTTCACCAACAAGATCAAATTCACAAGATCAGCCTTGCTAGGTCAACCTTCTGCTCCAATAGGAACGAAAATTTTCTTTGATACCACCTAACGCAGACAAGGATGGTGGATCCAATTAAGGACAGTCCAAACCTTGCAACCAATAAAATTACACAACATAATACTCAACAATGCAAGATAAATTAATTGTTTAAACTCTAATTTTCATTAACATGCCTGGCTGTAAGGCCTTTTGGGTTAGGGCCAATTACAATTAGAAAAATAATTCTGCAAGATCCCAACTCAGATCTGATATAATCCCCAGCTAGTTCAATTATGAAGACAATCAAAAGCTAATAGAAACCCTAAGGTAGATCTAAACTTGAGCTTGCAAGCCTCCAAACAATCTCCTTGTTCCCAAGTGTGCAAACCACTAGCTTTGATATTACAAATTATTAGATAGGAATCTGATTTGCAAGATCATGGAAGATCTTTTCCACAACTTTGCCAACTTCAGCTTCAGTAGCACTTCTCCAAACTTATGCTACCAAGAACTAATGCCTAACATCTAACCAAACACTCCTTAAATACTAATCATTAAAGCCACAAGTCAGCAAGATGAAACCCTTAACTCTTCCTAACAAATATTAAATGCCATACAAGTCAGCTTTCAAAATGTATACAAACATTTAATTCAGCATGTCAGCCACTTAGGAGAATCCAACAAAAGATACAAACAATAAATGCACCAAGTTGGTGCAACAAATCACATATAACTCCAGTCAGTAAACCAGATCTACCGAGTAGTAGTGAAATAACCGAGCATGCCAAGCATCCTCGAGCACCAGTGTCGACCGAGCACCACAGGCATGACCGAGTACCACTTTCACTGAGTGCTAGAGACTACTAAGTTCCTTCAGCGACTGAGCTTCCTTTAATGACCGAGATCATCGGTCAAGGCTGCAACTGAGCAAAACCAACCAAAATACAAACACCCATGCAGTTTCATCGAGGACATAGAATGCCCCTGCCTTAACCTTGGATGGCCCTGCATCAGAAATAAGTTACAGTAAATGCACCTACAATTGGAAAATATAGAACAAAGTACAACTAGAAAATTAAGTTACTAAGGACATGAGGAATATTCACAAAAACTATGACTTGTCTACTAAGGATTTATCACCCAAACATCCCATCAAGACATAATCTTTGAATACAAAATCTTTGCGAGTTATGACTATTACAATTTTTCCTTTTAGGACAATAAAAAAAAATTAATGACCCTTACTAAAATGGCTTCCAATAAATTGATTTGGACTCTTAAAGACCCTACAAATCCCTCTACCACCACACATAAAATGGATCAACCTTGTTTTGTCTTCTATAAGGTGATTTCTTCCAATTTGTTGTCATTGTATATTTGCTAGCTGTACAACAACAATAGCAGCAACAAACATACAATGACAACAATAACATTGAATATCAACAAAAAAAATAAAATAAAGAGAGATCAAACACTTCACGTACGCAATGCCTTGAAGGTAATAGCAATGATAAGAGTATAATCATTCATATTGTGTCATTAAATTAACAAATGCACTCAAAATGAAGGAATGAAAAGATAGGGTTAGATCCAAAGGATCTAAACAATGCCTGACACCCTTTTACTGATCCTCATCTACAATTATGCATGTGCATATTCAAGCCATACACTTCTAAAAGGAAATATGCTACAAAACATGTGCACTTAGGAAACATGTGCATGCAGTAAGTAAATCAAGACCAAAATGGAGAAAAAAGTATGATGTAAAATGTGTTATCAAGCAACAACTCATGGATTGTGAGTCAATATGGTATGTTATTTATACAAGATCACTAAAAGGACATCTTGATAAAATAGTATGCAAGATCATTAAGCCTAGATGGTAGTGATACAATGGTTCACATCTTGAACCTCACAAGATCTTCAAGCTAGCATGCTATCAAAATAGAATGGCATTGGTGATTCAATGCATCTACAACCTCAACAACATGGAAAAATTGATCCAATAACAACAAATACATTACAAATGCCAAGCTCACGGTCTCAATAAAATAAATGGTGTATAAAAAAATATATGGTGCACAATAGCAGCAAACATGCAATGAAAGCAATAGGGAATTGAAAGGTGATAGGGTCTCATGGATTTTCTACCTCCTTGTTAAACATTTTGATTATTGGGTAAGTGCGCAAAGATGGGGGACCAAAAAGGGGGTATAAGATGCCACTTTTTTCTTGAAATCATAAAACTCTGAACTTCAACAGAAAATTGAAAATAGTTAGACTCAAAATTTTAAGATGCGACAAGAACAAGATTTCTAATACTCTGAATCTAGATCCTAAACTACTAATTTATTTTGAAAATGGTACAGATTAAGGCCCTAAAAAAGGGGAACACAAAAAGTGGTCTTGTTTTTTGTGAAAAAACATAACATAGCGTCTGGTGTGCTCCCCCTAAAATGTTAACTTTTTTTTTTGAATTTTTTTAATCGCTCAAGTGAGAAGTTAGCTAACACCACCAAGTGGATTTTTTAGCTAATTTTTTGATGAATTTATAATTTTTGATGAATTTACGAAGTGCACATATCCTAAAAACATGAAATTTCTATGTGCTCCCCCTAGAAATCATTTAAAACTAATCGAAAATCAAATTTTCTTTTTCTTTAAAAGTGTGTAGAATGGAGTCTAGTTTCTAAAAATGTAAATTGTTGCAAAATTTGATGAATGAGCCAAAATCTATGCCTAAAATACTATACGTTGGTTTCTTACAAAAAATGGACATACACACAAAATAAATTAGAGATGAAAAACTTAACCTAATTAGAATTCAAAATAAATTATATGTTTAGATAGCTAACAAAGAGATCTGCAATATCACACCGTCTGATTTTTACATTATTGAACCATGAGTAAACTCGATGAAGAGCACACAAAAAGAGTTATCATTTTTTGGTATGTCTATTGGAAAATACATCTCAGGCCTATTTGAATCCTCCAAGTCTTTGGGTTGGATCTCCAAGGCAAATCCAAGCCTTAGGATTGGTAAATTCCAATGCCTTACCAAGCGCATGCTCCTTATAGGGCATGCACGCTATAGGGCATGCACACTATGGAAATCTATGAATTCCATAGGGTCTGCACGCTATAAGGCATGTGCCCTAGAGCGCATGCACCCTATTTAAGTCATAGATTGCCTTATCTCCCTGTGTGTGTGTGTGTGTGTGTCTCTCTCTCTCTCTCTCTCTCTCTCTCTCTCTCTCTCTCTCTCTTTTTCTTATTTTAAATAGGGTGCACGTGCTATAGGGTGCACATGCTATAGCTTGCTCATGCTATGCAAGAGTATGCATAACACTTTATAGTTTTGCATAGGGCACACACGCTATAGCGTGATCGCGCTATGGAAGACTAAAATAAATGGTCTTCTTTGTTAAAGATCTCATGAAAGAGGCCCACTTTTTCTGTATGTTGTATGAGTTATGCATGTTGTCAATTATTTTATGGTCATTTGGCAAACAGGGGCATAAAATATCATCGACATATCATATGGTCAGATAATTGTGCATCACAATTCAAGAATTCTTGGATGTTTTATTGGTTGTGCAAGATGCATAAGATTACTGGAATTTAATATATGTGGAATTTTACAGAGGCTGGTCATGGAAAGGGAGAGCATGATGGTGCAAGTGCATGTATTAAAAGAGCCTTAGCACGTGAAGAATTAAAATACAAGGAGAAAGCAACATTGTCAGATGCAGGATGTATTGTCTAGTGGTGTAATGCTACAATGGGTCCAGGTAATGAAGGCGAGTCTATGGTTCATAGATTTTTTCATTGATGGATGAAACTAACATTGCACCATATGAGGATTGTTGTATACTGATAGGATTGAGTGAGCTACACTCTTTTAGAAGTTGTAATGCAGGTTCATGGAGTATCCACACACGACATATGGCATGCTTTTGTTCATCATGTGTAGATGAATATTGGGATGGTTGTGAGTCAAAGGAATGGGTTGATGAATGGTATATATACACGTATTTTGAGTCCACTTGCCTCCTATCATCCCCATGAATCACTACAACTGACAGAAATGGAATCATCCATTGAATTTGATCTCTTATATGATCAAGTACAACCAAGTAAATTTTCCACATACAAATAATCTCAAATATTCAGTAAACTGATGTCCTCATTATGTTTATATCATTGCAGGCCATGTTTTTGCTGTTATTGCACCTGAAGACAATAAAGAAGGGACATATTATTATTTGTGTCTTTGTGTTGAGGCAAAAAAGAAATTGGATCACTCAATTATGGATGGCGAAGAATTACAATACCCTATAGGAGCAATGGTTGTAACTAGTACATGGCTTAGATGGTATGTTATGAAGAACCCTAGGTTGTGGTTGTTCGAGGATTGGGAGACACACAGAAAGATTCTTCATTATTCAAACCTCGTCATTGTATCAAATGTCCACTTGATTAGATATGGGGGAATACCACATAATAAAACTCTTTGGAAGGTTCGTGAATCAGACCACAAGGCAATACTTGAGACAATCAAGGGTAGGGAAGATCTAATTGGTTCCTTGTACTAAATGGAGATACAAAATATTGTAATGTAAAATTTATATAGCACTGTAAATTGCTCATGCATTACCCCGTATGTATAACGGGAAGTTTGTAAGATTTAATGACAACCTTTCTCTTCTATTTTTTGGGGCAATACCAGAGGTTTTCTTTGCTTAGCTCTTTCCTCTAGTGCTCCTAATGAGTTGAGTTGTAAAAATATTTCTCATTATTAATAAAAAAAACTTTATGATGTTATGCCAATGACTTGTAGGCACATAATACTTGGAAGGCCATGGAAGAGCCTTAAGGAACCAACTCAATTCAAGGATGCACTATCTCATTTCCTTTACAACTTCTCCCTCTTTGAAATGGAAGGTTTACATTTTGGTTTATCTAGATTAATACATTTGCTTCCATTACTAGGTTTTACCTTCTTCCCTTGTAGCTATTCTCTTCCTTGTTTCACACATTTTCCCTTTTTAGGTCCATATATCTTTACTAGCAAATTGGTGACAAAGTCATTGCATAAGACTTCTATTTTCTTATTCATACATGAAGGAAGGCTATTATGCACTTGTCCTCCTTTAAAATACTTGTAAGGACTACATTCTTTGACAATAGGGAAAATATGGACATTAAGTTTAATTTTGTTTTTTCTATCATCTACCCACTCAAAAATGCAGGCATCTCCATCCTCAAGATTATTGGCAATTGAAAATATCTCCATCCATGAATCAAGGAAGCTTCAGGGA